>RAIA01000107.1:227500-827500 GCA_003664395.1 Leishmania lainsoni
CAAAGGAAGCGAGACGCCAAGCAGAGCAGATTCCATTTGAAGCACTGAGAGAAGGAGAGGGGCACGAAGCCACACATGAGGAAAGCGCCGTGTTCATCTTCAGGCGCACACAAGCGCAAAGAAGCGTTGGAGCACAAGAGAGCCTTCCCCTCCCCCCTCTTTCTCTCCTTCTCTTCCAAGAAAAGCGAGGAAGGGAGGGCGGGTTATGGAAATGTGCAAACCACCCACTCCCACTCATCCAACCACCCACACCCACACCCACACCCTCATACACGCCCATGCAGTCAAAGCATTCAGGCAAAAGTGTGTGCATGTAGTACGGTGTAGAAGAGATGAGATATGGGGTGGTGCTTATGGTGGACGGGGAAGGGCATCGAAAAGCTCAACTAATCACCAAGCAAACACACCTATGGAAGCACGAAAAAAAAAACTACGATAGTAGTCAACAGCGTACCGAAGCTCCGAAAGGAGAGTCGGGAGTCAGGGGATGAGTTGTGTCGGGTTTCATGTGGTCTACTGAGTTTGTACTTGCTCCTGACAGACTTCCCTTTCTTTGTGCGCTCATTGAGGTAGTTGATGGAAACGCAAGATGATTTTTTTTATTTCTTTCAGCTCAGTCGACATTGTGTTTTCGTGTATATAGGGGAAAAGGGGGGGGCCTTTCTGGCTCAGTGACGATGATACTGAAGTACCACCTTTCCTGTTTCTTGTTCTTCCTCGGAAGTGCCTCTTTCGGTATGCTCTGTAGGGACTCTGCCTGTTATGTACCCTCTTGTGGCGTAACCCGTCCCCACCCCTCCCTTCGCTCTCTCTCTCCTTCCCTTTCCCTACCCGCAACTCGACATCACACCTCACAACTCGACTGTGCTTTTACCCGACATCAATACCAAATATCCTCACAATTGCCCCCCCCTCCCCTCCCCCCGCTCACATTCACTCCTGCACACGCCAATGTGTACATCCACCACCTGCACCACTCATCCACACACACACACACACACACGAAACAAAATCTGCAACCACAATGCCGAGTTGTAAACACACGGCATTCCGAAGCAACGCTGCATTCAGCCATTCACGTACACAGTGCTCCCCACTTCTACCCCCTCCAAACACACACACACACACACACACACTCACAAAGCATTCCCTCTCTTTGCTTTCATTGCCCTCTTGCCTTTTTTATTTTTCACCTGTCATCTCTGTTCTCGTCGCTGCAACCCCTTCCCCCCGACGCTCCACATACAGGAACTCACCTACACACCGCCACTTTCAGTTTCAAGCCATCTCCGTCTCGCACGCTTCGTGTTCTTCCTTTCGCTTCTCTTGCTGATCTCTCTTTTGCTTATTCTCGCCCGCTTCTTTGCGTACTTGCACCATAACTCTAGCAGGCGTATATCTATATAGCGCCCCCCCCCTGATCCGAATACCCCCACCCCTAACCATCTTTGCCCTCCACCAAGACGTCGACCATGGCACCGATCATTCACCGCAACCTCACCGCCCCCGAGCTGGTGCAGTGGGCGCTGAAGCTTGAGAAGGACACAGTGCTGAGCGCGCGCGGCACGCTGTGCGTGCTGTCGTACGCGAAGACCGGCCGATCTCCGCGTGACAAGCGCGTGGTGGACACGGATGACGTGCGCAAGAACGTGGACTGGGGCAGCGTGAACATGAAGCTGAGTGAGGAGTCGTTCGCGAAGGCGAAGAAGCGCGCGATGGACTTCCTGAACTCGCGCGAGCACATGTTTGTCGTGGACTGCTTCGCCGGGCACGACGAGCGCTATCGTCTGAAGGTGCGCGTGATCACGGCCCGGCCGTACCACGCGCTGTTCATGCACAACATGCTGATCCGCCCGACGCAAAAGGAGCTGGAGAGCTTTGGCGAGCCGGAGTACACGATCTACAACGCCGGCGAGTGCCCGGCAGACCCGTCTGTGCCCGGGATCACGTCGAAGACGTCCGTGTCGCTGAACTTCAAGACGCAGGAGGAGGTGATCCTCGGCACGGAGTACGCCGGCGAGATGAAGAAGGGCATACTGACGGTGATGTTCGAGCTGATGCCGCGCCAGGGCCACCTGTGCATGCACGCGTCCGCGAACGTCGGCAAGAAGGGCGACGTGACCGTGTTCTTTGGGCTGAGCGGGACGGGCAAGACGACGCTGTCCGCGGACCCGAACCGGATGCTGATCGGCGACGACGAGCACGTGTGGACGGACCGCGGCGTGTTCAACATCGAGGGCGGCTGCTACGCAAAGGCGATCGGGCTGAACCCGAAGACGGAGGAGGAGATCTACAACGCGGTGAGGTTCGGCGCGGTGGCGGAGAACTGCACACTAGACAAGTCGCACGAAATCGACTTCAACGACGAGTCGATCTGCAAGAACACGCGCGTCGCGTACCCGCTGGAGCACATCCCCGGCGCGCTGACCCACGCGGTTGCCGGGCACCCGCGCAACGTGATCTTCCTGACGAACGACGCGTTCGGCGTGATGCCGCCGGTTGCGCGGCTGACGCCGGAGCAGGCGATGTTTTGGTTCATCATGGGGTACACGGCGAACGTGCCCGGGGTGGAGGCGGGAAGCCTGCCGGTGGCGAAGCCGGTCTTCTCGTCGTGCTTCGCCGGCCCGTTCCTTGTGCGCCACGCGACGTTCTACGGCGAGCAGCTGGCGAAGAAGATGACGGAGCACAACGCGCGGGTGTGGTTGCTGAACACCGGCTACGCCGGCGGGCGCGCGGACCGCGGCGCGAAGCGGATGCCGCTGAAGGTGACGCGTGCCGTGATCGATGCGATTCACGACGGCAGCCTGGACAAGGAGGAGTACATTGTGTACCCGGGCTGGGGGCTGCACATCCCGAAGAAGTGCGCGCGCGTGCCGTCGCACCTGCTGGACCCGCGCAAGGCATGGAAGGACGTAAAGGCGTTCAATCAGACGACGAAGGAGCTGGTTGTGATGTTCCAGGAGAGCTTCGAGAAGCGCTTTGCGTCGAAGGCGAGCAATGCACTGAAGTCTGCTGTGCCGAAGTACGTTGAATCTGCCCACTTGTAAGTCTGATCTCGGTCATGTGTGACGTGTTCCACTCATTTTTGCGGTGCTTTATGGTGGGCGTTGAGGCACTGTGGAGAGTTGTAAGGAGCGACAGCTTTTCCGTCTGGCCAAACCGACGGTAAGAGCGCGATGCAGTTGTTTGGTGGATGGCGGCTCGGCAGCTGATGGAAGTGGTAGGCGCGTGCGCAGGCAAGAAATACTGTGAGTGGTGGAAGAGGGGGTTACGAAGCCGGCGGAGACAGAGGGTAATGGGTGAACTCTGGGTGGCTTATGGGCGCACTCTTTTTCCCAGCACTTATTGGAGTGCTCCTCTGCTTAGCAGGTGGGTAGGATGCGCGGTACTTCTCTTACTCGGCTTCGGGAAAGCGAGATTCCTTTGCGCGTCTTTGTTTTTTCTGGCCTTCCCCTCTTTCCTGGTTGCTAAGCCGTGTGGGTGTCTTGGTGTACGTAGATCACCGCCGCAAGGGGTGACTGTCGCTGGTACCTCTTGCGTTGCTGTTCGTGATCTTGTCGGTGGACGTGTCGACATTGGCCCGCTGTAGCGCACTACCTACGGTGGACGCTATGGCCTTGACGCTCTCGCCATAAAGGGGGGTGCGTTCCGCTTTTTTTTCCTTTTGCTGCTTGCGAGTTCCCCGGCACACATTCACCTCACCCCTACTTCGCCACCCCTATTCATCCAGAGATGTATCTACAGGCGCCTACGCATCCACACACAGCTGAAAGGCTGAGTTGTGCTGCTTGCGTGTCGTTGTCCAGAGTTCGACGCCTCTTTCTTTCTTTTAGCTGCTGACGCATGTATGTGTGCTTTTCAGTTTGCGTGTCTGCATAGGCGTGGTAGGAGCAATGGAGGAAGGAGGGATGGCCAAGGGACGAAGGGAGGGAGGGAGGGAGGGAGAGAGAGAACGAGGGAGTGAAGAAAGGAGAAGTGAGCTAAGCATCTGTCCAGTTACATGCGTTCTTAAAGGCGGGTGCACGTGTTCAGCTGCATACGGACCAGCTACTGAACAAGCACCAAAAAAACGCGCAATTACCTTTTGCGCCCTTCTCCTGCTTTCCCCTCTAACCTCTCGCTCTCTCGCTCTTTGTTGTTGTTGCTTCTCGAGCTCGCATCATGCGGACCGGAGGCTCATTGCTCGGATCAACATCTGCCATTTTTTTTTCTTTGCCTTTTCACTGCCCCCTTCTTTTCCCGTGCTCCCTCTTCATCCCTTTTTCTTGGATACCTCTTCGCCTCCACCCTCCTCTTCCTCCTTCCCCCCACCCTCTCCGCTGCTACCACCGGACTCCCGTCTTCTCCCCTCTCCTCACCTTTCCTCCTGCAAGTTAGCTGGTACGTGACTACGTGTGTGTATGTGTGCGTGTTTCTCCATCAAAGAGGCATCGTGAAGACCAGAGAAACGAAATATTTGCTTCTACAGAGGTCAACACACGAGCACGCACACAGACCCACCGCTCTCCACCCCCCTCCTCCTCAATAGCTGACGTGGCCAAACACCTGCAAAACGTCTGGTATCAACATCAGTCCCTTCTCTTCTCCGAAGGATAGGGAATCACCACTTGCTTGCTAACTCTGCCTTCCTCCCTCCCCTATCTTCGTTTTCTTTAGGTTTCTATTCCTCTTCCTTGCGGCTTTCTTCTGGTGATAGGCGGGCATGTGCTTCATGGATCGTACCGACTTCCTTATTTTTTCCCCTGCTGTTCTTCTCTCTTTTCTCTCGCCCCCCCTCTCTCACTTTGCGCGTGCTTTTGCTGTTGTTCTATCAAATCGCTCGTGTAGAGCACCCGTGTTTCCTCCTGTCACGTGCTCTCGCTCGCGCGCGCTCTCTCTCTCTCTATCTGCCGCTCTCTCATGTCCCGTTGCCGCTGTTTGTTTTTTTTTTGCCGGCAGAAAGATGGGCGAGCAGAGAGTGAACAAGGTGACAATGTGCGCAGGAGGTGAATCGCAATGCTGTTGTGGTGTTACTGTTTCGAGCTGATACCGACACACACACACACACGCACACACGCACACACGCAGAGGAGGCGAGTGTATGCGATTACAGCGGAGGAAAGATGGAAGGACGAAGAGAAAAGGAAGCGTCGGACAGGCAGCCTCAAAAGCAGGAGAAAGAAGAACGTACAATCACCCAGAAACCTGGAGCTGAGCGTCAAGCTGAAACGAGTGGTTTGGAGAAGAGCACTCATCCCCCCTCTCTTGATGCTTGGCTGAATTGATTCCAACGCCTCTAAGTGAGTCAGACAGGGAGGCGAACATAATCCTCTCACAAGCAGCAACCACAACGCCGAAAGAATTCACTCAAGCACAAAGAGAAACGCTGCTTAATACCACATGCTGTGTTTTCCCCTCCCCCCCCTCTCTCTCTGTGTTTATGTTTGACAAGAAGTTGCCTTTGCACGTTTGTGCTTCTCTCCCCTATCTCCAGCAGATGCACAGAGGCGTAAGAAATAGATTCAGCAACCGAGGCACCTACCGAAGAAGACAAGCGAGAGGTGGCAGAAGCGATATGCGTCTCGCAGTCGCGTCCCCAGCTCTCCTTTTCTGTTCCTTCTTCGTGTGTGCTCTTCTGCTGTTGGTGCCGGTGCGCACACCCTTCTTTGCTTAGCGGTGTGGTTTTGATGCGCTTTACGCGTCGCGCGCTTGCGTGTGTGCGTGCTTGTGTGGGTATCAACTGAGCTGGATGTGCCTTCGTGCTGTTTTCGCAGTACGCACGCACTCCGGGCTGCCCTGCAAAGCGTAGAGAGGTGGTTCGCCGCTACACGCGCACACACGTATTCGCTTTATTGCGTTTTCTCCTCCTGCCTCTTCCTCTCCATTCGCCAGCTTTGGCTGACATGTACTCTTCATGTTTTTTTTTTCCATTTTGTCTTCTTCCCGCCTCTTCTCCCCTTTCTCTCTCCCGCGTTTCTCCAGCACAGGAGCTCAGTGATGCGCAGCGGCACACCCACACCACACGCGCGAACTCAAGCATTCCGTAGGTAAGTCGTTCCGTTGTCTCTCTTTGTGACCGTTTGTTTTCCTGGTTGTATTCTCCCTCTACGTTCATGTGCGTTTATAGGCTAACTCACCCTCATACGCACTCAGTGAGCCAAGGGCGACGCACGCCCACGCCCCCGCCCACGCCCCGACAGGCAGCCAACCAGGCCGACATTAAACTACACCGTCCACCAGTCACGTACTCCCTTCTTTATTCTCCTCCCCTTCCTCCCCCCTTTTTTTCTTTTTGCCCACGCGCACGCACACATTCGTGCCCATACGTGCGTGGGGAATGCGGGGGCAGGGGGCTCTGCCGTTGACAGTCAATCTTCCCGTGCTTTTCGGGAACACTCCAAAGCACGGACAGAGAGAGAGAGAGGAAGGGGGGAAAAGCGAAAATTTTAAAAAAAGAATGATCATAGAGAAGGAGAACGTAGCGTATCTCATCGATCGTTCTATGGCGACCCTGCATCCCGGAGAACAAACAAGAGACAGTGACGAAGGAGGGCGTGAGGCCCCCCGCAACTCACCGACAGTTGGCCATGTCGCGCATTTGTTTGAACGCTTTTTTTTCTTCTCTCTTTTTCGTTGGTGAACTGACTCACTGCGTTACGCTCCGCCTTCCCCCACACACCCCCACACACCCCCATGCCGCCCATTCTCCGTCACTGGCCTCTCTTCTTTTGGGGGTTTTGCTCCTCTTTTCATTTCTCGCCCATTTTCTCGTGCTCTTTACTTCGTTCTTTTTCCCTTTGCCCTTCTGTCCGTCGGCATTGCGGCGTTTCTCACGCATTGGCGACTGGCCGTATCCTCGTGCGCGCAAGAACCTCGACAGCCCACCCACCTGGTCGAGCACACGTCCTTGCCAGCACACTTAACCACAAGGGTATACTATGGCACGGGTGTCGCTTGGAGAGGGAATGCTGCTGACTAACCCTCGCGCTCCTTCCCCTCCTCACCTCTTTCTCCCCACCTTCCTGGACCAGCAGATGAGCATCCTAGCCGCTGCTGAAAGGGAATTCTTTTTCAGTCCTTTGCTCTCTTTGTTTATCCTTGTGCGCTCCTCGTAGGGCATGGCGGTGCAACACGATCGTCCGCACGATCGTGTTTTGCTTGCCCAGTGGAAGCGCGCTTGTTGCTCTACCTACCAGTGAGATACTTCTACCTTTCATCGTCGTTGAGAAAGGGCCACGGTGACCGTGTCGCTCCTTCTCTCGTCATTTTCGCTATCCGTGCCTCCGCAGTAGGTGCCGTCCATCGGGCCCCTTCGTGTCCCTACCCGGTGAGGCAGGGGGGTTGGCGGGCCCGGCAGCCCCCGCACTCTCGTCCGTGCACCAGCACCGCACATGCGCGTGTCGATGCTTCTGTATGAAAGCCGTGCTCTGCCGCTGCCGGTGTGGCCTCGGTGTAGGCGGCAGGATGGCCCCCACACCGCCCAGCAGTCATGTCGATTGGGTGCGAGTATGCTGGCTCGCTGGTGCTCGTACTGCGACTTCCTCCCTTCTCCCTTCTCTCCTCTTTCTTCTCTCTCACGCTGGCGAAGGAACGGAGGCATTCGGCAACGCCCCTACCTCCCCTCTCCTCACACGAGCGGTATTCTTTTTGGTCTCTGTGTTGTTTTCGCTTGTCGAGTGGGAGGCGTGACGGCACAACGCGCGTGGCCGAGGCGGCGACTCGCTGGAGTTCGATTTCTTCTTTTAATATCGATTGCTGTTCTTCACTTGCGCTGTGCGTGTGCCCCCCTTTTTTCCCACTCAATCGTTGTCGCTCCCTCTCCTCGGCCAAGACGAACATAATGACGTCGCGAGGAGAGCATCTTCGACTCGAGAAGGGGTCGGTAGTGAGGAACCACTACGAGGTCATCACCCCCATCGGTACCGGTAACTTTTCAAGAGTGTATCGTGTGATTGATCTGCAGTTACCGGTCAAGGAGCAGCAGCGCAAACCGCTGGCGATGAAGGTGATCAAGAAGGAGTACAGCAGCGACGCCAAGTACGAGAAGCAGATGCTGATCGTGCTGCACGAACATGACGCGGGCCGCAAAGCGCGGGTGTCAAAGATGTACGAGTGCTTTGTCTGGCAGGAGTGTCCTGTGTTCATTATGCCGATGCACGGCCCGAGTCTGCGCAGTCGACGCCTTGGGATCAACCGCGGCATCGTCACGCACGAGAAGCTGCTCGAGTTCAGCTACGACTTGCTGGAGACGATGGTGTTTGTGCATTTTGAGTGCCGCATGGTGCACACCGATCTCAAGCCGGAGAACATTCTTATTGCTGACAGAAACGTTTCCGAGAACTCAATGGGTAACGAGTGGGTCGTCTGCGACTTTGGAAGTGCATCGCTCTGGCATATGGACAAGCTGGACTCGGACCTCATTTCCACGCGTCCGTACCGCGCACCGGAAGTAGTGCTTGGCAACAAGTGGCACTACGCTGCCGACATGTGGAGTGTGGGTTGCATCCTCTACGAGGTTGCCGTTGGGCATCGCCTCTTCGAAACCCGCGATGACCTGACGCACCTGCACATGATGGACCGCCGCCTTGGGCGACTGCCTGAGGCCTTCGTGAAACACTCCAAGTACTCGAGCAGGTACTTCAACACCCACGGCGATTTCGTGTCCACTCCGGACGTTATTCGCTTTTCTAAGTGCCGACTGACCCCAATACGTGAAGTGTTCAGGTATGACCGTGACTTTCTTCACCTACTCAAGGGGCTCCTCACGTACATCCCAGATGAGCGCATGACATCAGCTGAGGCGCTGGCTTTGCCCATGTTTGATGCGCTCCGCGCCGCTCGAAAGGAGAGACAGCGGCTGGCAGATGCGACTGCAGAGGCGCAGCAACAACAACGCCGCCGCTTCGCTGGAACTGCCATCCTTGGAAACGGCATGAGCCCACGACCTACAGACAGCAGCGACAACAGCGCACTCTATCACACTGTAGACGGAGCGAGAAAGAACGACCGCAGCAGCAGTGTGCATCACGGAAGAGGCGCTGCAGCAGTGCAGAGCCTCAGCGCACGGTCGTCTACCACTATAAGGGACATCAGCTCCACCGATGATATGACTGCAGTAGCGGATGGCACCAAGAGCAACCACTCCTCGCACAGGCACCCCCACCATAATCACAAGCGCGGTGAAACGAACAGCAGCAACGTGGCGGGAAGCCGCTCAGAGACACACCCATGCGCGGCGTCTGTCCCTGCTCAAGAAATGTCAGTAGTATCGCCGACTGTCAGCACCACGTCACCGTTTAACAACCTGGCAGCTGGTGGTACTTCCAGGGAGGTCACCGCCCGGATGCCTACAGTCGCCACCGCAGTTGCTTCGGTGACAGCCGGGAGTATAAGTAGAACCCCTACGTCTAGTGTCATGGCGTCGTACTCGACATCGCCGGGCAAGAAGCGGCCTTCCAAGACAATAGAAATTCGCAGGCGTGCGATCAGCATGCCAGTGGTGCGAAGGGGCGGTAATCAGCACTCGAGGAGCCCTTCACCGGGAGCGGGCGTGCTGACTGAGGTGGCGCCGTCTCCACGTCAGGTAGTGAACAACCGCCAGTCCACCTCTACAGGGAGAGCGGCACTCGTGCCGCAGCTCGCTCTCGAACGCGTCAAGGCGTCTGCCCTAGTGTCCGACGGTGCTGCAACACCACTGTCGTCGCAGAGCGGGCAGCGCCGCAGCGGGCGGTCCGCTCGGAAGCTCTCGGGTCGCATCATGTCCCCGGCCACCAAGAGCAGCGCGATGACGCCACATAAGGGTATCAGTTCCGGCTCACAGCACGGCTGTGGTAGAAGTGCGGCTGGTGGCGGCAGCACCCAGCTGGACGTGACGAGTCCGCTGAAGAGCCCCCGCCAGCATCTGCAGCTTGGCCGCAGTGCTGATAAGAGGCGAAATCCCACACCTCCCCACTCGTCCTCCACGGCGTGCTGCCTGCTGGAGACTCTCTCTCCGACCATCACGCGATCGCCGAGGATGACGAAGGCGTCATTGGCGGCTGGGCCGGCACAGGGTCTCATCATATCCATGCCAGACGCCAATACCACGCTACCGCAGACGGTGCTTCGTGCCGGCGCACCGCCGAACAGCTCAACACATCAACACTCTCTTCGCAAACCTGCCACAATGCTCGGTTCCATATCAGACCACGGTATCACCAAGGAAAATGAGGGGAATGTTACGACCACCTTGCGACTCGGGCCGTCTGTGGCGGCGTCGATGGAAGTTACTCAGTCGGCAGCTGCGACAGAGGTGGCGACTCTGCACCGGCTGTCGGAGTCTCCCAACACGCCTCTGGGTTATCGGGCGCCCCTCCAGCGCGACATAACAGCGGTGGGCATGTGCATGCGAACGGAGTCGCTTGCTGTGCTGGGTAGCCCCAATGTGGATGACAAGCGCCTTGATGTCGACCACATAGGGGAAGGCCGAAGCGAGGCGGCAACTGGTGATGGCGATGGCGGCAGCAAGCGGGTGGGATCGCACACGGTGACTTGTCGGGCCGCTACAACGAATGATGATGTCGACAACGTTAGTGCTGACAACAGCGACAAGGACGACCCCTCATTTGTGTTGCCAACCAAGCTGTTCGTGAGCACCGCTTCGTCACCGATAAACAACCGCCTCAGCAGCACGTACAACTCCGATGGTAGTCCCCACACCACTGACTACCGGAGCCCCGTGCGTTGCCGCCCGCCCATGGAGGACACCTCTAACGCGTCATCGCCTGTCATGATAAACGCACTAAACGTACGCTTCAGCACTCCAAGCAGCGATCGGCGAGGTGTGGAGGCGGCAAAGATGGAGGCCATCGCAGCAGCGATGTCGAAGGAAGGTCAGCAACCCTTCGCCACTGCTTTGGGGCCGCCTCTGACGCAGTCCCAGCGCAACCCCTTTTCAGCGCAGCGAAGCCATCGACACCGAAGTCCGCGCGAGTGTTCGCCTGCTGCCCGGTCGTCATCGTTTCTCGCGGGCCGACAATCCCCCACAAGAGGTCCTCTCACGCCCCTGCGTACCGTACCAGAAGTGACCTCAAACGAGGTTCCCCATGAGCTGGTCAGTACCGTTCCCCTCTCGCACGGCTCAGCTGCCCGCGCGAACAGCAGCAGCTTGCTTGGTGGCATGCTCAACGCCGCGTCAGTGTCCAAGGCGGATTTGCAGTCTCACATGATGCCTCCATCAGCGGGCACCACACCTGCTGCCGGCAGGTCAGCGCGGCGGTTATCGATGGCAATGCCATCAACGTCCGCGACAACAACGTTGAAGTCGACCACGCCAACGCACGTGGACCAGACGCCTTCTGTACCAGGCCAGTTCACTGTCGTGACGGCGTCGGTGGACAAGCTCAAGTCAGTGTCGCCGTTCAGCGTCTCTGAGATGCGCAGACCTATGTCACCACCACTGACGGCATCGCAACGTGCCGTGATCAAGCCAGGGCGGACGCCAGCAGCACCAGTGCCCGCCCCGGTGTCTGCGTGCCCATCCGTTGAAGAACTGATCCCCATGTCCCTCAGGGGCTCCGCGACGACTTCCCATCCGGCTGTTACCGCCCCTCGTTCGCACGAGTGCTCACTATCGCTGAAGGATGGGCGACTCGTAAATGCCAACAGTACCGTGAATCCACAGCTGCTGACAACGGCGTCCACTTCACCAGCGAGGACAATCGGCGTTGCGGCGGTTCTCCATCAGCCGCTGCATAGACCCTACCAGCCGGCCCACGGCCTTGTGTACCCTTCCGACAGCAACAGCCATGTCCTATCGGAGGCGAAAATGGAGGAGGCGGGTAGCGCAGCTGCATCGCAGTCGCTGGGTCTGCACATGGCACGGAGGTCTCTGGTGCTGCAGGACCGTGCTTCTCCTTCCAATATGTCGTCGCAACTGCCGGTCATTGGCGCTGCCACCGTCGTCACAGCGCCGCCTTCTTTCGTGCCGTCTAAAACTACTCACGGGGCAGACGAGCGGCGCGAGGCTTTGCCTCACAACAGCAGAAACGCCAGCGCAAAGTTGCTGAACACGCAGCACACTCGCACATCACCTGATCCCTCGCTTCGGTGTCAGCGCTCGTCTTTGTGCATCAACATCGCTCCCGACTTGACTGCGGGCACGAAGTCTCTCCGATCGGCCACCGCTGTTCTCACCAACGCTAGCAGTAGCAGTCGTCTGAACAGCAGCTTCAAGAGTGGCGGCACTAGCAAGTCAGGTCTCGCTACATTGTCTTACCCGGAGGCCCTCTCTGGTTCGGCCGGCAGCGCGTCCTTTCAGGCGGTGTCGCGGTCGCCTCGCAACCCAGTTGTACATGGGACGGCAGGCACCAACTCACTGCGGTCGTCGACTGATGGCGTGAGCGTAACGTCAGCGCGTAGCCCACGGAACGGTGTCTCATTGGCTGCTTCACCGAAGCCTTCAGCGACGTATCGGCGCCCCGGCTCTCCCCGTGGCATCTCGCCAGTGCTGATAACCACTGACTTGCTCACTAACGCAATCGGCGGGAACGTAATGTCGACGCCGATGCAATTACTTCAACAGCCACCTTCGTCTCCGAAGGTGCTGCAACAGTCATCGACGGCGGTGGCGAGCACTGGCGCGGACTTGGGTAAGACATCCATCTCTATCGTACCGCGCTATACGCAGCCCGGAGTAACGCTATTACGCAGTCCAATGCACCAGCAGTCCATCGGTGCGTCGGTCGCAGCTACCTCCCGCCCGCAGGCGCAAGGCTTGGCCGCGGGGCCGGTGAATCCCATGGTGGTCGCAGATTCTGTTGCTTCACTGAAACAACCGTATAGGGCGAGCTTCGTTGCTATAAAATCGCTCACCTCGCGCGGCAACACTACAGACGGATCTGTGAATACGATCAGCGTGGATGCCTTGTCTGAGTTGACAAGGTCAAAGCCAAAGCACCGCCGAGACCCTCGCACACTTCGACGCATCAGTGTTTCTCGACCCTCGACGTTCTCCCTCTCCCAGGCCAACGGCGCAGTGTCGTCGTTGCCGACGACCGAGGACAGAGACAGAGGTGACGAGGACGGCGACGGGCAGACTCGCGGCGCCTTTGCGAACTCCGTTCTTCCGAAGCCGCACGATAGGGACACGCCAAGGTGCTCTTCTGCGACTGAGGTTTCGCCACCCAAGATGTCGTGATCGGACACGTTTCACCCCCTTCCCCTGCACCTCACCCATCTTAGCTCTCTCTCAAGAAGTACGTCAGGTTTTCATCGCGGTGACCACGGCAGATCAGCTGATAGGTGAAGCGCTTCCTCTTTTCGTTAGATGTTCTCTTCGGACTGCCGCTCTTCCCCTCGGCACCCACTCCCACCTGCAGTGTTCAGGATGGAACACCGAAAAGCAAAAGGAGGAAGAACAATGAAAGACTGCTGCTACGCTGTATTCCCCCTGGGTGCTTTGCGATACATGTGGGTTCTATTTCTGTTTGTTTCTCTGCTTGTTTATCACAGTAAGTGTTTCGCTCCCGCGGGTTCTTCCCTCTCCCCGGTGGCGGGTGCGGAGGTGTCGTTGTCGTTGTGGTAATCGTTGCCGTGGTTGATGGGGACGTGTGTGTGCTCCTTGGACCACTCACCAAGCTAAAGTCGGGTTGTTTGTTGTCGACGGAATGTGGCCGCTGCGCTTTCCCCCCATTCCACACCGTTGTACTTGTCTTTGTTGTCGTCCTTAATTTCTGCCTCCTACACTTCTCTCAGTGTGTTCTCTCTTTAGTGTGCGCCACGCCCCTCTGCTGTCTCCACCCCCCTTCCCTTCCTCCTTCCCTCTCTCTCTCGAGCCCACGTTCTTCTTTGAGTTGCCCCTTCCCTCCCCCTTCCTCATGTTGTTCGGGCGGTGTAGACGGTTGTACCTTCGGTTTTTGTTTCTTCTCTGTTTTGATGTCTTCGTCATATCATTCTCGCGTCCTTCCTCTATTCTGTATCCCATCTCTCGGTCTCTCTCTGTTTGTCTGTCTCACCCACCTTCCCTCTGTCTCTGTATTGTGCCCTGGACTCTTTTATGTTCTCTTCTTCTTAGTCTTCTTAGCAGAAGTGCTCCCTTCTTCTCCCTCTCTTCGTTGTCCAGTTTGATTTCTGTGTTTCTCACGGCCCCCACGCACGAACGCACGCACTCACTCACTCGCCCGTTGATTATCCATCGATGGGATTCTCTCTCTCTCTCTGCGTGTGTGGTCGTTGGCCTTCTTGTCGACGATGACTGTGTGTAGTGATGGCGAATGGCACTCTACGCAATGACTGTGGTGGTGAAGTGTCAGGGCCTTCACGGGAGCAAAGACAGACATGCATGCATGCAGCAAGAAAGGCGATCGGCAGGGAGGCGGGCAAGAGAGAGAGATGTGAGAGGGACAAGGAGAAAGCAAAGTCTACCGCTGAAATAACCTACGCGACGCGATGTGTCGCGCTGCTCTTCGACTCCTCTTCTCGTGTCCGTGTCTCCTGTGTGATTGATTGGGGCATCCTGCCGAAACGGTTGGCTGCGTGGGGCCGCGCTTGATGATGGTGATCCAGATCACAATCACCACCGCTGTCATAACGGAAAAAAAAGCCAAACAACAAGCACGCATCCGTAGCCGCTGCATCTCATTCCTCATCATTATCCCGCATGCACCTCTCCTCCCTCTGTGCTGACTGGTTCTAAGCTCGGCGGGAGAAACCCAAGCCCTTCTGTGTCTCGCTCACACAGGGGACCACTATGCCTCTCTTTCGAACCCTTTTTTCTTTGCCCCCGTGTGTGTGTGTCTATGTCTCCCCACCTCTGATGGTGACTGGAGGACACCTCAGTGCGTGGCGTCTCAGGGTCAAGCATCTGGGTCGCAGGGAGGCCAGAGCGACACATCACCGCTGATGCTGGCGGCGTGGTTCTGGGTGGTGCTGCACCGGAGCGACCTGCAGCAGTGAGCACGGATGCACCAGCCCCATGATGGGCAGAGCGCCAGCGTGACTCAAGGGTTTCTCACCCGGCACTCGCTACCCACTGGTGTGTGTGTGTGTGTGTGGTGGCAGGGGACGTGGTACGACCAGCAAAGCGGAGGGCGGGTGGAGTTTGGCCCAGGGGCAGGGCACGGATGGCCGAGTCGGCGCATTACTGCAACGCGTGTGTGTGTGTGTGTCTAGTGCTGCTTCGCGCCATGCGGCTGGGGCCCGTTGTGGCAGGTTTGGTGTATGCATGCGTGTGTGTAGAGTGTGTGGTGGTGGTGCGCTTGCTGCTCCGCGGCAGAGTGTGGACGCGGTGAAGACGCATCGAGGGATTGGATAACGGTGGCTCTGTGGGGTGCGCTCTTTTCTCCTTTCTCTGTGTTTTTTTTCCTTTTCTTTCGCCAACTGAAACAGAAGGGAAATGAGGACGCCGTGTTTACGCCACTGCAACCGCGGTGGCTGCTGTAGAGGGCACTTTCCAAAAAAAAAACATTTAACTTTTACGTCTGCTGCAGCGCCCCCCCTTTTTCTCTTCTTTCCCTTTTCCCCTTGTGAGCTGTTTTTCATTTGCTGAGTTGTGTGCGCCGATATCAGCTTCCTCGTTCCCTTCTGGCCTTCTGCTGGTTTCTCTCCGCCGCTGCCGAGCCGCTCGACGACATTCCGCTCTGGTGCTCGTCCTCTGATCACTTCGAGTCACCCTCTCCTTTTACTGACCCCTTTCCATTTTCTTTTGTGGTTGCATGATGCATCCCTCGGCGGGGTGGTGCAGCGGTGGTGGTAGGAGGGCGGATGAGGGGGGCCGAGAGGGAAGGAGCAAATGATTGTGATCGTGGTGGCGGTGGGAGGACATCAGGAGTCAACTCTTCCTGATGACGTTGACTCTCTCCCTCTCTCTCTGTTTGTTGTTCACTGCACTCGCGTCCTCGGGGCTGTCTGCCTGCCTTTTAGTTTTGCGTTTGCTTCTTAGGTGTGACCGTTTCTCAACAAACAAACGCAACACCTCCCCTCCCCTCCCCTCCCCCCCCCTATGCAAGACCGTCCAGAAGTGCTCAAAGGATGGAACACACACGCGCGGAGGGAGGGAGGGAGGGAGAAGTCACGGAGAAGGGAGTTGATGGGGCTTTGACACCCCCTCTCCCGCAACCTCCCCCCCACTGCGCACTACTATTGGAGGAGAGAACAGGAGACCAAGCAACTTGACTGTTGGGATGATGGTGAAGTGGTGACTGCGGTGCCTACCCCTATGGTGCTTGACAGACACACGAACGCAGAAGGCGGGGGGTAACGTGGTTCGAGGGGTGCAGCACGGCGGCCTTTTCTCAGCGCTCGTGGAGCTTCTCACTGTTTCTCTAGATATGTGTGCATATGCCTGGGTCTCTCACCCCCACACAACGACGTCTTATCGCCGAATGGCGCTCGAACGCACCGCCTCTCTCACGTCTCCTTCTTTCCTTCTATATAATAACCACCCCTGTGATCTCACTCTCGCACTTTGCTGCCTCTCAGTAGGTTTTACTTCCCATGCAGTGTATGCATTTCTTCTCGTTGCTTCTGGTTCTCTATCCATCTTTCCGTTTCGCTGTCTCGATGGATGTATCCCACTGACGCATGTGCGCCACTCCATCATCGAAGCATGGTTTTAGTTGTGGGAGTTGCGAAGTGAACTTGACTGGCTGTCCGAGCGCGTCTGTGGATGCCTTTTGGGGGGTGTTCAACTACCCACGCACGTTGCTGTTGCTTAACATTGTTTTACTGGTTGGGTAGCGGGAAGATCACCAAACTCGTCCGCACAACCTTGCTGCAGACAAGAGAGAGGGGGGGGGCAAATCAGATCCTTACGTCATTCATGTCCTTTGTTCACTATCCTGCAGTAACTGCGGTAGACCTCGCGGCATTCAAGTACCAGGGCCGATTACCGCCGCCAACGCCTACCCGCGCGTCGCCGGCGATCCGAGCTTTCCCTGCCGATATGCCTCCGTCGTTACTGTCGCAGCGCGAACGCCAGGCACAACTGTTTAGTTCAGCTATAGCACCACTGATACACACCCCTGCTCTTGCCACGGGCTCAACTGCTTCATTGCGAACTCATAGTCATGCGGCGCTATACGGCTCCCCGATCCGCACACCCACGAAAGTTGTCGGTGATGGACTCCATGTAGCATCCTCGTCGCGCCAACGTACAGCATGGCTGCACTCGACTCACGTTGCCTCAGAGAGCACGCACCACGCAAGTCCGAAGCCGCGGACACCCCCGCGCTACGGAGACGACAACAGCGGTACCGATGTTGTCACTGGCCCAGCTGGCAGTCGCCACGTTGTTGGTTACACAGATTGGCGGTGCCCTTCCGCAACTGCTGTCATACTGTCCTCGGCATCACACAAGGCTGCCGTAGTTGCAACTGCCGTTGCGCCCCGGGCAACTGTCACCTCGCCTGTTTCCTCTGCGGCTGCCATGTGCTGGATGTGCGAGACTCGGTGCGAGAGTGGGCCCGGCTCCACCTGGTCTGAGGCGCCTGCACTATTCTTTTCACAAGTTACAGATGGGCTGCCGGTGAGCTTGCTCACCCTATGCGGCACCTGCGCCACTGCTGTCGGTGGGGACATGCACGCCACGTCGCAGCAGGTCCTCCAGCGTTGCAACCACACACCGGTGATTCGCTATCGTACTGTCGCCTACGTTAACGCAGTCCGTGAGTACAAGCTGCTACTAGAGCTGATGGCTAGCAAGGTGGTCCGTTCCTATGAGCGTATGCAGTCGATGCAGGCGTCAGTGGCACGACAGCAGCAGCAGCAGCAACGGCAGCACGCCTACGGTTCAGCAGTGGAGCAGCAGAGTTACATGGACCCTGCCATCAGCGTTTCTCGCGTCTTTCTCACGTCCCTCTCTCCATCTCTACAAGAGAAGGTGTTGTGTCAGCTACTGGAGGCACTGGAGGACTTACTCCAGCGCGACAGGCGCGCTGTGCGGCTCGCAGCAGGTCAGACACCTCTGTCACAGGAAAAGTCGTTGCTGCCGTTGTCCGAGGCAATGGCACAGCGGGAGCGCCACGTGCTTCTCGAAGAGCTGGCCCACGTGGAGCGGCAGCTGATGAACGTGAGGTCTTCGGCCACGCCAGCGAGGCCTGGCCTCTCGCCACAGCCACTGCGGGATAGGCACATGTATGATGTCCCGTCTGCGAACCGGACACACCCCCGTGGAAGGGCAAATGCCGATGATGGAGGGGTGGTATACTCGCCTCGCTCTCCCGTGCAGCCGCATCAGTCGCCTCAGAGGTCGTCGGCGTCTCCATACGGCCGCGTTGTGGAGGAGGCTGCGGGCCGCTTGGCTTCTGTGGCTGACCCCCGTCGGTGTTTCCAACACTGCCACGCCGTGATGCCAGGCACATCAAAGGCCGCAGAAATGAGGAGCTATCCTGATACCACCGGCCGAGCGCCGTGCCCGTCACAGAGCAGGGAAAACTCGCCACCCGAACTAACGTTGCCTCAGCGTGGCACGTACGGTGGGAGCGCCTCCAATACTGCTGGTCATGACGATTGTGATAACGTTGTCTCTGGCAACCATATCAGAGCAAGCGGCGGCATTACCGTGGTTGGCGCTCGGCCGTCTGCAGCGATCACAACAACAGCACCGTTTCCCTTCTCTCCTGCACCGCGACAGGTGCAAAACACTAGCGGCAACTGTCACTCTGCAGTTGGCAGTGCTTCTCGAGCAGATTGCACTCGTGACGTGCAACACACGAGGCTTCCCAGTCAGGATGGGACACACTGTCGAGGTGCCGTTCCTGCGGTACAGTCTCAACCTCCGTTGGCTCAAGAAGCCCGTCGCTCGCTGCAGGCTTTGATTGGCGCAGCCATGTGGGAGGCATACCGTCGACCCCCACCCGCAGAGGGTGAGTCGCGGGAACCTGCGACTCGCAGCAGCGAGGAGGTCGGAGCAGGCTATAATCCTGGTAGGTGCCGCCGCCATGGGGCCGTTGGAAGCGACATCGGGAACCCCAACAGCGACTCGGACCTACAGCTTTGGGACTACTTCGCCGGCCGACTCTCCACGACGCCGGCACTGCCTGTTGGTTGCGGTGGCGGTGGTAATTACCGAACCCCACCCTCAATGTCTCCGTCACCAGCCTTCCACCTGCTGACATGCGAAGACCTCGGGTCAGTGCCACTACGACAGCGGACCGACGCGACATCACAAGCGCAAGATGAAACGGTGGCGGCGGGTGTTTTTGATAGTCCACATAGCGACCTCAGCAGCCATGACATCGCCGCGCTTCAGCGTCGCGTTCTCCACGAGCGGCAGCTGCGTCGGGAGGCTAAGGACGCCATGCTCAGCGCGCACACTCGCATCGCAGCACTGGAGATGACTACTAACGACATGGCAGAGACGTTACTGACTCACCGACTTTCCGTGACGTTCCGCGCGCACCTGGAGGGGATGGAAATGCTGGTGGGGCGCTGGTCACGACTCGCACAGAATTTCTGTCTGCAGAAGAGTCTCCTGTTTGCCGAGGAAGTGTCGGTGATGGTGCGGCAGTTGCTACGCAAGAAGTTTGGTGTGAAATCACTATGGTCGCCGCGGACGCCCCAGCAGCAGTCAGACTGCCGTCCGACTTCACCATGCGTCGAAGCCCGCCCATCACGTGATGAGCGACAGGAGGACGAGCTATGGGTGAATCGAGAGGAAGACAAGGCCAGCGACACCATGCGAGACAGCAGTTTCTGTCGAAGGTCTTACGGGGGCCGCCACAGTGCTTCTGCTGCTGTGATGGGTGACCACTCGCTGAAGTTGACTGGGGAAGGGGAGGAGGTGCATCATCGTCATAGCTTCCATGGCAATCCTTCTTCAGCATGTTCGTTGCCAGAGCGGCAGTCATTGCACAAGTCGCCACCAAGCGGCACACCGGCTTCCACATCGTTTTCCTTCCCGACAACTCTCCAGCTGCAGCCACTGTCGTTGCGTTTGTGAGCGCGGCGGGCAATTTCTCCGTGGCTGTTGATGTCCTTCAGATCACTAGCTCTTGCTGCAACGCTCGTTTCTGCTCTCCCCGTCTCCTGTACCTCCAGCCGTAGAAACCAGCAACAGGAGTAGGCGCAGCCGCAGCATTCGTGATGCGAGCGGAGCGTAGAAAAGAACCCCATTCACCACAACAGAGAGTCGGGAAGCAAAAGAGGTGTGGCTAATGGACACACGATCCCTCCTCAACGCTCGCTCACCTTCTGCGTTTTCTCTTTTCTCTACTTCTCATTCGTTTTCCCGATTCCCACCACCAGCACTATATGTACTTAACACCGCACTTGAGGGGGCCTCCCACTTGAGCAGCCGCCGCAGCAGCAACAGGCGAGGAAGAAAAAAAGAGAGAAGCAGCGCAGGTGTTTCACTTCACGCATTCGAGGTCTTCGTGGAGTTCTACACGAAGGGGAACCGGGCCGTGTGTATGTGTGTGTGTGTGTGTGGAGTTATTGCGCGGTCGGCACACGCAGTTTGCGCGTCTGTGCACGTGCGAGCGAGTGAGTGGGCTTCGACGCCTTCACGCACCTACGCAGTAGTTCTCATGTCCAAGTGTCTCTTCTTTAATTACCGCCATAATTTTTCATGGCTGTGCTGCGGCTGGCTTGATCGCTTTGGCGCGGTACATGGGTGTATACCGTACTCCTCCCCCTCCCCCTCTTGCTGCGTTGCGGCTTCGCTTTCTCTTGCGTGTTCGCTGAGGGACTTTGGCGTTATTGGCCGCCAAAGTGCATTTATTTTTTACTGATTTTTGTTTCTTCTTCCTCTTGTTCCTCTTCCGCGGCGTGGATGCCGTTGCTAAGCGTATCCACAACAGCCACACATGCGTATGTGGGCCTCTGCGTTGCATCAATCGAGTCGAGAGAAGATCGTAAAAAAAGAAAACGAAAAGAAGGACCTACACGACGAAACGGAGAAGAGGAAAAACAGGGGCACGCAAGTGAGGCCGCACAACGGTGCGGCCATGCAGGCAGACACACACACACCCATTACCTTCTCCAGCTTTGAACACAGACATCACCTCTGTAGGCACAAAACATTCGCATAGTAGGATGACAGCACATCTTACACGCTTACGGATGAGGACTAGCTCTTTCCCTCTCCTCTTTACATCCTTACCTCCTCCCGTTGTGCCAGCAGGCGACTCGCACGCGAGTTCCTGGCCACCACCACAAGGAAGAAAGTGACTACACGTCCAAACCCGCAATACTCGGATTCATTTGACCCCATTCCACCCCAACCCTCTCTCCTGCTCTCGGCACTATGCCGAATGGAAGTACTCCGCATGCGGCTGCAGTCGTCACGGTGCAGAAGAGCCTTCCATTTCCACTGAGTTTCGAGGGGCTGGTCCCCGACAAGCCAGCTGCACATGGGCTTATCCTGGGTGGCCAAGACTCACGCGCCCCCGCGTTCGCGGAACCCAAGGGTGATTTTACCGGCTAGCAATCGTGCCCCATACACTCCAAAGATTGGGGAACAGGCGGACGCCCTACGCACGTGGAGATTCTGACTTCGGCTGATACAATCATCATGGTGCGGCGGGAGAGGGTGTGGGCGTCCGAGGAGTGCATCCATCGCCTGGAGGAGCCGGACACAAGACCCGCCTCGAGAACGCTCTCAGCAGATTCATGGAGGCTAACAGCACCCGCTGCCAGAAGAACCGGATGCTGGCGTGCGACGGGGTGTGGCATGCCTGGGAGAGCGTGTGTGTTCTGCCCACCTTGAGGGGCTCCATTGCGAAGTGACACACACAGACGAGGATGGACGGGCGCACCTCCGAAAGGCTCCCTCCGCATTTGACCAGCTGACTGCAGGCAGAGTGATGCAGCACGACGAACAAACCCTTTGGCAACCCATTCTCCAGGGGGCATCAGAGGCCGAGTGGATAGGGGCACCGCATCCCACGACGCACGCAACCACAGTGCCCTCGGAAGTGAGCGCCCACTCCCACTCCCCCCTTTCAATCGTTTGTCGCCATATACCTACCGAGGCCACAGGGAGGGGATAAAGGAAGAACGAGAAGCCGTCCCTGTGCCCTACCCCTCATAGTAGGCGACAGTTTAGCGCGGAAGGCACTCAGCGTGCAGCGTGAAGAAAGGAACGACTCTCCCCCTACGGGATGTCTGGTCGGGAGAAATTCAGCTGCTCGACGTGATACCGCTGCTTGGCAAGTGCTCCCCCCAGTTTGCGCTGCTCGGAAACATCACGGTCCACTGCGCCGGCGAGCAGCTGCAGGTAGCACGCCGTCTGGGGACTGGTTCCTTGGCGTGCCTCCTCTGTAGCAGACGGGGTGTGTGGTCTGTGACCTCAGCAGACGAGCCACTGCCAGTTCCACCCCGGTATCCCTTCATGTTGAATGGCACCGCTGTCTTTTTTGTTTTTTCAAGGGTTACACACATCGTCAACGCAGTCCACGTGTCACTCTGCGGCTGCACGACTCACCTGCCATACGTAATCCACGGACCGCTACATAAAGCCTAGTGAGAACTCCCCAGGCGGGCCGAGCTGCTATGCCGTATACCCTGTGCGAAGGTGTACAACGGGTGAAACGGGAAGGTGGGGCAGGTGGGTGGACAGGCCCGGCAGCCCCTGCACTCTCGTCCGTGCACCAGCACCGCACATGCGCGTGTCGATGCTTCTGTATGAAAGCCGTGCTCTGCCGCTGCCGGTGTGGCCTCGGTGTAGGCGGCAGGATGGCCCTCACACCGCCCAGCAGTCATGCCGATTGGGTGCGAGTATGCTGGCTCGCTGGTGCTCGTACTGCGACTTCCTTCCTTCTCCCTTCTCTCTTCTCTCTTCTCTCTCACGCTGGCGAAGGAACGGAGGCATTCGACAATAGAGACGGACCCAATCGCAAGCCGACTTCAAAGGCTGAACAGAGAGCGTGAGGTCGGTCTTATTGTCACTCACACGCACACACCCACACTCAGTCTACATCTTTGCCTTATCGAACACCACTGTTTGGTGGCGCACTATACTTCGTCGTCGTTGTGGGCATTTATTCTTATTTCCTCCTCGTGCTCGTTCTTCTCGGTGCCTCCACGCAGCGCTGGTCTCTTTTATTTATTTATTTATTTATTTATTTTTTTTTCTCCTTTCTGCCTTCTCCTCCCGAATCCCGTCGCGACTCCTCTCCGTGCCCCTCCTCCCCTCCTCCCCTCCTCCCTCCTCCTCCCCCCTCCTCGCTGTGCCGCTTTGACGTTTTGGAGATTTTCGTGTGTTTTTGTTTTCTCCCGTTCTTTTTCCACCCCTTATTTGTCCCCTCCGTCGCTCTTTTTCCTGCACTCACGAGACGCGTTTGCATCTCTCTTGCCTGCGCGCGTGATTGTTGCGGATTTCTTTTGCTTCTCCCCACCCCTCTCCTTCTCTCCGAGCATCTCCTCTTCCTCCCTCCCGTTCTACCTCTCTTGTGTGTACATGCGAATGCATCGTTGTGCTCGTCTCCCTTCTCTCTTCTGGCTACCGCTTCTTCTGGTCGCTTCCCCCCCATTCTACTCCCCCCTCCTCTTTCTCTCTTCAGCGCCGTCTTGAGAAGTCTACTGGCGCTTGACCTAATTCCTCGCTCTTTCCCGTTTTCTTTTCTCAAAGACATCCCCCCCGCGCAAGTTATACACTGCGACTACACAACACTACATGACGCTGACAGGGCGCAACGCTCAGGCCGCGCAGGCGCGGGACGATGTAGCGGCTCAAGGGCCACTGCCACCACCGCCGTGCCCAAGCATGAATGTCGTAGTCGGCGCCGCTAACCCGGTACAGCAACGCCACCACCATTCCTACAACAACCAACCCACACAGCAGCATCCGCAGCTCGGCACCACACCTTCTGCTGTGACAACTGGCGGCCTTGCCACTGAACAGCAGCTACAAGAGCAGCAGCCGCAGCGACAACAACATATCATATTCGGTGGCCGCTTTACCCTTTTCGATCGACTTGGCAGCGGCGGCTTTGGCGATGTTTACCGCGCAGAGGAGCGTGACCAGTCGGCACCAGTCGCCATCAAGGTGGAGCGAGTGACCGACTCCAACGCTCTTCCCGAGCAATCGTTCCTCTTCCATGAGGCAAAGGTGTTGCAGGAGATACACAAGTCGATTCAGGCTCACGCCGCGGCCCAGAAGCCGAGCCAGCTGATGCGGCTGCAACCGGCGCAGGACCAGAAGGGAAACGGCCAACATGTTGAAAGCGAGGCCTCAATGGCAGCAGGTGAGGCGAAGCAGGAGAGCGTGGGAATTGCGAGGTTGAAGTACTACGGCCAGGACGGCATGAACCGCGTACTCATCATGTCCCTTCACGGCCACTCCGTTGCCAATGTTCACCGGCAGCAAGAGCGCCTATCGTTGTTTGCGACAGTGATGATCGTGGATCAGGTTCTTAGCAGCCTCGAACACGTGCACCGCGCCGGGTATGTGCATGCGGACTTGAAGCCAGAGAATATTCTATTCGGCCGCGAGGACCAGGAGCAGCTATACTTGGTCGACTTCGGCCTGAGCGTCTGCTTCCGCGACCGCAATGGCAAACATCGTCCTCTCATCAAGAACCACAGCTTCATTGGTACCCCACGCTATGCATCGCTGCGGACACACATGGGCTACACCCTGTCTCGCCGCGATGACATCGAGCAGCTCGTGTATGTCATGATTTATCTCTTTCGCGGTCGCCTACCGTGGTCGGGTCTGCGCATCCATGACCCGGATGCGAAGGAGAAGCGCATTGCGCAAATGAAGGCGGAGATGCCGCTTGACTTGATCTGCGCCGGCTGCCCGGAGGCTTTCCGTGACGTGCTCAACTACGCGCGTTGCATGGAGTTTGAGGAGGAGCCGCAGTACCAGTTCCTGCATGTGCTTTTATGCTCGCTGCGTGACTCATGCGCTCTGGAGTTAAGCAGCAAACCGAGTTGCGTGTCCGCGGACGGCACTGGTGGCGTGATGCCACAGATGCTGATGTTGAATGGCGGTTGCTCTACTCACCAGCTCCCCAAGGGCCGAAATAGCGGAGACGGTACTGCAGGTGAGGGTGCGGTGGATGTGACAGCAGCGGGGGTGGAACTTATCAAGAACACGGGTATTGTGTCTGGTGTTGTTGACCAGATTGATGGGATTGCCGAGATCCCAATGAAGATGTCGTCACGGGGTACTGGCGCGCCTGCCTTCTTCAGCGACGCCATTGGCCAGGGTTTCCTGTCGGGTAACGGCACAGATGCTGGTCCGCTATCGGCGCGCATCGACTGTCTGAACGACCAGTCGTTCCCAACCCCACCACTGGATTTGCAGCTGCTGTGTAGGTCTCCGCAACTGCGGCAGATGTGGTAAGGGACGGGCGACATTGCCGATCACCCCCTGATGTGTTCAAGGAGCAGGGGAACAATGGAAAGGTGTGCTGGGGGACCCCTAGAAAGGAAAAAGCTTCCGTGCAGCAGTGTGTGTGTCTGTGTGTGTCTCTGTATGTGTGTGTGTGTGCTCTAGTTGGGTAGATCTATTTCTGCGCTTGGAGGCGTCGAAGCGTGCCCCCTCTTACCAAACTCACCCGATTCCTCCCTCAATATCCCTTCCTCTCTTTCTCTTTCCTAACTCACTTTTTCGTGAGCGCGTCCGTATGTAGGTACATGCGCGAGTCGGCTTTCGCTGTTTTCTCCTTTCCCTGTTTCCTGTTCTCGGCACCTCTTTGCTGGTAACGTTTGAGCGACCCCCTCCCCCCCCTCCTCTAAGGTCCCGTCCCTCTCTCCCTCCCTCTCTCTCTCTCTGTGCGTGTAAGGTACCATTTTTGCCTTTTCCTTTATTGCCGCTTGCGTGTCTGTGTGCTTTTGCTTCTTTGACCGGTTCGTCATTCTGTGCTCTTTTATTGGTTTGGTTTGGTTTGTTTCCCGGCTCTCCTCTTCGCTCCTCATGGGCCTCTTCTTCGCGAGTGTCTCCCCCTCTCTTCCCCCTCCCCCTCTTTCTTCTTCTTCTTCTCTCTCCCTTTTCTCGTGGTGGCGGTGGTGGCGGTGGCGCTTTTTCATGTCTATTTTTTTCTTATTTTTATTTTTCTTCAGTTTGCCTTTTCCATTGTGCCTCACCTCTCGCATGTGTGTGTGTGTGTGTGTTGCCTCTACCCCCTTTGCTGTGACGCCCACACCCACACCCACCCACACACACACACACACGCCCACTCTCTCTCTCTTTTGTTTTGTTTGCCTTTGCGTTTTGCCCTTTTTTCTTTCTTCGTGGCTCCTCCCCTCCCCCTGCTATCTCCCTCTTCAGTCCCTCCCCCCATGCCTCTTGTAATGCTTGAGGACGGGGTCCACTCACCACCTTCCCCGTGAGGCTTGCGCACATGCGCGCGCTCCGATTTACTCGATAGAAGAGAAGCTCGACTCCTGTTGTGTGCCCTCTCTATACCCCACACAACTTACTTTCTTGCCTACCGTTCTTCCTACAACCACTACTACCCCCCTCCCCTCCCCTCCTGTCGATCTTATTTTTTTTTTCGTTTTATTTCCATCATTGCTGGTGTAAAGGCAGTTGTCTCTACTGACGGTGTTGCAACGCGCCGACAACCCTCCTCGTCCCCCCTCTCAGTCTTCACTTTTGTTGCCCCTTTCCTCCTTTGCGCCACCTAACCCTTCATCCCTAGATCCACAGCGCAGTTACTGATGCATCGAGGAGGGAGGGAGGGAGGGAGAGGAGAGGAGGAGGAGGAGCCTACCTGCATGATTGGAGTGATTGGGGGCTTCCCCATGTGCTACTGTCGCTTTCTCTCTGTCGCTTTTCTCAGTCTCTTCCACCTACCCCCCTCTCCCACCACCATCGCCACTGTCACTCATTGTGGACCTTATCGATACAACCAGCCCTTTTTTTCGTGTACCCCCCTCTCCCTCCCTCCCTCGGCTCCCCGATTCCCCATCCTCTCGATGTGTGCACCCTCCCCTCCTCCTCTCCTCCTCCTCCTCCCTCTCAGTCTATAAACTCATACACACCTGTCCCCCTTTGTTTTCGTCTACCTCCCCTCTCTCTCTCTACCGCATGTTGTGTTCACTCGCTCGGTGTGCGCTGGTTTCTGGATTCTTCTCATTCCCCCTTCCTCTCCTCTCCTTTCCCTCTCTTTCCTCATTTCTTTTCATTAGGTGCTAAGCTTGCGTATTCTCAAGCCATCCTCACCCTATTTGTTCTATACTATGGCACGGGTGTTGCTTGGAGAGGGAATGCTGCTGACTAACCCTCGCGCTCCTTCCCCTCCTCACCTCTTTCTCCCCACCTTCCTGGACCAGCAGATGAGCATCCTAGCCGCTGCTGAAAGGGAATTCTTTTTCAGTCCTTTGCTCTCTTTGTTTATCCTTGTGCGCTCCTCGTAGGGCATGACGGTGCAACGCGATCGTCCGCACGATCGTGTTTTGCTTGCCCAGTGGAAGCGCGCTTGTTGCTCTACCTACCAGTGAGATACTTCTACCTTTCATCGTCGTTGAGAAAGGGCCACGGTGACCGTGTCGCTCCTTCTCTCGTCATTTTCGCTATCCGTGCCTCCGCAGTAGGTGCCGTCCATCTGGCCCCTTCGTGTCCCTACCCGGTGAGGCAGGGGGGTTGGCGGGCCCGGCAGCCCCTGCACTCTCGTCCGTGCACCAGCACCGCACATGCGCGTGTCGATGCTTCTGTATGAAAGCCGTGCCTGCCGCTGCCGGTGTGGCCTCGGTGTAGGCGGCAGGATGCCCCCACACCGCCCAGCAGTCATGTCGATTGGGTGCGAGTATGCTGGCTCGCTGGTGCTCGTACTGCGACTTCCTCCCTTCTCCTTCTCTCTCTCTTCTCTCTCACGCTGGCGAAGGAACGGAGGCATTCACTGATGGCCGAAAAGAAAGGCGAGCGTGAAAGGGTTCCCGCAGGCAAGAGAGGTACGCGTGCCGCCACTCCCATGCACGCCTGCGGAGGGGCTACCGTGAGAATTGAGAACGCAAAAAAAAAGCAAAACGAAAAGCAAAGACCGAAGCGTTCTCAATACACAGGCTGACACGCACGTGGGGGAGAACTGACGGATCAGGCAAAACATTGGCCACCATGTCGTTGTTCTCGCTCTCTCTCTCCCTTTCTTTTCCTCTCCCCCAACCCCCTCGCTGGGTTCCTGTGGGTTTCTTTGTGCTGTGATTATTGTGCTTTACTTTTTCTCCTTTCTCTGCTATTCTCTAGCGCTTCACCTTAGTGCCGATAACACGACCTCATCCATGCTTGACACAGGCGCGTTACTCAGCTCATTACCCCCCCTTTTCTCCCTTGTTTGCTTTCCTACAGTAACGCTCCTCTTATCAAACGCACAGACCCAAGCACGAAGTCATGGATGCACGTATACAGGCGGTGACTTCCTCTACGTGTTACTCTTCACCTCGTTTCACTCTGACACACACACTCTCTCTCTGTTTTTCTTTATGTTTCCTCTTTCAGCGTCGCTCAATACTCTGCACATGTGCCAGTCGATTTAATTTCTCCTCATGTCTCTCTTTTTATCAGCTCGTTTTCCTGCCTGAGCGGTGGGCTTTTTGACCGTAGTGACGAAGTGAAGCTGTTGAGGTCGAAAAGCGAAACGCCGCGGGCGGCCGTCAAAGAATTCACCCATAGGAATCTTCCACTCCTTGTGCTTATCTTTAACCCTCATCCACCCACACACTCACATACACACACACACACACACACACACACACACACACATTCGCTCTCGACTGCCGCCCCCTTTTGATAGCCGCAAGGCTCGCTTTCCTGCCTACGTTACTTTCTTTCTTTTTTTTGTGTGTGTGTGTGGACTTTGCTCAGCCCAGCCGCATCCGCTTCGCATTGAGTACGGGGCCTCTAACTACCATTTTGTGAGTCAGACTGCCAGGCTAGATGGCAACACTAAATCGTCAAATCTCGGGAGGTGCTCCTCGGAGAGTCACGTGGATGTGTGCACATGTGCTCCACCGCGATGGCTAGCCGAGAAACCCTCAGCACCATTTCTCTCGCTTCGCTCCTGTTGGGGAGAAAAGAGGGGTGAGGGTTACGTCTGTGCAGACGTGCCTGCCCTCTCGCACCCCTCTCCCCTATCTCTTTCGCCCACTTCTGTTGAGAAACCTTCGACACGAATTCTTGTTTCTCTTCACTGGCTTGTATGTGTGTGTGTGTGTGTGCATGTGCCTTCGCTCTTGTTGTTTCTCCCCAAACTCATCCCACTCTTTTTCTCCACCTTTTCCCCTTTTGATTCTTGTCGTTGCTCTTTACATCTCTCTTGCCACTTCACCCTCTACGCTGTACACAGGAGGGCGCCAGTGTTGCCTCTTCGTATCAACCCCTCCCTCTCTCTCTCTCAGCTGTTCCCCCCCTCCCCCCTCGCATCTGATTTGGTGCCTGGCTCGCTCACAGTCAACCATATCTCATCTCTGTGCTCCTACCTTTACCCACGCACACACGCCTAGAGAGAACATGTGAATAAACGATGCGGCACGTGGTTTAGATCTCGTAAGCGTACGCGGACGCTCATCTGTGTCCTGGGTATGGGGTGAGCGCTACTCGTCTCCCTCTACATCGGCGTCATCTTCCACTCGAAGAAGATTCTGACAACAGTGTGCGGGGGAGGGCCACTACAGGTTTTGGCTTAGCACCTGCGTCAGTATCCATGTCATGGTGTCGGAGAGGCAGACGTGGAGGACTGCGCTCATCTTGTGCGTCCCGTTCCGCCTCAGCGCCACCATCTCTTTCTTCAACGTTGTTTGGCAGAAAGTTTCATGTGGTATGGCGGTCCTCTACGACTTCCGCCGCTCGTGGACGAATTTCTTCAGCTGCAACGCCTTCTTGGCCCTCCTGGGGCTTTTGGGCTGATATGTGGCGACTCATCGGAGTCGTCGTGCGGGCTCTCGTCTCCTCAAGCGAGTAGCTTTCTTACCACAAGTGCGGCTCCTGGGCCCGCTTCGAGGCGTTGTTGAACCTCAGCACTACGCTGACGCTGTTTGTTCCACAGCAGACAGACTGCACGCACGTGGTGCTGCAGGTCCGCTACCCAGTGGCAATGGATACGCTGAGGGCGCAAGTGAATGTGAAGTAGGGGGTGCACAGTACATTGTGGGGTAGTGAGCCTTTCGCCTTCATGGGCGGCCTCTACTTCGCCTTTTCTGCATTGGCGTGTTCTCCCCCCTTTGTGACTGACGTGGCGCGGGTACACCAACGCGACCGCCCCGCTTCGTACCGATCGCGGAGGCGATTGAGACGCAATCTGTTATTAGCCGCAAGTGCGTCTTCTTCATGTTATTGAGCAGACATGGCTCATGTGCAAGACCTTCTTCCGCACCCCTCCAAGCGCTGCACCTCGTAGCCGTTTGTGGTGATGGGGTGGCTGGCGCGTGAGAAGTCATGGCCTCTCATCTTGACGCATGTTGGCACATTGTACGGCGTCATGTGGAGTGTGGGACACCGGGGAAGCAGCGCTCCCTCTAGCTGATGGGTAATCACCCTCGTCCTCTTCTCTTTTGCGTGGATGTTTCTCACATAGGCTACCGTTGATAGCGCCAACGTCACATTCCCAACGAAGAGGACGGCGGCCCTCTTAGTGACCGAAAGGAGTTGCGGCGCCTTCACAAGGTGCTCAGTGAGCTGCGCAGGGCGCGCCGCAGCATCACGGAGCCGCGTACAAGGGAGTTCGAGATGATTTCCTGCAAGCAGCGCTATGAGGAGGCGATGGAGAGTATAGACAAAAACACAACTGAGTCGAAGGACAGCGTTCCGGTTGACCCCAAGTTTGACCTAACGTATCTCATGCGCGTGGACCGCATTAACATCTGGGAGGCTGCTAAGGCATTGCCTTTCGTTTCCGGAGCGATCTGGACGGTCCACTTCGGGAATCGACACCTGCAACGTCGACTCCTTCTCCCGCATTCTGGGGGGCTGGGCAAGACGGAGGTCGGCGTGGTTGGCGTTGCTGGAGAATGACAGCAGGCGTCTCATGAACGGCAACCGCGGCATGGTCGACTATATTTTATACCACCTAGGATTCCGCTGTAGGAACTACGACCACACCGCCCTTGACAACACCTACGGCTGCGCTCTCATCACCCGTTACCCCATCTTGAGCGTGCGCCACTACGCCATCCCATCTCCGCTCGGCGAGATGGCATGTGTCTTCTACGATGTCCTCGATGTGTACAGTCTGGTGATACACATGTACATCAGCCGCTTCAGCAACACGGGGCACTGGGTGGACGGCTTGCTGCGGTGCCAGTTTCTCAGGTGACTCGTCCTATCGAATTCGGGGCTGTTCATGTGGATCGCCTACGTTGTTGCTCACCCCGCCATAAAAGGAGCGGTATCGGAAGAATCCAGGCCCGAAGCCACCGGGCAAGTTGCAGAACGCTGGGCTGGATATGTACCAGCAGTATCTGTGGACGCGGCTATGTGATCGCGGCGGCTGCGAGGAGGAGCTAGCGGTAGTTACAAACCAGCCTATCAAGAGCAGAGGCTGTAATATCGAGGCGAAGCTCCAGTACGTTGAGTATCTCGAGGAAGGTATGCATGTGGACAGCTACTTTTGCCGTCCTTCATTCACCAAACCGCCGCACTACCTCTGCTACAAGGACACGAGCCGTTGCGCGAACGCACGCCCCTGGCTTGAGTTGATGGACTGGTGTTGCCAGTACTGTCTCTACAAGACCGGTGCTACGGCAGACGAGGCAGTATGCGATGCGGAGAAGCTGTAGCTTTTCCAGGTGCGCCTGCTCGATTGGTGGTGTGTCGTCGACTACGGGGTGGAGGTGCTGTCTGACGCGGAAACTCAGGGCATGCAGCTCGCGTTCGTGAAGCGCATGCAAAGTGAGAAGATCGGACATGGTGTGCTGGGATTGGAAAAGGTGAGTGCTGCGGAGGGACGCTCAGCAGGGACGGTCCCACGTATGTGTTGCCACTACTCTGATTCCTGCAGCGCACACAGTGCACTCGCACAAGACTTCGCTTCTTCCTCCCTCTGCTTGAGATGTTTTCGCCGTCTCTCCCTGAACTCCTTCTTTTGTCCTCCGTGAAGCGCTTTGCGCTCGCTTAGTGTGCGTGTTGAGGCGTTCCGTTGTAGGGATGTGATGTGTGCTGACCGTCTCTGCGCTGGAGCAGTGTTGTGCGAATCCGTTGGTGTGTATGCCTCTGGGAGAAGGGGGGGGGAGGAGGGACGAGAAGTGGCGCCGCTGTCGCTGTCACCGCCGCCGCCCCTCCCTTTTGTGTTTGACGTGGCCAAGGCACAGTGAGGTGCCAGACGTCTCCTCGCAGCTTCGACTGTGTGTGTGTCTCTCTCTCTCTTTTTTTTTGTAAATAAGGCGAATGCTGCTCTCCTACTCTCTGCCCAATTCCTTTGGGGCTAAGGTGGCGTGAGTCCGTAATGTTCTGATCATTCGCCACATACACCCACAAGCACAGAGACACTCGCATTCAAGCGTGTCACCACGCACGGCGTAACGCAGTCAGGACACCAAATACGGGAGTAGGCGACACTTTTTCCTTTTATTCTCTCATCCTTCTGCTATCAACAGTCATTACTTCCTCTCTCTCTCTTTCTCATGTGACTCATTCTCAGCGACCCCCCCTCCTCCTTTTCCACGTTGTCTTCGCAGGTTTTGTTTTCTGCTTTTCTTGCCATGCTCGTGTTGTGTACTTCTCCTCTATGTTCTCTCATACAAGCTGTGCTGCATCCAACGCGGCGGCGTTTGTGCGTGGCTGCCGAACCCCGCGCTTGTTTGCCTGCTCTCCACCCTCCTGTGCAGTGGTGGGGGTTGTCTGTTGCGTTTCATGTTTGTGAAAGAACGACAGCCGCGAGTTCTCCAGCAAGGAGGGGGGAGGAGGAGGGGGGGAGGAGGAGGAAGGCGGTAGAGCAGAACTTGCATATGGTTCTACCTCTTGATGTCTCCTTCTTTGACGTCTTGCTCGGCGCCTCTGTCACCTTTTGGTTTTCTTTTTGATTTGTGCCTGGTGCCTAGTTTTTCTTTTGCTTCTTCGGCACTGTTCTCATGACGGCTGGCCACCCCAGCGCGTGTGGTATCCGGCCCAGTGCCCACTCTGTGGGGAAGACAGAGACGCAGTCTACAGCTTGCCCTCGGGTATGCGGCCACGTGGGCACTTGGTGTCGATGGACACGTCTGACCTGGCGCGGTGCGGACGAGACGTGCGGTCAAGGTAGCATTCGTACCAGCTCACCACGCCTCGCGTCGACGGCATAACACACACACACACACATACGCACGCACCCGCTGTGCTCTTTGTGATGCTGAGCGCAATCCTGGGCCTGGCCTGTGCTGCCTGCCGTGGGATGGCAGTGCGGCTGAACGACGCCGAGCACAGCTGGTCGGCCCGGTTCCTTGACAGAGCCGTGTGGTGCAGCAGAGGCATGGGCGAGCTGCGATTGGCTGCGCATCTTCGCTGACTTGTTGGCGGTGAATGAACGGACACGCTGTGGAAATGTTTGGGAAAAAATTCGTTCTTTCTTCATGATGGCATGTCATTTTCTTTTGTGGGTCTTCTTCTGTGTGAACGGCGGGTATTACAACAACGGAGACGGAGGTGCGTGTTATTCTGCGGGTCCGCTACGGCTGGACTTCTCTGTGCTGACGATACATGCGCTCTCAGAATCGACATGCGTCATCAGCCCTAGTCAGGAAGTGTGTGGAGCGACACTTTTAGCGTCGCGCTCACGGAGATGCCTCAGTGTTCTAGTGCCGGTGTGCTCGAGGTGTGTGATGCGAAAGGTATGCCTGAGTGTAGGGAGGTGGAGAGCGGAGGAAGAGGGGGGACACTCTTGGTTAGCCGTGGTAAGGACTGGTAATAGTGATGTGCGCGCTGATTGAATATTCCAGCGCGTTTAGTGTCGTTCATCACCGCTTTCACTTGCTTCTGTTTGACTCCCACTCTTGATCAATTGACTATCACTCTTGTGCATGCATCAATGTCACGCTCATCCACACTGGCGCTATCCTTTTCTCTCGTCTGTGACCCCTCGCTGATCGCGCTGATCGCGCTGCTCTTTCCTTCCACGAAGAGAAAAGGAACGGGCATCTGTAGAACATCACCTCGGATGTGCTTTGCGTGTGTGGGTAGCTGCTACTGTTTGTTTGAAGTATTCCTTTCACAGAACTTTTATACACGGGGATGTCCCGAAGACCGAGTGGCTCGTTTGGCCGCAGCGGAAGCGCCTCCAGCCACCTCAGCAGCGCAGGCGGGAGCGGCGGCGATGCCGGAAGCTCAACTGTGGCGGCACCGGCGGTGTTCTGCGTGAACCCCGTTCTCTTTGAGAACTGCGGTGCGCTGCTGAATGCGCCGAGCGGGCTGACGACGACAGCTGTGCTCAAAGTACTGCAAAACACCGGCAACAAGACGTCTATTTCGCTCGCCAAGTGGAAGGAGACGGCTATGGTGGTGCTCGGGCTGCGCGAGTCAACTGCGTACGCCATTTTCGACGTTTTTTTCGCCTTAAGCGGGGGCTGCATCCAAAACACACCGGCCTATTCGGGTGGGGAGCGGTCAAGCGTGGCGCAGCTGCGTCAGGAGAGCAATCGTGCTCTGCTGCAGAAGATGGGCGGCACTGTTGACCAAAACCGCTGGCCAGCCGCCTCCACCGCGCGACAGGTGAGTCTGCCAGGGCTTCTTGTCTTTCTACTTTGTCAGCTGTTCGTGGAGCGCAGGCGGGCTGGCGCGCCCAACAAGCTCACCTCGGAGGCGGCGGCCGAGTACGTTCGGCAGCATCTGCACGATTTCATCAGCGTCGTCGCCGCTACGCGTCCGTCTCGTCTGACCCTGGCTGACGCAGCAGAGCTTGGCTATTTGCTTCGTGAGGTTGTCAACGGTGTTGAGCAGCCGTTCGGGCTCAGTATCGGCTTTCTTTGGCAATTTAACGAAAAGACGATTGACGTCGCGGTTCTCTCCCAGTACCTGCGAGTGCGCATCCGGGCCAACAGCGAAATAGCAAAGGTCGGCAGCGTCGCCACGACAGCAGCAAACGCTTTCGGCTTCAACAACGTTACTGTCCAGAACCTAGACAATACAGTCCACATCACGTCGTACGCCCTTCTTCCCGATATAGCGTTCCGTCTGCTGTCATCTAACTTGACCATCTCGAACTGCTCGCAGACGCACATCTACGCTCCCTCGGTGCTCCCCCACACCCAACTTAGCTCCCTCACGAACTGCACCATCTTACTGGGTCCGGTGAGCGGTGTACTGAGTGTGCAGAACTGCCATCACTGCTGCATCTCCGCCCTTTGTGGAGCGATTGTGGTGAGCAACTGCACGAACGTCACTCTGTACGTATGTGTGAACACACCGCCAGTGCTCCTGTCGAACGAGAGCTTGAACGGCGTCGTGGGGACGTCAGGGATGAGCAGCAGCAGGGCGAACGGTGCAGCATCTTTTCCTCCCAGGAGCGGGGTGCGCTTTGCTCCGTACAACTCATTCTACCCCGCCATTGAGCAGCACATCAGCAGCTCTGGCATTAGCCCGCTGCTGAACGTATGGAACGTGGGACTGCCTGATCACGAATCGATTCTGCCACCCTCGGAGTTCCAGAGCATGCCCTTTCCCCTGACGTACTCTGCCAACCTCAGCAATGTTACCCGCACAAACCCATGCCCACTGCCGACGCCGTACCGTGATGCAGTGCACCGCCGTCTGCAGCGGCTACGTGATGTGAACGAGGCTATCGCTGATGCCACCGGGCAGCTGAGGGGAGCCGGGCGCAACGACCTTGTGGATGAGCTGCACCAGCGCGTCACATCCATGTTCCGCGACTGGCTGAAGGAGACGGGGCAGGAGCACATCTTGGCAGACTTGACACACACTGTGGCACCAAGCAAAACAGTGGGCTAAGGATAGAGAATGAGGACGGAAGGACGGAGGGGGAGGAGTTGAGTCGTTGTGGGACCTCTCCGTAGTCGAATTCGCTGTCGCGCCGAGGTGGTGCGAGCAGTCCACGAGAAAAAAGCGAGTGAGCGGGTTTTGGCGCCGCGCTTCGAAGTAGGAGAGGGCCACGTAGCGATGCAGAAGACGCTAGAAAAGCTCTCTGTTGGCGTGTTGACTTGCAGGAAAGGCGTGCGCGCGTCTGCTGTGACTCGCCTGCTTTGACGCGCCCCTGTACTTCTTGTTAGAGCACCAACTGGTCCATGGTACTCCGCTTGCTCCTCTGCGCTCTGCCGCTCTCTCTCTCTTTCCCTTCATTTCTCTCCAATAGGCGCTCTCTGTGCTGAGGCCACTGTATCTGGAATATATATATAGATATATGTTATATTCGTCCGTGGCCAACTGTGAACACCTCAGTGCGTGGCGTCTCAGGGTCAAGCATCTGGGTCGCAGGGAGGCCAGAGCGACACATCACCGCTGATGCTGGCGGCGTGGTCCTGGGTGGTGCTACACCGGAGAGACCTGCAGCAGTGAGCACGGATGCACCAGCCCCATGATGGGCAGAGCGCCAGCGTGACTCGTGGGTTTCTCACCCGGCACTCGCTGCCCACTGGTGTGTGTGTGTGTGTGTGTGTGTGTGTGTGTGGTGGCGGGGGACGTGGGACGACCAGCAAAGCGGAGGGCGGGTGGAGTTTGGCCCAGGGGCAGGGCACGGATGGCCGAGTCAGCGCATTACTGCAACGCGTGTGTGTGTGTGTGTGTCTAGTGCTGCTTCGCGCCATGCGGCTGGGGCCCGTTGTGGCAGGTTTGGTGTATGCATGCGTGTGTGTAGAGTGTGTGGTGGTGGTGCGCTTGCCTGCTCCGCGGCAGAGTGTGGACGCGGTGAAGAAGCATCGAGGAATGCGTTGTTGCCTGCCGCCGTTCTCGCTGGCTCTTCCGCTTCCGGTTTCGATGACGTTTTACCCACTCCCTCTTTGTTTGCGCCACGTTTTCTTCCCCTTCATTGCCAATGGGGAGGCGTCTTTGCGTGTGTTGGCCTTCACCGCCTCCTCTCCCTCAGTCTTTAATGCTGAGTTTCACTGCATCGTATTGGTGAGGTGGCGTGAGGCAGAGGCGGCCCGTATGCATGAGGAAACGTACTCCTTCCCTAGCCTCACCCGACTCTCCGCACCCTTTGCTCATGACGAGAGGGGGCAATGGGGGACGCAGCACGCCCGTTTTGGTGTTGTCCGGTTCCTTTCGTCGTTTGGTGTCATTTTTGTTTGTGTTTTCGCTCTTTTTGGGCCCGTCTGCGTACGGGTTGGCTGTTCTTTGCACGCGCGCCTCTGTATCACCGGTGCTGCTTTCCTCCGGGCATTCCCTGTGATTCGGGGAGTGGATGGGTGGGCTTCTGTTTTCTCCTTGCGCCGTACGTCTGTGCGTGTATGCGCTGTTTGTTTCATTTCTTCTGCGTGCTTCCGTGTCTGTGGGCGAGGGGAGTGGAGGGAGGGTTTGTAGCACCGACGTGCTGTTGTTTCTTTTACTCGTTTTCCTCGGGCAACTGTCCTTCTACCCTCTCCGTTGCGCTTGCCACCTCCGCGGTGCTCTCCCTGCCTGTACTCTGCATCTACCGTCTGTTCTTCCACACTGCAATCGCCTCCACTCCAAAGCAAGAGAGAGGACAACCAAAAGGAACATCGGCGGCGCCGATAGGCTATGGCATGAAGGTGCCAGGGCGAGTGGAGTTGCGGCATCAGCGGCACTGCGTTTTGTGATGACGTAGAGGCGAGGGGGTGGTTGCAGGCGTCACCAGAAGAAACAAAGGCGGTCTGCTGGTGCTTCCTGTGTCCTTCATCGCACTTGTACTTCCGCAATTTCTACTCCTCTTCCTAGCGCGGCAGATCGAATTCATCGTAGCCAGTGATGTCTCTGTGGTATATGTGCTCCTATCTGTGCTGGCGCTTCCGTTATGGCGCCCGTTATGCTTAAGGCGGCGCTAGCGATGGAGACACCAGGTTATCTACGAGCTAAGGCCACGCCTTCGGTATAGCTGAAGCTGAGTGCCATGTGCATGCACTCATTGAAGCAGCCCCCCACACACATACATACATGACGACGCAAATGCACATACACATCTTCACTTTTTGTGGGGATGTCTTGTGGCTATGTCGGGGCTTAGAGGGGTACTCCTGTTTTGTGAGGAGTGCGCAACTTTGCCGCTTTTTCCCCTTCGCCCTCATTCCCCCGGTCTCTCTCTCTCTCTCTCTCCTCCTCCTCCTCCTCCTCTGGTTCTTATCATCTCCTTTCCTCTCTCTGCTACAACATGGCTGCTAAGCTCCGTCTGACCGCGTGCGTGGTGGTGTCGCATCCACAACATTCACACTGCCGCCACGGACTGCTACCCCCTCCCCCCTTCATGTTCTTGGACACTTTGCACCCACATACCCTCTCGTTACACGCGACCCTCAGTGGTGGTCGTTTTTTTTTTTTCCCCTTTCCGTTCGTTTTACTGTTGTGCTTGCGTTCGTATATGTGAAAAGCGCGAGGCCACACCCTTCAGCAGCAGCGCACTATCACGCATCGCCATAACTCATCTCACCGCCAACATTCACCTCTTCTTTAGCCTCTTTCTTTCACTCACTCTGCGGTATTCTGTGTCGTTACTGTTGTTACGATCTCTTGCTGCGTGAGGTGGGACACTGTGGTAGCCGCGCTTCGCGTGCGTCTTCCTCTGCACCTTAGACAAACTCATATGCTCGCTCTGGCTTTATATTGGCGCTCTCTGCACAGGTACACCTGCAGCCACGCACGGCTACCGCCGATATTCTTCTGTGCTTTGAACGGGTGAAAGGTGACGGCATTTCTGTTTTGTGCCACCGAAGTCAACGTTGTAAAATTTCCGCCACTATCGCCTTCTCTCTCACTGACACGTCGGCTGTGCAGTGTGACGTGAGGGTGCCGGAAAAGAGTCGCTCGTGTGCCGCCCGCTCATTTCTGCGCCTTCCTCCACCGTCTGCGACCCGTCTCGTTCATGTTTGAGTATTTCTGGTATCTTCTGTTTCTCCTCGTCTGTGCTGTGCTGACCACGGACGGTCGCGCGATACGAGACATACATACAGCCAAACCCAAGCCATCGACTGCACTCCCGATACACACATGTCAGGCCTTGTCTCCATAGAGTCGCAGCTGGTCAGCACCGCGCAGCGCCACTTCCACATCCGTTGTGGCCATGTACAGTCTCGGCGCGGTGACGGTTGGTTGCTGCTCTCTTTTGCACCTTTTGGGGCCGATACCAGGCTTGAGCTTGAGGTACAGGCGCTATGCAGCGCGCTTGTGCGCGATGTCACTGGCAACGGTGCTGGCTCTGTGCGGCTCACCAACGAGGATGAGGAAACGCATTTTGGGAAGTTGGCAGACAAAAGCCTCTCCTTCACAAAGCTGCTGCGCAAATCGGGTGTGTCGCTGGGCGCAGGTAGTGAGCCGGAGAAGGGCGATGCCAGTGCGGGTGTGGATGAGCTGCCAAAGGCACCTGGAGTGGTGGAGATGGTGGAAATGCTCTACCACGACGTGGTGGCAGAGTCCAAGCACGGCGCCCGTGCCATTGTGCAGTTCCCGTTTCTCCTGTGTCCCCAGGGGACCCGCTGCGACGTTGTTCTGCAAGGCGAGATCTGCGTCAAAGCGTTTTCACGGACTTCCTCGGCCGTTGTAGCAGAGGCAGAGGTCGTCGCTCCAACTGCTACGGTGACCACTACCATCGACGACGATACGGACGGCGAAGCGGAGCCGTTCGGTGATGCTACTGACGGTGCACAGGCACCCCGTCGCTCCCGCGCTTCGAAAGTGGAAGCCGAAGCGACTGCCACAACGCCTAGTCCCACCGTTCAGGGTGGGACTTGCCGCAGCCTGAATGACTCGATGCTGCAGAGCTCATACAGCGCTGCGAAGCTACCGGATGGGGAGCTAGCAAAGGTGTGGATTGACACCCGTGCATGGGCACAGGCACTCGCGTCGAACGCCAGCGTCTCTGTCGAGGCCGAGCTACCGCCTGCGTGGCGTTCTAAAGCCTTCAGTCTTGCTGAGGCTCCCGAGGTGCTGGGCATAGTGCACCGTACGCTGGCCCACTACTGGAATGAAAAACACGCCACAAACACCGACCGTGTCAAATCCGCCACGCTGTCACTGCTGAGCATCGTCTCAGGTGACTTGCGGGAGTACCTGCGTGGCAAGGTGGAACTCTACGGCTCTGACTGGCAAGCACCATGGCGGATGCCTGCCGAGGAGTTGAGCGGCGCTGTTGACCTGTGCAAGCAGTGGAGCAGGATGGTGGTGCAGTTGGTGCGACAGGACTGGGTCGGCTGGGAGAGCGGCATGTTCCACGACGAGAGCTTCGACGTCTTCGCGCAGCGCCTTCACACGGTGCTGCGGGTTCGTGAGACGTTTGCGAGCGTGCAAAAATTGAGCAAGACAACTCCGCCCGCTCTGCATCCGGAGCACATCTTTGCGGAATTGAATGCTCTCGACATGCGCGGCGTGGCGGCCACAGTGTGGGAGTCGCGTGTCGCGCAGTTCGAGAAGGAGTTTTCTTTCGCCGAGCCCGGCCTGCGGAGCTGCGTGAAGCAACTCTTCCAATCCCCAGTGTCGGATGTGCAGCTGCGTTTTCTGCAGCAGCACAGAGCGCTGCTGCGTCGGAGTGGGGTGCGCAGCGCTGTGACTCGCGAGATGGATGGCGTTGCCGCTCACCTCTTCGAGCACCTGAATCGCGTGTACGCGCGTTTTGAGAATAACAGCCGACGTGCAATGACGCCGCTTCAGAAGCTGCGTGCTGCGAAAGGGTGCGTAGCGGAGTGCGTGATGGTGCCTGAGGAGGCCGCCAAGGTGTTTGGCACCACCGATGCGTTCACGGAGAAGGTGACGGCCCACGCGCACGAGCTCATCCATAAGGCAACTCAGGAGGAGGCGGTCATCATGAAGGATTGGTGTGCGTCGGTGGAGTCGACCGCAAAGAAGATGCTCGAGCTTCCAGATGCCGTTGTGGTGTCCACAGTCGGGGATCCGCAGCAACAGCAACAACACCCGTACTTGCTGATGTGCACAGTGCACATGTCACTGCGCAAGTTCATGCAAGAGGTGCGCAACGTGCGGGCGTGGCTGAGCGATGCCGAGATGCGACACGACCAAGAACAGTACGACACTGGCAGCGGCGATCGCCGAAACAGCGCATTGCAAGATGTGTCCGCAGCGGCGGCGTCGCAGCTCTGGCGACTAAGCAGCAGCACTGAGAGCACGATTTGCGCCTGTGAGCACCTCTGCGCAGCTGCACTGCGCACACAGAAATGTGTTGCGAACCACAACACCGTTATCGCGCAGATTCTCCCGTGCACACGCCGGATGCTCGCCCCCGCCATCGAGAAGAGTATGCTACAGGTGCTGTATGCCGACACCACAAAGAGGGTCGTGGCTATCGCAAATTACCAAGAGCTCGAAGGCGTCAACCTGCGCTTCCAGAACACAATCGAGGCCCTCAGCAACGCCAACCGCCAGGTCCGCCGCTTTCACGAGGAGTTCGGCCAACACGTCATTGCCCTCATGGACGTGGACCTTACTTCGCACATGGAGCAGTGGCGCGTCACTGTCGACGATCTTCGCAGCAAGATGGAGGACTTCCTTGCGAGGCAGCACCTGTCTGACCACGAGGACTGGCGCCGGCATTGGGATGGGCAGATCTACAAGGCTCTTGAGTACCAGTATAGGCGCGGCTTGGAGAGATTGCACGAGGAGATGACAGAGTTCAAGGTAGAGTTGGTACTGAGGCAAGGCACTGTGCACTTCAAGCCCAGCTTCGAGGCCATCCGCGAGGCCTACTACGTCAAGCTGCGTGAGTTCGTCAGGTGCCGCTGCGCTTCCGTGGCTTGCAGCCTAAGCGGCGAGACGCAAATACGCCGTATGAACTATACCCCTTGATGCCGCTCACCAACAACGACCGCATTCTCACGGTGCACGCCAAGGCCATCGAACTCTTCGCAAAGCTCAATCGCGTTCGAAAAGCATTTCGTTCGCACATCATTGTCGGTCTTTGCGGCATCCACGGCTCGCCTGATCTGGATTCGATTGCAGATGCATGGATGGAAAAGTTGGCCGGGCAGATCAGCCAGGGATTTCGCACTGTGGAGGAGCACCGGGAGAAGATGGGCAAGATCGAGGACGTCATGAAGATCGACTGTTTCGCTATCAGCACAGTTCCGGTGCGGGCGAGCATCGAGGAGCATCTGCATCGCCTGGAGGAGGCCCTGCTGAACGGCATGCGCCGCCAGATTCAGACTTCGCTGAATGACATCGACGAGTTTGTGCTGCGCGTGTCGAACATCGTGGAACGGCAGCCAACAACGATGGACGAGGTCGGAGAGGCCAATAAGCGCTACAAGGAATCGCTGGAGCAAATCAGTATCTACGAGAGGAAGTTGGATGCGGTACTGGAGCAGAATAAGGAGCTGCGCAACCATGTCGGCGCCTCCATCGACGTAGGCGCCACCCGAGCCCGCTGGGACCACCTGAAGGACGCGATGGCGTCCCACACAAAGGTGATGGAGGCTGCGGTGCTGAAGATGCGGGTCTCCCTCAACAGTCTTATCCAGCGCTTCCTAAAGGACGTGGAGCGCTTCGCTGACGGGTGGAAGCGGCAGAGAGCGCAGCTAATGCGCGCCTTTGCGGCCAAAGAAACAAAGACCATACGTACAGTGCTGCTGTGCCTCAAGGATCAGCTGCATGACCTGGCTGACCTCGAATCCCAGGCGAAGGAACTGGAGTCTAAGTGCGAGTTCTTTGGGCAGGTGAAGCCGGTCTTTGGAGTGCTGTGGGACACCCTAAAAGACGTGCAGGCGATGAGCGCCACGTGGGCGCTGTACGACGCTTTTGAGGAGGAACTCGGGAAGCTACGCGCCGAGGACTGGCTCACGTTCCGCGCGCACACGTGTCAGTTCGAGGACTTCTGCAAGGCGTGGCGATCGAAGCTCAACAAAGCAGTGGCAGAAGGCAGCGGCGCGACCGCGAAGGGAGAGGCCGGGGAAGAAAAGAGGAGGAAGTCGAACAAGGACGGCGGCGGCGACACTACGAGCGCAGCCTGCAACACCAACGACCCCATTGCGGCCTACCTACTGAATATGGTGACGGACTGGGGGAATGTGGTGCCGCTGCTGAAGTTTGTGCGTGGAGAGGGATGGATGACGGAGCACTGGAACGAAATGTTTAGGCTCCTCAACATTCCAAAGGAGACGACCAGCACGAGCCTTACCTTTGGCTTGATTCTCGACCACCACCTCGAGCTGCTGGCGAAGGAGGGGGAGCTGAAGCACCTGCACGCCCGCGCGCACGGCGAGATCCAGCTGCGGGAGGCGCTGCAGGACATGCGCAAGTGGGCCCTGGAGGCTGGTTTTAGCCTCACGGCGCCAACAGAGAGCGCCAGCAAGGTGCGCCTCATTACGGACTGGAAGGAGATGATGACGCAGGTGACCGACAACCAGGCCCTTGTAAACTCGCTCAAGGACAGCCCATTCTTTGCGCACTTTGCCGACGAGGCGGCCGGATGGGAATCGAAGCTAATTTCTCTCTCGCAGAGTCTCACACTCCTGAACCACATTCAGCGTCGGTGGGCGTATCTAGAGCCGATCTTTGCCCGCGGCGCGTTACCACATGAGCAGGCCCGCTTCAAGCGCGTGGACAAGGAGTTTATCGGCATCTTACGCGAGATTGAGGCAGATCCGCGCGTTATGTCTCTGGCAAACCAAACAGATGTGAACGAGAGGCTGAAGGGCATCCTCGAGCAGGTTGAGCGATGCCAAAAGTCCCTCATGGAGTTTCTGGAGGCGAAGCGTAACAAGTTGCCGCGCTTCTACTTCATCAGTGACGAGGACATGCTGGAGATGCTCGGCCACAGCCAGAGCCCGTCTGTGATTCAGGTGCACCTCAAAAAGCTCTTTACGGGTATTCACTCCGTTACCTTCAGCAGCGACAACGCCAGTATCACACACATGATTAGCGCCGACGGAGAGAAGGTGGCGCTGCGCAGGCCAGTGGTGATTACGTCCAGCGATGTGGAGGACTGGCTGCTGGCACTGGATGCAAGCATGAAGGAGACGTTGCACGAACTTCTCATCAGCTGCGTCAAGCAGCCAGACGCCACTACAAAGGAGAGCATTCTCAACTACCCATCACAAATTCTTCAGGTGGCGCAAGGCGTACACTTCGCCCGGGAAGCCGAGGAGGCAATCATTGCACAGTCCCTCAACCAGCTACTCATATCGCTCCGTCAGCGACTCGACCGACTCACCGCCATTACGCCAGAGTTGGACGCATTGCACGTGCTGAAGGTGAAGGCGCTTATATTCGATACTATTCACAACATCGACGTTGTCGAGCTCCTCCTGAAGCGCAACGTCTGCAGCGTCGACCAGTGGTGGTGGAAGAAGCAGCTGCGCTACTGCATGTCCACAGACGACACACACTCCTGCACCGTCCACATGGCCGACACGCAGTTTGAGTACGCGTACGAGTATCAAGGCAACGCGGCGAAGCTCGTGCACACACCGCTGACGGACCGCTGCTACCTCGTTCTCACGAAAGGGATGGACCTTGGCTACGGTGGCAACCCATACGGGCCAGCGGGTACCGGCAAGACCGAGTCTGTGAAGGCACTCGGCTCGGCAATGGGCCGCCAGGTGCTTGTCTTCAACTGCGACGAGGGCATCGACTTCAGAGCGATGGGGCGCATCTTTATCGGCATTGTCAAGTGCGGCGCATGGGGTTGCTTCGACGAATTTAACCGGCTGAAAATCGATCAGCTTTCCGCTATTTCACAGATGATTCAGGTCATTCAGCAGACCCTCAAGAACAGAGAGGCAAGCTGTATGCTACTGAACAATGAAATCACGGTGAATGCTAATGCTGGCATCTTCGTGACGCTAAATCCTGCTGGCAAGGGCTACGGCGGTCGCACGCAACTACCGGACAACCTGAAGCAGCTCTTCCGCGAGGTGGCGATGAGCGTGCCTGACAACGAGCTCATCACGTCGACAGTGCTCTTCTCGGAGGGGTTTACGCATGCACGGGCGTTGGCAAAGAGCATTGTCGCACTCTACCGTCTCTGTGGACAGCTGATGAGTCGGCAGCAGCACTACGACTGGGGCTTGCGTCCTCTGAAGGCCGTCCTGCGACTGGGCGGTACGTTGTTACAGCGCTGGAAAAAGGAGCATGCCGGAGCCGCAGCATCTCAAAAAGCGGAGGAGGAGCTAATACTGCAGTCACTGAACATCAACACCCTCAGCAAGCTCACTTTCGGCGACGCGCGCATCTTTCAAGGGCTGCTGCGCGACATCTTCCCTGGCGCGGAGTCGCGGGACATCACTTACAACGAGCTGGAGGTGGCAGTGTCGAGCGCGGTCAAGGATATGGGCCTGCAACCGATTCCCGCACAGCAGAAGAAGGTGCTCCAGCTGTACGAGGCGCTGCAACAGCGTACGGGTGTGGTGCTGGTGGGCCCCAGTGGCAGCGGCAAGAGTACTCTGCTCAGCATTCTCCGCAAGGCTCTGCAGACGATGAACATTACAGTCCCCATGCACGTCATGAACCCCAAGGCGATGCCGCGGCGTCGCTTGCTCGGCTACATGGACGCTGACACACGGGAGTGGCATGATGGTGTTCTGACAGTGGCAGCGCGCGACGTCGTGAAGCAGTCGAAGGAGGCTCGGCCGTGGGTGCTGTGCGATGGCGACATCGACCCGGAGTGGATCGAGTCTCTCAACTCGGTGTTGGATGATAACAAGCTGCTGACGATGCCGAACGGTGTGCGTATCCAGTTTGGGGCCAATGTAAACTTTATTTTCGAGACGCACAGCCTCGAGTACGCGTCACCGGCGACAGTGTCGCGCATGGGTGTACTCTTCTTCTCTGAGAAGGACGTGCAGCTGGAGGCGGTGGTGGAGTCTGGTATGGCGTTCAAGTCGCTGGAGACGGGGAATGCGGTGCGGCCACTCATCCTCAAGTATGTCTTCGCCGCCATCGACGAGGCACAGCGACTGAACGACTTCTCTGTTACCACGACACGCATGGGCCTGCTGCAGACATGCCTGCTGCACGTGATGCTCACCAAGAATGCGCAGGACTTTGCTTACTCTCTGGTACGCGGCTTGTGCGCGTGCCTGAATGCTGGCGGCGCGGCGAAGCTGGCGAGCTGGATGTACACCACAATGGGGCAGAAGCCTTGTTCCGACAGCCGCCCGTTCGACTCATACTGGGACGACAAGCTCGGGCGCGCCGTGGAGTTTACGGCTGACCTCTCGACCCCAGTGACCCCAGCCGACCTGCTGGCGGGCCGCCCACCGGTGGTGCAGACGGTGGAAGTAAAGCGACTCATCTCCACGCTGCAACCGCTCTTGGAGGATCGCAGCTGCAAGGCGTTCTTTGTTGTCGGGCCGGAGGGGTGTGGGAAGGGTGCTTTGCTCGACTACGTCTTCTCCACCCGGCCGACATTGCGCACGACGACGATCAACTGCAGCGCGCAGACAAACTCGACGCATGTCATTCAGAAGATCGAGCAAGCGTGCGTGCTGGCAAACACGAATGCTGGGCCTGTGTACCGTCCGCGCGAAGGGGAGCGGCTCGTCATCATTCTCAAGAACGTAAATCTCCCAAAGGCGGATAGGTACGGCACCGTAGAGCTGCATTCCTTTCTGCAGCAGCTCATCTTGTACAACGGCTTCTATAACCAGGACCTCGAGTGGGTGGGGGTCGACCGCGTGCAGATCGTCGCCAGCATGACCCCCACTCCATCGGCCGGCCGCTACCCGGTCACACCACGGCTGCTGGCGCTCGCCAGCATCGTGACAGTATCGTACCCGTCCAGAACAAGTCTCGTGCAGGTGTACACCACGTACTGGGCGGCTCTGTTGCGGCAGACAAACATTGGCCAAGGCAAAGACTACGAAAAGGGAGCGCTGCTCGCGCAGTTCATGCTGCATGTGTACGACAAGATGCGTCACCAGTTCGAGGGTGGGGAGTATATGCACTTCTCCTTCAGCCCCCGCCATCTCACCAAATGGGTCACCAACGTGCTCCTCTACCACATCGACACCCGCACCACGCTGCCGGCGGTGCTCGCCTACGAGGCCAGCCGCATCTTTACGGATTGCCTTCCGCGCGCCGAGGACCGTCGGAAGGCGCTGCGGACCTTCTCGGAGCAGCTCGCCACGATTGGCTACGCGATGCCGGCAAGAGAGGAGCGCTTTACCACAATGTTCGTCACCTGGTTCGACCAGGAGAACGGTGCTGCCGACGTTGCCGCGGCCGGTGAGCAGGCGCAAATGGCGACAGCCGCTGACGGTGACGAGGAAGAAAACACTAACAATGGCGCGAGAGCCAGCAGAGGCGGCGAGGTGAAGGGCGCGTCCGCCGCCGCAGCGACGGGCCCACGCGCAGTGCTCAAGCTAGTGCAGAAGAAGTACGACGACGTGCGGGACGAGGTGGAGCATGGATTGCTGCGGTACAGCCGTGAGTTCAAGAAGCTCCACGTTCCTCTCATTCCAGAGATCTTGTGCTGGGTGACCTACGTCGACCGGGTGCTGACTCGCCCAGGCGGCCACCTCCTCTTGGTTGGTAGCACCGGCGTCGGACGGCGCAACGCCGTGCTTCTCGCGGCGTATCAGCAACGGCGTGAGGTGGTATCGCTCAACATGACGCAGGACTACCATCTCAAGCACTTCCGACTTGACCTCCGCGGCTTCATCCAGCGCGCCACGGTGCAAAATACGCCTCTGGTCCTCCTCATCGAGGACCACCACATCGTTAATGCAACCTTTCTGGAGTATGTGAACAGCCTGCTGAGCAGCGGCGAGGTGCCGGGGCTGTTCTCGCAGGAGGAGATGGAAACCATGTTCTCCGCGATGCGCGACGATGCGGCCAACGATGGGCACATGGGGGCAATGTACGCCTACTTTGTGGAGAGGCTGCAGCGCAACCTGCGCATTGCCCTCATCATGGACCACCGCCACGAGCTCTTTTTGATTCGCCTGCACTCCAACCCAGCCCTCATGAGCAAGTGTGAGCTGCTGTGGATGGGGACGTGGAGTGGCGACATGACCAAGACGATCTGCAAGACATATCTGGCGGAAGAAATCGCTGAACTCGAGGCGAACCCGGCGAACAAAGGCTTCCACGTGCACCGCGAGGTCAACGCCATTCACGAAGGCATGGGCGACCGCTCCACACCGCACGATGTCCAGGTGGTGCTCAACACATTCCGCGCCATCCTGGGCCGGAAGAGCAGCTCCAGCAAGAAGAAGATGGAACGGCTGGAGGCGGGCTTAGCGAAGCTGAAGGAGGCGGAGGAAAGCGTTGAGAAGGTAAAGAGGGACGTCGCGGAGAAGAAGAAGGATGTGGAGCGGATGCAGAAGGCGGCGGACAAGGCGCTGAACGAGATCCAATCCAGTATGGAGGAGTCCCAGGAGCAGCGCGACGAGGCGGCAATCCTTCAGGAGCAGCTCAAGGAAGAGCAGACGTGCATTGCGAAGAGCCGTGGCCAGGTAGAGGAGGAGCTTGGTGGCATTAAGCCGATGATGGAAGCCGCACGCGACGCTGTCAGCTCCATCCGCAGCGAGCAGCTCAGCGAGATCCGCTCCTTGCCATCTCCGCCAGAGGCGATCCGCGTCGTTCTCGAGGGCGTTCTAGCGCTGCTTGGTGTGAACGACGTCTCGTGGCAGTCGATGCGACAGTTTCTTGGTGAGCGTGGTGCAAAGCAGCGTATTCTTGACTTCGAGGTCAGGAGCGTGACCCCTGACATCCGCCACCGTGTGGAGAAGCTGCTACGCGACCGCGCCTCCTTCTTCAAGCCTGAAGTCATTCAGCGCGCCTCGGTGGCGGCGGCACCGATGGCAGAGTGGGTCAAGGCGATGCTGGAGTACTCCAGCATCATGGAGCGCATCTCACCTCTGACGGAGCAGCTGGAGAAGCTCGAGACGAACCAGAAAGATGGCGCCGCCAAGCTCGAACACCTCCAGAAAAGGCTCAAGAAAATCGACGCCAAGGTGAAGGATCTGCGCGAGGGCTTCTCTGAGAAGTGTAAGGAAGCAGAGCGACTGAGGGGTAAGCTGCAAGCTGCTGAGGAGGAACTGGGGAGGGCGAAGGACCTACTGGACAAGCTGAGTGGCGAGAAGGATCGGTGGGCCACTGAGGCAGCCACGATCCGGGAGGCAAACAACACAATGCCGAAGCGTGCCCTCGTCGCCGCCGCCTTCCTGACTTACCTAGGCCAGGAAACAGAGGACGGCCGGCGCCGCTTTCTCAAAACGTGGTGTGACCGACTGGGCTTTCCGGAGGTTCTCGAGGTGACTCACTTCCTGCGAACCGAGGGAGATCTTCTTCAGTACAAGTCCGAGGGTCTGTCGACGGATGGACTCAGCCTGGAAAATGCGGTGGTCATGCTGGACACGGAGCAGACGCCGCTCGTCATCGACCCGGCGAACAAGGTGGTTGAGTGGATGCGGGAGCACCTGAGGAGGGCGAACACCGTTGTCGAAACGATTTCACTGCATGACGGGCGCTTCACACACACGCTCGAGCTTGCCATCCGCTTCGGGAAGACGCTGATCGTGACGGAGGTGGCTGACATCGCGCCTCTGCTCTACACCGTCTTGCGCCGCGACCTCATCTCTGCTGGCGCGAAGCGGGTGGTGCAGGTGGGCAACAAGACAGTGGAGTGGAACGACAGCTTCCGAATTATGCTCTTCTCGCGGCAGTCGGGGCTGCAACTGTCCCCCGGAGCCGCGGCCCTGGTGACGGAGGTGAACTTCTCCGTTACGAGTCTCGGCCTCGAGGGCCAGCTCCTCGGCGTCACGCTGCAACGAGAGCGGCCGGAGCTGGAAAAGCAGAAAGTGGAGCTTCTCGAAAACGAGGAGGGTTTGCAGCTGCAACTCAGCAAGCTGGAGGAGCGTCTTCTCAGTGACCTCGCCGAGTCGCAGGGAAACCTGCTTGAGAATACGAAGCTCATTAAATCCCTCAACGAGATCAAAATCAGGCCTATAACATCCAGCGGTCCCTCGCACGCTCGCACGAGCTGCAGGTGGAGCTGGATGAGAAGCGCGAGGTGTACCGCCCCTTCGCGCATCATGGAGCTCTCCTCTTCTTCCTCATTCGCGACATGGAGGTGCTCAACCACATGTACCAGTACGGTATCAACGACTACATTGTCCTCTTCACGCAGACGCTCAAGACGTACCAGGGCGTCGACGAGGCAGGGGCGAAGGTGCAGGAGCTGATCGCGAGCTTTACCAAGGCTTGTTTTCACAATGTGGCGCGCGGGCTCCTCAAGAAGGACCGCATCGCCTTCGGGCTTCACGTTCTGCACGGTCTGTGGCCAGCCGAGTACCCGCAGGATTTGTGGGGCGCTCTGGTGGGGACCATCACCAACGTGAAGGCGGTCTCAGACTCGCCGTTGCCGCAGTGGGCGCCGCTATCAAGCAAGATCAAGTATGCCAGCATCCTCTCCAGCGCAGCAGGGCAGTCACTGGTGGAGAAGTGGCAGGTCGGCGACCCTAATCGGTGGGCCGCTGTCATGAACCACACCACACCAGAGAGCGAGTTGGTGCTGCCTGCCACAAACAGCAACAGGGATGGCAGCGTGGTCGTCTCGGACATGGAGAAGCTGCTGTGGATTAACACATTCCGCCCGGACCGCGCGTCTGCCACCGCGCTGCAGATCATCCTGAGTAAGCTGGGGCTGACGTCGCTGGCGCCCGTTATGTCCCTCGAGAAGACAATCCTCAGCAGCAGCCCTACCGCCCCGGTGCTGTTGATCACCTCGAGCGGCGCCGACCCGAGTATGGAGATACAGGATGTGGCGACGCACCTCGTGGGCAAGGAGCGCTTTGTGGAGCTTGCTCTTGGTGGTGGCCAGACAGACAACGCGCTGCAGCAGGTGCGGCGCTGCGCCGTGCAGGGCGACTGGCTACTGCTCAAGAATCTCCACCTCGTTCTGGACTGGGCCTCGGTGCTTGAAAACGAGCTGTGCTCGATGCCTCCGCCGAGCACGGACTTCCGCCTCATCATTACCACCGAGCAGCACGACCTCTTCCCCAGCGTACTACTGCGCATGTCGAACAAGGTCGCTGTGGAGGCCCCGCCAGGGGTGAAGCAGAACCTGCTGCGCACCTATAGCCTCTGGGACTCAGCGTTTCTCGCGGCACAGTCTCAGGCCGGCGCACGGCTGCTCTTTGGACTCGCCTGGCTTCACGCTGTGATGCAGGAGCGCCGAACATATGTGCCGCAGGGCTGGTCCAAATACTATGAGTTCTCGCCGGCTGACTTGAAGGCGGCGACGGATGTCTTGACAAGCCTCGCTAAGCAGCCCAGCTTGACTGGGTTACGCTCACTGGCTTCCTCGAAAGTTGCCTCTACGGCGGCCGCCTCGAGAACGCGGTGGATGAGAAGGTGCTGGAGCTCCTCATTCAGACGTACTTCAACGAAGACGTGCTGCTCAAGGACAAGTCGCCAGTCTTTCCCGGCGTGACGGCAGCGAACGCAGGCAGCCTTGACAGGATGGTAGCAATGCTGCAGGCAGGCATGCCCGACGTCGATCCGCCGGCGTTGCTGTGCATGTGCGACAACGCGGACCGCACTGTGCAGGAGGACGCGGCGCACGCCACGCGCGAGTCGCTCCGTGAGCTCTGCACGAAAGAGACCACGGAGCAGACGAGCGGCGAGAAGTGGCGGGAGCGGCTGAGGCCCGCATTAGAGGTGTGGAAGGGCAGCGGCATCGCTGCAAACGGGCTTCCGCAGACGATGTCGAGCCACACGAGTGACCCGGAGCCGATGGAGGTCTTCTTCATTAGTGAGCTGAACTTGATCGCCGCCCTGATCAAGGACCTGTCGGTCTTCTTCGACACGTTGCACAGCGTGGCGGAGGGAGTCATCATCCCGGACAATGCGCTGCGCGCGGAGGCGACGGAGCTGATGAATGGCCGTATGCCGAGCCGCTGGCTGGATCGCATGGATGGACCACAGGAGGCAAAAATGTGGCTCGCGTTGCTGTGGCGCAAGTACAACACGACGCGCGCTAGCGTGAAGGTGCCGTTCAGCACATCGGTGACGTACGACCTCTCGTCCCTATTGCGGCCGCAGACCTTTTTCAACGCCCTGCGGCAACACACAGCGCGGGCGACACAGCGCCCCTCGCGGATCTTGTCTTGGTGGCCACTATGGACAACGTGGTGCACGGGGGCGTCACAGTCAAGGTGGCGGCGAAGAGTCTGGTGATGCAGGGCGCAGCGGTCGCGGGCGACGGCTGCCTGGCAACTGTGCAGGCCAACTCGCCGTCCACCGTGCAGCTCAGTATGGACATCACAGCCAGCTGGGTGCCCGCAGGCAAGGTGAAGCACTCCAGTCAAAGCGCTGCCATTCCCGTCTACGCGGATGCAGAGCGCCGGACGATGATATTCCCTCTGCGTGTGAGGTGCGCCGGCGAGGCAGAGGCAACCAAGACGGCGCTGAACGGTGTTGCGTGCTACTTGGTGAATATGTAGAGCTGTGTTTCATCCGTGTCTTCCTTGCTGTGACGCGCGCTTAGCAACGACAGCGCAGGTGGTGGAAGAAGTTCAGGCTTCTTCCATTTCTTGTCCTCGCTCCTTCTGTTCACGTCTTCTTTCCCGCACACGTCTGCTAGAGGACATTGTGAGTTGGCGGTCCCGTGCGTTGCTGCGGCACCGCGCACGTATCGCGCTGGTGGCGAGAGGGTGGTGTGCGGCGTGCACACACTGGTGTATGTGCTCGTGCGTGCTTGGATTTTGGGTGCCTTCTCAAGGCTCTTCTCTCCTTAGTGCTGCGCATCGCTGTGAAAGGTCTGCGACAAGTCCGCTGATGCGCGCCCCTTTTTGATTTTGGTTTGCTCCTCTTGATAGAATGTCCCATAAGGAGTTGTAGTACCAGCGACGTGCTGGGTCTGTTGCCCCTCTTGTAACCCTTACAGAGGGCCTTCAAGAGCTCTGTCTCTCTCCTCTTACCACCCCCGCCCTCACAAGGTGGAAAGGGTACACCACCACACGGGATGATGGTGGGGCACAAACGCCGCTATTCTTGCGCGGCGGTGGCGGGACTGTGCGTGCGGCGCGCCGCCATGTGCGGGGGGCTCCTCCTTCCTGACAACTTCCGCCCGCCCGCCCCTTTTCGGCCTGGCCGCCCCGTTAGGCGTGGCCCCTCCCTTTTGTTTTCCGGCCGTCCGGAGGGGTTGGGCCGTGCCAAGCCTGGCCCCCCGGCCAACCCCCCCTCCGGACCCCCGAGGCCCAAACGAAATGCCCATAACGCCACCGCCAAGAAACCCCCCGCCGTGCTCGACAAGCGGTGTGCCCCTTCGCCCGTCATCGGGGGGGGGGCGCAGGAGGAGCTGAGAGCCATTGCGCGCGGTTGCCAAACATCGGCTTGTCTGGCTCGGGAATTGCCATGAAGGCATTCCGGCTGTGCAGCGCAGCGTGCTGCTCCAGCGGCTGGTATCGAAGCAGAACCAGCAGTTGATCGTACCCTGCATTCCCGCCGATCAGCGATGGGGTGGGAGAAGGCAGTGCGGCTCTTCACCACTGCCTTCGAGCCTCTTTCCATTCGTTGCGATGTTGCCGTCTTCGCTCTGTCGTGACCTCAATACCCCGTTTTGTCTTCTTCCATCTACCGATTTGACGTCAGCCCCCACCTGTTTGACGAGCGAAGATGACGCATCCGTCTTCATCGCAGACAGGGAGGCGAAGGTGATGCTCACCACTGCTTGGGTCTCGCATTACTGTTAATACGATACAGGATCACCGTCGAGTAGCGTTGTCATGCATCTACTGGTAGTGCGCTTGTTTTGTCCGCTCGAATCCGAGCCCATTTGGGGGGCGCCTTAGCGGATGCTGGTAACGCTTGAGGAGGAGGGGGTGGGTGGGACGTCCAACGAGGCACTGGAAGAGTCAAGACCGAGAGGGTAAGGTACAGGGATGAGGAGAGAGTGGTGTGGATAGTGTAGGTCACATGGTAGTAGTGTTCATAGACATCGACTTGGGGAAACATTGTAGAAGAGGGGCGGCAGGTGCAGCTCAACGGATTGGAATCGTTGTGTGTAGGGGGCGGGGTAAATGGCAAGTCCTGACTTGGATGCTTCTATGATATCATTGGCACCAGAGCTCCTTCCCCCTCAATAGAGGCGCCCACCCATTCGCATCTCGATACGCTACGATTGCGTTGTTTGGTCGCTCTTTGTTTTTTTTTTCCGTGGTGCCTATACATTCATAGGCACACTGCACTTCCGCGTGTACCCGCGTACAGAGAAGGCGTTGAATCTGTGTGCATATGCCTGCGTCGAAGGGAGGAGCATGGGTGGGGAGGGGGTGCCGAAAAGTGAGGACGAAATGCAGTAGACTCATGTCAACGCCAAGCCTGGCGCTTGATCATGAGGAGAGAACAAGAGTTACGCGCGCACGTGACTGTACTACTGCTTTCTCACTTGTCCGGGTGTACTTGTGCGCGAGTACTAGCCGGTGTCAGCCGCTCGTTCTTCACCTCGACAAAATGATCAGAATGAAGGGAATAAATAATAAAAGGATAACATCACTGTAGTGGTAGTAGTGGTGGTGGTAAATGAGAGGAGAAGCCGGTGTGTTGATGTGCGCCAGTATCGGTGGTGGTGTTGGTTTCCCATGAGCTGCTCGCCCGTGCGGCGCACCATGCCAGCTCCAACAACGACACAAGAGCAGCCATACGGCGATATGAAAGAACCCCCTCCCCCGACACCCAAAGAGAAAAAGGCTCACAGTTCTGCACTTTCCTTTGTTCGTTTTCCTTCTCTACCTCCTCATGCGTTGCTTGCTTGCTTTCGTTTGTTCTGCACCAAAGTTTGGTGGGGGTGGCTACATACATACGAATGAGCAAACCACAACGGCAAAAAAGAAAGAGTCACACCACGCTCATACCTTAAAGGGGCGGCGTCGGCGTCGGCGTCGGCGAGTTGGGGAAGGTGGAGGGGGGGGCGAGTTCTTCGCGCGGTCTCTACCGGTCCTCCTCATCGCAAAGACGCTTCGTTGTGCCCCTCCAAAGCCTCAGCAAAGAGCGACTTCCTCGGCGGTAAAGCACACCGACGCCTTTACTCCGTGAAGGATTGCAGGTGAGAAGAACGAGCAAAATGAAAGTGGTCGGAAGAGGAGGACAATAGAGTCGACAAAAGTTGAGTGTGGGGGGGGGGGGAGAAACCATCCGAAACCCGGATGAGCCACATCGATGCTTTTCATGTACATTGTAACCGTTGAGGAGAGCAACACGGGGCATCCTTTGGAGGAAATACCCACGCACACAAGCACGAACAACCCCTCCTCGTGTGCACCATCGTCCCCGTGGCGTTTGCGCACCTGTGCAAAGACCTATGGAAGAGACAGGTGCCGGACAAGCAAGTGATCTACTAGAGAGAAAAAATGGGGAGCAGCAGAAAGGGGGAGCACCACTGAGGCGGCGGTATTTTACATTAAGTAACGCCCATGTTTCTCCTCTCGTCACTCGCTCATTTTCTATCCGCTCCCCGATCCACCACCGCCGAAGGATAGAGCTACAACTTGCACTCACGGACACGCAGGCATTGGCGCGCACGCCCAACTACTCGTGGTCGTTCACCTTGATGAGCGGGTTCGCGGTATCGGCGTTGCCGTAAGTTTCGTTGTCGTACTGCTCCTTCAGTATGGAGTTCTCACCGCTGTCGTGCATCAGCGGCGCAGAGTCGGCGTTGGGGTAGCAGTTGGCGCTCTCAGGATCCAGCTGTGAATCCTTCTTTGGGTAGAGGTCGTTGTCGACGGACGGCAAGTTGGGGTGAGTGTTGTTCAATGCAGCGTCGCTTCCGGCCTGGTACAGACGCAACGTCTCGCCCTTGCGCTGTGAGCGCCGCGTCATCGACTCGGCTTCAGCCTTTTCCTTCAGCTGGTCCATTCTGTCGTTTGCATGCGTGGTGCAGCCGTCTTGGTCCAAGTCGGTTCGGTAGCCGTTCATGGTTACCTCCAGCTGGCCGCAGAAGGCGGCCGTGCAGTGGAGGTAGTTGTTGAGGGACTCCAGCAGAACAGACTTGGTTGTCGCCTGCAGTGCCGTCACTTCCTCGCCAAAGGCCTCGCGGCTTGTATCGTACGATACCTTCATCTTATCGCGCTTATCGAGCGTCTTCTTGTAGCTCTTGCTCTCCGACAGGGGCTTGCTCTTCTTTGCGTACGACTTCTCGGTCTTTTCCAGCTCGTAGCGGACGGTGTCGTACTCCTTCTGCTTCGCCTTTAGACTCTTGAGCGACTTGACCGCCTTCTTCAGGCTCACCCTCACTGGCTCCATCACGGAGATCGTGCCTGAGTGGATCTCGCGGTTGAACGTCTCGAAGCCACCTTTGTCTTTGAGGTCGCGCATCCCGTCGCGGAATTCGTCAACCAGCTTGCGGACATCACACCCGCATTCCTGAGCGACGTTGCCGTACACTTGCCCTACCTGGTCAAACGCGGTGAGGAGGTTTCGGTACGAGTTCATGGTGGTCGTCAGGGAGTCGTTGAAGTTCTTCATGCACTTCTCCAAGTCCTCTAGGTAGAGGGCACGGGTGTTCATGTCGGTGTCCACCGTCGCGGGGACGCTGGCGCAGAGTGGCATGGCTGCTGTTTGGCGGTGGGTGGAGAGAGAAAGGTTCTACTGAGACAAAAGAAAGCTGAAAGGAAGGCCACCCAGAAAAGAAAGAAACGTTGATTAGCGTGCGAAGTGGAAGCACTGCGGGGTGACGGCGTGCAGGTCAGGACTGACTATGTAGGAGGGGGGGGAGGAGACTGTGTTCTACTTACTGCAGTGCTGATCTAACGCACGCAGGATACAAGACCAGGACGACTGAGTAGCTCCAGACTGGACGAAAGCGAAATGGGCGAACAAGTGAGGGTGAGAAAAGCAAAGACAAGTAGGCAATGAGAGCCAAAATAAAGGAGGAGGGAGGCGGGGGGGTTTTGATTCAGAACGGCTGTTGTCTGCTTTGTATGTCGGGGCGGAGGAGCAACAAACGAGATGAGCGCTGCGACGTCCGCACGTGCAGTTGATGTGGATGAGAAGGGAGGGAGTTAAGGGTGGAGGAGGCACACGGGCGCGCGCTCTATGCGCCTCCCTGCACATGGGATTGCGACGACGTGACGGCCAGTCCAAAGGGCACACAGAAACTAAAGCTTCTCGTTCTCCACCCACAACGACAGAGACAGGCAACAACAGCACGGCGTCGTGTCATTGCGCCTACTGTTGGGCGTGTGCCGGTCTGCAGCCCTTTTCTCGCCGTCTTGGTTGATTAGTGTCCACTATTTCTTCCCGTTGGAAGTAGTTGCGAGGAAACGGGCTCGAAGCAGAAGACCGACAAGCCATGCAGCACAGAGGGAGAAGAGGGAGAGAGAGAGGAGGCGCTGACGCGATGCCCCAAAGAAGGGCGAGCGAAAGACGAACAAAAATGTAGAAGCAAAGCCGAAGACGTTGGGATGTCACGAGCAAAGGTGCCTAAGCGTCCACGTGGGCCTTGATGCGCGCGCAGGCATTTGCGTGAGTAAATGCCGTCATGTTACCACCAACAAATCACAAAGCGGTTCCTTCCACTGCGCCTGTACTTCAGTGGCGGGAGCGACAGGCCCACCCTCACCCACTCACACCCATGCGCCAAGTGCAAAGGCCCACCCTCACCCACAATTCCATCCTCAGTTCTTCTGTCTGCGTCTCGACAACCGCACTGCGGTAAAGATGATGCGAGGCTGAAATAGAGCTAAAGAAATGGAAGACACGAGGGCGGCGCCAACGAAAAAGAAAAACGAAGAACAAATTCCGTTGCGTGTTAAGATGTCATCACCATCACGCTGAGCCACACACAACTCGGGAGGGAGGGAGGGCGGCAGGAGGAGACATTCTCTTTTTCTTCGGCCTTTCACCGCCCATTTTCTCTGCCAAAGAGCACAAAGTCGAAATTTCCACTCGACCTTCACCCTGCGACAACGGGCCCCAGCCGCATGGCGCGAAGCAGCACTAGACACACACACACCACACACACGGGGGCAAAGACGAACAAAAACAAGAGACCCATGTGACGTCTCTGTGTGTTGCGATGGTCGAGGAGGGAAGGTGTTTGGCCCCTGCCTCTGTTTTCGTTCTTGTTGCTGAGCGTTGCTTCGGTGGGACGGAGGGAACGGGTTGGCAGGGTGGCACTAGAAGTAGTACTGCCAGTGGGTGATGCTAGCAGAGGCCTATCATTTGCCTATGCGGCAGTGGTAGCAGCAGCAGCAGCACGCGTTCAACTACCTCGATAGCAGTGAGAAGGGGGAATGAAAGAGCAAAGACGAGAAATAATTATGTGAACGAAGGGGAAGGAGGCGTGCGCGTGGGACGGTGAAGAGGGAGGCGCTTCCACTGGCTCACGTGCTGACCTTTACTCAAGAGCAAAAGCAAAGGGGCCTATGGGAGAAACGAGCCGCTTGGTGGCTTGCCAAAGTTGTCAGCCTCCGCTCTACCAAAGATCAGCCCAACAAGAGAGAGAGGAGAGCATCACACAGCAGCTCAGAGATGTGCCTGCCAGAGGCCTCTACCCAGTACATCCGGTAGCGTAGTAGTAGTAGTAGTAGTAGCAGAGAGAGGTGAGTTCACACTCGCGGCTGGAATGCGCAAAGATTGATGTGTGGGCGAGTCTGGGGTTGTATCGGTGACGTGGCAAGGGATGCCATCTCGCGTAGCCGGGGGAGCAGAAGGGCAATCACGAGGACAAGGAAGACAGGACGATTTCGACGGGGTAAGTGGGAGGTGGCGATGCAAGTCAACGTCCAAACAAAGGGGCGAACATGTAGTACACAAGGCACTGAGATGGCGGCTGGGTAGAGCTGATGCCCACCGGAGTTGGTAAACGGTTATCCGGAGCACCAAGGGATCCGCCGCGTTGCGGGTACGCCAGGAATGATGTATGCTGGCACCAAAGGCGAAGAGAGAAGAAATCGAAAGAGCGGGAAAGGAAGCGAGGAGGGCGTAGTAGTGCAGCACTAACGAAAGAAATAACGCCAAACGTTTATGGCAGACCTTAACGGGGCCGGAGAGTTGCGCAGCCACGCATCGATTGCAGCGCAGCCGTTGCCGTCTTTGCGCTGCACGTGGCACTGACAAGGCTTTGCGGTGCCAGCGACAGAGGAGAAAGAATTGACCAATACCCACAGAAACATTTTTACTTAGAAAGCGCAACACAGAAGCAGTCACAGGCCTGAAGTAACGGCCACATCTCCTATCATGTTGGCTCGGCCCTTAGCTGATTGTTGATAGAGATTTGAAGAAGGAATCCACAGGCTCAGTAAGTTGGGACAACCGCACACGCGATGACGCACTCAAGTGGAGAGAATAGCGAAGGAAGAGAGAGAGAGCACGGAAAGGCAAAGCAAATCATACAGGAACCTAAACAAAGGGGGCTTGCAGAAGAGGCAAAGAACGCGGAAAGAGGGGAGGGCAGGGTACCCACCCACATACACAAATGTGTGTGTGTAATTCGGCACCGACTCCTGCGCGTCAAGCGTCGCCTCTCCGCAAGGTTCACTCACCCTCTCTCTCCCACCCAATGTGCATCATTCACCTCAGTCGCTTTGCGTGATTCTCATTCGCCTGGGCGGTTTGCTGCTACTCTCGTCGTCAACGTGCGGGGCGTAACCAACGTTAAATTACACTCTTTAACTGCTTTTCCCTTTCTCTTCGTTTTACTCACCAACTTAAACTCGAAGAGTACATACTGAGCGAGGCTGAAGAAAGGAGGGGAGGGGAGAGAGGTGGGGATGAAGAGCATAATGAGCTGCGAGCATGTGTTTGTGCGTCATCGCGTCTCCCCACGTTCCCTTCGTCACGGGCGCTTTTCTCCACTCCTCCCTCCTCCCTCGCTCCTTTCATTTCCCTTGGTGCTTTGTGCAGCAGGGTGGCACATGGATGCAATCACAGCCGAAATGCATGTTAGATCACAGACACGTAGAGGTACACCGCCATCCGCGCTGATCTGCTGCCTCACACTCCATACCTAGGAACAAGTAAGACCCACCAGTGCGCACAGACACACGCAGACATGCAGTAGACAACGGAAGAAAAAGAACAGCGGCGCGGCACCGAGCGCGCTTGACTGGGCGCAGGCACAACGCCGAAGTAGGAAGGAATACGAGTCGAGTATGACTCATGCAGAGAGAGAGACCATTCAAGCGCCTGACCTTCGACCCTGCGACTCACCTACCCACTCACCCCTCGTCTGGTAGCGAACACCACCCACACTGGCGCGTCCATTCCTTCAGAGAGTAGACGAGGCAACGATTTAGACTCACATGAAATCGTCGTCGAAGTCAAACTCGTCGTTGTTCGCGGCAATGCGTTCATCTTCGTCCTCTTTTTCTCATGGTCTCGGAGAGCTATTACGTCCATCTTGTAGCGCAGAATGCCGCCAATGCCACCGAAGCCACGCACGAGCTGTGTGCCTTCCTGGCTGCGGTCGCTGATGAGCTCTAGAGTGCAACCGAACTTCTGATAGTTTTGAGCAAGCCAGTCTACAAAGTTTTCCGACTCGATTTCGTTCTGCGTCTTGCCAGCTTCGTGGGCGTGGATGTTCTTCTTGCGTGCGTCTGCCTCGGTCAGCAGGTGGATTTCGGTTGCCTCGTCCTCTGCGCCCTTGTTCTTGATGATAACGTAGCGGTTCACATCGAGGTCCTCGAAACAGATGAGCGTCTCTACAGCACCCGCCTCCAGGCAGCGCATCGCGTCGTTTACACCGAAGCAGTACTGCTGCGTGTCCATCGCAATCTGGTCGAAGAACGTCTGCAGCAGCTTCTTCTCCTGCACCAGCTTAACGCCCGACAGGGCATCGGCGGAGAGGTCAATGGCCTGGTTCAGCCCCACGTCACCCGGGTGGGCAACATCGACGATCTTCACCACTACCTCCTTTAGGCGGGGGTCAAATAGGTCGGACTGGAAGAGCACCTCCTTGAAGTCGGCCGAACCCGCGAGCACGAGACCGCGCACGTTTGGGCGATCGTTCGTGATGAAGTAGCTGACCGCTGACTCGGCCACCTTGCGTACGTAGTTGTGGCGCCGCTCCATCCGTATACGCGCGAAACGGTTCTTACTCTGACCACCACGGCCGTGCTTCTTCGGTAGCTCCACCGTGAAGGAGCCGAGTTTCTCCTTGACATCGCCGCACACCGTCGCAAAGGTGCAGCCGCTACCATCCATAATAATGAAGCCAAACTTGTCGTCCGACTCGAGCATTCGGCGCAGCTCTTCTGTGTGGAACTTGTTGTCGCATAGGTAAAGGCTGCGGCTGACGGCCTTAAAGGGCTCAATGTCAAGCGTCAGCTTCTTCTCCTTGTTGTCGGCCGTCATCACGGTGCCAGAGTACAGCAGCAGGCCATTCGTCGGCACACGCGGAATCTGCTTGAGGCGTCCGAGGGCTGCCGTGATGGCGCTCTGCACGCTCAACTTGTTTGTGTGAGACTTGATGTTTGATGCCGTGCCATACTCATTGTTCAGCTTCGCCACCATGCCAGAAATCTGCTCCTTTGGTGTCATGTACACGCTGATCACGCTCGTCCCCATCCCACGCGCGGATTCGAGCATCTGAATGAGTTTCTTGACCTTGTACCGCTCAATGGTCTTTTCTGCATCTGTCAGCTCTTTCTCGCCGGACATTGTGTTTGGGGAGGGAGAGGGGTGGTGGGGTAGACGGTGTCGCTGGGTAGAGGAGGGTAGAGCGTGGCCGCACACCAACGCGCGGGAGAGGGCGAGAAGGGAGGAAAAACAAAAATGAGTTGGTGCGTGGGGGACTTCACAGGAGAAGCAAGCGAAAAGGGAAATCACCCATTCACAGGGATGCGTTGAGGCGCACAGGTGTTTGTACGGGTGCGTTTGGTGAGGTGAGAGAGGGAGATGAAGCAGGTCAGGAGGATGGGGAAGCAGAGGGTATTCGGAGGAGCACGGCGAAAGGAAGGGGGAAACACTCGCACTACATGCTGGCAACAGGAGGGGGGGGATGAGTGAGCTGTGCGAGACCACACCCGCCTCAGACAGTTCCTTCCCCCAGTATTAAAGGAGCGAGACATAATCGTCAGGGGCTGAGAAGCAGAGCAACGGGGAGAACCAGGGAGACGCCATAACAGGGTGTAGGCGCCAAACCGAAGTAAATAATGGTAATACACGCACAGCGTCTCGTACGGGGGAGGTGGAGGGGAGGGGAGGGACCAGGGGCACCAGTGCAGAAGCGGCAGTGTCCATGGAGGACACGCACCGGCCGTCACAACACCAAGTTGAACGAGGGAGGTGGCCCAACGAACACCATTCCCTTCCTCAGAACAAAAAATAAGGAGGAAAAGAAAAGCGACACGAGGTCAACGGTCACCCACCCCCTCCCATACCCCCCCCCCCACACACACAGAAGACAGTCTTGTGACTTCCAGTATGACACGCCGATGAACTTCACCTTTCCGAGATTTAGCGCTCAAGTGGAGGAAAAGAGCTTGGCGCTAGAGCTGATGTGCATGCTAAGCCACAGCGTGATCATGATACCAAAAGACAACCACAACAGGATCAGCGCCGACATTCCCCAGCTGTCGTCGGAGAACCCTATCAAATCCAAGTACTGCTGTCCGGTGTAGCACACTGAGGACGGGGTGAGAACGGCACTCGCGCTACGACTGATGTTGCTACTAGATTGCATGTGTGATCCCGGAGATGTGGCGTCGCAGCCGAAGGTGCGTCCACGCAGCTCTGTCGCCAGCAAGCCACCATAGCCGATACGGAGAATGGAGAGAAACTGAAAGAACCGCGGGATCGAAGTGAGACTGATAAAAAAGCCGCTGGTAATGACGCAGTAACCGTAGTAGATGTGATTGAGTAGCAGCAGATAGTCGAAGCGTGGAAGCCAATACACCGCCACGAGTCCAAGACAGGCGTGAGTGAAACTGGTGAGCGCCATCATAATGCTGAGGGACACGACGGCGGCCTCCTGAAAAATGACAGCTGCGCAGCTGCAGCCGGCGAGCGCGAAGCACAGACGGGGTGCAACGAGACGCACAATCGTGGCCACAAAGTAAGGGGTGACGGAGATGTGCAGCGTGTCCTTGAGCGACTGAAACGCACGCCAGTTTCGTAGCTCTGCCTTCAGAAAAATGGAGTTGATCTGAACAGAGCACGAGAGCAGCAGGAAGAGCACCCCACGCACGTTTTGCATGTCGCCCTGTCCCTCGCCGTCTGTGAGCGCCACGAGGACGCACACCAGCAAAATGACAACCAAGAGTCCCACCCACGGCACGAGCGCCGTCCTGCCCACCACGTTGGCGCGCAGCGCATGCACCAGGAGGAGCCACTGCATGCGCAGGTAGTGAGGCGGGGCACGTGTTTCTTCGGGCAGCGTGGCAAAGGTGTTCGTCTCGATACGGGCGCGATGCGCCTGCAGGTCATGCTGCAGCTGGAGATTGTACCGACTGTTCCGGAACGACAAGAATGCGTGCGTGATGGCAGTCGTATCCAGCTCCATCTCAGCCATGATATCGACCACGTCTTCGCCAGGGACGCACAGGATGCCGAGGTCTTCCTGCAGGAAGGCCTCCACACCCTTCTTGTGACCGGTGTAGAACGTCTTGCCATCCGCGCTCAGCAGCGTGAGGCTGTCGATGTGGTCGAAGAGTGTCCACGGAATCGTTGAGCCGCTCCACACGACGGTACTGTTTGGGTTGCGGTGGTGCAGGCGATGAAGCATGCGAGCAAACAGCTGCAGATGGGCCAGTGAGAAGAGTGGGAGAGGGTCTTCAAGGAGCAGCACGATGGGCTCAGCCACGAGCTCCATAGCGAGCGCCAGCAGATACCGGCGCGCCGGACATAGCAGAGAGGCGCGAACGTGCAAGTAATCCGTCAGCAGCGCATCTGCCGCTGCTTTTCGAATCAGTTTCCTCTCCGTCCGTGCGTCCTCGTCAAACCGGAGTTGAATGGCGAAGAGCAGGTTTTCAAACACGGTAGCCTCCAGCATAATGCCGTCCAGCGAGGACACGTATCCAACCTGGCGGCGGTAGCGGAGGGCTGTCGTCGGGTATGTGTTTGCCAGCGCCGCCCCTTCGGCATGGGCGACAGCGTCCACACCTGCCAACACCGCCAGTGCGCAGCGGCTGTACATTGAGCGGAGGGACGTGATGCAGTGTACCGAACCTGGGGGGATGTGCAGACTGCAGCTGTTAAGGTGTGTCACCATCTGGCGCCGCAGGCACCGACACCTCGGCCTGCAAAGCGACACACCATCCATGGAGAGTTCGATTCCACTACGGCGGTGGGTAGCACCCCGGCTGACTACTGGCAGTTCCTGCAGGCCGCGTTCCGCGTTCGCGTCGGCGTATGTAGACCGCATCACCGTGTCGTTCAATAGGCGACACTTGGTAGTCAAGTCCGTCATGGATACTGCCGACGAGAGGTGCTTCTCGGCTTCTCGCGGCGCCGGTGGCAGGACTGTCGCGCGATTGCGTCGGGGTCCGCTATGTGAGCTAGTCATCTCCACATCTGACATTAGGACGTATGCAGATGCCCCGAGGCTGCGCCGGTGGGCCTGCCCCCTCCCCCGGTCCCTCAAGACTCCTCGCAAACGGTGAACCTGTAGGCTGACGGTCCTCGAATAGATCCAGATCCTTCTCTACACGCCACGAGGAAGGGCGATTTGTGCTCTGCACCACCGCCAAGCTGTTCGCGGCTGGTGGATGAAGAAAAAGGGCACCTCGAAAGCCCGCCACGGGGTTGGTGCCTGTGAGAGGGGCGCTTGGAGGTCCCGAGGCTACTACCAACTGAGGCGGCTTCTCTGGCGCACCAATCTGCCAAAATGTTGTTCTACTTCGCAAGAGCAGAGCGCGCAAGCACCCTTGTCACCACAAACATGCCCGCACACAGTCGCGAAGAAACACCGAGACACAGAGCAGTTGACCTTTAGTTACGCGAGCGCCTCTTTGTGTATAGTATGTAATGAGCTCTCGTGTGTGTTATGCCATCCTCTCTTCGTTTCGCGCCCTCCTCTCGGTTCGCTTCTGCGCCGCCTCTTCTTTTGCCCCCCCCCTCTTCTTCTTTCTCTGTGTCAACCAGTCAACGTTGGAACACAACGCGGGCTACAGTGCGGCGCCACAGTAGAGAGAGAGAGGGGCGGTGGGCGTGCCTCCGTCTCTCCAAGAGCACAAAACAGAATCGATAAAAATGAGCGAGGACTGCAATCAAAGCCCCGCCCGACCGCCCACCGAAACAGACCGTGATGAGACCTCGTAAAGTGTCCAGCAAAAAAAAAGAAAGAAAACGTAAACTCTGAAAGACAGTCCGTGTCTAGTCACCGTCAGAGGGGGAGGAGGGGGGAGGGAGGGGAGGGGAGGGGAACGTACAAGAGGAGACCGGCAGCGATAGGGACGCTATCGCCTAAAAACTCAGCTCTTGCCTTTTTTTTCTTTTCTCGCTTCCTCTCTTGTGCGGCATGGAGACCGCAAAGGCAGTCGTTTGTGCGCGTGCGTGCGTTTGTGCGCTTCGGTGGTGGTAAGAACGGTGAGTGGGTGCCCCCCTTTTTCAATTTGAAGCAGCCCTGGACTGAGAAGGAGGAGGAGGAGGAGAAGCAGTAGGCAGTCGAAGAGAGAACTAAGGTAGACGAAGAAAGCGAAACAGCCGTTGGCGACGGAAATGATGAGGACAAAGAACGTTATGAAGCCGCAGAGTGAGCGAGCCTGATACCTTCGAGGCGCAAAGAGAAAGAGAGATACCAGAGAGAGAGGAGTAGGGAGATCCTTCTGTAGATGTATGTGTCGCCCGCTGCACCTTTTGGCCCTCAGGCTTCCGTTATTCTCTTGCTGTTATGCCGGCGGAAAGGGGTACAGGTAAAGAGAACTGCGCGCAGCCGCACTGACTCTGCGTCGTGCAAGAGCCAATCTGTGCCCCTCCCCCTTTACTCGGATGGGAAAAGTGGAGCGAGGTGTCCTCTGTGAGCCGGATGGGACTTTAAGGGAGGAAGAATGCAAAACAACCAGCCACGTGTAGAGGTCAGTATCTGCTTGCGCGAGCGGCGTCTTGGCGTCTACGCGGGCATCCCTGCACAGGATAAGAGAAGGGTAAGAGAGACAAATCTCCAGCGCACATCAACAGGCGTGTAGATGGCGACGATGCGACGACGACGACGAGTCTACAGAGGTGTATGTATCCGCGTCTGTCCGTAGGCGTGCGTGCATGTTTGCTCTTTCCACAAAGTCAGCGTGAAGTACCTGCGGAAAAGGAGGAGGAGGTGGTGGTGGTGGGGGAGTGGGTGCAATGAGACACTTTCTTTGACATGTGCTCGGGAGAGGAGGAAGGAGGGGGCCGGGTGTACCCCCGGGGCACGCACCACAGGAGAGGCGGGTGCCCTTGACCTGTAGTGGAGTTGGCGCCCTTTGCATTTGTAGCAGCCCATGACGAGAGCCACTTGCGTGATTCTCCTCATCGCGCGATGGCACGCCGGACCATGAGAGGCTGCTGTGGCGAGGAGCGTATCTTGTGGAGACGCAGAGCCTTCGCCATGTTCCCGTTTCATACCTTTCCCTTCTTTCGCAGTTGTCCATCTTTCTGTTCTTCATCAACGTTGAGCGAATGGGGGAAGAGGGGTGGTTGGGGGGCCTATCTTCTTTCCAAACGACCCTAACCTGCTGTGTGTGACCGCTTTACCTTTGTCCCCTTATGCTGTTTGTTTTTATTCTGGGCATTACACTCCCGCGCAGGCCCGGATACGCAAGCCAAAAACGCTCAACTCATCGCCTTATGCTTAATCGAAGTGAACTGCGAAATCACGATGACGGAGTCGTACGGCGCGAGTTTCAGAGAGAGAGAGAGAGAGGCAGTGCCTGAAATACGCGAAGGAGTTGAGGCCTCAGACGTGCGATGGGGAGCTGCGCTTCGACGCTGGTTGGTACCACCTGCAGGACCGACTTCCTTCTTCCCCCATTTTTTCTTCTGCCTTGGGCTCAACGGATGACTGCCTGCTCAATGGCAGGCCAGTCAAGTCCGCACTTTTGCAGCAGCACAACCCCCTCAGTCGGCTCAATGCTGAAGCGGTTGCCGATACGGCAGAGAAAAATGCTCGCGAGCGGATCCATCTCGACAACCGGGGCGCACTGCTCGTACACCTCCAACGGAATGTCAGTCAAGTCCACCAAAATGACAGCCAATTCTCTGTCTGAGTGTACGACTGAACACAAAGTGGTTACGATGGGGGCAGGCACGCGGTACCGCCGCGCAATAAGCGCCGCCCGCTTCGGGTCCGTGGCAGGGCTAAAGACGACGTCGTACGGATGCACGTCACGGAAGAGAATGCTCTCTGGTGTCAAGGGGGCGGTGCTCACACCTGCGCCGCCGCTCGCAGGATTCGAGGCTTCCAACTCGCCTTCATTGCCGCTGCTGCCGCGGAAGGGGAAGAGAGTGACCATGTCATTCACGATGTGCCAGCGGCCCGGCTCTGTCGACGACACCGTGATCACGCGTGAGAAGTTGCGCTTTATAACGAGGGCATCGCGTAGGAGACTAGTGTGCTGCACATCGGCGTCAGACCCGGTGGTGCGGTAGCGCCAAAGCATCACGCCATGCAGGGTAATGACAGAGAGCGGCTGCTTCATTCCCACAATGGCGTTGGGGCCGAAGCCTTTGTTGTCCAGCACCGCCACATCCGGACTTTCATGGATGTAGTGGCCCACAACGAAATTCTTTGGATACAACACGTGCTCGAGCTTGGCGCACACGCTCGTTCGACCAACTGCCACCGTCGTTGACTTGAGGCCGAGGAGCACGTTGTGGTTGCTCTCCGTCTGACGCATGCGGAAGCCCACAATCTCACGCACCACATCGCGCTGCGTTGAGGCAGCACTGCCACCAGCCGTTCGACTCGGCGTCGAGACGGCGGCGTCAGTGGATACCAGGCTAAAGGTAAACGTCGCGTTGAGCGCGTAGACGTCTGATACGGCATCCACACCGGTTAACAGACCGGGGGCCGGCTCCATCTCGAGCGGGCTCAGTACTGCCGACTGGATGAAGTGCAGCAATGACTTCTGCATGCTGTCGTAGCCCCGTACGGTGGAGAAGAAGCCTTGAGCGGCGCTGCCCTCATCCGTCAGCGTGTGTTTGGGGTCAAAGAATCGCGGCCACGGCAGCTCCAGCGGCGGGGGCGCCATACTTTCCCCGTCGAGACCCTGGAGCCACGGCACACACTTCTTGAAATTTAGCTTGTAGTCGACGCTCTCCCTGACGGGGTTGCCGACGAGGCTCAGCTCTGTCAGGTTCGCAAAGTGCTTCAGCTCCTGTGCAATGGTGGTAGACGTGATATTGTTGTGCGCCAGCGACAGGGCACGTAGAGACGTATGAAGACCCGCCTCCTCGAGGGCTTTTCCGAGGTGGTGGAAGCCTTTCAGTTCATTGCGGTCGAGCTGCAGAACGGCCGGCGGCGGCGAGACCAGCTCGCGAATGCACGTGCACAACGCTACGCAAAAGGTACGCGTGTTAAAGTTAATGCTGGAGGCGACAGAGGACAGGTCATCGTAGGATGCGAGTTGCGAGAGATTCAGCATTCCAGTTTCCGCGTTGTAGATGAGCTGCGTTTGCTTCTCGAAAAACAGCTTCAGCATCGTTGACATAACCTTCACAGTGCCATTTCCTTCCTGAGCAGCAACCTCCTTATGGCTGGTCGACCGTATCACCGTCTGGTTGCGGACGTGTAGGTAGGGGCAGCGCTGATTAGAGCAACTGCCGCGCAGGAAGAACTTGCATGGCGTGTTGTACTTGGTTATCCCCACAGCCCCTTTGCTCTTCTTGTACGGCCGCGACATGCTCGCCTAGGCTCAGCGTCACGAAGAGGAGCGAGGACAACCACCGCCTAAGGATGGCACTGCTCCCGAGTCACTGGCCAGATGGAGAAAAGGGGGTGGTGGAAGGAAGGAGGACCGGCGCTGGACTTTGCACTTCCCTCAGGTACGCGAAAGTGTGTGGCCGTCAAAGCCAGTGCAGGGAGTCCGACCTGCACTAAGCGTCTTGAATATCGTCGCTCGAACAAGATGTCGATGTGTGTAGGAATGGCGAGAGGCAGAGGATAGAAGTTTTGGGGGAGGTGGGGTGACAGAGGATCGGTGCATAGCAGGTGGCAGGTAAGGTGTGCAAGTACGTGTGTGTGTGTGTGAGAGAGAGAGGGAGGGAAGGGGGTAGCGGCAAGAGAGGATGGGAACTACGAGAGCGAGGGCAGTAGAGCACAGGTCGTATATGCGTACAAGGCAAATCCCCCCTGGCACCTCCACAGATTGCGCATAGCCGGTGTTGCTGTGACAGTCTCGTACGTCTCTATTCATTTGCTTTTGTTTGGTTGCTTTGGGCTTTCTTTTTTTCGATATTGGCTGTGTAAAGTAGCGCACGACTGCAGGCTGTGCACGGCAGTCATGCGCTAATGTGTCTTCACTCACTCACTCACATGCATGAACACCAGAGAAAGAGGAGGAGGCTCAAGAAGAAAGAAGACAAGTCAGCGGACACTAATCCAGGATGTCTACACCACACACCCACACTCCACACAGCGAGGGATCCCACGCGTACACATCAACAGTCTCCTTGCTGTACCATTGTGAGCGTGTAGTGTCGAGCTGGGGTGATATGAGGGAACAGGGAGAAGGCGTTTTGCCAGGCAATGTCGTTGAGTAACACGAGATTCACTACGAGGCGAGACCCTACAATGATGGAGACAAATCACATTATTAAATGAGTAGAAGTAGACGGCGAGAACAAACAACAGCAGTGGGGAGAGAGAACGAGACACCAAGAGAGACTGCACGACGAGCACGTTGGTGGGTTTCACTCAACCAGGCAAGGACAATGAGTCGCCGGGGGCACCAATGCACGCTATCCTCTGTTCATCTCGCTTCAACTTCTCCCTTCAAAATGATGTTACGCTGCTCGTCAGTCAATGGATGTGAAGGAAAACTGAGCAGCGGCCGCGCAACAGTAAAGCAACTTATGCGCAGGCATCCGCGCCCACATATGCGTAGAACGGAGAGAGAATATCTCAGAAAGAGGAAGATAAGAAGGGAAAAGCCAGAGGTGCACGATACTTCACATTCCTCTTCTCAAGTGTGAATCCAGCTTTCCTGCTCACTCTCTCTCTCTCTCTCTTGCTCTGATTTGCCATGGCGGAGAGGCGCTGCGTTGAGGTTTTCTCAAGGACAGAGGCACTCTCACAAACCCTCGTATTTCCAGTGGTGCCGCGCACCTCCTTCCCCTTCCTTTCCGTGCATCGAACGACGCATTGACCCTACGCCTCGGTGCCGCACACACCCACACCCACACCCCACCCCACCACACAGTCTTTGGCGAAACAGGCGAACACATCCATCGAGAAAGGGAAGAAGGAGAAAAGCAACGGCAGTGGAAACGACGACGACGACGACAACAACAACACACGCTCTTTTTTTTCCGCTGCGCGCGTGTGTCTCATCAGGCAACGTTGTCCATCTAAATCTGATCCTGTGGCGGTCACCCTTTGCAAAGGGTCTTCTGCTCCCTACACTGCGACACCTGCTACCAGCATACACCCATACGCACACGCACCCAGGCGAGTAGTGGAGAGCAGACAGGCCGAGAGGGAGAGACAGAGAGGAGGGTGGGGAGTCCCCTATCTCCTCGTATCTCGCTTTGCCACGTATGCAGAAGATGCGCCACCATGTTCGTTGTCGACGCGTACCAGGACTGCCCAGCAGTGCAGGCGACAGAGAGAGAGAGAGAGAGCAGGCCAGTTGCAATTCAAGCAGAGGGCAAAGGAAAACCAGAAGAGTAGCAGCGCACGCACACACCCAAAGCACTGGCTGAGTTGCAAGACAGTTGCACATAGATTGGTGGACGAAAAAGGGGGAAAACATACGAGGGAAGAAACCAAACAGTTCAGGGACCGGGAAAAAGGAAGCAAGCGGCTCATTCGCGTAGAGCTAAAGCTCATATTGGTGAGAGGAGGGGGAGGGGGGAGGGGAAGGGTAGAGGAAGAGGAAGACATGCAGCGAGCGTCGAAGCCGAAATCGCGTAGTTGGCATAAGAGGGACTTGAGTGCCCATCCTAGTGGGGACTACTAACACGTAGAGAAAGGGGAAAGGTTGATGGAGAGACGAGTCAAGTGCGATGGCGTGTAGGACATCTCTTACGCTGACATACGCGTTACCAACTCAGTATTTGGTGAAGGTGGAAGACTATGGAAACGAAGATAAAGTAAGTGAAGAAGGAAGCCTCGCAAATGCACACCATACACCGGGCAAAAACAAAGACGACGGAGATGAGAGGTGAGGAATGCCACTTTGTGTGGGTAGGTGTGCAGGTGTGTGCGTGTGTGTATGTTGGGTGTGTGCATGTGCGTGTAGAGTAGTGTCCCCAAGGGCTGGAGAGAGACACACGCAAGAGACGAAGAGCAAAACGAATGAGTACCCCATAACGCGACTCGGGTTAACAGCCGTGGGGAGTAGTGCGCGCACCTTCTCCGCCGCCTACCCATCTCCGTCAAGCAAAGTGAAAACAGCAAACGCAAAGCAAAACACACACATACACACACACACACACACACAAGAACGAAAGAAAAGCAATCGGCGCATGCGGAGATCGTGGCAGCATCTGATGATGCGTATATGCATGTGGGACCAGTCTGAGAGTAGATGCGGCATGGTCGGCGGTAGGAGCACCAGCTGGTCATAAGGCCGTGAGGGCTGAGCAAGGGGCATGTGACTCACAGCCACACCACCACAACAACAACCTCAACATGAGCGACTGAGCAAAAGAAAAAAAAATTGACACCGAAAGGGAGGGGGAGGGCGTGGAGAATGATTGGGTGGTGAAGAAAACAGTGAGGAAAAGGAGAGGAGAACATCAAGGGAGAGAGAGAGAGACTGTGTAGATGCGTGTCCATGTGAGCCCGGCCGCCACCGGCGTTTGGGGTGGAGAGGGTGGAGAGGGAGGGCTATGTGTGTCGGTGCCTGTGTGAGTATGTGAATAAATGGTGCCCTGGTGCTTTGGCTGTACGGTGTTGTGAGGTGCGAACGATGAAGCAGCTGCGAGAAAGCGTGAGTAAAGGTTGAGCTCGCTGTTTCTTTCTCACGTTTCGTTCGCGTTTCCTTGCTGGTGTGTTGTTCTTCCCCTTAGCACGGCATGTAGGAGGGATACACATCTCTTGAACGCGATGGCGGAAAGGGGCGAGGGGGACCAGGTGCACGGAAGCTCCCGAAAAGTGAAGAGCGTATTGCGCCAATGCGAAGAAACACACGCACGGGCGAGGAAACAGGCGCGAGGGAAACGGTGACGAGCAAGAGAGTCGGTGACAGCGGTGTGGGTGGGTGGGGGGCAAAGGGTGATCAGCGACGGAATGGAGCGCAATACCTTCCAGCGTGCCACTGCGGCGTTACTCTGAAGCACAAGCACACACCCACCCACCCACACACACACACACACGTGTAGTCCACATAACTCATTCGGCGCCCCGTGAAAGAGTCAGATACACAAAAAGTAGCGTCTTGCGCTGAGAGCCTTGGAGAGCGTGCGTGTTGCAACAGTCTGCCTCTGTGTTTTGCTCCCCATTGTTCGCTGTACCTGTGCCTCCCCGTCCTCACACCGAGATGTGGAATCGTGCGATGCACTGCGTATACGCCCACGTCTCTCCTCTTGATGCTCGCATCAATGCGCAGGCATGCACATGAATATCGTATGTGGGGGCTGTGCAGAAGAGAAGGAGGAAAAGGAAATCACGGGGAATGAAACGAGAAAGCGAGTAGCGGTACTGCACGAGAAGTTAACGAAAATGACAACTAAAGAAACAAAGCGCTCGATCCTTTCTGGAAAAGAAGCGCAATGCACATCACACACTCCAAGACGAAAAGCGAGGATGCGCGGCGAAGGATTCGCCAGCGGGTACTCCAAAGAAGAAACGATAACACGGAAACAAAACGTGCCATGCAACATGCGAATCTGCGGTCATCTCTCCTTTTCTTGCTTCACTGCTACGTGGAGCTGCGGTGCGCCACTGTGGATGAGCGCCCCCGCACGATGAGTCGTGAGGTCAAGGGGAAAAAGGGGGTCAGCACGGTAAGGCGTGCGACAAGGGCAGCCCCCAATGCGCACTGAGTAACAACCAAACAACAAAACAGAAGAGAAGGGCACATTTGCGTCTTCGGTGTTCCCAAGTGGGGCACGTGGAAAGAGGGGTTTGGTGGCAGCGCCATTTGATGTGGTAACATCAAGGCAATTCGCAAGACAACAACATAGCAAAAAAAGAACTTTAAAAAAGGGCAGCTCACTACTCGATCTCTTCCATTCCCCCGTTTCACGCAGCCTCTCTGTCTCACGAATGACCTACACAAGCGCCAGAACACACACACACACACACACACACATACACAGACAGACCCTCGTACTCCTATCGTGGGAGTTGCTTCTATGCCCTCAGTGCCGTCTTACTTGCCTGGTCCCCTGATCTGCGCCTCCTATACGTGTCCACTCTCACGAATTTCCCCTCTTTCCCGTACGCAGCAGAGAACAACATGAACGAGTCGGGTAGGGAGACGCTCGACGAGCACACAGCGAACAAGAAATGGGCACAGGGCGGGTGAGCTGAACGCAAGCTAGAGCCAGTGTACATGCAACAACACATATCCACCACCAGAACAAGCGAGGCTGGTGGTCGTGCCGCGCACACAACACTACGAGCTGTGGAGTGAGGGGGGGGAGGCGCAGGTGACAGCGCCGGGGAGCGAAAACAGACGAAAAAACAAATTTGCACCCTGAAAGGGGGGAAGGCAGCTATATGGAGAGATCCCACTGACCCACCCACCCTCTACACGCTTGCAAGGAGTGTGTGTGCCCCAGGGTCTCGGCTTACATGTCCACTTCTATGCTGTGGCTCGGAGACGTGTTTTTCCACCCTTTCGGATTGAGGCAATGACTCTCTTGTTGCTCTAGAAGAGCAGTTTCCTGCAGTGTGCACTGTATTTGCCCCCCTTTTTTCCTCTTCCCGGCTCTCGCTCGCTCGTCCCTCCTCGTCACCGCATTCTTCTTCGTTCCCTTGCCCTTTATATTCTTGACCTCTTCGCCAAACAACAACAGAAAGAGGGCCCCACATCACCACGACTCGTTTCACTTTTGCTGCTTGCCACCTCCTACGTGGCGGGGGAATAGACAACCACCACATCTGCTTCTGCGCTTCAGCGCACACACATACACGCACACGCACACACACAGCACGACATTCGCAGGCACACGCAACCACCCTCTCCACCCAAGCAGTCCAAGAAGACGGTGCCTAAGTAAAAATGAAGAGCGAGGGGAGGGGGCGACGGTGACGCACTGTGCTGCGGAATCGCGCACACTACACCGTGCATCTTACCGCAGCACGCAAACGACAAGTAACAGGAGCGCACGCTTACTACTCAGACGAGCAGTCGAAATAACAGAAGGGATCGAGTAGAAAGGCACTGCAAAGGAGAGGAATCGAGGGGGAGGGGAAGGTGGAGGCGATGAGGCACTAAGTCGTTACAATGTCTTCATCACACACTGAGACTTGTTGCTGTTGTTGTTGTTGCCCGCAAGCTCTCACACCCATTCACCCATTCCCCGCCTTCGCCTTTTCAGTAGCCGTGGATCTCCCTCTATCAGCATTCCCGCGTGCAGGGACTTGTCAGTGGAAGCACACCTCGAGTTTGTTCCTCATGACTGCCTGCATTGCTTCTTTTCTTTTTGTTCTTAATGTCATCATTTCTTCTTGGCTTTTAGATGATAAACACAACAGTGGAGTACAGGCACACACGCAGAGAGAGAGAGGGGGGGGGAAGAGGGGAAAAAAACGAAGGAAACACGCGCACTTCCATCAACGCAGCGGGAGGATCGAGTCGAAGGGGGGGGGGAGGAGGAGAAGAACAAGTGACTCATCCACAAGTACCCAAAAGAGACACACATCTACACACAGAAATGCGCAACAGAGTATTGGCCGGCGGGCGACAGAAGCGGCAGCCGCTCTCAGCCATGTGATGTTCTTCTAGTCATTTCTTTTGCTTCCACGTTAAAGTTATGTTGTCTGAAGCTCTTACACCACCACCATTCATAGCGCACACACACACACACACCCGCAGCCCGCCCCGGAGAGCACGAAGGGGTGAGAGAGTGAGGGAGGCAGCTGCCACCAAAAACGGCTGGTCCACGGTTAGTCACGTGAGGAGGCAGCTACATCAACACCTCCCCCCCCGCTCATACAGCGGCGCATGAACAAACAAACATAGCGAAAGAAGAATAAGGGAAAGTAAGAAGCATCGGCCGTGCAACTGGCGACAGGAGGAAACGCACAAAACTGACATGAACGACTACAGGTGCACGGGGAGGGGGTGGGGAGAGAGAGAGAAAAAATTAAAGAGAGGATGACGAAAGGCTGTAGAATGGCGTGAAGAGCACCCACGCATGTCTTTTCCAAGAAACACTGCGTTAGCAGGGCGACACAGGAGGTGGTGACTTCGGTGACACTGATTTGGTCAAAGGGGCGGGGTGGGTGGAGTGACAGCAAAGATAGGCATCAAGCAGCGGCGAGGAAGGCACAACGACGACAAGCAGCAGCAGCAGCACACACACACACACGGACACACACACGGACATCAGTCTAACCGAATGAAGGAGAGGAAAAAGATGAAATTGCCCCCCCACGACACCCACACCCACACCCCACGCAGCAGTCTTCTCCCTTGCAGTTTTGTCACCTCATTCTTCGACCATCCTTTGCCAAGTTTCCCTGCCTATCATTTGAAAGAGGTGGGCTATAACACTTTCTTCCAGCAGTCCTCGCCTTACAGTCCCAGAGCACGCTTCGCTGCCTCTGCATCACTCGCCACGGCTTGCAGCTGATCTTGTGGCAGCATGAGCAGCTGCATGATCGCCTGTTTTACCTCTTCGTCCGAGCTGGTGGCGTTGACGATGACAGCCATGACATCGGGGGTGATGCCGGCATCAGGCGCCGGCGCATCTGCTCAATACGCGCCGGGGTGTTAGCGAAGAAGAGCGGGTTGCTCGGGGTCCCATCGTCGTGCACGACAGCGCGGTCCGGGCGCATCAGCACCATGTCGTTCGCAATCGACCACGTGTTCGTGACGCTGTCCCACGTCAAAGCTAAGGTGCGGTCGAAGAACGTTGAGATCATGGGAGCCTTTCCGGCAGGGAAAGTAGGCTGCAGTGTCTCCGGCCGGATCGGGTTCCAGAGGTAGCGCATCTTACCGTGCACTGTTACCACACACACAGGCACGCGCGTGTGGTAGCTCTGGTCCATCATCACCATGTTGAAGTTTGGGTTGAACTCGATATCCACCGACATGCATTTGTCTCCGCCGCACATGTTCCGCAGCTTAGAGACAATCTCCTGCGGGCCCTTGGCGATGTTCCGCATCGAGCCCGCACTGTCCGTGGCAAGATTGCGGAAATCTTGGCTCGAGCGCAGCTTGGAAAAGTCGGCCTGCATCTGGTTGCGCAGCTGCTTCTCCAGGTCACCAGTGTTGAGCACCGCGCTGGCGGGCACGCGCTGGGGCAGCGGCTCCGGGCCGCGGCTGATGGACAGTGCTGAGAACTGAGAGCCGTACAGGTAGGTGATGGCGTCATAGCTGCGTGAGGCCATGGACTGAAACATTGTCTGCTCAAGGTAATGCAGGACGCTGAGCTGCTGCTGCGACGGCGGGGCTGAGTTGACCGGGTTGGGCAGGCGCAACAGAGCCCGGTCCACAGCGATGCCGTCGATCATGTTTAGTCGCGGTAGGTCGCGGCTAAGACGGGTGGAGTAGTCCTTTTGGTTTGCGACGGGGTTGCCAGTGAGGAGAACCTCGTTGAGGCCGTCGTAGCGCTTCAGCCCGCTGACGAAAGAGAGGTCGTTGATGTGATTGTTGCGCGCAGAGATGGCTGTGATACCGCGGTGAATGTCAGCGTCTGCCAACGCAGTGAGGAACACCTTGAACTGACGGATGCTGTTGTCATCCAGCTGCAGCACCCGGATGCGGTCGGCAAACTTCTCGCGAAGCACCTCCGCCAGCACCTTGCAGAACGCGACGCTGTTGTAGTCCACGCGCTTCTGCACCGGCTCGAGGTCGGGACTGGCGCGAGTGTTGGACAAGTTCAGCAGGCCGTTTGCGTCGTTGAAGATGTGGCTGTACGACTTCTCGAAGAGGAGAGAGAGAAGCACTTTCATCACGTCAGCACCGCCACTGCTGCCGCTGTTGTTATTCTCGCTATGGTTATTGCTACGACTGCCGCCGCCGTGGTGGGGGCTGAAGCGACCACCACCACCGCCGCCGCCGCCGCGACCGCCACGACCGCTGCCGCCGCCACGACCGCCATTGCCGCTGCCAAAGGCACCTTTGCTGTTGCCATTGCCAAGAATGCCGCCACCGCTAAAGTTGCTGCGGTTGTGAGGGCGTAGCCCTTCTTTCCATACGGGCGTGACATTCTCTTCGGCTCAGCAAGAAGACGGCAGATACACCGATGGGGTGCTAAGAGGGCACGTTGCCTCGTTAGCAGCACGGAATGTCCGTGGAAGAGCCGTGCGAATGCTTAAATGTGCTTCTGACGTTTCCCTATGTGGCTCGGGTCTGAGTATATGTGCGGGTAGGACTGCAGGGCACTAGAGCAGACCGACACACAGAAAAGAAGGGGAGCGGAATGCGTCGAAGAAATGGCGCTACGCATCCAGACGGCGAGCCTCAGCAACTACAAAGACCGCACGGAGGTCGATCGAGACAGAGGCAGAGATACACACAGGAAAAGGCTAACGTATTCACTCGTTTTTTTTTCTTCGGTGGACGGCTCGCATGGAGTAGAGGGGCAGGGGGGGGGTAGAGGAGAGACGAAGAGGGGGGGGGAGAATGTTGATGAGTATGTGAGGTGCGATAGCTAGCCTCGTTCTCGTGTGCTTACACGCATTCAAGTTCATCTTCACATCTGAGGAAAGGCAAGAGGCAGCACGTACGAGTCGCCCGCCCTCCCTTCCGCTTCCTCTCTCATTCCTTCATTTCGATAAGGGAACAAGAAGTCGGAAAACACATGGCCACACACCAATGCCTGGCGCCGCCAGCGGATTGTTCCCGACTGTCAGCCGAAAGCAAACACCATCTGTGTGTCTGTGTGTGGTTATATTGGGTTCTCTGCTTGAGACTCCGCTGGAGTCGACACGAGAAGAGGGAAACAAAAGCCAAGACAACTGAAAAAGGCACAGGCGCTGAGGGGAAAAGAGACCAGGTGAGGAGATGTGGGCGGCCAGGAGGAGGGGGAGGAAGGGGGGGCCCCGCATTTCGCCTCGAACACCCTGGCGCTTGCCTTTCTCGCTGCACCCAGAACGGAATTTTCACTGCTTGGCGCGATGTGCAACTCGGATAAGCGCATCCGCCTACTGATGGTAAGTCATGTACTGACAACACATTCACAGCACCAGCATCTTACCAAGCTCGATCAAGCTTGTCGAGTTCCTACGGTGTGCCCCGTCACTGGCGTATGTGGTCACAGAGTGACACTTTTGGGGCCCTCGGATCGGATGAGAGCGCCTAAAGATAGGCAAGCGAAGCGGAGTCATTGGCACCTCCATGCAGCCGACGGTTCGAACGGGGGTCTGGTAGAGGGAGAAGGGACTATGGGAGGCAAAGGGACCCAACAGCTTCGACAGTACCTCCAGCCCCTGGCGCTCTACAGAGGTGAGCAACCCCGTCCCCCGCACCCTCTCGAAGGCGCCTCCCATGGGCCCCACTGCCGGGTACTGGAGGTCGTTGAGGACCGCAGACGCCATCTCCTAGTTCCACTACTCATACAACATGCGGCACACCTCCAGAAAGTAGTGCAGTCCTCGCTGACGCTCCAACCAAGTTGGCCACTTCACAATCATGAGGACGGTCCTCGCGTGCAGGCATAACAGGGCAACTCAGCCTCGTGCACACGCAGCAGTACACCAGCATGCAGCACAGACAGCGCCGCTCCAGGTATACGACCTTGCGTCGTGGCCTCTGCCTCCACTTCCCAGGAACACGCGTTGCGGTACAGGGGCATCAGCTGAAGCACGTGCTTGTGGTTCGCCATCGGAATTATGAACGTGAGCGGCATATTCCTCGCCGCCAGTCTCAGGATCTTCAGTGGCGATCCGGCGTGCAGTCTACACCGGTTTCGCGAAAGGTGTCTCAACACCACTGAGCTAAGCGCCCCAACGCTTCAACTGCAGCAGTGACGGAGATGGGATATGTAGGGTATCTGCTGTCCTGCTTGGCTGTCGTCAACGAAGGAAGCGAAGCCCCGACGACGTGGCATGACGACTATGGCGCTACGGGAAGCATCTCCTGCGCCGCATCGGAGACGCTACTGAAGATGCTCTCGATATGGGCCCGAAAAGAAATCACAGCGACAAGCTGTCGCCGTTGTCTCCCCCGTCCGCGTACGGTGCGTGGCAGCTCATGTCACACCAGAGCCCTGGTCTTCGTCTGCAATCCCCGAGGTCCAAAGTAGGACTGTCTCACGAACAGTTGCAGAGTCGACTGTGATAATAGAGGTTGCGCGCGAGAAAGCAGCACCGGCTGACCACGACGACAGCGAAATCGCTCGGACCGCAATGTGGAAGTTCCGATGAATGTCCGTGTAGTGTGCCAGCGACGCCGAGCTATCACGGCTACTGCAGGCGCCGACAGCGGCGGGCGACGAAGTTCGCCACAGTAATGGCAAAATCGTAGTGCTTCGCGGACACACACACACACACACACACCGTGGTCCACCTGTAGACGTAGATTAACCCAGCTGGAGTGAAGAATGCATTGTCAGAGGCTGGTACACCGCCAGTCGCGTCCCCTGAACTCGCTTCTTAATGTGCCTCCGCTGCTGCGCTGCCATCAGCGTTGTCAAAGTCGGATGCGTCACCGGCGGCAGGAGCTGAGCACCCAATACAGTCAATCCAAACAAACAAACATGAACTACACTGTCACTACCGTACACAATGTGCCTTGCGGTATCCACCCAGCAGACTTCTCTCACGGAGTTCCTGGCACTGAAGCATAGTGGAGCGGGAGCGAAGAGTTTGTGTTTCTCTGTGTGCATGCGGATAGCACGAGAGACGACGTAGTATAGAATGCCCACGTTGTGGCTTCACCGTCTCTCCTGAGTGTGGCGCCTCTTGCCTCTCTCTGTGTATGTGTGTGTGTGTGTGTGTGTGTGTGTGTGCGTAAGCCGCTCAAAGCAGCCAGCAGGCACACCGCCAACAACAGTCAGTCAGTCAGTCAGTCACGTTCATACCCCCGATAGAGGAGAGAAGGGAATACTCTGCGCCACGATCGCATGGGTTTCCTGAAAAGGTGCCCACAGAGAAAGAGGGGGCGAGAAGCAAGCGCAAGGAGCACAGGGCCGCACTAGCCCAGTAAGCGATCGGTTGGCAACAAGAACACACATATGCCCGGATGTCACTCAAAGAGGAAAAGAAGCAGAAGTGAATGCGCGACAGGACTCGCCACGCCCCCACTCCCCTCCCCCCTCTCAGAGCAAACGAAAGGGAAAGGGTGGGGGGTAGTGCACTTTCATCTCAAGCGCAAAAATGCATAGTCGAGGCAATAGAGAGGGGAAAGCGGGGGAAAGGGGAGAGGAGAGTCGCGCGCAACGCGCTCCAGCAGAGACACAACACGACGCGCTCCAAGCGTGATAGCGGGCACCGAGCGTTCGCACGAAGCAAACAAGAAATTTAGGGCGGGAGATGGGGAAGGGAGTGAGGAGCAGGGGTAATGGATTGTCAGTTGGAGACGTTCCCTGGCTGAAACAGGTCTTCGTTATACTGCAAAAGGCTCGAGAAACTTACAGAGAGTACACGCCTGGCTATTAGAGGGGAGGGCAGGGGCGGCGTGGGTGTTTGTGTGCCGTTGAGAGTTGTCGTGCCGCGAACGTGACGGGTGTTCGGAAGAAGCTCAGCAGAAGTTCAGGAAGGAAAATAAAGGAGAGGGTGCGTGGTGCAACGACGGAAACAGGGGTGGGGGCAAAGACATCAAGGTTGAGTCCTATCACGGAATGCGTTGTCAACGCTGCGTCGAGCTCGGATGTGCTTTGCTTTCACCACTTCATGGACGCAAATGCGACACCTCGAAAGAAGGGAGGGTGCAGGGAGAGCGACATCTGCGCCCATGCGTGAGACCCTTGCGACTTCACTTAATGCGGTGGGCAGAGGGTTTAGCGCACAGGCCGGGGGAAGAGAAACCTCGAAATGCATCAAGTGAGAGCCACTCTTACGCGCACCATCCTCGCGCTAAGCCCTCCTTCAACATCGATTTTCCTTCTTTCCTTTCGCTGGAGCACCACGCGCCTCGGTGCTTGCTTTTCTTTTCTGCGTTCCACGTGACAAGGCCCCCTCAGATGGCATTTGACACCATCCCCCACTTTGGCCAGGGCAGCTGTAAGCATATTAGGAGAGAGTATTTGTAGGACTGCGAAGACACAGCCGGCCTTCTATTCGGTCAAGCACATCTCGTGAGCAACAGCCACAGGCGTCAAAGAGACACTGACCAAAGAAACAAACCAGCAATGTGGGCGGCAAAAAGAGCCACGCCGTCAGTAGTATGGAAAGCCTCTGTCCACTTCGCAGTGGTAGGCGTTGAGGCCGCCGCTGACGTTCTGAAAGACGTATTGGCCAAGTCGAGCCGCCGTCGCGCTGTCGCCCTTCGCCTGTTCCTCCTCAAGCGCCGCTCGAATCAAGGCGGTTGCCTTAAGAGAGTTGATACCGCGACGGCACAGCACGTACACCATCACTACTGGTACTGTACCGCCATGAGCGGCAACAGAAGACGCATCTTTGCTGCTGCTGGGCGTGTCAGACTGCGGTGGCAGTGCCTTCTCCAACACCTCCGACAAGTGCGTCACCACTGTGCCCTCCCGCTGCCACTGCTGCATCGACTGGTACGGCACATTTACAGAATGCGGCAAGTGCGCTATGTCGTACTGCACGCGCGCGCGCACGTCGAGTGTGATGCAGCGCTCAGCAGCAGCAGCAGCACCGGGCATGTGCGCGGCGTACTCTGAAGCACTGCATGATGTACCAGGTGGACTTGACGTGTAGGCGGCTGCACACGGCTTCGGGACGTACTCAGGGCGTGCCAGTATAGCTAAATCAGCGAGTGGCGTCGCGTCCGCCAACGCTGTAGCGCTGCAGGCCACACAGCTTGGCTGCCGCCCGCGTAACTTGACGACACGCGAGGTGAAGTGAAGACCGTTGAAGAGAAACAGGCGGCCACTCAGCGTCTCACCGACACCTGTTGCTACTTTCAACACCTCCAACGCCTGCAAGCAACCGATCATACCCGGCAGAGGGCCCATTACACCGCTGTCGTTGCAACTGCCAACCGTTTCTGGAGGAGGTGGCTGCGGGAACAAGCATCGATAGCACGGGCCTCCCCGATAGCCGTAGACTGAGAGCTGCCCGTCCCATCCTATGGCGCTTCCGCTAACGAGAGGCTTACCGCACCGCATCGCAGCGTCGTTGATGAGGTAGCGCGCCGCCACGTTGTCCGTGCCATCAACAACAACGTCGCACGTAGCCAAAAGTTTCTCGGCATTTGAGGGTGTGAGAGCCTCCACGACTGCGTCAACACGCGCCTCTGGAAATAGTCGCAGACACGACGCTTTCGCACTAAGCGCCTTTGGCTGGCCAACCACTGCCGTCGTGTGAATAACCTGCCGCTGCAAGTTCGACAGCTCCACGTCATCAAAGTCAATAATTGTGAGCCGTCCGACCCCAGCCGCTGCGAGATACAGCAGAATAGTGCTGCCCAGCCCGCCAGCGCCGACGCACACGACATGGGCATGGCGGATCTGCTCCATGTGAGCAGCACCGATCTCCTCCACTAGCATCTGCCGGCCAAAGCGCTCTACATCGTCCTTTGTGAGGGTCGGTGCAGCAGAGACGAACGCGCCGTGCGGCAAAGCATTGTCACTTGACGATGCGTCCATCCTGATGCGGACGACAACAATATTAAAGAAAATTCCTGACAGAAGGAGGAGGGAGAGAGGCGAGAGCGACGTGTGTGGGGTGGGTGGGGTGGCCTGGCGTACGTGTGAACGCGTACCCACTGTCTCGTCTCTTCTAATCCGCCTTTGCCGTTCTTTTTTTCTGCCTTTCCTTTCTCGTGCGCCTTCTGTTCTGTACTCTCCTTCGAGCGGAGTCTTGAAGGATGGGAATCTGCTAGCACCAGCAGTCCACCATTATCACCTAGGGTGCTGCATCCAGCGCAACCGAGCGAGTGGCAACTCAGTGACAGTGACTTCAACCTGCAGAGATGCTCTGACGCACAAGGAGTGGAAATTGGGGGAGGGAGAAGATAGAGAATGTTATCATGCGCAATCATTCCACACCTGCTCACATTTCAGCCACAGCACACACGATGAAGCAAGAGACAATGTGACCCACATAAGATAAGCTCACAGTGAAGATACATACACACAAGCACACGGGGTTGCACTACAGCAATACTCCTTTCTTTTCTTATTGAACTCAGCCCTGAAGACGGCTGGCCACCCCAGCGCGTGTGGTATCCGGCCCAGTGCCCACTCTGTGGGGAAGACAGACACGCAGTCTACAGCTTGCCCTCGGGTATGCGGCCACGTGGGCACTTGGTGTCGATGGACACGTCTGACCTGGCGCGGTGCGGATGAGACGTGCGGTCAAGGTAGCATTCGTACCAGCTCACCACGCCTCGCGTCGACGGCATAACACACACACACACACATACGCACGCACCCGCTGTGCTCTTTGTGATGCTGAGCGCAATCCTGGGCCTGGCCTGTGCTGCCTGCCGTGGGATGGCAGTGCGGCTAAACGACGCCGAGCACAGCTGGTCGGCCCGGTTCCTTGACAGAGCCGTGTGGTGCAGCAGAGGCATGGGCGAGCTGCGATTGGCTGCGCATCCTCGCTGACTTGTTGGCGATAGGACGAGGAGCTGAGAAAAAAGGGAAAGGCAGCTGAGCCAAACAAGAAAAAGAGGTGAGCAAATACGATACAAGACACTGGGCATCACGGAGCACTGGGCAAAGTTTGTTGGGCTGTGCAGGGCGCGTCCACCACGTTCGGTTTGGGCCCTTCCCTAAATCACCACCTTTCACGCACTCTACACAAAGCGATCGAGTACACTGGGCGGGACCACGTGCGTCCTTTCCATCTCCGGACACCGCGGGAGGTAGCCTTGGAACACATCCATCCACATTGCAAGCGCGTCGGCGCAGCGGCACACCAGCGGCGGCGCGACGCCTTGTCCTTCCCCACAGGGGCTGGGGCCCTAGCAAGGATGGAGACTCGCATCACCTGCGCGAGTAGCTGTAAGAGGAGGCGTGTCGCCTCTAGCGGGAATTGCTGAAGCAGACTCGCAACGCCGACAGCGAGCACAGTGGGGTCTACATCGGCGTTCTTCCCCGCCGGAATGCAGCTGTCAAAGCGGGGGCTGTAGGTGCACTGCTGGACGTTGAGCAGCACTATCACACACAGCGGAAGCACAAAAAGAGGCAGTGGCAACTTTGTCGGCACCGCCACAGGGAGAGCCACGCCGCTGCTAGTTGCGGGAGGCGCATGTGAAGGTGCAGCGGCGTTAAACCCGCTTGTCGTGTTGTCACCACTGAGCGAGACAACGCCACTTGCGTCCACTGCCTCATAGACCGTTGCAAACGGCTCTGTGAGGCCGACAGAGCTGAGCAGCGGCGCCGTGCTGCACACCAATCCCTCCGACACCTCTGCGCACGGTTGCGAGGCGCCGGCAGCCTTCGCTTCGAACGGATCCCTCGCAAGATGGCTATCCAGTGTTGCGACGACGGCGGTGTTGACGGCCTGCACGCACGCAACCAGTGTGGAGCTGTCTTGCTTGCTGTCTGAGCGCAGTTGGTGGGCGATCAGCTGGCGCATCACGGCGATGCGTCCGACGCGCATCATAATGACGCCAGTCTTCTGCGCAGCTGCCGATGCCTCAAGCATGGAGGCCAGCCTATCGTAGTCTTTCAAGAAGGTTTCTTTCTCCGGAGTCGCGGAGGTAGGCATGCACCGCGTCCAGACATCTTGTGTGACGCCACGCTGCGCTTCCTCAAGCGACACCACCGACTCTGCAAGTCGTTGGATCAGTAGCTGCACGTCTTTGGTGGCAATAAAGCTCAAAAGCTCGTCAAGGCAGGCTAGCCCGGTGCAGTCCACTGCATCCGCGACACGGGAGAACAAGCGCGGCCCCACACACTCGCACAAACGGCGCCGTGTGAACCACGAACCGTAGGCGGGAAAGTAGATGGACTCACGGGGGTCTGTCAGGTACAACAGGTGCTGGGTCAGGTGACCAAGAAAGCTGTACGCATCCTTGGGTTGCGCCGGCGCAAAGTATGGGATCGTGATGCTCTCGGATTGATAGGGCGAGCGCCACGGATACACCTTCTTGGGGCAGAGCGCGTTGCACTCCATCTGCAGGGTGAAGCGGACAATACGCTGAAACTCCTCCATCCAAATTTTCAGCCCTTGAACGTTTACAAAGTCTTGAATATACTCAAAGGAGTTCCGCACACCACGCAGCCGGGCCCCAAGCTGCACCAGCTCTTTGTCAAGTTCCTCTACCGATGACGGCTTGGACCGGTCAAACCAGATGCCGGAGTGCAGCTCGCGCGTGATGTGCTCAACGAGCTCCTTGCGTATGCCGTCCTCCAGGAGTCGATGCGGGTTGACACGCACGACACCCACCGTTGTTTCTTCCATTGCCAGCAGTCCGGCTGCATAGCGGGCTATGTCAGCCGTGTACGTACAAAGCTGCTCCCGCGTCTCGAGTTGGCTCCACTGCTTCCACTCATCGCGCTGGAGCTTGCTTGGGCACTCACGCAACCTGTTCGTGAGGAGGTACAGGACTTTGTTCAGCACCTCGAAGATGGAAGTCGGAATCACCTGTAGAACGCTTCGTAGAAACGAAACCACCTCCTCTGAGTAAAAGGTGGAGGTGAACTGCAGCGCACGCTCGAGCCGCACATCGACTCCCAGAGCACTTGCTCTGCTGGCGGCGATGCCTTGATCAATACGAATGCACGGCATGTGAAGCAGTGACGAGAGCTTCACGAAGAGTGCTTGCATCTGCGCCGCCACAACTGGCTGCTGCCGAATGCGACCCTGCAGCTCGCGAACGAGGTATCCGCGTGCGGAGAGCAGCTCCCATGCATAGCTGAAGTCAGTTACGGTAGCGAGTCGACCCAACACACGACGCTCAGCATTCATATAGTGCAGCATCTGGTGCAAGTCAGCACACGTCTCTCGGACGTACTGCAGCACCTGCAGCTGCTGGTTCACCTGGGCGAACTCCTGTATGTTCTCCAACGCCGCCACTAGCCGCTGCAGCTTGCGCCGTGTCGTGTTCGCGCTGTGCCGCTTCATGTGCAGGTTGGCGATACGAGCACCGACTTCCGCAAACCACCGCTCCAGCTCTACGTCGTGCACAGACGTGTCGAGCAGGTTGTCCTCCGAGAAGAAGTTCGATAACTTCTTCATGCGCAACACCGCCTGTCGCTTCGCACTCGCCCAGCGCGCTGTCTTCTCCTGCAGCAGTACGGCGAAGCGCGACTGGACGTGGTGCTCCAGCTGCGCCGTTGCCAGCAGGAGAGTCAGAAGCTCGTCGGTCTCAAAGCTGGCGCGCACCGCTTGCCCAGCAGCGAACGCGGCGGCGCGCAGGCTCTCTTGATCGGAGTCGCCGTGAACGGGAGACGCCGGTGGCGATGTCGCCGAAGCGGAGCACACGCCGTGGAGCACAAACCAGCGCAGCACCACGTTGGATTCCGTGATGATGGGCAAGAGCGACGCGTGCACATTGTCCAGGACATAGTTCTCTGTCAGGACCCCCTCCTCCAACACTGTCTGCACACGTTCGGTGCTGTGTGCCAACGCGCTACGCATACGCTGCAAGTGATAGGTGACATTGTGCGCCTCAAGAGTGCGGCACAGGGCTGCACGTGCTGCTGGAAACGCCGCCCAGGCAACAGATAAGTCTGCTGTGTACCCACCGTAATAGTGAACGACCCAGTTGTCGGCAAAGTGCTTCTCGACCAATTCCTTCATCACCGGCAACTGCTGCGCCAGCACATCACCACAGAAGAAAAGAAGAACAAACGCGAGACCGCCTTGCGGTGCCATGGCAGCGCTGCGGTGCTCTGGGTTCGGGTAGTGGCTGGACATGCGGTAGATGTCGTCTGACCGGATGCACGCCAGCAGCCGCGCAACAACGCCCTTCTGCACCGGAATGCGTTCAAAGACCTCGATTGAGTGGTGGTGGCTGCCACCATCACTACAACCGGTAGCCGCTGGTGACACCGGCGCGCGCTTGGCGGGGCTTCCGGATATAGCTGCGCCCACACTTGCCCCCTGACTTGCGGCTCGACATAGCTCCGCCACTTCCACTGTGTGTGCCTCTCCGGCTCCTCGGTACCGCACATAACTCACAATGATGCGTTCTCGCACCAGGCCGCCTATTTTGTGGTCCAGCAGGAGCAGCATCACGCCGTAGAGGTGATACAGCTCGCAGAGGAGCTGCTGACCATCCAAGGACTCCAGGATCGTATCCAGCGTTTGGGCCACGTGCTGACCGTCTTGGATCTCGCGTACGTAGCGGTTCAGCTCGGTTACGTAGCCATAGATGCCTCTAAAGAGCGTCATGAACCTCTCCAGCAGCTCCATGTGCGTATCATAGAATTCCTTGTCCAGAATCAGCAGCTCTGTTGAGCCTGCGATCGTCTTTTCAATCTGATCCTGGTGCTTGAAGTAGCTGAAGTCGAAGATGAGCTTCGCGTACGGTGTCCCACTCGGGGCCGTAAACTCAGTCGGGATGTGGGCGGCCAGTCGCTGCAGGGTCGCAAGGATTGTGCTACCTCGTGCCGCTAGCTGCAGCGCGTTGCGGCCACAGTCGTCGTCGAGGAAGTTGACGCTTTCCTCATGATCGGAGGAGTGATCGACGGTGACCCGGCCCCGATGCGCCATGGCGCACCACTTAGGGTACAACCCAGCCACAGGCAGAGGAAAGAAAGAAACGAATAAAAAGGCACGGGAAGTCAAATGCCGGTCTGTGGCGTAGGCGAGCTGAATCTCTGCGAGTTCGATAATGGCAGAGAAGAAGGCAAGCGCAAGATGGAGAGCAGGTGGTGAGCGGAGAGGGGAGGGGAGGGGGGGGTACACTGTGGGCCGCAGCAGTTGCAGTGCGCTGCAGACAACGAAGAGTCAAATGTGCTGTGAGTGAAGTGGGGTGGTATACACGACGAGGGGAGGGAGAGAATTCAACACCTTCCCAAAAGAAAACACAAGGAGAGAGGCGTGGCTCATCGCACGGTCGTGTGGCACAATGACAGGCGCCTACTGCAGCACATGCCGCGCGTCCACCTCGCGGTTACGTCCATTACCGTGTTTCTCGTCATTTCCCTCCGTGCACGTCATTAAGGGCGCTGAAATGCAGGCTCCTCCCACATTCCGGTCCAGAGACTGATACCTGTGTTGCCTCCTTCTCCTCGGCCTGTGAGTCTTCCCCACCCCCACCCCCACCCCCACTGCGCTGCCATGCGTACAAGCGAGCACGACGATGCGTGTGCATGATGCATGCCTCGACAGTTCCGCAATGGCGGAAACACAAGCGGAGTTCAAACCTTTCCGAGGGAGAGAGGCGCAAGCGTGCTCAGCGTGACACCGAGGACACAGGCACACTCGACTGAGAAGTGCCTCGACTAGGTGGTGTTGAGTCTGAGGGGAGGTGCCGAAGGAAGACCGTTCTTGTGGGATGTGAGGGCGGCGGGAGCTCGCCCCTGTCGGCACGGGGTGACGCGGAAAAGCGTGTCTGCAGCAGCGATTCCACGACACCCCAGTGCTGTGCCCACTCCTCGCGTGCTGCGGCTTCGGCGGCGTCAAGTACGGGATCAGCATTGTCCTTCGGCGGCTGATGCCACCGCTGAAAATCGTGACTTGAGTCACCGGTAGCCTCCACCGAGTCCTTGGCTGCGTTCTCGGAGTCACCCACAATGGGTGATCGCAGCTGCCGCAAGAGATGCAGCTGACGCGCCTTCCACGCATTCTGCGCCACGTAGTCCTCTGTCGGATATGTCGTTCTCAGTCGTGTAGCTCCAGATATGGCGGCGGGGTGAGTGTCCACCGCGCACGTCTCCGCCTGTGTGCCGGCCTCCATCCGCGCTGTCGAATGGAACACTACGTGTGCTGTGCCTCTTTCATGGAAGGTTGGGACTGCAGCGCTCGATCCTACCGCGTCGCAGTTGTGCTCAGGTCCACCTTCCTGTCGATCTGGCGAGTAGGAGCGGCTGCTGCCCCTCGGTGTTCCTTTCCGCGGTGGGCGCACGGATGGGTTGTAGAGTTGCTCAAACGTCGGCACGCCAGAGGCCCAGCGCAGCGCGTGATGTCGACGCTCTTTCGTGAGACACATGTCTACCTCCAACGCTGTCAGCGCATCCTCGGATCTGCTGCTGCTCCCGTAGCTCTTGGTCGAGAAGGTTGGGCTAGACCTTCCATGACTCTGTCTCTCATTCGCCGACTCCACGGATGTGGCCGCGTCAAAGTCGGCTACGCCTCCACTCGTTCTCGGCAGCGAGCCTGGGTGGCCTTCCGAGCGGGCATCTGTGGACTGCGGCATCGATGTATCCACATCGGCGTCCTCTGGCACGCTGTACAGACTAGCGCCAGGAGAATCGCGGATGTAGGCCTTGTGATCTGCCAGCCCACCGCTGTCTCCACCCGCTGTATACCGTGTGGTGGCACCCTTCACACCAACGTACATGCGTCGTTGCTGTACTTGTAATGCCTCTGCAGAACTGCTCATGTCAGTGGCAATATAAGAGGCCACACTGATTGCAGAATTGCCGTGCGTGCTACTGGTATCGTCTTCAATTTCGCTTCGGATGAGCGAGGAAGGGAGCAGGTCAACGAGTTCCTCCACCTCGGACGGGATCGAGTTCCCTTCGGAGATGACATCTGACGAGAGTTCGGCTAATCGGTCTGCGAGTTCTTCCTCGATCTCGTCTAGCCCAGCTTCCCTCAACATGCCAGACCGCGAGATCCACGCAGAGAGTACCACAGCGTCTGAGTTACTCGCTGCTTCGAAGGAGTCGCTAGCGTAAGAGAGGTCGTCGTCACTGTCAGGGCTCTGTGACACTTCGGTCGAGACGGTACCACTACCGGCCACCTCGCTGTGTCCGGAGGCCACATTCCAGCTGCCTACCTCCTCCTGGATGATGCTCTCCGAGACGGCAGTCCCGCTTTGATCACTGCCATACTGCATCTCTTCCTCCACTGCACTGGTGTCCGTTGAGGCGATGGCGTCGCTGACGCTGCTATTCATCTCGGTGAAGAGTACCTCCGATGTTGTATCATGATCGCTCGCCACCCTCGTTTCAAGCCGCGAAAACGAGGAATGCTGCCGCCGCGGCGCGCCTTTGCCATGCCCCCTGCCACTGCAGCGGGGACCGCTCCCCTTACCTGCACCCTTAGAGATGCCCGTCACATGACGCAACATATTCCGCACGGACACCTCATCCGCGACTGTGGAACCGGAGAGCAGCTTGCTGCGCACCTTGGCGAGGGCCTTCGCTTCCTTCAGCAGTCGTGTTGCCTTTTGGCGAGTCTTCCACTGCACATCAATGAGCCTCACGTGGCGAAGCAGGTGGTCGCGGAAGTGCTGAAGGTGGCGCACGTTGCGTAGCTGCCGGTGTAGGTCCTCGCGCCAAGCAGCTGATACAGTGCCCCTCGCTTCCTCTGCCGTTTCGCCAGCGTACTTCATTGCGCTAGGGGTCGGACTGGAGGTGCCTACTTTCGCCGGCTGCGGGGTGTGTTGTCTTTGCTGACCAGTGCCGTGGCTGGTCTCTCGAATGTAGCGGGATTGGAGCAGCCGAGCAGAGGCGGCCGAGACACACTGACAGGCGTCAAGGAAAGCTCGCAGGACTTCAGCAAAGGGTGCTGAGCGTCCATCGTCTGCCCCGGAGGTGCTGCTTCCCTCACCCCTGCCGCGGTGACTACCCCTCGACCGATGTCCAGCAGTTACCCCTTCTACCTCCTCCGAGGCAGTGCTGCGCGTGCGTGAGGATGACGTCGCTTCCTCCGTAGGAATCGAGCTACTCACAAGAGGGCTTTTTGCACTGCTTATCGAGTCATTCACAACTCTACTCGAGACATGCGAGTTAAACGTGTCCGTGCTGTACGTGCCATCTATCGACGCGGCTGCATCTGCGACGCTGTCACTGCTCTGATTGGAGACTTTGTCTGCACCTTCTTCGCTCGCTTGATACACCTCGTCCCTAACCGTGGAGAGCTCCTGCGAGTAGTTCCCCTCCTCCTCTTCCCCTTCGATCTTTTTCGAAGATGCCGTACACACGGTTGTCGCTGCGATAGAGGTGCCGACCGACGATGTCGAGATGCCTTGGCGGTCCACAGTGTCGTGTGGGGCCGAGGCGTGCTTGGATTTTGCCACAACGTAGCGGATGATGGTGTACGGTGTTGGGGCCTCCTCGGGGCGGACGATTTCCACCCCAGCGACAGTCCTTTGCACCTTCCCCGCGGGAGCGAGTGGGGCTCCTTTTTGTGCCTGTGGCGCCCTCGGCACATCACGAGCGGCAGTAGAAGCCGGAACGGCGCTGCCGCCGCTAGTTTCCCGAAGCTCGCGCGGCTTCGAGTACGTGTCGAGGATATCTCTGAGCAAGGAGCCCGTTGGAGACGCAGGGGGTGGGGGTGAGGCAGCGCTGCTTGTGGAGGGCGTTGCCGCACTGTTGTCACGGTGTGCCAACGGCATGGATGCAGGCGTCTCGCCGCGGTGCGCAGTTGACATGGGAATAACGCGGACCAATGCTGACGTTTGGTCATGTACGGTCGATGCAGTGTCCACCATAGCCGGAGGGGAGCCGCCAGGCCACACGCGGGCCCAGATGGCGTCTTGACGCTCCGCAAGTGCCTGCACGAACGCTCGCGTGCGCCGCTCTGCTTGAAACATACGAACAGAGTGTTCGAGGACGTCGACATGGCGAGACGCCGCCGTCAGACCGCGGTGCACCTTCACTTGTTCCCGAAATCGCCGCTCCACTTCTCGCAGACGCATCGAGAAGGGTACTGTGTTAGTATCAGCACTTGGTCCAGTATCACACTCCTGGAGAACTGCATCGGGGTGTTGCACACGCGAGCTTCTCGCGGCAAACACGCCCCACTCCTGCTGCTCATCTTCAGTGTGCTGCAGCATGGGTGCTTGGCCGTAGTCAAGTTCGCTGCTTTCCACGTCGCAGAGTAGCCGCGCTGTGTGATTATTGGGGGGCATCTCCCAGGCTCGAATTCTCTCGGAAACCGAAGGCGACGATACCGCGAGTGCTCCAGCGATCCCATCAAGTGGGTTGTTGCTTTGTCTCTTCACTGGGAGGACATCGCCCGCGGAAACTCTGGTCGCAGGAGTACATTGAGCAGGAAATAGTACCTGAAAAAGTGTCTTTGTCTCCGCACCGTTCAGCAGCGACGACGAGTACGGATCCGTGGCGCTCATCAGCGACCGGAAGCAGCAATGCGGCACACTGTAAAGTTCTTAAGTCTATGAGTGATTGTGCTATGTATGGTGTACACGCGTGGTAGGGCCTCTACGCCGCAACGTGCGTGATTGCGTAAAGCAGCAACAAACAAAAGGACTACGGTTCAGTCCTCACACCTGAGAGAGTGCGGCGGATCCGCAGATGGGGAAGACACCAAATTAATGGCGGCCTCGTCTGTTGGGAATCTACCCAGAGGTGTGCATACCAGGAGCAACAACAACAACAACACACATACACATGAACGTTAACGTGTGTCTGTGAGCCTCTGCGAGCGGGGGGGATTTGCTGATGGGGTCTTGACGTTTTCTGTGTCCACCGTGTCAGAACGTGGAAGCGCAAGGAGGGTCTTCGCAAGCTTAAATGATGAAAGCGCATGTGTCTTCTCTACATGCATCGTCACACGCACTGGGGTGCTCTCAAGCTGCCTATAAACCAGAATGAGGAGGGTGGCACACACGCGCACGCACGCAGAAAGGAAAAAAAAAGAAGAGGAAGCGAAGTGAGAGTGGGTAGTGCGGCTGTGAATAGAGCTGAGCGATGTTAGTGGCCTTCTGCGCAGGAAGAGCTTCGTACCACACGTCAGCGAAAACACCGAGCAGGAAATCCCCAGGTGCGCTGGGGTAAACGTCTTAACAGGTGGCACTAAAAACGCGGAGAGATTACTACAACCATCGCACTCGCACGTGCAGCAGCAGCAGCAGCAATAGCAGCAAGCTTGCACCGTTTCATCGAGTGGACGCGCACGAGGTGGTGAATTGTGGGCACAGGCACATGAGCAATTTCCAGGCCAGTCACCCACACAGCAGCGACCAAGGCCGGAGAGAGAGAAAGAAAAGAGAGATCGACCAGGGACAAGAAATCAAGTGCGACGCTCCCAAGGATGCAATCACCAAACCCCCACAAAGAAAGAGTGAGTGGGAGAGGAGGAGGAGGAAGGGGGGGAGAATGAGAGAACAACGAGCCTGGAAGAAACAGAATGGGGTCACGGTAAAGCGCATATGAAGAAGAGAAAAGTTTACGGCGATGGTATGGACGCAGCGCAGAGAGAGGGAGAGAGCGAAAGAGCATTAATTGTACAGAGCACGGGAAAAAACCTCGTTGCTGATCACTAAAGACACAACGCAGACTCCCGTAAGTACTGTACGGAAGGGAGGGAGACAGAGCGAGAGAGCGAATGCCTCGCAGACACATGTACGGATGCGGTGAGTATTATCACAAGGTGGACTGTAAGGTGAAGGAGCAAGTGCGGTTCCCGTGCACGTGCCTGTAGGAATTGAGGGTGGTGGTGGTGGCAGGTAGAGCCAAGGCAAAGGCGAGATAGCCATGCTTTATCCGTCGCGCACGACACAGTCAAATTGTCAGATGCATGGAGAAGAACGCCACACCTGTGCTGCGCTCGAGGGCATCCTCTCTGTCCATCGCCCCCTCCCCCTTACATCCAAGTTCATAGCGGTCTCTACCCCAGAGGGCCGCTGAAGGAGAGGACGGGGGGTCAAAAGTAGGAAAGACAAGATGGAGGTAAACACGCGCACCACACTTCAACCGATTCAGTGCCGCTTCCCCAGCACCGCCTCGGATGTGCATGTGCGTTGAAGAACAACTACTGCGGGGGCAAGAGGAGAGGGACTAAGAGTTTCTTCTCGTTCAGCACGCCCATTCTGCCGTGGACCATATGAGTGCACGCAACTCAACCAAGTCAACCGCCGGCCACATTGCGCGTGGTGCGCGGCAGCCGTAGACACACGCGGTGCAGCAACGCACCAACACCGTCATCCGAGCACGCCCTCCCCCCTGCCTCGAGCTCCACCCACCCCGCGCTCCGCAGGCCGCCCCACAGCCGCTCCTCCCACCACGCCGATCGCCACCTGGTGCATCCCTCGGGGTGACACTCAGGCTCTCCACACTAGTACGTAGCGAGGGCCGGGTGAGACACGTTCGAGTCACGCCGACACGCTGCCCATCACATGGGTGGCACAGGGAGGGGGTTTCACGGTCGCCGGCCGCTGCGACGCAACGCCACCCAGGACCGGGCTGCCGACATCAGCAGCGATCCGCCCCCGCTCTGCCTTCCCTAATGTCGTCGGTACGCGACACTGCCACCATCCGAAGCGGTTCGGCATTGGCAGGGATGGAGGGGGGCTGCCTGGCTTCCCTACACCGCAGAGTGGAGGAGGGGAGGACACTGACCCCTGAGACGCCACGCGCTGAGGCGTCCCCTGCTATCATGGCATGGATAAAGAGCGAATAAGAAAATATGTGTGCAGTAATGGGAAAGGCCGTGACTTCTGTATGTACTTTACCATATAGAGACCCCAGGCGTGCGTGCCTCACGTGAGATGTGGGTGAGAGAAACACTCAGCGGGGAGGGAAAGAGAAGAGACAACGAGTTGGGCAGTAGTTGTGGATTGTGGATGGAAGGCTCAGCGGACAAGGGAATGCGGGACGTTCCATTCACAATCCGTAAATACCAGCACACCGCCGTGCGTGTTGTCATTCGCAACTGTGATAGCGAGACAGGCATCTGTCGTCAGCGCGCAGCGACTTCCCGTGAGTAGAAAGCAGGTAGCCCAGTCAAGCGGCAAAGCAGCGTCACTTGTCTCTCGCGTTCTACCGGCCACCTTCACTGAAAAGTACTATCACATAACTCGAGATGAATCTCTAGTGTGTGTCTCTCTCTCTCTCTGTGTGTAATGGTGGGATCTCTTTTGGCTTGCTGCGCTCCTTCCGTTCACCACACGAAAGTGTCCACCGAAGAAACGAGAGCGGCACGGGGTGAAGCGGAAAACAACAGAGCAAAACACAACAGCGGTAGAGAGCGAGCGAGAGAGCGAAACCGACAAACGCGCGGCCAAAGGAGGCCAACGAGCGAGAAAGAGAGAAGTTGGGGAGGGAAAAACAACGCCGACACACACACATGCACAGAGAGAGAGACACACACACACAGACACACAGACATGCACAGAGAGAGAGAAGAGTGTCAAATGAAAAACAAACAAACAACAAACGAACAAGCGTTCATTCAGAGGCGAAGAGGCGCGAAAGACACCGCCCACAGTGGGCAGCTAATAGAGGCCTTGCAAACACAAGCGCACAGAGAGTCACAAGTCATCGCAGCTAACCAAGAATGAGCAACAGCAACCACCACCGCCACAGCGAGGGAGAGCAGAAAAGAGATGGTGATGTTCCTCCTGCAGCTGATGTGAACGTGAACCAAGCCACATTCCTACACGTATATGTGTCTGCCTTTTCATTGCGTAGCACTCGAGAGGTGACCCAAACAACATCATGTCCTTCCCACTCCAACAATACGACAAGATCCAGGGAGATACGAGGTGTAATGGCGCTGGTGTGGCAGAGCCGAACCCTCAACAAGGGCGGTGAGGAGTCGTCAGAGCACCTAATAAAAAAGGAAGAAGGGGGAGGGAGGAATGAGAAAGGGCTCTTTGGGTCGATATCACCGACCACCAAGCATATACACAGACGACAACTCCGTGTTAGTGTCAAGAGACCATTCACATACATCAAGGACGGCAAACGCTAGCAGCAAGAAGCGGGACACAACAACAACAGCAAAATAGAGGTGTAAGACAAGAGGGGGAGGGGCGTGCGTGTCGATGTGTGCAGAGCGGGGTAGAATGGGGGGGGGAGGGGAGGTCTCCAATCAAACAGAGAGTTAAAGCAACACGTCTCTCCCCCTGACCAGCTGTTGTGCTCTTGGCGTGTGTCCCACGCACTGAAAAGAGGCATTGTTAAGATGAATGGGAAGAAGACGAGCTCGAGCGTTGTGCTTGAAGGGCTCTCAGATGGCCATGGGGAGAGGCACTCCGTTAGCTGCAGTACGAGGCATGCACATGGCGCTGGTGACTTGTTTCACTGGCTGAGCAAATCAAAGCCAAAATGGAAAAGAGCAAATCGAGAGAGCACGAGACGCACACACGCCCACATGCAGACATGTGATGGATACACTACCATCCACCAGGGGATCAACAGAGCAAAGAGGGAAAAGGAGAGAGGGAGGAGGAAGAAGAAAAACGCCTGGTGCTGACGTAGGAAACACAGAAGGTGAGAAGCAACCAACAAAGACGACCCGACACACCGCGTGTACCACCGCAGGGGCCCAGAAATGTACACGTATTCGCACCCCCACGACTCGCAGAGAATCGCAGCCGGCGACGGAGGCACGGTCCAATGGGGGCGACACCCCCACCCCTGATTCCTCTCCTCTCACGAATACGCAAGAGAACACGAGCGATAAGACAACAACAAAAGGAAAAGAAGAGAGAAATCGTAGAGATGATCCCTCCACACATCTGCCATTGAATAACGTGCGTCGATCACAAGCAAATAAGTAGAGAGACATATTTTCCCTTTTCTCAGCTCCTCGTCCTATCGCCAACAAGTCAGCGAGGATGCGCAGCCAATCGCAGCTCGCCCATGCCTCTGCTGCACCACACGGCTCTGTCAAGGAACCGGGCCGACCAGCTGTGCTCGGCGTCGTTCAGACGCACTGCCATCCCACGGCAGGCAGCACAGGCCAGGCCCAGGATTGCGCTCAGCATCACAGAGAGCACAGAGAGCACAGCGGGTGCGTGCGTATGTGTGTGTGTGTGTGTGTGTGTGTGTTATGCCGTCGACGCGAGGCGTGGTGAGCTGGTACGAATGCTACCTTGACCACACGTCTCGTCCGCACCGCGCCAGGTCAGACGTGTCCATCGACACCAAGTGCCCACGTGGCCGCATACCCGAGGGCAAGCTGTAGACTGCGTGTCTGTCTTCCCCACAGAGTGGGCACTGGGCCGGATACCACACGCGCTGGGGTGGCCAGCCGTCATCAGGGCTGCGTGCAACACAAACATAAAGTGCAATGGCAAAACAAATGCCTGATGAGCGAGGCGAATCAGGTACGAAGGGCCATGTGGACAGAGTGTGTTCACGCATGCACACTTGAGGTAAGGTTGAGGGGATCCATGTGCGTACGTTGTCTACAGTGAGTATGGCGGTTTGTATGAGGGGTAGGCAGAGTTTATAGGCTGCTGCAGCGGTGGCGCTGGATACGGGTACGCACTCATCTGCTGTGGGGGTGGTGGCTGCACCGACGGCATCGGAGCTGTACTGCTAAGTTGATCGTACGGCGGCGGGGCAGGCGGCTCCTGCTGAATAGAGAGGGGAGGGTACTGATATGGCACAGACGGCGCCGGGGGTATTTGGTTGTACTGCTGCTGCTGTGGCGGCGGGTACTGCTGTTCTGGCAGCGGGTACTGGTATGCGGGCTGCTGCTGCGTCTGTTGCTGCAGCGAGGCAATCTGTTGCTGCAGAATTTCTTGACGCCGCCGTGATTCGGCGATTTGGCTCTCCACGTCCTGCATCTGGCTCATCTTCGCAGCAATCTGCGCATCCAGACGACTCTGCACCTCCCGTGCCTGAAGCTCGCGACTCGTTGTGTAGGACTTGGCTTCTCTGAGAGTGGCCTCAATCTCGTCTATGGCCTTGGTGCCGTACTGCACAACGCAAGCAAAGTCCTTCTTGAGGTCTTGATAGATAGAGCAGGCGTTTTCAAGCCCGTTAGATACCTTCTGTATTTCCACAGCAATAGGGTCAGTACTCTGTAAAGTGCCGATCTGTTCCATCAGCTCCTCGGCCATGGGCACTAGTTCCCGCTCCTGCCGCACCTTCTCGTTCACCTTCTCGATCGCGTCCGAAATGTCCTTGGAACCCTTCGTCAGTATCGCGTCGCGCTGCGTTGACTCGACAGAGGAAATGCTGAAGACCAAGTCGTCGGACTCTAGCTTGTCTTGCAGGACCTTCTCTTCCTCTGCTTGCTCATTCTCGATGCGTGCCCTCGTCTCCACTAACTCCTTCAGCTTTTCCACTAGCGCCATGACCCGGCCTGACTGCTGGCGTGCCTCCTTGGTTTCCACAAACGGCATCAGCGCGTCCAAATCTGCAATCGGCCAGTCCAGACGGGCGATGTTCCGTATGTGTTCCTCCATCATCATCTTCGCTTCGTTGAACGGCTTTACGAGCCACTGCTGCAGACCCTTCTCGTGCTCAGTGATGGCCGCCGAGATGGTGCAGTAGTCGGGGGTCTGGTTGGAGACGGGGTGCACGGCACGCCACATCTTCTCTCCGTAAGCTTCCACATAGTGCCCATCTGCCTCCCTGTCCTTTTCCAGCTCCGCGCTCACTTCCTTCAGCTTGTTCTCAGCGGCCTGGTACAGTTCACTGCACGTACTCACGCTGCTCATGAGGATATCGGTCACGCTGCAAGTTGCACCGCTCGGGGTCTTGTTCTCCTCGCGCAGCTTCAGAATGTTTGAGCGCAGCGGCTCCGGCACGCGGTTGCGGCCCTGGAACTCGCCGGACATGGCCTGTATGGCTGCCACTACCCCCAGTGTCTGTAACTTTGTCTGTGTGCTCTTGCGCGTGTTGGCGGCGGCGGTGGTGCAGACATGAACGAGGTTGCGCTGCTTCTCGCGCCAGGCGCTCACTGTCTTCGCGATGTGCGCGGAAACGATTCCGAAAAAGGGGTCCTCTTCGCGTGTCGACACAAACCGCACAAAGCTGGGGTGCACCGTCGCGGTGCCGAGCGAGCGCGGCAGCCCCTCTGGCTGCGGAACGTCTTTCGGGATGCGGGCAAAGTAGACAGATGCATTTGCCTTCTCGGCCTTCTCCTCAGCTGTGTTGGCGCTGGTGACAATGCTGTTGACCCACACTGTCAGCGGTTGCGTTGTCATGCGAGGGAGCTTCATTAAGTGCTCCTTGGCCTTTCGGTAGTGCGCGATGGCCTCACCCATCTCGCCCTCTTCCTCGCTCTTGATGCCGAGGTGAAGGTGTGCGCGCGCCTTGAAGATGCAGACGTTGGCTCCAAGGTGGGCCTCGACGTCCTTTGCGTTAGCCGCCCTCTTCTTCAGCCATACCGAGTTCTTGAAGGATGAGAGAACGTCCTCGTATTGCTTCGCCGCCTCTACCGTAATCTTGGACAGTACATCGTGCTTTCCCTTCATCGTCTCCTCCGCCTTGAGGTACCCACAGTGGTGAGCCTGAGCGAGACACAGCCGAGTGAGCATTGCCAGCGAGTCTCGCTTCATGTCACCCTTGGTCAGCTGGTCTGGTGGCAGGCGGTCCAGCATCGAGGTGACCATCTCGTAGTAACCGGCCGCGTTCTGAAAGTGCTTGTACGCACTCTTCACTTCCTCCATAGACCCTGTGTGGGCCTGCGTCACCGCCACGTACGCGTACGAGGCGGCTAGGTTGTACACGCAGCTCACCAGCTCCGAGTTTGAATTTGTACTCTCATACTTGGCGCCCTCATCGAAGCTGTCATACCAGACAAACTTTAGGTTTTTGCTCACGTGTCCGCTGTGCAGTGGCAGATGGGCCTGCGCTTGCCCCACCAGGCGGCAATAGCGCAGCAGCGTTGATTAATAAAACTCTCGTTCGGCGTCTGCTTCGAGTCTGAAAGGGTGCAGGCTCGCACAATGGTGTTGTGGTACGCCGCCATAGACTTGATGGCGTCATCGACGGTGGTTGTATTGTTGCTCGCATGGTTCGTGGCAATGTAGCGCGAGCAAAGAGACCAGTCCGGGATGTCCTTCTCGCCGAGACGGAATGGTAAGAAGATAAACCGATCCGGTGAGTGGGTGAGTGCCTCAGAGCCGGTCATTCTGACGATTGAACGAGGAGGAGAGCAGAACTTGGCGTGTAAGAGAGAGAGAGAGAGAGACAGCACACGTGAGATGGCAGGAGAGAGGTGGTGGACGATCAAACGCGACAAATCGCGTGGTTGAGAGGTGCTGAGGTCACCCAACGCGAGGTGAGGGAGGGAGAACAAAGAGTAAAGGCAAAACTATACACACGCACGCACGCACGCACACACAAAAATCGATGCAATACTCGGAAAGGAATTAGGGGTGGAGAGGCAATAATGCAAGAGTGAGTGTACGTGTGTGTGTGTGTGTGTGGTTGGGGGTGGGTTGGGGGATGGTGAGCGAAAGTTCGTACACGCGAATGCAACTGCAACGATGAAAATCGGTGGAGAAAGCGAAAAGGGCACTGCAAGAAATGACGTGGGAGCGGCAACAACTAACGACGACTTGGTTCCAAGAACAAAGCGAAACGAGTGGGTAGGCGGTTTTAGATGCGCTTGTGTAAGCGTGTGGGCGCAGGCGACTACCTGAGCAGGGTTACCTACGGTGATGATGATGGTCGACAACGGCACGAAAGGGCTGGAGAAGCCGTGAGTCGAAGGGGAGGGGGTAAAGCAAAGAAACAAAGTGGAGGATGTTAGAGGCGAGAGCGAGAGAGCGAGAGAGTACGAAAAGAATCGCCTTAATACGCGACAAGAAGCCCTTGAGTCCGTGGAGAGAGTCGACTGTGTGCAATAGGCGTGGATGCGGCATACACTTCTTCTCCCAGTGCCAAGTCACGGTGCGTGCGCGGTAGCGATGAAACGTGACTGGATAGTCGTACAAGTAACGCGCGGACAAGGACAAACATACAGAAGCCCTCCGGACTGCCGTCAAGGGCAGTAGTGCTGCCTATCGGCTGACTTCATGGGTTGAGCAACGAGCTGAGCGACTCCCTCAAGTGTATCTCTTGATGACTATATATACATATGTGTGTGTGTGCTTGTTTGTTATATCTATCTCTACGTATGCTCGAGAGCTGCACGCCATTGACACCCTCTTCGGACTCTCCACCTGCTCCTTCCTCTCTCGTTTTCTGCGCTGCGCTACACAACATACGTGGTGAGGGAGGCGCAGTGAGCGGGGAGTGTGAGAGGTGCAGGCAAGAGAAGAAGGTCGTAGCATGGCACGCAGCGGCATGGTCCTTGTAATACATCACTGACGCGCATACCAGCAATTACACGCACATCCACACCACCCTCATTAGTCTTCCTTTCAAAGGTCACCGCACAGCGCAGTAAGCGAGACCGAACACCTATGTACATTCAACGGAAGCGGCGTTTGACACTGTCCTGCGTCTGGCGGCCCCGAGCGCGCAGACGCACTCACCAAATTAGGGAAGGGGAAGAGATCAAAGAAGAACACAAAACAAGCACGCGGCTGCATGGAGGTGCTGGAAGACATCGCCAGCAAACCTCAGTCAGTGCGTCATGGCACTAGTGCGCACGGCAGCACTCCCTCTCCTCTCCCAACGCAGTGGGGAAGGCAGGCGCTACACGAATACCTCAGCACCACCAGTCACGCTCATGCAGACTCACACCGGCACCACAGCAAAGGAAAAAAAAAGCAAAGACCACTGTGAGCTCCTTTGCCAAGCGCTGGAGAAGGGGGCCTGAGACGAGGGAGGGGCTGCACGCTGCACGGCTGCTTCACGCGACTCAGGCGGCCGACTCCGACTCCATGCGTTGAAGTTCCTGCCAGTGCAGCTTCTCCACCAGCTCCAGGAACTCTTCATCACGCTGCGGGTCCTGGGCATACGGGTTGTCCAGATCCCTCAAGTCTGTCTCCTCCTTGACTGGCCGACGCTCGGCGAGTAGGGAATCAGTCGCGTCAACATTCTCTTTCCCGGGCAGCGCTGCCACGCCGTTACTCGACGCCGTCTGCGCAATCGTGCCGCGCAGACGTTCCGCTGCACCTTGGAGGCCAAAGCGATCAATCTCAGACTGCCGTTCAGACCAGCGCCAGTCGTAGTAGGCGACGCGCCGCGTCTCGCGCTCAAGCATAGCGCGCACGTACTTCTCCCCATTGGCCGCGCGCGACAACGCTGGAGGCAGGACATACCAGTGGAAAGAGCCGAGGTTGGTGCCGAGCAGCAGCTGCTGCGTGTACCGACGTGACACACGGTGGGGCAACGGCTGGAAGGCGATGGATGTGATGGCATCCTGAACTAGATGGTGTGTCAGCATCGGTTCGGGGTTGCGGTCCAGCAGGTCCCAGACCTCTACCATCCCATTACCCGTGCCAACGATAATCAGGCCGGGGCGGCCTGGAGACCACGCCGCGCACATGACATTTCCGGGCCTCTGCGGGCATTCGTACAGTGGCATGAGCAGCCCATAGCGCCAAACCTTGAAGCAGCCATCACCGCAGGTCAGATACACGTCACCAATGATCGGGTGCCGCTCCACGCAGTAGATGGGCCCGGCGTGTGCCGACGACGCCACCGACCGCACAAACCGTGTGTCTTTTGTGTACCCAAAAGTGGGGACGACGATCGAGGATCGCCGCTCGTGCTGAGCGACCATTGAACAGAACCCAAGTTCGCCGTCAGTGCTGGCAACAACAACCGCATAGGAAGGAGAGTCGTTCACACTGCATCCGTTGAAGAAGAAGCGGAAACCCGGCATCTCACCAGTGCCGTCGGGCTTTGTCAGCTGATAGCGCAGCAGAGGTACCCACGGCTGCTCGTTGCTGCTGGTGCGGCTTTGATGCTTAATCTTGCGCAGCTTATCCTGCGGCAGGTGTTGCGGGCGCGTGTCCCACACAAGCATTGTGCCGTCTTCACTGAGGGTAGCAAATTGGTGGGTCTCGTTCACGACTGTCTGCTTGCCGTCAAAGCCGAACTCGATTCTCTCTGGCAGCCACTGCAGGTCATGCACCGGGCCCTGGTGCGACAACTCGACGCGCGATTGCTGAGACGGCTGCAGACGAGGGACCCGGACATCTCCATCGACCTCGAGGCTAATACCCTTGAGACTGTCCGGCATGCGGGGCACCTCGCTCACCTCTCGGAACTCTCCTGCCTCCTCGCTGCCACCGCCGACAGCCGCCGCATTGGGTTGCGGCTTCTGCGACTGCTGATGCTGGCTTGCGTTGGAGAAGAAGTTAACTACATCGGCCTTGCTGAGATCCCAGAGAAAAACCTGGCCATTGAGGGAACCGCCGGCAACCAAGCTGGGCCGAGTTGGATGAAAGTGAAGCACCTGCACTTCCTCCGGGGCCTCGAGCAAGTAGCGGGGATGCATCGGGTCATTCAAGTCCCACACAAGGGAGACGCTGCTTTCACACCGCCGATTAGCCTGCAGGCGCTCGGGCAACGTCTGCAAGGCGATCGAGGCGACGCACACAAAGTTGTCGCGCTTCCGCCCGCTGCGCCAGCTCACCCCGCTCACCTTCCGCCCCTTGGTAGAGTTGTGGACGTAGTTTGCCTTCTCAATCAGGAAGAGCTCGTCATGGGTAGCGATGACGGCGTCGTCCTCGTTGAAGTTTCGGAAGTCGTCAGTGTAGATCGGCACCTGGTAGTTCTGCGTCAGACAGAGCAGCGTCCGCGGAAGAACCTTGTCAAGAAACGCGCGAAGATTCGGCTGCTCCTCCTTCGGCGGGGGCACGTGCCGGATGCACGCATCCACGATAGTCGGCTCCGCCTGCGCCACCGCGTTCACACGCCGGGCGTGGTGCGTTTGCGTGGACGCAGTCGTTCGCCGTGGGACGGCCTGCACGCCGGTGTCCACTTCATCGCGCATCACCTCGTAAAGCGGGTTGTCGACGGATCGTAGGTCTCGGCTGTCCTCGTTCGCCTCCTTTGTGACGTAGCCGTTGTGCGCCGAGGTGTGGTGACGCAGAATGGCCTGTCGCGCAATCTCGAAGTGGACTGTGATAGGTGGGCGACTCGGTATGGCTGGAGCACCGACCCGGTCCGTGTATTTGGGCTTTCGAATTTCCTCCTCGCTGCCGTAGCTCCGCCAGGTGCCACGTGGCACGACGACGCGAAGTTCTTCAGCGACCTGCAGCAGCTCTTGGGTAACAAGCGCCATCGGTGCAGCTTGGCCGGGGGACGCGGCGACGGCGCCAGCCGGTGCCGCCGCAGTAGTCGCCGTCGTCACGACCTGGGAGGTAAGGATTTTGGGATGCCGGGGATCCCACTTTGCACAGTGGTCGTTGACATGGTTAAGCTGATCCTCCAGTGGGAGACTCAACGTGCGAGACTCCGCTTGTGTTGTTGTGTTGGCTACGAGAAAGGGCAGGGAAGCAGCAGGGGAGAGAAGAGGTGAGTAGGGTCAAGTAGTATTGAAGGATTTCCTCGCAGGGCAGTGCAGAAAAAGCTTGCCCCCCCCCGCGCTGACCGGAGAGGAGAGCAAAGAAGCACGAGTGGTTCCTCTTTCCGTGCCGCCAACCATGAGAAAGAACAGCCACGACAACGACAAGCGCACAAGTGAGCGGCACGGTACGCGTTGAAGAGGACAAGAAGGGGGAGATGTGGGTCGTTCACCTCACCGAGCACAGCTGCCTCGGCGCTTCGAGTTCCCAATAGGCGCTCCCACATTGTGCTCCGTTCTCTTCTCCCTCTCTCGCACCAGCGTGACGCGCAAAGGGGAAGGGAGAGGGTGGAGCCACTGGAAAAAAAATGGCGTGAACGAGTTGTTCACGGTATTCGTTCAGCACGCCCATTTCTGCCGTGGACCATATGAGTGCACGCAACTCAACCAAAGGCCACATTGCGCGTGGTGCGCGGCAGCCGTAGACACACGCGGTGCAGCAACGCACCAACACCGTCATCCGAGCACGCCCTCCCCCCTGCCTCGAGCTCCACCCACCCCGCGCTCCGCAGGCCGCCCCCACAGCCGCTCCTCCCACCACGCCGATCGCCACCTGGTGCATCCCTCGGGGTGACACTCAGGCTCCCCACACTAGTACGTAGCGAGGGCCGGGTGAGACACGTTCGAGTCACGCCGACACGCTGCCCATCACATGGGTGGCACAGGGAGGGGGTTCACGGTCGCCGGCCGCTGCGACGCAACGCCACCCAGGACCGGGCTGCCGACATCAGCAGCGATCCGCCCCCGCTCTGGCTTCCCTAATGTCGTCGGTACGCGACACTGCCACCATCCGAAGCGGTTCGGCATTGGCAGGGATGGAGGGGGGCTGCCTGGCTTCCCTACACCGCAGAGTGGAGGAGGGGAGGATGCTGACCCCTGAGACGCCACGCGCTGAGGCGTCCCCTGCTATCATCCAGTGTTTCGATATCAAGGGAGGGCGGAATATCCACAGCAGCGTACACGTCACATACGCGCTCCTTTTTTCTCCGCTGGAACGCACACCCCTACACTCGTCTGTGGTTATTTTGCCGCTTTCTTTGTTTCTTCTGGTTGTCAGAGGCGCGCAAACGCAAGAAGAGGAGGCAGTCAGAGAGGTGGAGAGACAAACACCCCTCATCATCATGTGTGCATCAGTTCTACCGCAGCACATCTCGCTGCGCCGCTCACGCACATCTGAATGGAAGCGTTTGAAGTGCCTAAAAACACGTAAGACGTCCAGAAAAACTCACGGACAGAACGCAGTTGCAGCTGAAGAGACACATTGACGAATATGCTCCCCAAACGTACACGGGTTCTCGCTTTACAGAAGTATTGGCTCCAACCAGCTCGTTATCAGTTGGCTTTGCGTTCATTGGTGATGTGGGGGAGGAGTGGCACTTTCCCTTGTCACCTTGGGACTTGTCAGCTCGCCGTTGCCATCTCTACGCCCTGGCTCTTCCCCTCGTCAGCTCTCACAACTGCCCTTGCTCCCTCCTGCACCGTACAAGAAAACAATACGCTTCACTCTTACGTAGCCCTGCTCCAGGCAAGACGAGATGAGTCTCTTTTGCTCAACGCCTCTCTCTACCACGAACAAGTCTACAAAGATCTGTATAGAGCCCGCTTTGACCTACCCCTGCTGCACTACGGCGAAGCCCGAGTCGTCTCGGACGAGACGCCCTGCCGTCGAATCAAACCGCGCGTCCAACGGACTCTTCTCGACCTTCTTCACCCCTTCTTCGGATGCGCAATGGGCGCCAGACAGACTCAGGTGAACCGCACGTCTCGATCCGAGTGGGCCGCAGCACCGGGGGCCTGCTCGAGGACAGAAGCGGTGGCTGCTATCGTAGGGGGTAATAGGGAATGCTGGCCTAGCCTCCTCCGGGAGCGAGGACCAAGCCAGCCACTCCTGCAGTGGGCACCGGTGCCTCTATCACTGCCAATTCCGCAGGCCTGTAGATTTCGCCATAGTGCTCCAGCTCACGGTGACCAAAGACAAACTGAAATAAGAGGAGAATACGACAGACTAGTGGCGCCAGCTTTGGGGGCCTGGAGATGCCCCAGCACGCCATCCCCCCATCCTTGTAGGGTCCGTGCTGAGCGCCATGAGGAGGGAGGGTGAAGCGGCAACACCAGCCACGCTTTTTTTTCTGTGCCTTTGTTGCTGAAGTCGTCTTCGCACTAGGCCAAAGCCCAGATCTGCTGCTTTGCACTCAGCGCAGCAGCTGCAAGGGGTCCGCAGCCTCTGGTGTGACGCGGCTGCTCGTACCGCACCGTTGGTCCACAGCGGGGCACGGCGACTTCGCAAAAGGGGTAGAGGGCGCTGCCCGCACGTCGCGCCTTTTCTCGTTCTCGAGAGACCCCGCCGCAGCCCGCTGGGGAGCGATGGACCCAATTGTACGCGACCGCTGCGCATGGGGGAGGCGTGGATGCGGTACTCCGAAGGGGCGACGCCTGCACACCCGTGTGAGAACTGCCGAAGCATTATGACCACACCGTCATTCAGCGTCTACACCTCCCCGCCGCAGGTGCAAAGGCAGCCTCCTTGAGTGGTTGTGGAGGGATGCAGGCGGGTGCGGTGTACAAGCACTATGGCGCCGAGGCGCAGTGGATCCGCCCCTCTCAGTACATATCCGCTGCCCGCGTCTGTTGCGGCTCCCACTGCGATTGTGGCTTCTTTGGCGTGAATGCGCTCAAGGACCCCCTCCCGCAGTGCTTGCTAGCACTATCCCACCACGCGGTGGCGCCGCAGAGTAGCTCTGATCCATTCAGTGCTGCTTGGATGCCCTCTACGAGGTGTCAGCCAGTACCACGCATTGGCTAGAGGGCCAATGCTGGGAAAGCGGGAGTAGCGATTCCCCTTCCCGGCACGGGCGTGCCACGGAGGGTTTAGCTGGTGGCGGCGTCGCGCACCAAAGGGTGTGCCCTTCGCTTTGGGGGAGACTTAGCTCCACAAAGTGCTCCAGTGCCCCTGCTCGGCCCCCCAGAGGGTGGGCTCTAGTATGGTTTGCATGACATGCTTGCCTGCGGAGGGCGAGAAGAGTGGAAAGTCACCAGCAAGGGAGGCGTGGTGCAATCCGGGTGTCCTGCTGAGCTCCAGACTCAGTGCGTCGACCTCAAACAATGATGAGGGCCTCGGACAGAGACCTGAGGAGCCCCGCAAGTAAATTTGATCCTCTTCCTTTCGCCTCGTGAAAGCGAGCGCAGGCAGGGCGACCGCCTCAGACATCCACTACCCAACAAGTACGAGGTGTGACCCTACGTTCAACTTGCTCAGTACCGTGATGATAACAGCGTGGTCCGTGAATCGAACCACCGGGCGTGGTCCATAAGCACTTCTCCTACCTTGGCACCGAACTGGGGCTGCATTACTTTGTGCAGGAGCAAGTCCAGAGGCCCTACAGTGGAGCGGGGAGGGCGGAAGCCAGACCTCTGAGGTTGGATCTTGTTCTCCACATGGCCACGCAGGCCTGTCGCGAGACCATTCGCTCGAGAAATCTGCGCAGACCACCGGTGAGCCTCACAGGGCGGTAGGACGGGGGTTACGTTGAACTTGCGGTACTGACGAGAGGAAAAGAAAGAGTCTGCGACTGAACACACATACACACACAGATAAATACCAATCAGGCATCTATCCATGGTGGAAAGAAATCGAAAAGCAGAGAGGAAAGAAAGAGATGAGTGAAGAAGGGAGGGATCTGGGAGATGGTCGGTGAGAGCGTAGAGGGAAGAGAGGGGGTTGGTCTGTCGTCTTACAGTCCTGTGATGGCCCTCCGTAGGGTTGTGAGACGCTGCTGCTCGTATGCATCTCTTCCCCCTCCCTGACACCAGGTGCACCACAGCACTCCGATCTACCAAAAACAAAACAAAGAGGCGTCGACGCACTGCTTCAGGCGGGCCGCTTTACACACGCACAACTACACAACGAGATAGGGGGGAGGGGTCGCTGGCATCAACGCCGAAGAACGACAACCATCGGCAATACGCCATAGAGTGAGTGAAACATCAGAAGACAACAGAAGAACACAGACAAGAGAACAGTTCTCTGCCTTTCTTGTTTTTGTTTTTGTTTTTTTTAAAGGGAAACTCATGTAGACAACGCCACCACCAAAAAGGAAACAAGCAAGCATCGACCACAGAAAGGTGGCCAGTACAGACGCATACTTACACATACATACACATTGCTAAGAAGCCTCGCCGTGCTTTGTGAAGACAATGGATGCAATCGGCGCCAAGCTCGCCTCCTTTGTTAGCGCCTTCTTCAGCGCCTCGATCTTGTCCGTTGCTGATGCATCGCTCACCCACACAGCGAGACGGTTGTGGTATTTACGCTTCGACATGACAATACCCGTCACGAACGGCTCCGCTGATGCATCCTTCTTCTCTACGCAGTCAAGATATTCGCCTACAGTGGCCATCAGAACATTTTCCCATGCCTTATCAAGGTCAGTCTTGGCCTCCGCCGCGCTGGCATCGGCTGCTGCTGCGCCGCTGGAGTTGTTACTGCTCCGACCATTGGAGCTGGTGATATCAAGGTTCACCCAGAGCTTGCCGCCCTTCTTGTTTACCGGGTCCTCCCACATGGGCTTCACGCCTTCCTGGAAGAAGTGGTACTGCGAGGAGGTGCGCAGGGCGTGAAGAGGCTTCATGTACCGGAGCATGACGAAGAACTCCTCCACGGAGCGCACGGTCATAATGGGCACCAAGGACATCTCCCAGTTTTCCGTGTTGTACGTAGATGGGCTATCGTACCAGAGCGTCCAGGCACGCTGCAGCTTATGTAGGTTCGTCATTTTGTGAGGAGGAGCGGAAGATGGAGCTGACATGCCGTAGCCCGAAAAGTGCGTGTGTTTGGGGAGCGCGGGGGGGGGGGGGGACGTAAGGAGATGTCCTCCAGGCAGGGTGATCTGCGGCGGTGGAGTCGTTTCACCACAGTGGTAGACGAACAAAAGAAACGGCAAAGCGAGTCCACTCGTCCAGCAGCTGCAGGCACGGACGCGGAGGGGAGCAGACAAGTTCGCACCGATAGAGCGATAACAGAAAAAGAGGCGCTGGGCAATGATTCACACACGCGTGCGCGCCCCAACGAAAGCGAAACAAACAGACAAGCGAGGCCGACGCACGCAGAAGAGAGAAGAGGAGCACCAACGTACAAGAGGAGAAAAGTCAAAGAACCCCAATGAGTGACTGCCTGAGGGGGGGGGGCGTGGACAAGTAAAAGACCGGAAAGAGAGCGAGCGGTCTACAACGAAGACGCACACAGTAAGAGAGACAAGAGCACACACTCGCTGAGATGAAGAGAGAAGATACAAAGGGCGAGAGAGAGAGAGGGGCGGTGAGGAAGTACGAGTGAGAGCGATACTCCAAAGGACGCAACTTCTGTTATCTGTGGCACACGCACACACCCACCCACACAAACCCAAACATAAACACGCACTTTGAATGCCACCGTCACCACCGCTAGCGTAGAGAATGCGCGAAAGGGAGAGAGAGAGAGAGAGCTAAATAGAAAGCACAGGGACTCACACAAACAGAGAGAGAGAGTCCAAAGAAATAAAGAACTCAAATACTGAGGGAAGAAGGAGAAAGAGGTCGAAATTACCCAAGAATATGCAGAGAGAGAGAGAGAAAAAGTGAATGAAAAGAAAAGAGAGAGAGAGAGACAACTCGGGAGTAGGTGAAATGAGCGGTAGCGCGTATGTGTGTCCGTATCTGCGGGCCTGTACGGGGGGTTCCTGCAGGAGACGGCGGCGGCTACTTTGTGTTGACCACCTTCTCTTTTTCGTCTCTTCTTCCTTCGCACTTCCTCCCCTGCCTGTGCGTGCGTGTAGCGCAAAGGGAGAACAAGCAAACCCCCCCCCCAAAAAAAAAGTGTCGACAAAGTAATCCCCCCCTCACCCACGGCCAAAGCGTGCACACAGCGAGGAGACACAGCCACAAAAGAGAAGAACGAAGAGGCAGACACGACGATGACAGCAAACGCGAGAAGAAAAAAACGAGGAAAAGAGGCACCTTAGCCACCGAAACACGGAGAGAGAGAGAGAGAGGGGGGGGGCGGCTGAGCGAGCGAGGAAGGGGGAGAGGGAGGGAGAAGGCGAGCAGAGGAGCGGTGATCAAGGAGGAAGAGGAGAGAAATAAATAAAACGTCGCCAGAAATCCCCGTGAGCTATACAGCAACAAAACCCTAACGTTAGTGGAGGGGGGGGGGAAGAGCAACAGGGAAGGGGATACTGTGCGATGATGAATTATGCTTGCACGAGTGCACGTGTAGCTGTGCGTATTGGGGGGGGAGCTGTATGCACGCTTATCTCTGTGGGTGTGCCACACGGTTGCACGAAACAGAAGCTAGGGGAGTTGGCTGTGAAGGCAGTGACTGGGAACCAGGAGACCTGATAAACAACGCGTTGAAATGCGCAGGACTTGTTGAGCTGCGCGACACTGTCCTTCCAGCACGCAGGATCAAACAGTTTCGCACCGCCTTTTTTTTTCTCTTCGATAGATTTCTGCTCAAGGAGTTGACGGTGAGGGGAAAAAGAAACCCGTGCGTGAGCCTTTTCGTTTCGCTATGAAAATCTCTCGTTTTTTTCCTGTTCCTCTGTGAGAAACGAAAACACAAAAAAGCGACGGCTTGACGATGAGGCGACTCGGGGCTCGGGGCTTGACGACGACAACGAAGGTTAGGGGGTAGGAAAGGAGAAAGGCACAGCTGTGAGGCACCGCTAACGGCTCTTTAAGTAAAGAGAGATTCTCGGGAGGAAGAGAGCAGGTCCGGGTGATGTGCAAAGCGGAAAGAGAGAGAGTGATCACTCGCTCTTCCGGTATCGATTGCGGCTTTGTTTTCCTTGCTGCCCTTCGGGGGAGGGGGAGGGGCTACAGATGTGTCAGTAAACGTCAGCCCGTATCTCGGAGTGTAGCTGTCGTAGTATCGAAGGGATGCGTCGGTGGATTTCGCTTTCTTTTCGGGAGGGGCAGTGGTAGGAACAGCCCTCTTCGCGCCTCTTACCGATCTTTCTTACTTTGGTGGTGGGAGAGGCGACTCTTGGCTAGTCGGTGTGATCGCTTGAGAAGTGGAAGAGGGAGGGAAAACGAATGGATGGAGTTGAGCTCTCTGCGGAAACAGCTGTCGTAGGCGAGCGAAATGGTGCACGTGAAGGAGTATGGCTGGGCATGAGAGAACGAGAGAGGGGAGGAGGAGGAGGAGCATCGCGAAGTAAAGAGTGAGGGCTAAAAAGACAGACTCGTTGCGTTCATGACAGTCCCCCGAGCGTCTGCATGCATGAGAGAGTGACCGGCAGTGCTCCTCCATGATTGTCGCAGAAAGGGGGGGGGGGTAAAGACAACCAAAAGAAAAGGAGGCTGCGCTGCGGTAAGGAGTGGCTACACAAATTACCACGCTGCAGAAGAGAACTGCCAAGCCAGGTGAGGACCTATTCAGGCGAAAGTAGAGAGTCTGCGTCCTCGTTGTGCAGCATTGGGCTGCACCACCAGGCCCGCCACCCCAAACCCGCGTTCTCGCTGGCGAGTGTCTCTACCGTGGGCGCAAGCAAGCCGTTCTTTCAATTGAGTGCTTACATGTGAATATTGGCCTCTTCGGCTTTTTTTTTGCTCGCAACTTCCTGCAGGGCTGTAACGCGAGCACTGTGTGTGCATGCGTGGGTGGGTGTAGGTGTGGACGTGAGGTGACTATGATGGGCGCCTGCTACAAGCCGAGCAAGCACATACGCATTTAAAGAGGGGAAAAGAGACCGGAACGATCGGTTGGTCTGCTCGGCACGGCCACCTGAGAGAGGGAGAGAGCACTTGCCGTTTGATTGTGGTTGACCATTTTTTCTTCGACCTCTTTCCTCCCGCCTTCACCTCCAGCGCGCGCCTTTCCCTTTCCCTCTTCCTGCGCACAGAGCAGAGCCACTCACCTTAAAAGAATGAAATAGAGAAGCATAGAAGAAGAAGGAAAGCAAACATACAGACACGAGCAGAGCGCGCGCGTGCGAGGCAGGGATGCAGTTGCATCACCGGCAAAAGCCCGCAGGGAGTGCAAGGAAGGTAAGAGGAGAGGGAAAAGAGGAAGCGAGGTTTAGTGCGATACAACAAGGTGGTGCATTCACCCTCTCCACACACACACACACACCAATCGACAAAATCAGCGCAGAAAACAGCCAATGGTCATCGATAGAGAGAGAGAAAAGAGCGAATAGTGTAAAGGGAGGGGGGAGGGAAAGAGAATGCAAGGAGAGAGAGATGCGAGGACACGGACAACGCATGATTGCTAGTCGACTCCCGTCGACAGCGTAGAAGACGCATAAGACTTCGAAGGAGACACAGCACAATTGGGGGGGGACCTCGACTACCCTTCTCATTCGCACGTCTGCCTTTGCGGCTAACCTGACGTTTTAGCAACAGCTCAACCAAGAAGGATGAAGCCGTCGTTTTGCTCACTGATAATGGCAAGCACACATCCAGCGTTTGTGCCTAACTCGTAAGCAGAGAAGCCCAGTCCTACACACGGCTTGTGTTTCATCATGTCTATCCCTCTTCTGCGTCTTCTACGTCCATCGATATACCCACGCTTCTCCGTGCTGAGACCTCAGCTCCGCATATATTGTGCTTTCGCTTTGATTGGCGGCGAAAAGCAGATAAATTGAGGTAACACGACACCCCCCTTGACATCCTCTACATCACAGGCGCCGTGGGGGTGGGGATGTGAGGAGGAAGCACTGGGCTTCTTCACTATGCAGTTCTTTATCGCTGCAGGTGGAGCAGCGGCCATTGGTGGATACGAGGGAAAGGGCACTGCTGAGGATAGGGGAGAGGGGGTAGAGAAAAAGAGCGAGACACACACAGAGGTGGTAGTGTACTGAGTGGACAGTCACCAGTGGCAGCGAGCTGATTGAAAGAGGGCGCAACAAAGCCGGCAAAGAAAAAAAAAACCCAGCTGGTGATTGTGCTGTTGCGCGTGTAAATATTTACGTCTGTGTGTGTGTGTCTGGTTGTGGTGATGGTGTGAGAAGGGCTCATAGTTATTCTCCGCACTGCAGCTGAAAGGAAGTAAAGGCAGAGGAGAGAGCAGAAGAAAAGCGACGCCACGAAACACACATGCGCCTCTACAGAAAGCGAATTGGATGTCACGTAGGGGAGAGACAAAGGAGTCTCGCACAGCACATCGAAGAGAAAGAGAGAAACGCACGTGAAGGTTTAGAGAGGTTCGCCAAGAAGGATGAGTGTGATTACGAAGTCAGCATGAAGGTTAATTCCTGGTGTTAAAGGCAGGAGGGAGAGTACGAGGTGACGGGGTGCGCGGCGTGGGGCTTTCAAACACACACACACATATACATACATGCGAAATCTATCACATGAGGGGGGGGGCTGGGCGCACACCGTTGCCCCATGCCGCTACAGCGCCCAGCCCCAAGTGAATGAACACGTGCACGGACAGAGAGAAAGGTATACAAGACCCCTTACGCCGATGCTTATCTCTGTCCAGGCATCACTACCTCTCCGAGATGCTGAGGGAACGTAAGGCTGCCCCCGTGAAACACGACGATTACTCTCGCTTATGCGCAAGAGTGGTCTTGAGAGCTGTGTGCTTGTGCGCACTTCAATTCATGAGTACGCATGCTCGCCCACAGGTGCACGAGCAGCTATACCGCGTTTTCTGGTTTGCCCTCTTGCCCATGCTCGATTTCAGTCTTCGCAATCGTCGTACATTTTGTTTGTTTTGTTTTCTCTACTGGCGTCTTCACATCCGGAGCGAGAGGTACAGGCATGAGCCGCAATCCTATGAAGGCAAACACGACACATGGCTGGACATCCAGTCCCGCGCGCTCACATTGTACCCGGAAGAGGAAGAGATGAGGAGGAGCGTAGGACAAGGGGTCGCCAAGGACGATCGCAGGGCATAAAGCGAACAAATCGTGGGCATTCTCACAAGAGGTCTCGATGGAGAAAATAGAGATACAGGAGACACAAAAACATTGAAAAAGAAGAAAAGGTGGCAGCCATACAAGTACACACTCCCCTCATGCGCCCGTCTCGTCGTCGTCGTCTTTGCTCTCCTCCCTCCCTCTCTCTCTCTCGTGTCGTATTGTCCTCTCTGTTGTTTTTCTTTTGTGGGTGGGTGGGTGGGGGGGGGGGTTCCGCGCCTCCTTCTAACGCACTTTGTTTTGGATTTTATTTTCGTCGTCTTGCCTCAACGCGCCACCCGCGGCAACAACAACAACAAAAGAAAAGCGGCGCAAACAGAGGCGTACATCGTGAGCGAAGCGGGAAACAAACAAACAAACAAAAGGCGGAGGGAGATCAAAGGTGCGAGGGGGTGGGGGGGTGAAGGGAGCATTGGCGAGGAGGAGAGGTGGAAACGCAGGGAGGAGGAGCCGATGCCAACGAGGAAACGAGAGAGTGGAGAGGATGGAGAAGACAAGGCGATGGAGGGTGTGTGTGGAGGGAAGAGGAGAGGGACGGCAATGATGCGTTCAAAATGTGGTGTTGGACTCCATGTGGGTCTTGCCACGGTTCTCCAACGTTTTTGTTTCCTTCGTTCCCCCTTCTTCCTCGTTCGCTCGTTCGTTCGCTGGCGCATCTCCGTGTGCAGGAGCGTGTCGCTGCTCTTTTAGCCCGTTTTGTTATGCGTTCAGCGCAGCTGACACTAACCACCATGAGGTAGGACGCACACACAGACGGACACAGACACAGACCCACCCACACACCCCGCACATTACATAGACACCTCAACAGACACACACGGAGGGCAAGTAGGCAGACGTGAGGAAGAAAAGCACGCGATAGAGGAACATCAGCCGCACAGCACACGTTATATGCCTTCCCAAACCGAGACGAGAGAGAGAGAGAGAGACAGAGACAGAGGGGGGAGGAGGAGGAGGAGGAGGGGGGTAAATGAGCGAGAAACGCGCCCAACGTACACGACACAAAGAAGTGGTACACGAATGAATCGTGGCAGAGAAGCGTACACACACAGTAAGCACAGAAACAGGGCCCCCACCAAGAAGATACAAACAAAACAGAAAGAGAAAGAGAGAGAAAGAGAGGAAGGGGGGGGGAATAGTCTCTATGAGTTTCACCGAATGAAAATATGAAACCCCCAAAGAAAAACAACGAGAAAAGATGCGGGAGGGACTATACCCACACAGAAGGCGAAATCGCACACATCAGCGTTCCAAGCGTACACGTATGAGTGACTCTGTGCGCAGAGGCAATCCTCTAATCGCTCCCCTACGTGTAAGTGAGGCGGGAGAGGAAGAGAAGCAGCCGCAGCCAGCAAGAATACAAACGCTGAAACAGTCGCTAGCAGCGACGTGTGTCGACCTCTGCACCCCGGTCTACTTCTTGGCAACTGCCTTCTTTGCGCCTGCCTTCTTCTTCGGCGCAGCCTTCTTTGCCGCCCTCTTTGCCGTCTTCTTCTTCGGCGCGGCCTTCTTTGTCACCCTCTTCGGGTGAGCAGCCTTGGAAGCGGCCTTCTTCGCGCCGGCCTTCTTCGCGGAAGCCTTCTTGAGAGCAACAACCATTTTTGGATATGGTGGAAGGGGTACTGTTGGGATGTAGGGGAAAGGGGCGGGTAGAGAAGATGCGAAGAAGATGAGTGGAGTAAGTAGTGGTTGTGAGAAGGAGAATAGGTAACTAGACGGTTGAGAGAAGAAGATCTAGCGAATGATTAGCGTGATAGAGGATGCCGTGATGCGCCAGAGAGGTGGGAGGAGGTTTGTTTTGTGCGCCACGTACGAAGCATGTGCGTGCATGAGGGTGATGTGTTATGTGGTGGTGGTGATTGTGGATCACAGTAGCAAAAAAGAAGGGGACAAGCAGCGTAGATGAACCGCACAAGACAGGGGTGTTGAGGTCATGCCGCAACAGAGAGAGGGTGGGTCAGAGGGGGGGGGGGAAGAGCAGCAAAAAAACAGAAAAAGAGCCAAAGCGGCGGGGAGGGCGAGTGGAGTAGGAGGGAGAACGAGAAAGGAGCAGAACAAACGATCCACGTGGCACTGGACACAGGCTGTCACAGCAGTGAATGAGTTGCAGACCAACACTGGTGGTGGTGGAGGAGGGGAGCGGAAAAGGACCTTTTTGCCATCGCTCCCGTCCGCAACTTTGACTTCAGAGAACATCGAGGGGCGCCTTAAGGAAAGACCCCGGGCAGAGTCATTGGCAACTCATCACGTCTCCTTACCGATCTCAGCGCCTTTGTGCATCTTGCTTTTTTATCCTCCTCTTCAGCCAAGCGAAAAAAGGAAGGGGGAAGCAGGAGGCTGCGAGCGGGAAGCTGCGTCGGCACAATCAGCCTGGGAAAGACCCGAGGCCGCTCGGGTCTACTGCGACGATCTGAACAGACACGACGGCGGTGCTGCAGTGAAGTTTGCGCGTGCCTTTTTCCGTTTGTCCCCTGATGTGTTCGCTGCTAGTGTCTACTCAGTGTAGTGCCAGTACGCCAAAGAAGTGTACCAGCCGTCTACGTCTCCTCCTCATTGTGTGTGTGTGTGCGCGCGCATGTTTTTTTTCCTTACCTTTCCGTTATGGGAACTGAAGTCAAAAGAGAAGCTACAAACTGCTATTTATCATGAGAATGCCCTTCAGGGAGGGTGGTTGGTGGTGGTGATGGGCTGAGCACTACACCAGCTCCAACACACGCACCTGTGGTCATCTGCCATGTCTTTCTCCACGGCTCACCACACCGCTATCTTCGTCAACTCCTCAGTGCCCCATTCACGCAGTCCAGGTGAGGACAATGGCGGCCTACACAATGAGAAGAGACGGGAGGTAGGGCTGCAAGAAAGGGAGAGAGTATGCGCGGCCAGGAGCTGCTTGACTGCCTTAGTGGTGGTCGTCCAGGTGCGACCACACGTAGCGGTGGGGGTCTAGCACCAAGTCACGGGCGTTGTACTTGATCTGCATTGCCGGATACTCACCAATCCAAGCGCCAACCGAGAAAATAAAGAACATCCACCACGGATCGCGGTTGAGCTGCGTAAAGCGGCGCGGCACGAAGCCACCGAGGAACATGATGCTGACGCAGTTGTTGTGGGGTGGAAGGTGGAGTGTAAAGAGGTGGCGTGGAGTAGCTGGGGTCAGCTAGGCGTGGCTGCGAGAAAGAAGAGAGGGCTCTTTCGGTAAAGTGGAAGGACTCTTTTTATTGATGTTTTGCCAAATCGAAGGCGGAAGTGGGGGGGGGTGATGTGATAGGCGGAGTTGGGGCCAGCCGAGTACAGCAGATGTCGCCATCAGCGTACGCGGAAGACATCGCATCAAATTGTGGGAGAAGACACCAAAGATAGTGAGAAGAGCACGGGCAGGACAAGAGGAGAGAGGGACAGTGGGGACTCGTGTTCCTCGTAGAGTCGACGAGGATGTGACGTGGAAGAAGTCGAAAGAGGGTCGCTGACGCACAAGCGGGCGCGGCACTCCGTGCAGAAAAGGGACAGGAGGGAAAAGCGCCACACCACCGACGCATAGACAGGCCTCTGACGAGCGCCGACTTCGGCTCGCTCTTCTTTTTTGTTTGTTTTGTTTTCTGGCGCGTGCGCATGTGCCCAATAGCCGTAGAAGTGATGGGGTGAAGATGCTCCATCGTCATTTCTGACCGTGCACAGCCATCAACGCGCCTACGACCGCCTGAAGATAATCACCCACACGACTGAGAATGACTTTGGGTGGCTTGCCTCGCTACGCGAGTGGGTCTAGCACCGTGCGTATCAGCTCTTTTTCATTCTGTGGGTTGCAGCGCACCCGCCAAATGACGTTCCACGCCGCCACCAAGCACTCCTCTGTGCGTGAATCACTCGAGTTGCTTTCCACGATGCTCTTGCCGGGGCCGAGATGCGTCAGCCGGACACGCATCATGCTCACCTGGAGCAAGTGCTTCAACTGCACCTCTCCCAATGCGTGAAAATCTCGCAAGTACACAATCAGCTGATACACCGCGCCGGGTGCAGCATCATCAGCGCTGTTTAGTGGAGCGTCCGCTAAAACATTAAAGGGAGATGCCGATGAGTCCGACGCGCTGGTCGCCGTCAAAAAGGCGCCGTTTGGCGTGGTAGAATTCAATGGTGACCGAGGACCACTGACAGGGGTGGGCGGTAACAAGGTCAGCGTCTGTTGCGCCGATGCCACATCCGCCACAAAGTCGACAGAGACGCCCAACGCGGTGATGAGCGGAGCAAGGTCGGCCTCATCACCGCGTTGAAAGCGGATGGTAAGAGAGAAGAAAAGCGGCGCCGTCAGCGGTGCCGAGGATGAGGCTCCATTGGGAGTATCCCTCCCCGCGTCAAGCAGCCGAAAGTGGTCCAGATGGACCGCAAAAGGAGAAGTAGCAGGCACGGTCATGGTGAGGGAGAGCCAAAGAGATGGAGGGGGGGGCAAGTCCGAGAGCTGAGGTGGGACCACCTACTATGGGAGTGAGGATGGCGCGCGTCTGCACTTCAAGGCAAGATAACGAAGGCAAAAGAGGACATCAAAAAGCAGCACACAGCACGGGGGGATGAGGAGGTTGAAGCGAGCACATGTAGCCGACGCAACCACAGGGAAGGGGGGGGAGCGGACGAAGAGAAGGAAAGACGAGAGGGTGAGTATTGGGAGGAAATGGGCGACTTGGGCAGCAAAAAAAAAGATGGGCGACCTGCGGAATCCCACGGCAACTAAAGGGCGCGAGGCGAGAGCGGATCCGTGTTTCGCGCTGAATGCACGCAATCATCCCACCAATAACAACATGACTTTCTCTCTCTCATCCCACACTCTCTCCGCCCCTCTGTTTCTAGTCTCCCTCCTCGGACTGTTTCAGCATGTATAGTACTCGTGTCGCCATATCACACCTTCAGAGAGGCAGCAGTGTGGTGCTGTAGAGGCAACTCGGCAACACCTCGAGTGCGAGCACATGCGCTACTTTGCTAAAGAGTGGCTCCCTGAGCTGAAGTTAGCTGCACTGTGGTATGTGTTGAGGTGATGCGCTTTAGCTTCGTTTTCCTCTGTTAATTTCGAACATTGTCCGAACGCCTTTTGTTTCAAGCGGGAATCGCGTACAGACTCCGGCGTGAAGTGTGCAACAGTCTAGACACGAGAAGGGACCCCTACGCGAGCAGGGCTCAGCTTTCGCAGAGGCACCCACGACGCCCACAAATCAACCGCTCTTGCAAGAAAAAGGGAGCAATCCACCTGTGAGAGTACCCTAGGACGGCACAACGGGGAGGGAGGGAGGGAGGGAGGGAGGGAGAAATAAAGAAAGAGAGACGCAGTTCGCAGAAGTCGCTTACAAGAACAAAACCCGTACTTCCCTTGCTGCAGCTACAGGGACACCCGTATCATGAAGAGAAGCGGGGCCTGATTCTGATAGCGCGAGACTGTGCCCGTACCGCAAGACGATTAGGATTATTCTCTTGCTCACAGGTTGGAAACCAGCATCGAGTGCGTGCGCTGCTCGCAGTAGCGCACTGCGATAGCGACTGCTACGGTGGCCGTCGTTATGGCTATGAAGCGGTTAAGATTTTGCCAAAACATCGGGTACGCCTCCTGATCTGGCAGCGCCTGAGGGCCTTGCATACCAGGGAACATTTCGTTAGTGTGACTATGGGGAAAAGGGAGAGGGGGGTGCAAAGAGGGCTTCTAAAGTCGAAGAAGGTGGTCGCGAAGGTGGAGGAGAGGGGTGCTGTTCGCGTTGACGCCGGGGAGCGACTGATTTTTCTTGTTGTGCGTATGAGTGAAATTTTCTCGCTTTGGGCCCTTTAACGCTCGCTGGAAGAGAGAGGGCGAGTTACTTAAGGGGGGCAGTGACCGACAACGGTGATCCTCACACCAGAAAAAGAACGACAAGGAAGCAAGAGAATTTGTGCACAGGCTGGCCGGTGTGCTTCTTGTGGGCAGGCGGGAGGGACTCTGTGCAAGTAGCAGCGTTGCTTGGCGTGGTATTTTTCGATTGCGCGAGAGAGCTGGTAAGTGGGAGTAGGAGGCGCGTGATCAGTGTGGTCAAGTACAAAAGGAAAAGGGGTTCACGCAGAGTAGTCGTGTGTTTTATCGTTTGGGATGGAATGGGGAGAGAGCGATTAAAAATGCACATGTGTGGCCATACAATCCAAGAGCGCGCGCGCCGAGAAAGGGTGGGGATCACGAGAGGAAGAGGACAAGTGAGATTACTTTGACGGACAAATGGGTTGGGAAGCGCCAGGCACCGGTGCGGCATCGCTCGAGTCAATAGCCGCCTTCGTCATTGGGCACGGATACGTTACCCTCGTTGTGCTCTGCTACGTAGGCGACACCGACAGGCGAGACAACAACGCACGGGGGATGTGGCACCGGGTGCACGCCTACATCAAAGATGAGTCTATAAGCACGTCCCTGGGCAGGCCGCGTTAACTCACCATGTCCTTGTGTCGTGAGGTTGTTGCTTCTCTTTTTGCTTATCCATCGTTTGGGTGTGTTGCATTTTTGTTTGTTTGTTTCTTGAAGGAGGTGAGGCTTGGCAAGTGGCGATGCGATGTCTCCGTATTACATGGGGGCCTCTCCTCTGCCTGTCTGTCTGCCGGGTGTGTTTGTCTCCACCTTTTATTGCCGTTTCCTGGGGGAGGGAAGGGGGGGCAACAGAGAATAAAGCGTTCCGGTCTACGCGTGCTAGCTCATATGCGTACACCTACGCGCCTGCACGTTGTATTTCTTCGAAGTGCAGCAGGAGGAGAACTGGGCGGGACCGGTACCCCAATGGTCCCAGCAGTCGCATCGGGCAGAGCCCATGACGATGCAGGGCATCAACAACAGAAAATAAAAATAAAAACGTACGGAAACGCGGCCACTCATCACCAGCGAATATGTAAAACCAACAAGCAGAAAAGGGCACCCCTTTGCTGCTGCCCAAGGCGGTGTACCGTCGTGAGCAGTACTACCCCATACGACTTGTCGCTTGCCGTTTTACTCTCCCGCGCAACGAGCGTGCAGGCTTGATGGAGGAAGACGCAACGACAACGACACAGTACTAGAGCGTAAAGGCGAGAAGAGAGGGGAGAAGTGCCTTGCCAAGTGAACATAGTAAAGAAGCCACAGTGCAAAGAATGCAAAGAAAAGAGAGGCGCGGGCATGTATACCAGTACACCTCATCGTAAATGAGCACGTGAAGTCCTTCCCTCAGTACAGCTAACAAAGTTACTAGCGGGTGCCTCTGGTGTGGGGTGGCTCAAGAGCTCAACTGTCCACTTCATTAGTTCTGCTTTTCCTGCGGAGAATGACGCACAGAGGCGTGCCGCATACACGCTCTTCTTCAGCGCCTTCTCTTGTTCAGCTGCACGAGCACTTGGGATTCAAGAGCAGAGAAACATACGCAGAACATGGACAAGGGGGCGCGAAAGACGGGCGAAGGTATCACAAGCAAACAGCCTGCACGGTTTCTTTCAGCGTTGGCGTGCAGAGGAATAGCAAAGCAAACGAGGAGAGGAAACGAAACAGCGACAGCAACAACAGTGGACGTTCTTCTCTCTTTTAAAAAATTTGCCGCGTGAAGGGAAGCAAACAGTGCGACGCTGCCGTTTCACAAGGGCGCACGTTCAAAACACCAGCGAAAGAAAGTTGAAAAGGAAAAGCGACACGCAACGGAGCGACAACTGAACTACAAAGACGGAGCACACGCACACACACGCAAGCGTCGCGAATGCAAGACAATAAGAAGCGCAGGCGACGCCTGTGAATGGGAGAGGACAGGGGTGGGAAATAGAGAAGATACGGGGTCGTTGGAAGCGTGGAATACACAAGCACGCCTGCGGGTCTTGCTGTATGTAGGTGATCCACACAACGATCATAACAGCGGTGTGGCGCCTTTCTATGTTATCATCATCGCTATCTTCCCTCGGGTTCGCGGGGTTCCTCCCCTGCATCCTGTCTTGATGGAAAAGAAATTACGCGGTCGACGCCGCCGCCAGGGGAGAGAAGTATGGTCACAACTTGGCCAGGCGCCTGTGGAGATCGTTTCCACTCGTCATTACATCCCCTGTCCCTTGGTAAAGCGAGGCATCACATACAGGAGCAGCATGAAGGCTCAAACGAAGAAAACATAAAGATGACAGCCCGCCCTCCTCTAATCACGGACTGTCATGGGGGAGCGCGTGAGTAGACAGAAGGGAGGTAGAGGAGCACTTCCCTCGCCACGCCCTGTGCAAGGACACCCCCCCCGCACACAAAAGAAATGGTGAAGTGCTGAGGTGTTCACCATGCTGACATGACTAGCAAACCACTTTGGTAGTGTCACTCCGCAGTCGTCGCGGCTCTAGCAGATGACCAGTCATGTGGATCTCTGCAACCCCCTTGCGCAAAACGGCTGCGCGTTCTTATGGAAACGCATTCCTCTTGAGGTGGTGAGTGGAAGGGAGGAGGCACGGAAAAGCCCCTAATGACACCTTTAATGGTGAATTCTGTAGTTCGAGGACTAGTGGAGGCCCCCAAAAAGCGAAAGGAAGGAGCAAACGGGAGAGCGGGTGGAGTCATCAGCTGCTGTGCAGCCAGAGCTGCGACAAGGGTAATCATAGGGAAGGGAAAGTGTATTCTTGTCTGCTCTCGATAACGTGCGTGGATCCACCACACCACCTACCGATGCATGGCGTTTCCTTCTTTTCCTCTTGTTTGCCAACACGGTTGTCGTAAACCAGATAGAGTGCTGGAAAAGCCCCAGATCAAGAGATGAGGGATGAGCAAGGGTTCATGGGTTCACCGGAGATGAGAGAGCGCGGCCAACTGCACATGAACATGCGGTTGTATGCACGTACTTGTAGCGAATTGAATCATTCTAGCTCACGGAATAGGCAAGTTTATACTAGCGTCCTCAAACGATCTCGTATGCCGCTCGCTTTACTAAGGAGAGAGAATGAGGGGGGAGGGGGAGGAAAATTGCCTTGCCTGGGGTGGGGGGGGAGAGGGGGAGGAAAAGAGCGAAAATGGTACGAAAGAAACGGACGAAAAGAAACGAAGCACAACGGAAGCAAAAATAAAAAGAAGTGGAGCCGTCGTCCTTCCCACCGGTAAAGCGAAGGGGCGAGAGAGAGAGAGGAGAGAGGAAGCACTGAGAAGAGGAGGGAGGATGAGGGGGAGGGGACGTACAGAGGAACAGGAAAGGCGATTGGGCAAACATTCCGCTTCGGCAGCCGTGCATACCTCTAGTATACAGCACGCAATACGGAAAACACAATCCACATCCCTCTTCTCCACCCACATCCCTTTCTCCCTCAGCTAGCTCATCTAGCACAGTATGCATGTCCACCAGTTGCTCATTGAGTCACACACACACACACACCACACACACACCACACCACACACACACACACATACCAAAGGGGGAGCGAATGCGCGCCTCCATGAGCACTTGGCTGTGCACAGTGTCTTCCTTTCGAGATTTCTACTGCAACTACTGCGTGTTGTCCGTACGGTGCAGCGGTGCACACATATGAGGTGACAGAATTGTAGCTGGAGAAGCGGCATAAACACAAAAGACGCACAAAGAGGCGGGTATGTCCCCAATTTTCCTCTCTGCGTTGAATTGCGCTTCTCTTCCTCAGATGCCGAGTACACCCGCCTGCCTGCCCTTGCCCCACCTCTCTGCCTCCATCTCAGCGCCTGCCACATGACTGTGTGAGGGTGCCTTCGAGTAACTGTGTGCATGTCGCTTGATGACTTTAACATGCTCCGGAACTCGAGGCCATCGGCAGCGCATACGCCCACCAACACACACACACACACACACGACCATCGATTGTACACTCACTTACTCAACACCCACAGACAACCGAGACGGCCTTGTATCAGAGAGAGGAGGCGAGGGCAGTAGAAACAAGAAGGCGAGGGAAAAGAAAAGCTGTACCGGTACTCCCGGCACGAGTCTGCGAGTGCACCGATACCTTTACATCCACAGGGTTGAACTCAACCTAAGCGCGCTGGCGCCACTGCGTCAGGGGTAAAGAGATGCACACCACAGACATATGCAGAGGAAGAGAGACTGGGCAAAAGAAGAAGAACAAAAACAACAACAACAAAAACAAAAAAGACGCGCATGATGTAACGTGAGTGTTTGAAAATACGCGAGTAAAGCAAAAATGCGAGCACCGTGCGCCCATTTGAGGGTCCCCACGCCGGGCATGGGTGAAAGTCAACGAAAAGTAAGAGAGCCTGAACAACAACAACAACAATACTACTACTACTACACGCCGCAGCCGCTGCCGCTGCTCCCCTTATCGAATCGCTTGCACTCAACACACACACACACACACCACACGACGGTGCTCGTGAACTGGGTGGGGGCAGCAGGAGAAGAAGCGAGGGAGACAGAGGACGTCAGGGACACGCGCAGCGACGCACATGGCGTCGTCAACAAGAGCCAGCCTCTGGCAATGCTTCCTCACCCCCGCGTCGCTGCCGCCTGCCCTTCACCTACGCCACCAGAGTTCAGAGGAAGATGCAAGGCCACCAACAGAAATGATTATTCTGCTTTTTCTAAAACATTCTAGTCCAGCCCAATCGACAGATGTGCGCACAACACCACAACGCACCCATGTCTCTTCTGTACGATGACCAACGCTCCTAGTCGCCTAGGACAAGTTGTCTGTTGTTGAGCCAAACCATGCGTCTAACGGGATCTGCCTGCTCTCTCCCGTCCCTTCTTCGGGTACGTGCCGCGTGATCGGCGCCAGACATACCTGGATGAGCTGCATGCCTTGTTCCCTGCGGACCACAGCGTCTAGGATCTTGCTCGAGGGCGGAAGCGGTGGTGGCTGTCGTGGGGATAACAGGGGGTGGTGTGGGCGCATGCCAGATGAGTCCGAAGAGGAAGTGAGCTAGCTTCAGGTCAGGAGCGCACCAAAGCATGACTAGTAACTCTCTACATTGGAGTCTGGAGGGCTCGATGGTGTGATTCGGGGAGCTCTCGCCATGCTCCGGGCATCGGCGCCTCATCAGCTCACCAGGTCAGACGGAGATGTGCATATTTTGCAAGCATTCACTTTGGAGTTGATCAGTATGAGTATCCGCGCGCCTTGTTCGTCAGTCTCTCTTATTCTGCTAGTTTCTGCATGCTTTGATTGAATGTGATATGCTGGGCCAGCTACGACTTGCAGCGCGTGCACTCAGTGCCCGCATTTGTGCATTCCGAGTCCTACTTCAGAACGACGTTGTCTGGGGAGCAGAGCTCGCTACCTTCATCTTCCACTTCCGTTGCTGCCGCCAGGGATATGCCTGGATGGCTTGCCCGCAGGTACTGTGGGCTAACGGGACGCTGCTATGAGCCTGTGGAGGCAGGTGCATTCTGTCCCCTTCTTGAACCTACACTCTCTTGACAGGCATGGGTGTGTCCAGGGGCTCGTGGATAAACATGGGCGTGCGCACAACAACTCACCGCTTGTCATTCTGAAGGAGCATAGGGGGAGCAGCGGTAAGCACCTGACGGTGGAAGCTCATGCAGCGCGAGTGGGATGTGTAAAATGAGGTTTACTGTGACCTTCGAGAGGACCGCGGGCCTCACGTAGCGCGCCGGGGCACAAACACCGGGTAACACGGAGACACAAAGACAAAGCAGTGCAACAACCAACCAACAAAAGAAAAGTCTCTGGAAACAAGAGCGCCAAAACATCGGTACAGACGTGCGTGCACGGTTAGACACACACACACACACACACACACACAGACACGCACACACAGACAGAAAATAAAAGAGAAGTGAAGCAAGAGACGGACAAAATCAATTTTTAGTGGAGCCCCACACCACGGCTTGCATCCTCTCACTACAAATTTGCTCCCCAGAACTTTCCTCATCTGCGAAATACCTGTGAGATAAAATAAAATCAGACACAGAGACACAGGAAGAGGAAAGAAGCCACGCAAGCAGAGGGAGATGGGGTGAGGAGGGAAGCCGGTATCAGGGGGCTAGGGAAAACGCGCAGAGGTCCAGAGAACTGGCTCCGTGCACTCAAGTTACTCTCCTCACACCGCTTCGTCTTCGTCCACACCCGGGTGACAGAGGCGCAGTGAACAATGCAGACGAGAGCGGCTACCTCACCGCTTCTCAGCTGACCTCGTAGATCGAGGCAACCGTGCCGAACACAACAGCAACGACGCCGGCGATCAGCAACAGGTACGTCGAGAGATAGTGGACCCAGCCCACCTGTCGCAGGCCCCAGTTGCCAGCGTACATGATGTACAGCGCCGGGAAGATGAACCCCAGGAACCCGCCGGAGAAGCTACCAACAAGCCCAAACACGATGTTTACACTTGGAATGAAGAGCCCCAGCACAAGTGCAAACAGAGAGAACCCAGTGCAGATTACAGCGTTCAGCCAGAACGGCACTGTCCGGATGTCCTTGAACATCGGGAAGTGCCAGCCGAGGCAGTAGTACACCGCGTCGCGCGATGGCTGCATGCAGAGCGCAAATCCAACACACATCTTCACGGCGATCCCAACGTAGGCAATCATAACAAGCACGTCTCTGCGCACGTTGTAGTACAGCAGAATCGAGTCCGTTATTTGTTCGCCAAACTCCAGGTACCCGAACACGCCCGCGAGCACGTACAGCGCGCAGCAGACGATCTGGCTGATCGCAATGTCCCTCGAGATCCGCCAGGGTGTTGGTTTCGGTGTCTCTCGAGCTACCTCGAACACGTTCGTCTGTGCAAGGAACGCAAACAAGATGCTTGAGAACCCCACAACCGCGCTGTTGCCAGTCTTGAACATCTTCGGCTGGTGAATCGGCCGCCCGTTCTCAAACCCGTTCATCGCAGAGTGGGCGACGATGACGATAACAAAGTTCATCATACACGTCACACCAATGATCGAGAAATAACGCAGCGAGTTGATCGTCTTCGGGATCGATAGTGGCAGCATTACGCACGCCCAGATCATCGCCACAAGCAAGCGGTTTCCCCACGCAGAGCGCACGAAGCTGTTCACCGAGGGGTCGTCCGTCGCGCGCGACAGCAGGTTGCCCGTTGAGATCACGTATGACACACACGACCCGAAGCAGAACATCCACATGTGAAACGCAGCGAGGTAGTCCCACCCACGCCCAAGTAGCCCGCGCGCAAGTGCCTCGTACGAGTACAATCGCCGCCCTGTCTTGTCCGCAGCCTGGATCATGATGTACACTGAGTACACAGTGCTCAACGTGATTATGAGCAGCGTGAGAACCGCAGTAATCATACCCATCGCCCGGAACGCAGACGGCAGTGCAATCACACCGGACCCCAGCGTCACAGCAGCAAGGTTGTACGAGTTTGACAGCATCCCGCCGTGCGGCACAGCCTTGCTCAACATCGCAGTGAAGCAGTTGCGCGGCTGATGCGTCGCTGTGTACACCAGCGCATCCACGTCCGGCGTGTTTGGCAAACACATCAGGTCCTTCATCTGTACCTCGTCCATTCTGTTCACCCAATCACGTCGTCGGTGAGGGACTCCCCACCTTCGCTCACGGGGGACATCTGCGTGCCCGGAGAGTGGGTTCTCTTCGCCATTGTACCAGCGCTGCCGATGTCGTCTGCAGTTGGCCGTCAGTGAACCAAGAGGAGGGAGGGGTCAGAGATGAGCCTCAGACAAGTTGGCATGTGAGTGGTATGGACGAAGAGGTCAGAGAGCGTAGCACAGCACCCATCCAATGGAAACGAGAGAAGTGCAGGAGGCGATAAAAGGGCGCGAGTGGGTGTGTTAGCTGCGTGATTGGGTCGTCACAGTGAACGGGGTGTAGAAGGAAGGTGTGGGTGCGTGCCTGTCTGTGCACGATGGGCGGAAAGTGGGAGGAGAAAAGAGGGCATCGGCCCAGGACAAGCAGCAGATGGAAAGAAGAAAGGAGGAAGTAGAGGCAGTCGAGATAGGGTTCTTAACGGCAGGCAGAAGCCACTGCATCGAGGGTTCGTGCCGGTCGAGTTGATCATGTGCGACGGGCACAGATCGATAGCGCAGGTGCGCCACGCAGAATTCCCTCTGCCTTGTGTGTTTGCGTTCAGTATACCGTCCCTTTGCTGAGGCACAGCGGCCTCAATACAGCACACAGACACAGAGAGGGGGAAAGCGGGAGGGGGGGGGGCTAGAGGGGATAGTCTGGTGAGCTGCGCCACAGGCCAGCGGGCGAGAAGAGGGAAAGGGGAAGGGAGAACGAGGGAGCAGACGCACTGTTATGGCTGATCTGCATCCAGCAGGCAAATCTCCCTTGATGGGAAAGCCAAAGAGCGAGAGAGAAGTTGGAGAGAAGCAGTGCGACAGTCACACAACAGCTTAGCCTTACACGCGCCGCTCAGGGTGCGTGGGTGACATTTCCACAGGTACGTCGCGGTCGCCGGACGCGCTCGACCCTGTCTCCCGCTCCAGCAGTTGCATGATCTCGCGCACCGTATCTCCCACCTTCAGATCGAAGAACTTCACTGTGTGCAACTGGCCGTTCAGCACGTGCGCGTCCTCCAGTTCGGCAGCAGTCAGCTCGTGGTAGTTCTCCGCAGCGATCTTGTCCATCAGCGAGCGCCACCGGCGCCGCTCCGCGTGTGTCACGCTCAAACCCAGAGTTGTCAAGTCGTACGAGCCCACGGGACTCTCGCCACGCGCATGCGCAAGGTATGCCTTGTACAGCGGCGCAGCGTCCTCGAAAAAGTGCTCGGCTGTCGCCGAAGTCCCCGACGACTCCGGCACGGATGGAGGCGGCGTGACTGTCGCAGACGGTGGTTCTTCAGCACTCGAAGTCCGGGCAGGCTCCGGCGGCGCATCGGAGCCACCTTCGCTGGCCTTCACCACTTCAGCAGCCCTGGGTGGAGGAAACAGTGGTGGAAGCGCGTCGATGATGTCCTGCACCACGTCCATCGCGCTCCTTGGGCCGCCGGTAGCACCGGCTGCAGTACGCACAAGAGCGCCATCCCCCGCGTCTGCCTCTTCCCGCGCCAACCGCGTCCTCACCTCCGCCGCGTCCGCTGCGCACGCCCGCACGGCCGCTGCCTCAGTTTCCAGTGTATCGAGATCCAGCCCCAGGAAGCGGCGGTAGTACACCTCACGAGCTCCAACCGTGTCGCACCCGTGCAGGACAGCGCACGCCTCCATCAGTGAGAAGAAGTAATGACCGTCCTCGGCGGCGCCAGCAGCCCGCCGCTCAATGCGTTCGCGGAAGAACGTCTGGAAGCGGTCGCAGAACTGCATGCGCTGCTCGTTGAACAAGAAGCGGGCACTCTTCACCTCCCGCGTCGTCTCATCAACATCCGAGTTGAACAACACGCGGTCGCCAGCCTCGCCACCACTCCCAACGAGCGCGCCGCGCCGCTCGCGGTTCATCACACCCGCGAGCTGCTGGCGCGCCCGCGTAAGCTCAACATCGCTATACGCCAGCGCAGAAATGTCCGAAGTCATACGCGTGCGGTGCTTCGACGACACAAACTCGCGATGGATCATCATGTTCGGGCCGAAGTCTTCCTCGTACTCCACCGTGCTCGCCAGTGGCATCGGCCGGTACGCGATCTGCAGCGCCTCTTGCGCAGTGATCCCGTTCGTCGGCGCAGCGCCGCTGCTCGTGTTGTTCGGCGACCACGCCATCTGCCCGTGCTTGCGGCGTGCAAGACACAGGGGCACACGACGAAGCATCACGCAAAAACTCGCACCGTACGTGCTGTGAAACCCAATGGTGTGGTGAGCAGTGGTTGCGGGGTGTGAGAGAAGTATATGGGGAAAGCGAAACACAGAGAGTAAGGAGATGGGATGACGAGGCAAGTGGGCAAACTCCGAAGAGACGCACGCGCGGTGCAGGCGACGAGGGAAGAAGGCGGCGGGGATTCGACAGAAGTCATCGCAGATGACGTGGTCTAATGATTCCGCGGATGCGTACCGCCCCGTCCTCGTTCACCTTGGCGTAATGTGGGCTTCGTGTGCAGAGCCATGTAGGTAGGCGTCTGCCGTCGTGATGAGCGGGAAAGGAAAGACAGAGAATGGTGGCGTGTCCGTAATCATGCGAGAAAGAAGAGGTGGTGGTGGTGGTGTGTGGGAGGGGGGCTGCATGGGGCACCTGTCAGCACTTCAGAAGCTTCTGTTGTTGTTGTTGTTGTTCGTTTCTTTCCTGTTAATGTATGGGGAAGCATGGCTCCACCAAGAAGAGCAAAGAGCAATATGAGGGTAGACTGTGAGACTGCAGCCAGCGCAAGTATTCGGTGGGGAACACGCCAGGCAACAGTAACAGAGAGGAACAGCCACAGTTCCATGCAGCCGCGCCTTCACTGCAAAATCACAATGGAAACCGCAGCATAACACCTACACCAACACACACACACAGCGAGGGTCTGGAGGAGCATCACTGAGGAACAGCAGCTATCGCGCACAGATCACATTAACCAGGGGGTAGAAGCGCATCTGTACGGGGGGGGAGAAGGGGGGGGGAGCGGAGCAGATTGGGAACAGCGGCAGTAGCCTTGAGCATCGTTTCTGTTGGGTAACGAAGAAGGAAGAGGGAAGAAGGCAGTGGGGGAGGAGAGGGGGGACGTTGTCGCATCCTATTGTGGACCTGCTAACCTGCCCTACTTCTCCCTCCTCACTCCACAGTGTTTCACCGAGCCAACATCGGCTCCGGTTCAAATTCACGACTCCCTCTGCGAACAGGCGCGTGCGCAGCGCACCACCTCTGACTTGGCAAATATCTGCAGGGAGGATACAGGAAAGGGGGCGAAGAGAGCTGAAAGGCGGAAATGAAGCGATGGGAACACACACACACACACGTGTCTCGAGCCGCAAGGCAACAACGCAACGTTCAACCAACCTGTAAAGACGCAGCGACGCGTCAACATCTGACTGCACGAGGCAAGTGAGATGGCCCATGCGCAGCGGTGGGGAGTAACGCACAGCGTAACTAGCGCCAGATCCTCTACGTGGCCTTTTTCGCCTTGAACGTCTCCGAAGCCGCGATCTCACGGGCCTCACTGCGCCTCTTCGCTTCCTCCTTCTCGTTCAGCAGCACAAGCTCCATGTCAGGGTACCCAGCACCCGCGCGGTGGCGGTAGAACAGCTCCTTGAGTGACTGAAAGTAGGCCTCCGACACGCGCCGTACGTCATCCGGATTGTTTTCGTCCGCGTCCTCTGGAATAGTAAGTGGTGGCCCCACCACGAGGGTCAGCGGTGTGCGGAACGGCAGAGGCAGACCGAATCGGCCGAATAGGATGATTGGGAAGGGGAAGCCAAATAACTTAAGCGAGATGCGCTGGATGCGCGGAAACTGCAGTAACCCCAGCACATTGTTTTCCCCAAAGCATAGAAGCGGCACCAGCGGGACTCGTGATGCGATGGCCAGTCGTACAAAGCCAGTGTGCTGCGTGATCAGGGTCAGCTTCTTTGCGCTTACCTGCGTGTGCAGCATCTCCGCCTGGCCGCCCGTCACGATAAGGACGCTGTTTCCACGCTTGAGGCTCGCTTCGACAGAGCGCCGACACACTGACAGGGCACCAAGACGCAGGTTGAAGTCCCGCAGCAGTGGCACATTGAAGACGACACTCGCAATGTGCGTCGACACATAGCACTTCGTGTTGACACCGACCTTCTCAGCCCACTCCGCAGTCAGAGACGCGAACAGCGCAGTGCCGGGAAACACACCATGGGGGTGGAAGGAGAATAAGTACTGAGACGTGCCATCCCGCATCTGCACGGCGGGGTCGTCCATCATCACGCGGAAGTTAAAGTACTTTACCGCGTCGGCAAAGAGGTACTTGCGCGCGAACTCCGTGAATCGCACGCTGCGCTGCAGCCCCGTGTAGGACGGCTTGCCCGCGTACAGAGGTATGTACCACAGCCACACCCCAAGCAACGCGCAGTCGAGGATGTGCACGCCAAGCGCGCGCGCCATCGCCCAAGACGGAGCAGCCGCAAGGTGCAGAACGCATTTCTGGTATGTCAGACACCCGATCGCAGCGTACACCGCCAGCTTCATCACAAAACGTACCTGCCTAAAGTGGCCCCCAATCCAGATGGTAAGCGTGCTGCACGCAAGGAAAAGGGTGCTGGGTCGTGGCACCATTAGCGACGGCAGGAGCAGCACGCCCGCAGAGAGCATGGGCAGGCAGTACAGCGACCACGCCACAAACGTGACGCGCACGGCTACCACAAACGGCGGCACACCGACGTTCACCACGTACGGCACCACAGACAGCGCCAGCGTCAGCGCGGTGAGGCCGAGGCAGATTGGCAGGTAGGTTTCCATCGCCTGCGCCAGGCGCGGAGTGTACTGGGTAAAGAAATAGAACACCAGAAACCCAAAGGGCAGCGGAGTAACTGTGGCAAAGAGGATGACGAGTACCTCCATCAGGTTCGCAATTCCCATCGCCAACATCCGGCGGCGATGCTCCTTCCTTGAAGAACTCTGAGGCTGCTTTGAGGTTGCCTCTACTGCAGCTCTGGTGCGCATTACCCGTTCCCACTGCCGCCTTGTTCGACTGAGGGCGATCAGCGTGCACGGCACTGCCATTGACAGACTTATCATTGCTAGCACAAACGGCACGCGTTTTCGGCGAGATGCGAAGCTCTCATCTCCGTAGTGGAGGTAGTGCTGCGTATCCCGCCAGAAGAACGCCACAACAGGGGTGTAAACGCGGCCAAACGCAATAGCACCGGAGAAGGTCAACAGCGCCACAATCCCTTCGCCGTTCACCTCCAGAAACGTTGGCTCTCCGCGCCGGTGGAAGAACAGCGGGATGGAGCTGAAGATAAAGACCTGACTCGCCACCGACAGTAGCGCGGCTATCAGCATTGCTGTGACGGACACCTCCGCGGACTCGATCGACGTGACTAGCGTCACAAGGAACGCGCCAGCGTAGCAGCACCATCCTGCTATCTGGCGAATGACGAACGATGACCCTCCATGGAACGGCATGAACGGCGCGTATGCGCTCCGCTCTTTGTGGAGGACCATACCGTACCCGGCATGCACGCCGACGCACGAAATCGTGCAGATGATCATCGCAGTCACAGCGAACGCCAGCGATAAGATCACTAACTTCGCCATGAATGCCGCGATAACAAAGAAGGCAGCTGACGCGCAGCAGAGCAGCATTACAATCAACCACGCGTCCTCTTGGCGTTGACGGCGAATCATCAAGTCCTCGCCACTGTAACTCCAGTCAGAGCTCTCGCTGCTTTCGATTCTCTCCCCGTTCTTGTCTTCATCGTCACTACTTCTGCTGACGCTGCTCTGCTCGCTGGGCCTTCTTTGGGTGCGTTGCGCTGTTGCCGGGTCTTTGTAGATACGGAGGAGGCTGTCGGTGCACGGGAGGTCAAAACTGTGCAGCGCTGCCGACATGAGCGTTCCAAACGCCACCTGGGCCACAGCTTTCTCCTCGTCCGACTTGTCCGCTAACTCCTCGCGCATGAAACGGCGTAGCTCCAGAAACGACTCCTTCGCCAAGTGCTGCCGCAGTGCCGTCGTCATGGTGTAGCGGGCCTCGATCGCGATGGACAACGTGATGAGAACGACCGGAATCAGCTCCAGGATGCCGAAGAGGGTGTACATCATAGGCCCATCTTTAATAAGAGTGTTCCACTCGGCAGGGATGATTTCGGAGTTGCTGGCGAAAATTGTACTGAATATAATGACAATGAGAGACGTGGCGTACATCATCCAGCCAAGCACCTGCAGTGCAACAAAGCTGCCGCTGCCGGAGAAGGGGTGAAAAATCTGCACCCCCTTGTCCTTGCCCGAGTAGTGCGCCAGTGGCACGCACACGAGATAGCAGACGTTTCCGATCATGATGAGTCGCCTGTGGGGCAGTTCCACGTCGCCCCAGAGGTGATGCAACAAGATGTCGACAAGGAGCCGCAGCAGCAGGTTTGCCAGGCACAAAAGGTAGCTGACAATCAGCTCACCGTTCATAATATAAGCGGTGCTGGCCAGCTCCTCCGCCATTCGGCTGCCCATGCCGGGTGATGACTCGGTAGAGGCGGAGGGCCTCGCGGATAAGTCTGAGATCGCGTTCAAAGTGTTCTTTTTCGTCAGAGGTGGGTCCGACGCGAGCGCCGCTGCTGACTCAACGAGGAAGATTTGGCCTTTGAGGGTAATGGAGCTGTACAGTCGCACAGCACAGGTCATGCAGAATACGCTGAGAGTTGACAGCACCGCCTCGAGTGAGGCAATGGGCGGGGCACTGCTGGATAGAAATAGCGTAAAGCTGATAATGGCGGCGACGTATAGCAGAGAGCCCAGCGCCTGCAGAAGCAGTACCGGTAGCGTCTCAACGGAGCGGTTGCTGTAAAATATGCGAAAGTGCTCACCGTGCATAATCACGCCAGACACATACACCATCGGCGTTGGTAGCAGGGAGACGAGTTGCACCAGCTGCGACACAAGCATGAGCACTCCCTGGTACGTCCAGTTCGTCCCCTCCACCACCTCATTCAGGACGTCGGGATAGCTCTGTGCGTACAGGAAGATGCTCACGTTGAGGCATGCGAGCAGAAACACCGTCACTACCACCATCACACCGCCCAGCTCGAATACACTGCTCGGCACGTTCGGTGTCTCTGCGGCAGTCTCATAGTGTATCGTGCGCACAAACATCAGCAGCGCAATACAGCTCACGACGCTCAGCCCCTGAACGGCTACCACAGAAAACGGCGTTACTGTGTGCACACCGGCGTCAATGATGAGCAGCACATTAGTGAAAGCGGCGGCGATGTACAAAAGCCGCGACATCCACAGAAGAACGGTGTCGAAGGTGCGATGCATCCATAGGTAGAAGCCGATAAAGCCGAGGGAGCGCCGGTATCCAACGGAAAACAGACACAACGCACCACATATCAGCGTGATAGCAAGGTTCACGCGGAAGATGCCCCCTTGCAGCCTCGGAAAGCGGATAGCCGCCACGCTGAGCGCGCTCTGCGAGATCAACAGCGCCACCACCAGCATACTCTCTGCGTTGGGGCGGCGGCGCAGATACCGCAGGAACGTGGAGACGCCGTTGTCAGCCAAGAAGGCCGCGCCGGTGCGTGATAATGCGGTGGCCGATCGTAGCTTCCACTCCTTGGTGCGATCGTAGTAACTGAAACTGCGCACCGAGAGCAAAAGAAGAATGTTGCCAAACAGCGCCAGCGCGCCAATCGTGCTCATGAAGCCGTGAGAATGTTTCACTGCAGGCTCGAAAAGCAGCCCGTACGCCGCTGTTAGCAGCAGCGAGGCTACCACACACGTAACCCCAAAGCACTGCAGCGTCACGAACTGCACACCGCCTGCAAAGGGCTGATAGAAGCGATATACCTTGGGACCGTACTTCTCACGGCCGAGTAGATATACAAAGATGCCGGCTAGGAAGTTCAAGTGCGAGCCAAGGGCCAGAAAGAACATGAGCGGGAACTCAGGGTACTGATCCGCATACACGTCAGACAGTACAAGCGAGAAGAGCCCCACCGTACAGTCCACCACCCAAACGGTGAGGAGCGAGACGGTCGAGAAGTGCGGAAACTCAAATGGTGCAGCCCGCTCCCCGTCGAGGCCGCCGTCGGTGTGACGTTGATATATCGATGCGGCCCCACTTGGCCTGGGCATATTTGCCTTTGATTTAAGCACCGTTCTGCTGCTGCGCGTGAGCACCGGAGTCGCATCTCCGTTTTGATCCAGGCAATTCGCCGCCAGTGGGTCTTCTAGTGCTGCGAGCGAGGAGACCGGCGGTGCACAGCCTGCCGACTTTGTTGCGGAGTGCGAAGGCATAATCGCCGTGTCCTCAGTGACCAGGCGCAAAGGTGGCATGTCAAGAGCGCTTGACTCGGTCTGCATGGCTGCGCGAAACGGTCTCTCCCGTCGCTGAGCTGTTTTAGTGTATGATTAGCTCTGTCACTAACGGAGAGATTACAAACGCACGAAAGGAAGGAGAAAAGTCACCGCTGCATGCACTGCCTAGTCGTGATCGCACAGGGGAGAATGGCACGTGGGGGACAGAGGTGGAAGAAACAAGAAAAGTCAGTGTGGATGAACAAGAGAGGCGAGGAGACAACAGGTCGCTTATTCAGATGTGTGTCTCTCTCTGTATAGATGTTAATAAGTCCCTCCGTTCCTTCGCCAGCAGGAGAGATGGGAAAAGGAGGGGGAGAGCTAGAAGAGGGCAGAGAGAGTTACACTAAGGTCATTAGTGCGCTAGCATACTCGCACCCAATCGACATGACTGCTGGGCGGTGTGGGGGCAATTCCTGCCGCCTACACCAAGGCCACACCGGCAGCGGCAGAGCACGGCTTACATACAGAAGCATCGACACGCGCATGTGCGGTGCTGGTGCACGGACGAGAGTGCAGGGGCTGCCGGGCCTGTCCACCCACCCGCCCCACCTTCCCGTTTCACCCGTTGTACACCTTCGCACAGGGTATACGGCATAACAGCTCGGCCCGCCTGGGGAGTTCTCACTAGGCTTTATGTAGCGGTCCGTGGATTACGTATGGCAGGTGAGTCGTGCAGCCGCAGGGTGACACGTGGGCTGCGTTGACGATGTGTGTAACCCTTGAAAAAACAAACAAAAAAGACAGCGGTGCCATTCAACATGAAGGGATACCGGGGTGGAACTGACAGTGGCTCGTCTGCTGAGGTCATAGACAACACACCCCGTCTTCTACAGAGGAGGCACGCCAAGGAACCAGTCCCCAGACGGCGTGCTACCTGCAGCTGCTCGCCGGCGCAGTGGACCGTGATGTTTCCGAGCAGCGCAAACTGGGGGGAGCACTTGCCAAGCAGCGGTATCACGTCGAGCAGCTGAATTTCTCCCGACCAGACATCCCGTAGGGGGAGAGTCGTTCCTTTCTTCACGCTGCACGCTGAGTGCCTTCCGCGCTAAACTGTCGCCTACTATGAGGGGTAGGGCACAGGGACGGCTTCTCGTTCTTCCTTTATCCCCTCCCTGTGGCCTCGGTAGGTATATGGCGACAAACGATTGAAAGGGGGGAGTGGGAGTGGGCGCTCACTTCCGAGGGCACTGTGGTTGCGTGCGTCGTGGGATGCGGTGCCCCTATCCACTCGGCCTCTGATGCCCCCTGGAGAATGGGTTGCCAAAGGGTTTGTTCGTCGTGCTGCATCACTCTGCCTGCAGTCAGCTGGTCAAATGCGGAGGGAGCCTTTCGGAGGTGCGCCCGTCCATCCTCGTCTGTGTGTGTCACTTCGCAATGGAGCCCCTCAAGGTGGGCAGAACACACACGCTCTCTCAGGCATGCCACACCCCGTCGCACGCCAGCATCCGGTTCTTCTGGCAGTGGGTGCTGTTAGTCTCCATGAATCTGCTGAGAGCGGTCTCGAGGCGGGTCTTGTGTCCGGCTCCTCCAGGCGATGGATGCACCCCTCGGACGCCCACACCCTCTCCCGCCGCACCATGATGATTGTATCAGCCGAAGTCAGAATCTCCACGTGCGTAGGGCGTCCGCCTGTTCCCCAATATTTGGAGTGTATGGGGCACGATTGCTAGCCGGTAAAATCACCCTTGGGTTCCGCGAACGCGGGGGCGCGTGAGTCTTGGCCACCCAGGATAAGCCCATGTGCAGCTGGCTTGTCGGGGACCAGCCCCTCGAAACTCAGTGGAAATGGAAGGCTCTTCTGCACCGTGACGACTGCAGCCGCATGCGGAGTACTTCCATTCGGCATAGTGCCGAGAGCAGGAGAGAGAGGGTTGGGGTGGAATGGGGTCAAATGAAGCCGAGTATTGCGGGTTTGGACGTGTAGCCACTTTCTTCCTTGTGGTGGTGGCCAGGAACTCGCGTGCGGGTCGCCTGCTGGCACAACGCCAACCAGGGGCTGACCACCAACAACAATAGCAATACACCTCGCTGACCTCTCTACATTATCGGTATGTGACCGTCCCCACCACAGGTGGCTCGGCATTGACCAGAATAGGGGCGGCTTGCCTTCCCCGGCAAGCAGAGTGGGGGAATTGGAGCCTGGATACCACGCACTGAGGTGTCCCATGGCATTACGGGTTGAAGGAGGACGGGGACCGGTGAAGAAAAAAGAAGGCCCCACCGAAGCAGATAAGGACTCAGCGTTGCAAAGACGCCAAGCAGGCGGTGCGCTTCGTAGCACTTCTGACCGAGCAGCGCGGCCCGCATGGCGACGGTGACGCACACTGCACAGTAAGCAGCGAGCAGCAGAATGACAAAGACATATCAATCGACAAGTGATCGAAAGAAGCGAGACCGTTGCTTCGGAGAGCAGCACGACCTGCAGCACCGCGCCCAGCTTGCGCAGAGAACGCTGCCACTGGAGCACATCAAAGGCAACGTCGAGGGAAAACGTGGCGAAGAGGACCAGGACCCAAAGCGCAAACAGGGCGATGCCGAGCGGTGTTTCTGTGAAGCTCGGTCCGTGATCCCTCTGTGGCCAGTGCTGCCACCTTTGGATTGGTTTCTGCGCCGACTTCGAATGAGTGGAAACCGTCTGCACAAGGGACAGCAAGAGGGTGTGCGAGCGCTTCGCCACTGCCGGAGGCCGATGCGCTGAGGTCGGCCCCCCCACCGTGTCTGTGGTCTCCAGTACAGCAGTAACCTCCTCTTGCAGACTGACGGCGTCACCGTCGGGTCGCTATCCCCTCTACTCACGTGCTCGTCCATGAGCGAGTGGCACAGACGCGCGCCCAAGTGCGTCCCCGTTGGTATGTTTTCGTCAACAAAGAGGCAAGCAGGTGAGTGAGTGAAACGTGCAGGGAAAAAAAAAGGAATGGACTGAAGAGGCGAGGCGGATTGAAGTAAGGGACACGAGTAGGAAAGCGGCAAGCGAGAGAGAGAGAGGGAGAGAGCAAAGAATGTAATGAATAGCACTACAAAGGAAATGTGAGAAGCAAAGGAGCAGAGTGGGGCACGAGACACAGGGCTTGTGTTCGTCGATGTATGCGGGCTGCTGGCGTGTGTGTGTGTGTCTGTGGGGGGGGGGGGGGGGGGGGAGGGGGGGAGAGGGGGAGATGCTGGTCTGTGAGGCTGGGGCGTCACGAATGGGACTGGCAGTCCACTCCTCAGTAGCCCTCGTTCTCGGGACAGTCGCCTACGGGCTCTGAGCTGGCCGATGGAAGGGAGGAGGGCCGCGGTCGCCTCACACCAGCATTGACCCCCTCTTTTTCCTCTCTGCAAAGTTCACCGAGAACAGGGAAAAAATGCAGAGGATCGATAGAGTATAAAGAGGGAGTGGTTGGGGAAAGCGGACTGGTGCACGGTGTGACGGGAGCTGACGGAGAAGTAGCTCTGATGCAGCCTTGCAGAGGACATTAGAATCGAAGGGAAAGTAAGTAAAGAGGCGCGATAGAATCCAGAGCGAAGAAAAGGGGGTCCAGAAGTGCTCATCAGACAATGGTGTCTGTCCGACTCTTCGCCTTGGGGAGGGAAGGGGGATAAAGGACGCTGAGGTGGCAGCGAATTCCGATAGTGAGTGGTGGGTGGGCTGAATGTGTGTGTGGTTGAGGTTTTGGCGTGAGAGCAGTGAAGCGCTGGAGACGGTCTGACCTGTGCGGTTTTTCCACAGTACACTCTGTTTGTGCGTCCGCTCCTTTCCAAACAGCACGACGAGAAGGCCCGTCATCCTCACCAACGCCGATGGAGGCAAGTCGAAGCGAGCGAGTGAGAAAAAGAAAGAAGAACAAAATAGTCAGGAGCTAACCGAAAGTGCACAGAACAATGAGGCAGGTGAGGGGCAGTAACGCACCAAGTGGTGACCACCTCCGAGGACACAGGGGGAGGGGATAAGAGAGAGGACACGAGGAGGAGGCCGCGTCGGTTTGAATGAGCCACTCAGGCAAGAGCTGAAAAATACGCGCCTAAAGAAGCGCACGATCTTCTCATACGCTGTTTTTTCCCCTCTGTTGGGAGGCAAAAGAAAAAGGTGGCGGAGAGTCGCTACCGGTGTATCGCCGTTTGCTCGTTTGTTTTTGGTGAGCGTGCATGCGTGGTAGCTGCTGCGGCCCTCACTACAAGCCGCTCTTTTCACTCAGCTTTAGGAGTGAGAAATCTGCGTGCCGGAAGAGGAAGAGGAAGGTAACAGAAACCCATGTACGCACAGAGATAGCCACACACACACACATACATGCATGTGGCACAGCAACGATCAAAGCATATCACGCGGTGCACTGTGAACAAGACTGCCTCATTCAGTTCCAACAAGACACAAAGGCGTTGATCGCAGGGGTGCATCTGCAAACAACCTTCACATATACGCAGCCAACATACACAGAGTCACCAATTGACGCTTCTCATCTCCAGGGATCAGCGCACGCTGACAGACACGCGCGTGTATCCACACGTCGCAGTCAGCTGACCATCCTAGCACACACGTTCTCTCCCATCCGTATTCGCTTATGAAGTAGACGCCTCGAGACCCTTGAGTTGTGCCTCGCGCCGCAGCTGCTCCTCAAAAATTTCTAAATCTTTTAAGCAGCCGTCGATCGCGTCTTGCAGCGCCTTTTTCGGGGCAGGAATTGGTGTGTCCGTCCCGTTTGACCCCGTCTGCACGCGCAGCTCCACGTTGTGCTTTGTGGGATGCGGTACGCGGTAGCCGGCAATCTGCACGAATGGAGACTCGTGCAGCTTCATGCGCAGGAGGTTCGCTAGCGTGTGGTCCTCCTTCTCCATCTTGAAGAGGGAGGAATTGGCCATTGTGTTGGAGATCTGCTCCACAATCTTACGATCCCCCGGCAAGTCCACCAGACTGTCTGGGGTGATGTCGTTGCGGGCAATCAGCATGCCATGAGGAATCGCCATTGCTGTGATTCGTGTTAGGAGTGCAGGAGCAAAAAGAAAACACCAAACTACGTGTCTCAGCGCGTGAGAGGAGGGACGGGGAAGCAAACGAGGAGCGACGTGCACGTCGGCGGAGGCTTTGCGCTTCAAAGACAGTGGGAGGAATTAAAAAACCAAAGGAGAAAAAAGAGTGAGTGAGGAACAGAGAGGGAGATGGGTGAGAGCGGGGAAGGATGCGTGAGAGGTACGAGAGAAATGAGCAGCACGCCCGCCAGCGCTGTAGAGGGTTTCTGTGAAGCACTTACTGCGGCACAGAAAGAGGGAAGAGACGTGCTGGCGAGGAGACAGAAAGAAACAGTCGTGCCTTCTGCTGGCAAACGGGAGCAGTACGAGTAGATGTAAAGTAGAAGTAGCCATGGAGCATGAAGTCGACAGCGGCGCCCCAATAGCCAAAGAGGGGAAGAGGGGATCCCTCGAAGAGCTTGCCCCCTGTGTTGTTTTGGTGCCGCCGTAACGGTGCTTCGGTTTCTTGGAGTGATGTGATGACCTCATCACCACCGCCTCTGAGATGAGTCTGTATGAGTGCGGGAATAAGCGTGGCAGTGCGAGTTGGGTGCGTTTCTCTACTCACGGATGACCATTTCGTTTGCTCGCATACAGCCGCAGACCTCCACAAGGGGTGCAGGAAAGATGTGGAGAGGACATGACGAAGGGAAAAGAAGACGAAGTCTGAGGTCACCACACCTGAGCGGCTGCCGTGGAGCTGCCTGTCTCAGCTAGCTCATTTTACTTTCCCCCTGTCCTCCCTCTAACTGGGACATTTTCTTGGCAACGGCACAGGAGAGAGAGAAGCTACGCTAGAAATGGCAAGGTGCGTGGCCCGTTCTCTCTCTCTCTCGCTGCCGTGAACCGAGGCAGGATAACCCACGCCTATGCGTTCGCACTCCCCCCACCCGCCCTTGCCGCACACTTGAAGGATAAAAGGTGAAGGACAAGTTGTGGTCACCGGAAAGGATCAAGTGCAGAGACTCCTGCGCTTCACAAAGGTGACCAGGCCACCGGTGACAACTTTGTACTTTCATTTTTCTTGCAACGAGGAGGGCAAAACGGGAAGATGGACTCGCGTTGTGTTGATCGTGGTGGACATCCCACAGCTTACCCTCCCTCCCCCCGCCCACACACACCCACACACGCACACACACCGTTAACGCACGCACGCATGTGTGCGTGTGTGTGGGGGTGTAGGTGTATTACAAGTAACGGCGTACTAGCGAAAAGGAAAAGCATTTTAAAACCATCAAAGGATGTAGTGACGCGTTTTCCCACTGAAAGAGTGGACAAGCGAGTGGCGCACGCCGCATACCCCACAGGACCGCCTTCCCGCCTGCCTTCTCCACTAGGACTACAAAAGCTGAAATACCGAAGTCGAGGAAAAGAGCAACAAAGAGGAGCCCGCAGCGCAGGGGGGGCACCTACCCCACCGGCGCCCACAAACAGGGTCACGGATACCGGTTCGTTCGCCAACATCTAGAGACAAACACCCGCTGGCAAGGAAAGAGGAGGCGAGAGCACAGTGACGCATCGAAGTGCACGTCGCGCTGGTAAGAAGGTAAGAGCAGGCCTTCTGAAAGCGACCCCCAGCATGAAAATCCCACTGTCCCGCTCTACCCACTCCCCCCTCTATGCTCTGCTGCTCATTCATGCCTGCCAGGCTATTTTTCCTCTTTACTCGATAGACTTCTGGGTGCCATTCTCTTGGCAGCTGCTGCTACCGACTACCTGCACCTGAATTAGGTGACGCTTGTCGAACATGATATCGTGGTCAAAGAGGTAGCGCGCCTCACCATAGGCGATCCCGCTGCCAATGCCGGTGCACAGGGCCACAATCGCACTACGTGCTGCCGGCGAGCGGGCCAGCAAAAGACCGGGCAGAATGCCAATGGCAAATCCAATTGTGGACTTGCGGATCAGCGTCTCAAGCGAGTGATCCCACTTCTCATCTGACGAGATAGAGGAGGTGGGGGTGGAAGCCTGCTTCGGTAGGGCAGACATCACCTCTTCAGTGTGCGGCAGATGTGTTTGCTTCGTCCGATGGCAGAGCAGTGGGGTTATGGGGAGTCAAATGGGAAACAGGGGGGGGCTGTGGTCTGCAGAACGGAAGCGTCGCAGTAAAGCGTTACCGGTGAACTGACGGATGCTCCGTCAACAAACCGGAAAAAAGGGGGCACAAGACAGGAGAAACAAATGAACGAGAAATTGCGAGGCTGAAACGCTCGATGAGGCTACTGAGCACGACTTCCCTCTTTTAGGGGGTGGGATGAGGGGCCTGTGTTGAAGGCGACGAGTCGCTACAACGTTGGTGGATGTGAGTAGGAAAAAGAAGAGAGGTGAATCGAAAACGGAAGAGAGGGTGTGGGAGCGAGATGGGATGAGGGAGTGTGTGTGTGTGTGTGTATGGGGGGGGGGGCAGTTGCTCCTGTGCGTGCAACCTTCACCTTCACACTCGTTCTTTCCGTGTTGTTCTTTCTCTGGTCCTCTCTGAAGAACTCAAAATGGAGAGGAGGGGGAGGGAGAGGGCAGACAAGAACAACAAAAAGAAAGACTCGGTAGCCCACGGAGTAGACCAACAAGCACAGTGAGGACAGCCATCGATTAATAAATCAGGACAACGGAGTGACAAGAGTGGGGAGAGTCATAAGAGGGGAGAAGTTGCATGCGAAGGGGAGCGGGTGAGGAGCGGAGAGTTCATAAAGAGGTAGAGAGGAGGAGACTCACGAGTCAATGTGAAGCCGCGGCCCAATGCAGGAGTGGCTCCACATGAAGAGGCGTACACCGCTGCACCTGCGATATGCATCACTTCTTTTCTTCGGCTGCCTCAACGTGTCCACGCTCTGCCATTACAACGTGAACTGAACTCCACTCAACACTCGGCCTGCCACGGACCCCATTGCGCGTGGTGCGCGGCAGCCGTAGACACACGCGGTGCAGCAACGCACCAACACCGTCACCCGAGCACGCCCTCCCCCCTGCCTCGAGCTCCACCCACCCCGCGCTCCGCAGGCCGCCCCCCCACAGCCGCTCCTCCCACCACGCCGATCGCCACCTGGTGCATCCCTCGGGGTGACACTCAGGCTCCCACACTAGTACGTAGCGAGGGCCGGGTGAGACACGTTCGAGTCACGCCGACACGCTGCCCATCACATGGGTGGCACAGGGAGGGGGGCTCACGGACGCGGCCGCTGCGACGCAACGCCACCCAGGACCGGGCTGCCGACATCAGCAGCGATCCGCCCCCGCTCTGGCTTCCCTAATGTCGTCGGTACGCGACACTGCCACCATCTGAAGCGGTTCGGCATTGGCAGGGATGGAGGGGGGCTGCCTGGCTTCCCTACACCGCAGAGTGGAGGAGGGAGGACACTGACCCCTGAGACGCCACGCGCTGAGGCGTCCCCTACCATCGTCAGGGTGTGCGTGTTCTCGGCGTGAAACACGAGAGATGCGAAATGAACGCAAGTGAGTGGCACAAGAAAGTGATGCGGTACTCGCCTCCACCACTACCTCTCTAGTCCGCGCTTCCCTGTATAGTATTTAGTCCGAGAGTGCGACCCCCGATTTCTTTCCCTCCTTCCTTAGGATGTGTGTGGGAGCCCTGCCCGGATCGCAGCCGCTGCAGTTTTTCTTCTTTATGTTTGGCTTGCTTTTGGGCGTTACTCTTTAGCGGTACGCGCGCCTGGAGACGCCAGCGCGATTGCGACAACCGCTGCTGGCGCCACACGCAGAAAGTAAACAGACCAAGAAGGGTGTAGAGAGGGGGTAAACGACACGACTCTGTGAACAGCAAGTCTGAGATCCACGAGAAGAACACAAATGATGAGGCCCGAATGTAAGGCAGAGCGAAAGGCATGCGCGCGTAAACACACGCGTGCATGGCCATCAATCAGAGAGGGGAGCGGTGAAGGGGGAGGGGGGGCGGAGAGAGGCCCCCCTCCACATACGGACACAAAGTCTCTCAGTTGCGCGTGCGCACTCGAAAAGGTTTCTCACTCGTCACCACCTTCGTCGTCATTCGCCTTGTTCTCGCCTATCAGTCGCAGGAGGTGGCGCAGCGGCAGCGCGGCGGCGTCACCTTCGCATCTTGCGCATTGCTCCACGACTGCCTCCGCTTCACAAGGGCGATCATACTGCATGCAGTACAGGAGTGCTCGTATCTGCGATGTGTGAGACAGCTCCGTCTTGTTCACACGCCGCGCGTAGCCAAGCGCGTGCAGTGCGCCCTGGGGGCTGCCTCCCAGCACGCAAATGTTAATGAGAAGGCTCAGCATCTTGTGTGACAGTGGCCTCTCCAGAGCAACCACCTCTACTGGACGGCGTGGCGTGGCACCCTGCGATGGCCCGGTGCCCGTCTTGTGAATCCGATCTTCGCTGGGAGTCGCCTGCCGGCTTTTCACCCAGCTCAGCGCAGACATCCAGTGAACGCCCGATAGCTTGGGGGTTGTTTTTGTAGTTGCACTACCGTCGCGAGAGCTCGCACTCTCCCCGTTACGGCGCCGCAGGTGAATGGCGCGGTTGTGTGCCAGTGCGCATTCCAGCATGTCTTCCCACGACGCCGGCGTCAAAAGACTGTCGGAAGGGATGATGTGCTCGTGAAGCAGGCGTACCGCCAAGGCTACTTGTTTCGCCTGCCGAAGCTGCCGAATAAGTGAACTGAGCAGCTCAGGTGGGGTCGCCGCCAGCGCCGCACTGCGCTCCAACAGTGCCGGCGCTGCGGTGGCCCAGCCGTTTTCGTGTCGCGCGCAGTTGCGCAACAGCGCGTTGACGACAACGGGGTGACGTGTAGCCTCAACCGAGCCCGTGGTGGTGCTGCAGCCCTGTAGAGGGGTGTCGAGGCCATCCACCGCCGAGGAAGATGTCGGCACGGACTGCGCTAGACGGGCAGCACAGCTCTGGAGAAACGCCGTTGCCATCGCTGGTGTGGGAAGCTTGTCCACCATAACGGCCATCATGGCTGCTACCGTCGGGGGAGACGCGTGTAGGAGCTGCATGCGAGAGAAGAGAGTTGCTGTAGCGAGGGCCACTTTGTCCTCGTGGGAGTGCACAGCTTCGGTGGCCGGCACCGATGGTAGCATTTGCGAGGGAGAAGAGGTGATTGAAGTGGAAGAGAATGATGCCGCTCCCTCCACGACCTTCTCGCCGTTCTCATGCTTCGCCGTGCTGGGCAACGTGATGGCAGAAGAGGCGCCTCTTTTCATCCTCAGCCTTCTCTTCGCGGACAACGACCGCCTCCGCGGTTGTACCGCACCTGAGTTGTTGCCAGAGTCTTTCATACCGGCAGCAGAGCTGAAGGGAAGCAGAACGGCATTGTGCACACGCGTCCACTCTGCATCGGTCAGCAAAGTTGGCTCGCTCAGGTCACTCAGCAGTGCCAGCGCCGCTGTCCAAGGCAACTGCGCCATGGCTGCCGTTGCCCGCTGCACCTTCAGCTCAGGCGTCAACGTGGTGCTCGCTAGCAGGTGAGTGAGGTACGACGTGCAGAGTGGGCTCCGCACTGCGACCTCTTGCGGAACACTGCTGACCACGTCATTCAAGACGCTCAAAATATGCTGCTGCGCCGGTGTCGGTACTCTTCCATCGTGCACGGCCGGAAGTAATGCGTGTGCGCTGGTAGCAGCTGTGAGAGCAGTCGTGCCCGGCGGTCGCATACTCTGTATTGCGCCAAACAGTAGCGGTGAGTCTTGTTGATGAAGGTGCATAAGCAGCTTGAGCGCATGGGGCCATGCCGCTGATGTGGCACACGCGTGCGCCGCATCTAGCAGCATCGGCTTTGTGAGCTGACCATTCGCCTGGTTCAGCTTAAGCACGTCGATTGCCGTGCACCACTGTCGGTGTGGTGCGAGCAGGCGCAGCGTCGACACGGACACGCGAGTCGGCAGCGAGGTGCCATGCGCCAGTACCGCCTCGTTCATGACCTTCATTGCGGCCTGCCAGCTGACAAGCCGGCCTGCGCCGGTCCTCGACACGTGTCGGTTGTGTCGCAGCATTCGGGCCAGCAACGCCCTGTACGTGTCAGCGGCCACTGGCTGGGTGTAGTACGCTGCTTGTAGGATGGCAAGTCCTCTCTCCCATGATATGGACAGGACCGCCCTCGAGAGCATGTCAGGTCGATTTACGAAGAGGGGGCGGTGTTCGTGATAGAGAGGGGACATGTGCGATACGGGGCTGCGCTCCAACCGCTGGAGGAAGTCCGCAAAGGTGTAGCCGGACCCCACAGGCGGCATGATGATACTGCACTGATGATGATGAGACTTGTAAGAGTGTCGAATGACTCGAGGATGAACACACAGCTGCTGCGACGCGTTGCCGCCGTACCTTTGTATGTGCGCCTGTGCGTGCGTGTGTGTGTGTGTGTGTGGTGTGTTTGGGGCGGCGATCAATGTTGTATCCCGCTGCCCGCGTCTCGGTGCGCATGCACGAGAGGCAGCAAACACGCGCTTGTGCGTGTGCGTATGCGTGCCTGTAGAGAGACCTGCAATTGAGGGAGGGGGGGGCGGAAGAGAAGGAACGGAGCAGAGATATGGGTTGCGCACTAAGGGAGCTGTTTATTCCTCAAAGAGGCTGAAATACACAACCACATCAAAGACGCAGCTCTGAGCGTCAGCGACGCGTCCACTAGTCTTTGGGATTAGAAGCACCAACACAGAGTCGCACGACGATCCCGCATTTCTTGCCGCGTGCCACCTCTTTTGTCTTCGTTCGCTCACGTCCCTCCCCGTGTGTATGTGGGCATACCTGCGCTTGGGTATCGCGTGAGTGAGTCGTGATTGGCTCCTTTGAGACAGTGCGGTCGACACGGATGCTGCAACATCGACGGTGTCCCTCCACTCTTAACGACGACCAAGAGGTCAGGTGGGCGCGTACGTGCATGGTCGCCTCGGATGAAGAGTCTCGGTGAATACTTGGCAAGCCTCGCCGCCAGAGTACGAGGAACGGCCGGCGACCGCACCATGCGCATCAATTTCTTCTATCACCACACGAGTGGGAACAGGTTCCACCTCGGACCACCTCCTCCACGACTGCCTCCTGTAGCATACACTCAGTTGCATCGACGACTTCTGCTGGAAGTCTGTCACCGCCGCTACCAAGCGGTGTTTCCCGCTCCTCATCCAGGATCGTTCGCAGCAGAATGCCAACGAGACGACGGGTGGCATTGACAGCCACCCAAAAGCATCGGTGTTCTGCAGAGGTAATGCTGAGGTTGGCGGCAGTGAATACGGTGACACCAACGCTAGCCAGCACCGATAACCACGGCGCACTGGTACAGGGAATGCCCCACCACCGTGGCTCGCCGCTCGTGAGGCAGCTCCCCATTCCCCGAAGTGTTTCACCAGCGATATCGGTGGTGGGCGCTGTTGAGTTGGGGAATGTGCAGAGGAGCAGAAGAATCGTGTTCACCGCGTACATGCAACTTCACAGGTGTAGTGCGGATCCAGTACCACCTGAAAGCACACGCTCGAGGAGTGCGGAAGGTGATACCGGCGCCACGCACCGTCCAGCTCCAGTGGTGAGGAGAGCGCATTCGGGTGTTCGCGTTGGGCGGCGCTAGAGGTGGCCAGACGCGCTTGCAGGCGTCTCCACAAACCCTCCTCCCAGTCATGTGCATGCAATTTCCTTGTGGATGACATCGTAGGCGAGGGGCTCTGTCGCAGCCGCGCCAGTATCGTGTGTATAGTGACCTGAATAACTTGCAGAGACAGGTGTGCCATGACACCGGCTCCAAAGACGCACCGCACCGCTACAAACCGATGTATCCACTGGGACGTACGCGGGACGTGCGTGTAGCTCGGCGCGGCGCTGGAGATTGCTGCCATTACGTAGAACGAAATGCCCGCCACGGCGGCAAAGAGGGTCACGGTGTCATGCTCGCGGAAGCGCTGGACAAGACACGTCTCGGTGAGCCGCACCGTACAGTGAAGAGAAAAGAGCAAAAGTGGCACGCAGGTGAGGGAGGGAGGCGGCGTCGGTGACGACAGTGTAGCCACAGATGGCGAGCCGGAGGCAGCACCGCTGTCGCTGTCCATCCAACGAATTCCGAAAAGGAAGGAACCTGTGACAAGGCCTGTGACGTAGAAGGCGATGAACGACTGCTTGCGAGTGACGCGCCACCTGCCCCACATCGAAGACGCTATCCAGTGAACCGGTGCCGCGCACCAACGAGTGAGGGTAGTTGCCGCCACAGCCGAGGAGTGTTTTCCATCTCCATTGCGGTTGGTATCGCCGTCATCTGGAATGGCGGTAGCAGGTGCGCTATGTCCGCCGTACGATGCGAGGTTGGCAAACTCAGCGCAGAAGAGACGCATCAGAAGTGCCAAGAACGATGTCGACCAATACGCCAGCGCGACACGCACGGATAGGCCATCGATACATTCAAGCAGCATTGGGTAGAGCAGCGCGTCGAGTAAAACCAAAAGAGTTAGTCGGAGGTACGTAGTTGGAGAAGGGAGTAACACAAAGCGAGGGCGATAGAAGGAGAGACCTGAGGTGTCTGGTGATGGTGGGGGGGGGGGGGGGGGTGGCCGCACGACCCTGGAGAAAGCCCGTGTCAACCCACCACAACACGCCTGTGCATGAGGAGACGGAAAGCGGTGCGATTAGTATTGCTACGACCAGCGGCAATGCCGAAAAGGAGAGTCCCTGTGGCGAAGACGCGGAGCAACAAGATCGCAGTAAAGCCGTGAAGGGTTGAAACATCACGGAGAAGGAGAGGGGGTGGGGAGCGGAAGTGAGGTGTAGAGCGTCAATGGTACGCCGAAAGGGAAGCAGAGCCAGCGTGAAGCGCTTCCTGAAGATCGGCGGGAAGTGGCCCTGCGGGTGATTTCGCACTCGTGACACAGGGGGCCTCCGCGTTGGCGGACTGTACACACGAAGGCCCCTCATTCATCGCGCAAGATTGGGCGCGTGCGCGATACGCATACCCCTTCTATGTGGAATACGGAAGCATAGGGGCTGAGAACGCCGCGCAACGGTCGTTGTCGTCGCACCTTGTTTGCTTGCGAGCCTTCACCCGATTTTGCTTTCTGCCGTTTTGTCGTCTCTATTTTGCTGAGATGGTTGCGCAGTCTAGTGAGTAGGGGAAAGATGAGCGAGGACGCTCGACACTAAGCCCCAAGAAAGGTACTGGGCAACGAAGCAGCAGGCAGAAAATGGAAGACAAGAGAACGCACAAGCCGATCAAGGAGGAAGACACGGGTGAGGTGGGAAACTGTAGGGCGAAAGCTGTGGAGGGAGAGCTGGGTGCGCGCGCCCGCGATCCACTTCCATTGCCGAGCTGGTAAAGAAGGAGCCGATAGTATCGGTGTGTTGTCACTGACGACATAAAGCAGCAAAGTCAGCTGTAGCACTGTCGCCTGTGCCGCTTGGCTCTGACATGTTTCTCCGCGTGTGTTGCAGCAGTGGGAATGACAACGGACACAAGTACCGTGTAGTCGCCTCTTCCTTCCTTGACTCTCCCACGCCACCCTCCCCCCAAAACCCCCTCGCTCTGTCTTCTTGGAAGGCTCTCGATTGCAGCATAAGACAAATAAGACCGCCTTTTCCACAGACAGTCACTCAGACAGCACACATACACAGACCCACGCACACACAACAACAACAACAACAGCACCAAAGCCTTGGCATACTCGTAATCAACAGGACAGGCAGGTGCACATACATACATAATCACGCTCTCGCAATGGCGAACAGAGGTTGCTTCGTATGCAAACGCGCGACGCGGGACGACGACTCCCCCTCTCTCAGCCTCAACATTCGCCGCACACCATTGGGAACTGCTTTAGTGATGATGGTGATGCGAGGGGGGCTCCTTGCGGCGGATGTCCGGCTCTGGATCGCCTGGCTGCCAAAGGTAGCTAGCTAGGAAGTTCGTGCCGCCCCAGCGGACGTTCAGCTTGTTCTCTGCCACTTCCTGCTGCAGTTGCTCGTACTTGATAGCGTGATCAGGGTCATCCAGGTCGAGCTGCCTAAAAAGAAAGTTGGAGGCCATAGCCCGTTTGCCAACCTGAGCGATGCGCGTGCGCTGGCCGAACGTGACGTCGAAAGTCCAGTAGAAGGCGACGGGAAAGATGGCGCCAAAGAAAAAAAGAAACTGACTCTTTCCATCCTTCACCTTGGCAAAAGGCTGACCCCACCAGCCGGGGTTGATGGCGATGGGATAGAAGGGAGGTGCATTCGCGTCACCGTGCTCACCAGGCACACGCGCGTACCGACGCGCCACGCGGCGCATCATACCATTCCGACGAGCCTGCATCTCTGTCAAAACCTCTGTTGCTGCTCTGGCTGTCTATTCTCTTCTTCTCTTTGTGAATTTGCTTTGCTTCCTCGACTGGAGTTGTACCAGGCGACTTCGGTACGACAAACTACGTCACAACAAGGTGGAGACACGGGGTGAGCCTAGACGTGCACGTCTGGTTTGGTCGTTGTGTTTTCGTTCTCTCTCTATCGATTCCTTTTTCTGCGTATGCGAGAGACTTCAATGTCCCTTGAGCCAATCCTATTCAATCTCCCAGCCTGCGATGTACGTATGCGCGCCCCCCACTTTCGCTTCTAGGGAGGAGGAGAACGCAGGGAGAGTTGTGTTGGGGCTTTCGAGGTTCAATGTGAGCTGTGAGTCACTGCAGAAGCACGGGAAAGAGGAAGAAGGGAATGCCAGGAGAGGTAAGTATGATGGTGGTGTTTTTTTTCTGTGAAAGCTATGCCGCCATCCACCTGAGCGAGCGAGTGAGAGAGCGATGTAGAAGAAAAGCAAAGACGTCATGGAGTGCAGAAGTGCATGCCAAAGAGTGTGAGAGGCACACGTCAAGCGGGTGCCTTTTATGTGTTTGTACGTTGTGTGTGTGTGTGTGTGTGTGACTGTGGCTGTAGCGGAACCGCTCTTGGACACTCGAATTCACAAAGACACACGTGCCATAGCTGATCATACCTAGACGCACCGGTGTCCTGGCGTTTCCCGTGATTAGGTAACTGTCTCTGCTGAGTCCAGGAGTGCTCCTCCTGCGGCGGGCAAGTGCAACCCATCCACCCACTCTCCATAGAGCAAGCGGTTAACAGAAGACGCTTCATGGGCATCATAAGTAAGCAGTAGCTATAGTACTGCGGAACAGCTCGTTCCAGTTTTTCTCTCATATGCCTGTGGGGCGCGCTCGAGATGACTGGCGCAGTTATTGTCGTCTTCTTCGGCTTCTTCCTTTCCCTCCCCCTCCCTCACAGTTTGGCAGTGACAGACGTGGTGAAGGGACGAGAAAGAACGTAAAGCAGAGGAAAGACGTGTGTGCGCGCGTCTGGTACACGTACAAAACAAATGTGTCTAACACGAACAAAGGAGGTGGGGCGGAAAATCATACTCTTGATGATGAAGTAGACGATGCACAAGATGAGAAGAAGAGAGGAAGACAGAGACAGGGGAGGAGGTGGTGGTGGTGGTGGTTCGTGCGGGAACAAGGGGGAAAGGCGACGAAGAAAAAGCCGTTCGTAAATGAGGAGTCGGAGCGGAGGAGGAGGAGGTTCGTGCGGGATGGGGGCAAACAAAAAAACTCTCGCGCGCTATGGCGCTGTACATGTCGTCGAAGTAAGACAGAGACTACACGATGAGTGTCGATTACACAGCCGCCCACCCGCACACCGAGTCAATAAAAGAGTCAGATAGAAGAGTGAGGGCAAACACACGCACACGCACAAACACACGGACATCAACGCAAATACAACTGAGCGACGGCTCATCCACAGCCTCATGCGGTGCCGCCAAGAGAGGGAGAGGAAAGGGGAATCAAAAAGCACACATGAAGCAGCAACTCTATGAGTACAAGGCCTGTATTTGACTGTAGTATATATGTGCGCCCACACGCCCGCATGCCATTCGGCGACGTGGAAGGGAGAAGGGAGAGGGGAGGGGCGAGTAACCCGCTAACGGCTCCTCGCCTGCCCCTCAAGAGAAATCGTGCTTTGTAATGAAGACAGACGGCGCCCCAGTTACGGCGCGACAGGCATGCGGTAAGTTGCGCATGGCCACATACGAAGCCGGAAACGCTGTGGGAGCGGCGGCGGCGGCGGTGCCACTCGCTGGCCCTCTCGCACTTGTGTCCGTGCGCTTTAGTGGCGTGTGATAGTAGTGCCCTTTCGGTGAGCTTGGAGAGGAGCCGATATCACTAAGGTTCACCTGGCGGCCGACAGTGTCGGCAGAGCCGCGAGGCATGCTGTGCACACCAAGCGGCGAGTCGGTCGGCGGACCGCCAGCTTGAGTCGGCGTCCAGCGTCCCGCATAGCAGGGCTGGTATGGCATCGCTACCTGCCCCTGTGTCGTCGCGGTTGACAAGGTCAGTTTAGCCAACCGGGTCTCAATGGACGAGGAGAGACAGTTGATCAGGTCATGCAGTTGCTTGTCCAGCCGCTGCAGCAGCTTTGCCTCAACCTTTTTCATGTACTTCTGCAGCTTGTGGTCGAGCACGGACTCCACATAGGCGCGTAAAACATCCTCAGGAAAGTCAACCATTATGCTGCGGTGCGTCAGTCGCTGATCAGGCACAGCTACCTGTAACGCGAGGACCTTGGCGTCAGCGTCGACGACCGGTGGAGGTGCAGCGGCTGCAGCACTCATCTTTCGCGTTTCCTCGTATCGCTGCTCCGCCTCCCTGCGGCGCTCCATCGCCTGCTGCAGCACTACGCGTCTAACCATGGTGAGATCATCGCGCTGGTACTGCACAGCCTCGTTCAGCGCCGCAACTGCTTGCTCCAGCGCACCTAGACGCGCGCCGTGCAAAGAACAGAGCTCTACTGCCGAGGAGGGCACCGCAGGCGGTGCCCAACCTCCCAAAGCCATCGGTGAAGTGTTCATTGGGGTTGGCTGGGGGGATTGGCTACCCTCCGGCTGCGCAGACCCCTTGTTGCGGCTGCGCCTCCCTCGGTCATCGCGGTATCGACGGCGACTGCTGCTGCGACAGTGATGCCGGCGGCTGTGGTGACGCGCGGTCGGCTTGCCCTCGCTATTGTCGTCGCCCTTATCATCGGTGTTCCCTTCTCGATTATCTCCGCGCTGCTGTGCTGCGAAAGCATCGGCCTCGCTCCCACTGCCCAACGATTTAGCGGGCGGCTCCTGTGGCATGTGCAAGAGCAAGCTCTTTCCCGGGGAGACGATCTTGATTGGCTTCAGCATCTTGATGTCGTCGTCGAGGTCACGGAGAAGTTGGCTCATGCGGCTGCAGCTGCGAGTTTCTCCCGGCGAGCGACCGACAGCGCTGCCGTTTGTGCAATCGCCACAGTGCGCTGACGCAGACAGCCCAGAGCCGATGAACACCTCAACATCTGCCGAACGAGCACCGCGAGGGGTGGGTGTCGAGGCGATAGCTGCCCCAGGCAGCACCGACGTCGGCGGGGCCCGTCGTGGTAGAGGGCTTCTGTCCAAGCTGCCAGAAGCGCCGGCTGGTCGCAGTGCGGATGCCGGAGAGGACATGTGAGGCAACACCGTAGCGGTAGATGTGCGCGGAGAAACGGATTCCCCACGAAGAAAGTCATCCATTGACGCTGCGGCGCGTTCTTCTAGTTGGCTGGGCGCGCCGTAATGCGAACCAGGGTCATTCTCCAGTAGCACAATTTTGTTCATGTACGTTGGGCCTTGGCCGAAGGTGTCCATGATCCTGTAGCGCACGTATCGGTGCTCTTGCGGGATTGCACGCGGAAGCTTCCACACCTGGGTACCAGCTCCAGGTAGTGCTTGACATACAAGAAGAACGCTCATCGTGTCTGGTGACGCACCAGATGCGATCTCGACCGTGCGCGGATTGGTAAGGTAGTCTTGCCACACGTGCCAGCCGGCGTATTGTAGCGGTGGGTGAGACGCTGAGAGGTACACCGTCACGTGTTGTGGGGCATCACCCGTGACCCAAAGTTGGTCTTCGCGGAGCTGCAGCAGGTGGGAGGCGGTGCTGGCGACGTGCGCCGCCTCGTGAGACACCTCGGCGATCTGAGCTCCATTCTCTTCAAGCGCCCAGTTGATGCCGGACATGAGCAGATGCCCAGAAAAGGCGTGCCCCTGCGAATAGCACAAGCAAGAGAGAAATATGCCTCTCGAATGCGGTAAAGTTAAGGTGCAAAGGCTCGAGTCCAGGGTACGCTACACAGAGCGTCGAGGGTGCTAGGCACAGAGCTGCGCCGCTTCTGCTGCTGCGGATGTGTATTTGAAGGAGTGGGAGACCTAAGCTTCCTGAGAGAGAGAGAGAGACGATGCGTTGGAGAGTGAAATAGCGGGACGTAGGTACCGACGCGGGTGGGGGAAGCGGGTGAGGAGAGAGAGGAGTAACCTGAGAGCTCCTGACACTCGCTACTGCCTCTTTTCCGTTCACGTCGACGCTTCGTCTTGCGCACGCACTTGTCCTTCTCTACGTATATGGATGGGCGCTGCTGTCCGTAGAAGAGGAAAAAAGTAGCGGGGCAGAGACACAGGACGCGGCGCGAGCGCGTGCCGAGAAGTCACGGGAACGGTGAAAAGAAGAGTGAGAAAGACCATCACCCCATTGGGGCGGCACAACAGCACACCGCACCAGCGAGTCCGTGCGGGCGTATATGTGGAGTGATGGACAGGGATGTGCAGGAAAGGGGAAGGAGAGAGGGCGGGAAGAAGAAAGCGGAGACGAATGGAAGAGGCAAGCGAGAAAGGAAAACTGGAGACAAGGCGTGTCTTTGAGTGGCTGCCTTGGGGGCACACATCAGTGGTGGCCCGCACGCTTGCACGCGCCGTCTAAGTCAGTGCGGGAGGAGAGAGAAAAAGCGAGAGGAAAGGGCGAGGGCTGGTGGTGGCCAAGCCGCTGCTACGCTTCAACATACATTGCAGCTTTCAAGTCTGCACCACAAGCACACACCCGCCCCCTGCTTCCCTAAAGTGGGAGAAATGCACGCCGGGTGTGCTTCACTCAGCGCTGAAGGCGTCTAATGGGCCGCGGCACTCTCCTTGGGTCCCCTTCCACCCACCCAGAGCAAAAGCAAACAACAAATCGCTCTCCGCTCAGCGGCTTGCGCAGCCGTAAGAGGGGGAGGGAGGGGGGATGAGGCACTGAGAGGCGAAAGTAAACCTCCCCGAGCTTGCTGTGTACGTGCCGTATTAGGCCTCGTTGGCTGTTGCTTCTTCCCATGTAGAGGCGCGCTGATGTCTCCCCCTTTCGATGCATCGGAAAGGAGAGGCAGACGTACGGCTCGAGGGTGCAGAGAGGCACACACACGCGGCAGAGAAAAGGCTGTCGAGAACAAAGAGGGCAACATGCGAGAGAAGAGGAGGTACATGTGATAGGGAAAAGGAGAAGGGGAAGGGGAAGAAGGCGATGACTCCACCGCCAGGGGTGGGGTGGGGGGGGGGGGGGGGGGTAGTCCGCCACCGAAGAAGAAAGTGGGAAAAGCGTGAAGAAAAGAAGATGGCCAGGGCGCAAGAGAGGGAGATGCTGTGGCTTCATCCAGTGCAGCCACAGCATCTCCACTATGTACATCTTTACGGGCATGTGAAGGGACGGGAAGGGAGGGTTTGTGCTCTACCAATCGAGGAAGAACAATCGATGGAGAGTAGCAGAAGTTCGAGAGAGGGGGTGCGGGATGCAGTGACAAACAATAAAACAGCGGGGCGGTCCATAAAACAAGGGCGGGTGTGTGGGTCCCGTTGGGCCGCACCCCCCCTCCCCCTTCCGGCACGCCCGGACGTGCCAGTGTGCCAAGGCCAACGCCAAACGAGGCACGCCAACAATGAGAAGCACAAACGAGGAGGAAATCCACCGACCCGAATGCCTGCGCGCGAGTGCATGCCTTTGCATAGGAAAATGGGTGGGTGGGGGGGGGCGCATGATAGACGCGTGCGCGCCACCGAGCACAACGGGAAGCACATCACAAGGAAAGAAAGGAGGCGAACCACACATATCACTCAAATGGTCTACGATACACGTGACCCCCCCTTTGCCGGCAACACAGATAAAATGATGTGGAAGAATAGCGAAGAGAGAGCGCATGCCCATCAACGTCAGCTGATCAATGCCGCAGCACACGCTGCAAGGCATGGCACCCACTCACCCACACACACGCGGCGGCGGTAGCCAGAGCAGACACTCCACTGAATGACCGCCGCACCCTAGACGGAGATTAAGGTGCTAACTACAACCGCCCATAGTCCTTCACTGATAGTTGCATCAGGGTCTCACACGGCGTAGGCGCGGCGCTTCGGCAAATGATTGCGGCTGATGCCTAGCCCCGTCTGCGATGAAGAGCGCGTAGAAGCGGTAACAGGTGCGGCAGCCGCCGTTTCGCTACGTGTTGCCCTGTTGGCAGCGCGAGCTGAAGAGACAACGGCGGAATAGTAAGCCACGTAGCCCTCCAGCGTTCTGCCATGCTGGCGAGTGGGGGAGATGTGGGCGGACGCCAGGACGGTCGAGTTCGGCGCAAACACCGGAGACGAAGCGAGCGTCTGCGCGGCGTGCAACGTCCCTGGCAAGGGCTCATACGATGGCACAGCCTGGAACCAACGATCCCGCGCCGCAGTAAGAGTCGGCCACGCCTCCGCCGGGGCGGCTTCAGAAGACGGTGCAATCGGTGGAAGCCGCTGTGCTGATGTGATCGAAGTAGGCGCCGGCATCACGCCGCTTGTGCCCGGCGGTGGTGGCTCCACCGCCGGGCCGCGCACGATCCGCAGCGTTAGCGGATCGGCGGCCCCTCTCACGCCATCGTAGCACGCTAGCAAAGCGGGGTCTACCGTGGGCTCTGCGGGGACTACCTTAATGACACCCCGATCGGTGGCTGCCTCGCGGAGGCGCCTCAAGCTGCGCGCCTGAGCGTTCTGGGCCCGGCACGCCGACGCATTCGCCGGCACCTCGTCCCCACGCGATGGTGCGGGGTGAATTGCGTCTGCCTCGGCACGGCTGGTGTGTGGGGGCTTCCGCTTTGAAAGCGGTAGCGTCGGCCCATGTGCCGTGCCTCTGGAAGCAGCAGGGATGAGTAGACGCACCTCTCCCTTTGCTTCGTCACTAACAGGCTTCACCGCGGCTGTGCGGGCAGACGACTTCTTCGGATCAGTGCTGTGCGTGACAGCCGAGTGGTGCACCCCCGCCTCCACTATCCCGCTTTCCTCGCTGTTTATCCCTGCAGTACAACCCCCAAGTAACGGCGAGGTAATCCTCTTGTCACCCCCGCGCCGACTGAAGCCTTTTGTCCGCGGTGCGGCCCTTTCCTTCGTGGCTGTGGCCGCTGCCCCTACCCCTGCTTCCCCATACTGAGTGTAGATGCTCATCGGTGGCAGCTTTGTGTGGGGGAGAGTAGGCAGCTGCAGGTCCTCCATCTGTGCTTGCCGTAACCCGTTCAAGATGGACAGCTGTACAGGCTTGGGGCAGCTATTGTACACGAGGCGCAGCATTCGTGTTGGAATGGCCCACATCTCCACCGTCGTCACTGACTCCCACCCGTTGGGCCACTTGTCCAAGAGAAGGGCCTCCCAGCTGCCTGCCAGGGCCGAGGCGAGGTGGCGGCTTGGCTGCACTGGCAGCGCTGGATTGATGTCTTCCGACTCGTCCGGATAGATGAGGGGTGCCGATTCCAGCAGCTGTTGGAGCAGCTGCGCCGACGTCACAGTGTCAGAGACTGCGTTGAAGGTCCCATTTGCCTTCAGACTCACAGTGTTGTTCGGGGACGTCATTGTCGCCGCTAATGTAGAAAACGACGCATCGCGAAAAGAGAAGTTCCACTCCACGCCATCCTGCTTCTCCACCTCCGCCTCCGCCTCCGCCGCCTCGCCAGCCACAACCTCGGAGAAGCGGGTCGCGGTGATGCGCCGCACTGCGCCTTCCTCACGAGGACTGTTATGGGGGCGCTGCTTGGCGGTGCCAATAGAGTCAACAACACCAGGACTAGAAGTGAGAGCTGTGTCCCGCTTTGCTGCGTGCCCTGATTGCCGGCTCGTACTGCCATGATGGCGCCCATCTGTCTTGTTTCTGCCGAGTGCATTGGCGCTGCCACCGTTCTCGCCTGGCGTACCATCCGGATTTTCAACCTCGCACGAGGCCGGCACCTCGAGGGACTTGGTAGCCGTCTTGCTGCAGTGCCGCGGATCACGGACGCTGCCGCTCACGATAAGGAAAAGATCAGAGAGGTGCTGCGCCGGATCGCACACCGAGACGGAGCGGTTTATCAAGCGTGGCCGCGCGTACTGCACAAGCTCTGCACGCTTCTCGGCGGGGAAGCGCTGCAGCAGCGGTACATGGGCAAGGCACTCGGGGTGAAGGCGCATGTTGTCCTGCCGCCGTTGCATCAGTTGCCCCCGCAGCTGGGCGTAGAGCAACGGGTCGTCGAGCAGCGCGTCCACAAACCGCTCGCCAGGTATCTTGAAAAAGAGCGCTACGCGGCTGCTGACGGTGCATGTGTACGGTTGCACCCCAGGGATCAGGTGCGGCTCCTCACCCAGCATGAGGTAGCGGCCTGAAACATTGAGCGCAATGAAGGAATTGGTGCCAAGACGCTGCGCAACGCTGTTGTCTCCGTAGGCTCCTGCTGCATCTTTTGTCCGCCGCAGAACTGTTCCCTCGAGCATGCAGTACACGTCACCAGCAACGTCACCGTGGGAGAAGAGTGGCTCACCGCGCACCTTCACAATGGGGATAAAGTCGCCTAGGTAGGCGGACATGCGCTTCGTGAGCTTACGGTAAATGGGGATGGATCCATAGCACTTGGCCGGGTGGTACCATTGCTGCAGCCACCACAGACTATGCTGTCGCACAGCTTCCTTGTACTTGTCGAGCATCACGCGGTCTGCAAACGAGCGAAAGACGTCCTCAAAGTCCTCGGCGCGCAGTACCCACACGATGCACTGTGACAACGCGCGGTAGGTGCCAGCGAAGAGAGCACTGCCACCAAACACGCCACCAAAAGAGGTGCCGGCCATGATCACTTCCTTGGATGGTCGGGACGCAGCACCGCCGACAGTTTTCAGTTCATGGTGTCGCGCATTATCATGCATGGCGCTCGCCTCGTCGGCTGGTTCAGCGTTGTTGCCATACTGCCGCCCCCGTTCCGTGCACACCTCGCACTTGCCGGAGATGAGAAAATACATGGCCTTCTGGCTAGAGTCGCCAGCCTTTACAATGATGTCGCCTGGCAGGAAGCGTTGCCGCAGCATAGTCTCAGCGAAACATTGGAGGAGAGCGGCATTGTTTAGAGAGTCCAAGAAGGCGTTGTGGTCGCGGAGGTAGGTGCCTTGAGGGGTAGGGTCGGCATCTTCGCCTAGCGCGCCTCGGCTGGTGTAATGGTCACTGCCAGTGTTCGCAGTGTATTTTGAGCGAGCACCCTTGGGAACCACCGACCCCGTTTCGGCCTTGCGCTTCAGCAGCGTGGGCAAAAGGTGGCGCTCTAGCGCTTGGTGCAGCCGCTGGCGGCGGAAGCGGAGCTTCATTTCCCGGTGGGTTAGGGCAGTCACCACTAACACCTCCCACATCGCAGCACGCTTCATGGCACACGCCATCTGCACCATGTTGCTGCTGCCCGTGAGCGCGGCAGTGAGCGCGGCAGTGCGTGCAGCAGCATCTGCTACGGTGCAGAAAGAGTTGCGGCCACTGCTAGGCACCCCAACGCCGCCAGTAGACGCAGCGAGAATGCTACCTTGACTCAGCTCGAGCATGGAGCGCGATTCCTCCATCGCTTCCCGCAGCGTTGCAGAAGACTCAGGCACCGCACTTATGCTCATGGCACGCGGGGGCACCCCATCATCCTGCACGATGGAAACAGTGCTGCTGTTGGCGTCGCCAACCCCCACCCGACCGTGAGAAAGCATACCGATTGAGCTATTAGTGACGTGCATACTCTGCCGGTGAGCCAGGTTAAGGGAGTTCTCGAAGGCGGTGCCGTTGATACGCATGCTGGGGTAGAAGGAGCACATCTGGATCGCCCGCCCCACGTCGGTGGCCACCTCGGTGCAGCTCAGCAAAGCGGCCCAGGCGTTTGCCGCCGGTGGTACCAGTGCAACGGCATTTGGGTTACCATACGAATAGCTGGAACGGTAGCTGCGTCGCCTGCTGGCCGAGTAGGTGGAAGTGGACTGACGGCGTGCCTCATGCTGAGCGCGGGACATGCATAGCGGCAGTGCTGACTCGCGCCGCGACAGCTTGCGCACCCTCTCGCTTGGATAGATCGAGGGCGTGCGCTGCTGCATATCATCCGTGGAGGTCTTCGTCATGGTCGGCGTTGTGATATTGCTCATTTTCTTCCTTGGCAAGCTGCATATTTTCTCTCCATTGACTACCTGCCGTGCAGTGCAAACCGATAGCAGAGAGAGAGGGAGAGGCTCGAGTAAGCACTGGAGAACGATGAATTAGACTCGTGTTTGGGACAGAGAGCCGTCCCACTCACCTGTGCGTGTGTGCGTCGGTGTATCCTCCTGGGGAAGGAGTGAGAAGTAAACACAAAATATTGTATCTGCACCACCGTGTTGAGTGGGCGGAGGGTCGAGTTAGAGAAGAGAAACGACCCTCTCGTCTCTTCGAAAGTGTGTGAAACTGGGGAGGAAGTGGGGATACGTGGCTTGATGAAACCGGTCGCTGTCTCGCAAACTAGCACGTGCCGATCCAGGACAAACTGCGCGGCCAGAGCCAGTGCCACTGTGTTCAACCACGAGCAGCACGGAAAATAAAATAAAAAAACGTCAGGCGCTCATGTGAAGGAAAGGTGTGAGAGCGTTGAACAAAGGAGGAGTGGGAGCGAGTGAGGAAAAGCAGGCATGCTCGTCACTCCTGGCGTGATGTTCCTCCTCACTGGGTGTTCGCAGTGCAGGGGAGCGATCCATCTGATCGCCGCACAAGTTGGCGCGGGAGCGCGAAAAGGAAAAGGTGGCGTAGACGCGCGGCTGCGCACCTTTGTGGACAACGTCATTCTTTTACGATACAAAAGGCGTCAAACCAACGAACAGCGCTACACACACACACACACACACACAGAGAGAGACATCTGGGCACCGGCCCGCCTACACAGGTAAATCCCCCCTCCACCACCATCCCCTCCACCACCACCACCACCACCCGCACAGACAAGGAGAGAGGGACAGCTCGCTCTTCATACATTCGGTTACCCTTTCAGGAGGGAGGACGGGATGGGCCGGTAGGCAAGCAGAGGATACAAGAGCGACACACCGTCAGGTGGACAGACAAGCCACACGTGGAACGAAAGACAGGGATGCTTGGATGGAGGAGGGAGGAGGAAAGATGTGAGTGTATGTCCATCAGCTCTTTGACCTGTACATATTGTGTCCCGCCCCCTCCTCCTCCGCCTCCGAGTCACTCTCCTCCTCTCGGAGACACAAGAAGCCGCGAAAGTGCAGGCGCGGCATCCAACTAATTTCCCGTCGTGTCTCGTGACAGTTCACATCCTCTACAGGCCGTCCTCAAAGTTCACGTTGTCGATCCCAGTAGACTCATCCTGGATGGCACGCTCCAGCTCATCGCGCTCCGCTTTAGCTTCCTTGCGACGCTCCTCGATAATCTCAGGGTCCGTCACGTCGTAGCGCATGGCGCGCTTGGCGTCGTTGTGCGTCAAGTTCAGGAACTGGATGCGGCGCTGCAGCGCGTAAAGTGGCTCAGAGGTGGAGTAGACGTCGATGCTATCGCTGGAGATGAGCTCGCCCTTTTCGTTGTCTAGAACGGCATCAATCACACCATCATGGATAGCCTTGGAGAGAATGTACTCAGCATCCGACACGTTACTCATGGCAAGCTTTGAGCACACGTCGGAGATGCTGATTCGGCTGTACGCCTGGCAGATGCGGCGCAGGCCTGTCTTGATAACGTGCTGATGGACACGCAGGATAAGGGAGTGGGTGCGGTCATGCTCAAAGGTCACCTGGTGCTCGCGCAAAACCGTCATGAAGCGGTCTACTTGCCCAAAGCGCACGCACGAGGCGAGTTGCAAGTACGGCGCGAGACTGTCGCGCATGTCCTTGGCGAGGAAATCAGAGCGAGGCGGAATTTCGCCAAGAAGCAGCTGAACTACCAAAGACAGCTTCGTCGTCGCGATGCGAAAGCCGAAGGCGCGCTCCGGTGCCTTACGCAGTGCCTGCTGCAGACACTGATGCGCGTCGACGTACTCGAGTCGCAGCGCACGTGTGAGTCCGACGTAGTAAAAGTAGCGAGCAGCCTGGTTGTTCGCGCGATGCGGCAGGGTAACGTTGCATGTCGCGATGAACGCCTCTGCCTGCTCGTGCTGGTGCGTACTGGTGAGTAAGGCAAGGATGTCGTTGAGCACAATCTCCATGCCAAGCTCGTCATGGCGCACACACACAGCGCGGTAAAGGGCCATGAGGCGCTTCAGCTGCTCCGCCTCGGCACGCTTCGTGGCGGCCGTGGCATTAGTCGACGTCTTGGCGGCAACGAGGGGCATGGTAGAGCTGGCAAGCCGGACGAAACTGAGAGATGCTGTGCAAAGCGAGGCAGAGAGAGCAGTAACACACCCAGGACGTATGCAGCGATGCGGACACGCTAACGCACACTCCAAGTCGGATTCCGTTGATAGGTTATCGTGATCTAGTTGTTGGCGCTAGCGCCAACTTGCTCAAGTGCGCCTGCTATGGCAGCGCAAGTGGAGAGAAAGGGGCGGAGTATAATAGCAACACGAGCACGCCCGAGTGCGCGCACCACACGAGAAGAGAGACGGCGGTGGTGGAGATTGTCAAAGGCACAAAGTCAGACAAGATGGCGGCGCACAGCGTGAGCGAGAGAGGGGAGGGAGTGTAGGTGTTGGCGACAGAAGAAGAACAACAAAGGCACTGCGTGGTAGGTCAAGCCCGTAGACGATATACTTTACCTTTCGAGTTTGGCCTTCTTTGTGGAGGAGGAAGTGGGGGGAAAATAAGAGATGCTAGTGTGTGCGCATCATCATTATTATCGTTTTCACCAGTGACGTGGTGCAGCCGGAGATGGCGCAGATCCCCCCCACACACACGCATACAGAGAGAGAGAGAGAAAGAAACGTACAGCGGGCAGAGGGTTAGCCCAGCCACAGCGTCAGAGAAAAGGAAAAGAGAAGGGGGGGGGGCAGACAGAAGAACAACTGAGAGAGTGGAGAGTTTCAGCGCGAGTAATGCGGATCTTTACTGGAGAAGTGCCGGAGGGGGCTACTAGGCACGCACAAGCATTCATTCCATTGGGCGATACAGCAGATGGGCTTGCTGCCGTCGAGGAGAGAAGAATGAGAGCAAAAAAGTGAGGAGACGCACCAATTACGTGCGGATGCCCCATTCAATGTCTTAGCGCTCAAGAACAGAGCCCGTTGTATGGATGGTCTTGCACAGCTGCTGTTACCACAGAAGCGCTGTCTTTCCGTCTCCTCCTCTCCCAACGCTCACTTGATCTGAATATCCCAAGCGTCTTCCAGCCGACAATTTGGCGAGACCAGAAGGAGGCAAGTGCTTCTTGCTGCTACGGCGCGCATAAGCTTTCCTTCTTGGGGGGGGGGGGGGGGGGCGGTGAATCCGGTTGCCACACTGTGAGTTGTTCCATCTTCACGCCTACGCTCTATGGAAACTTTATACTTGCGTTGGCTTTGCTTTTTTTTCCGCTTTCTTGTTAGTTATGGCCATGACACGAGAGCATAGGTGAAGATGGCTTAGCACAGTGTCGCTGATTAAACGTAAGCAAGACGCCGGCTCGGATGCCCATACACAACAGCAGTCGATCAACACACACACACACACACGCAGCCTTCACGTCGAAAAGAAAACAACACGAAAATGGTGAGCAAGACACCATTAGCCGTCGGCCATCCTCGGAGCTCCCAGGCGCGCGTGGGGGAGGATGAAGGAAACCAGGGTACCGCCTCGTATACACACGTTCGCCGATGCAGACTCGCCTTTTAGCACTCAGCAAAGCAAAACAGGTAAAGAAAAAGAGGACGCGAGTCGAGGAGTGCACGTCGCCGACTCTCGAGGGAAAACGGAGGTGCAGCGCCGTATTGCTACACAGCTGAAAGTGACAAGGCAGCGAGCAGAGGCAAAGCCGGAGCGATGAGTGCGCACGGCGGCGCTGTCTGGTAGTGATCCTTTAGTAGCGGCCACGCCTGAAGCCGTCGCCACTCTGGATGCGAGAAGAAAAGCGACTGCACAGGCGACCACGGCCGTATGGAGAGGCACCAGCAGTGCGGCTGGCACCGCCTCGTCCACGACCGCGGCCGAAACCGGAGCCACCGCCACTTCCACCAGCCGAGCGACTCTCGAGCCAGTCCATCTCGAGCCTGCGTTTTTTCGACATCTCCTTCGTGTTCATCTCGATGAGCTCACGAAAGTCGTCCCCCTCGTCCGCTATGGAGGCTACCGCCGCAGTGCTTCCGCCCAGCGCATTCTCAGCATCCTCCTCATCTTTCTCCACCATCAATTCCTCCTCATCGAGCTCAGTGTCGTAGGCGGCATCGTCATCCAGACCCCACTCGAGATCGTTATCACTGACCTCGGCATCGAGGTCAACCAGACCACCATCACGGTCGTCATCACCGTCGTCCGCTGTGCCATCAGTGCTGCCTTGCCCGTCCTGCTCTTCCTCACGGGACACCTCCCCGTTCTTGTCCTTGGTTGCCGCACGCTTTGGTGTCGCTGCTGCCTTCTTGATATCACATGATGCACCCGCTGCACTTGTCGTCTCCGCGGGGTCGGCCAGCGTGCCAGAGGGACCGAAGAGGGCCGTGTCAAAGCTGGTCACGCGCATCGCCACATCCGCCTCGCCACTCGCATCACCCCAGGTGGTGCGCACCTGCGACAAGCCTTCGAGGAATCGCCGACGCTGCACGGCGTACCGGTGCAGAAAGAGTGCCGCCACGTCCACATCCTGCGGGCTGGCGTTGACGAAGTACGGGTCGGACGTGCTGGGCAGACTCGCTTTGTGTCCGGCACGGTGGAAGATGGAAATGCCTGTAGTCGCACCGCCGCCCTTGTAGTCATCCTCCTCCTTTACATCGGGCGTGGCGTCGACAAACATGTTGAGGAAATTGAGCGGCGTCATGTCATCGAGCGGATGCACATCAAAGACAATGTCCTCGCCAAAGAGCAACAGTATGGAGAGCTTGACGACAGACGGGTGTGAGTGGCGCGAGAGAACGTTGAGTGTCCAAACACACTCGCCGGCGGCGTTCGCGAAGAGCGGTTCACGAGCCCTGGGGTCGTAGGCGGAGCTGGAGGAGGCCAAAGCACTGGGGTTGCCAGTGCTTTGGCCGGCCTTGCACTTTTGTGCGAGTGCAGTAGAGGGGGCTGGTGGGTTCGCGTGCGCCTTGAGCATATTGCGCACGTGGGGGTGAGCCTGTGACATCTCGCCGACTAACAAAAGTACCGCACATATGACAGCGTCATTGAAGAAGAGGGCGCGCTGCAGAAGTCGGTGGACAAAGGCCGCCACGCGTGCCTTCGACTTGTCAGCTCGCATTGCCTTGTGTAAGAGGGAGAAAAAGTTAGTGAGCTGCGCCGACTGCGGTATCTGCTTCGGCGAGAGCAACAGCAGTCCGTAGAGTGTACGGTACCAGCGATTGAGGAAAGACTCCGCCGTTCCTTTATGGAAGGCGAGAAGCTGCAGAAGCGTCAGTGTGGCCACGCGCTGCTGAAAGCTGCCAGTGTTGGCAAGGATGAAAAGAGCGTTGAGGTGCTCCTCCAGCGAGGCCAGGTCGACCCCAGCGTACGGGAAGGCGCGGCGTAGCCCGACAATGATGGCCGTCGTCACTGTGGAGTCGGCGTTGCCGGTTAGAGCGAGCTGGCGGAAGAGGCTAAGGTAGGTCTGTACGCACTTGAGTGCCAGCTTACGCTCCTCCTTGCTGAAGACGAGCTGGTTCATGACATTGGCGGCGTAGCGCATTGTCCGAAGTGGGCAGTTTTTCATAAAGATGGTCTTCTCCAACTCGGTGAACAACATCGACTGGTGCGTAGAAGACTCCGAGAGAAGCTTCAGCAAGTGATGGTACGCCTTGTGTGCGACGCTAGAGAGAGGGTCGCCCAGTTTGTCAATTATCATCGCCATGGCAGTGCTGCGGCCCTCGGCAATGGAGCAGAGCAGCTTGCCCACAGCATCCAGCCACGTATCGCGGCGCTGCACAATACGGTCCTTCAGCATCGACTCGCCCAAGGACAGGAACTGGGCGTAGGTGCGCTTCAGGTAGTCTTCAAGATACCAGTAGACGAGTGTCGTCTTGCGCGCCACCTCGTCCGTTGGCAGTGTGGCAAAGTACTGCGAGACAAAGCGCTTCAGCGGGCGCGGTGGCAACAGTTTTGGCCACACAGCCGTCAGTGCCTTGAGCGCCGCCTCGTAGTGGTGCGTGTCCATGCGCGCTGTTTCAAAGAGTAGCGTGAATCCGTCCAGGTAGAACATGAAGTCTGTATCTGCGAGCTTCACCGCGGCGGAGGCGATCTTATCGGACGTCGTACCTCGACTCATAAACTGCGAGCTGTACCAGCGGCCGTGGTCCATCTGCGCCGCCTTGCCTTCTCCATCAAGGATGGCCTGCGCCTCCTGGTAGTACGTGTCCATCTGCTCTTTGGTGACGGTGGCGGTGGCCACATCGCGCAGACTGCAAGTGCGTAGCGGCAGTGGCACCATAAACCACTTCTTGTTGAGGTCCAGTACAGATGACGCCCTCATTTGGTCCCCTTTGTTTGTTTGTTTTTCTCTTCTTGCTATCCGCCTCTTTCTCTGTGTGCGTGTGTGCTTGTGTGCTAGCCTCCCTCAAAGTGGATGCAGAAGGGGGCAAAGACGGGTGATGCGGGCAGGTGGGGTAGAGGAGGGGGGGCTGTTGTTATCGCCGTCGTTCCAGAGTGTGGCCACGGGTGTTGTTTGTTTGTTTGTTTGGTCACGCGTGGAAACACCGAAAAGGGAGAAGAAAAAGAGAGGAAAGCACAGGCGAAAAGAAATGGAGGCGGTAACCGGCGTGGTCGTGGCATCCCCCCCAACACACACGCACATTCACAAGTGTATTCGCCAGTCCCCAAAGAGGGAGAGAGAGAAGAACACATGCCACCAACACGGTCAATGCCTTACCCCTTGGTTCGTGCAAAGGTGGAGAGAGGAGCCATGACAGACGTCATCCATCCCCTTCCCCCAAACGTGTGGTCAAAGACAGAGAGAAGTCAACCCATCGCGCCGCACCTCGCGTCTGCTCCCTCCAATCCAATGACGTGCTGTCCGAGAACAGCGCGCTGAGCTGTAGAGCTTCAATCCTTCCCTCCCCCCTTCCCCCGTCATGATGCTGTGACTGTTGCTTCCTTCGGTCATCGGTTCTTACTGTTGTAGTTGCTGCTGCGGAGCGATGATGAAATGGGTGAGAGGCCTCTGCCCTCCTTCGCTTCTTCTGCTACCGTAGCCCCTTCGATACCATTAATACTGTGCGATGTGTACATCCGCCTCCCTTTCTCTGGCAAGGACACAGCGGTAGGTCCACGCGCTAGGCTCAGAAAGAAGGGGGAAGGGGGGGCGAGAAAAGAAGAGAGGAATTATAACACCCAGAAGCAGCAGCGGCGATACTCGCTTCCACACACTCAGGAAGACTTGCCGTCGCGCCAGACCTCCGTGCAGGGCGCGCCACCCTCGAATCAGCGAAGCACAAAGGGAAAAAACACGCAGGTCTGGTGGCCTTGCGAGACGTACAGATGCGTTCTCACACCAACCCAGAGACACGCACGCACACATACACAGCCACGCACCTCTCTCGTACAACGTCGATAAAGCAGCTGAGGTGCAGCCCACACCTCCATCGTTTTCTTTTTTTCCACCTATCCCGGAAGAAAAGCACCAACGCCAAATGGCATGCTGGGTTGCTGGTGTGCGTGCACACACACACACAGACGGAACATCCTCTGAAGAGACCTGCTGTTGCTTTACTTCATGGACGCCTTCAGTGCGGCCAGACGGGCATCCAGCTGCTCATCCGTATCTGCTTCAGTCTCGGTGCTCTTCTGCGGCAGCGCTGTGTCGGTGACGCCGACCTTCGTGCGGAACTCAAGCCCTGCCTCGTCCATTACCTTCTGAATCTCTTGCTCCGTCTCCTCTTCCTCCATACCGTCGTCATCCATGACTTCGTCGACGGCGTCGTTCATCATCTCTTCCTTCATGCCCATCATCTCATTCTGCTTCTCGAACTCACGCATGATCTTCTGCATCTCAGGAATGTTCATTTTATTGTTCATGGAGCGCATCGCCCTGGTCACACCCTTCATGGCGTCCGCCATCTGCACTGAGGACTGCATTGTCTGTATGCGCAACGACACACCCTGGATCTGGGTACGCATACGGTACATCTTTTGGTTGTATTTGCGCGTGCGCACAAGGTCGCGGGCCATGATGCGCACTGCGTCCACCTGATCCTGCTTCGCCATCTTCTTCATCTCCATCAGAATCTTGCGCTCCTGTGTGCTCAGTTTGGAGCGCTCACGGTCAAGGTCGCGGCAGGTGCGGTCCAGCTGACGCTTGTACGCGCGCATCCTCTCCTGCGGCGTCGCACGGTGGAACAGGTCGGTAAATCCCATTCTGACTGACTTCCTTTCTATCTCGTTTTTCCCCTTTGTAGTTGTGTAGAGGAGGAGAGGCACAACGGCCAAGAATGGCGCAAAGCTTCTGCGGCTGTGTGCGTGTGTGTGTGTGGGGGGGGGGGGTGAACCTTCACCGAGAGGGAGAGAGTAATAGCGGGGTGACAGAGAAACAGGCGGTCAAGGAGAGCAAATGTGGATGGGAATAAAGGCCCGAGATGCCGGCGGAGTGGTGTGGGTGAGGAGGGGCAGTATCGCGAAGGAAGAGGGACCCCCCAAAAAAAAAAAAGCGAAGATGCGAGTGCGCGGGAATGGACTAAATGCGCACACCCACACGCAGCAAGAGAGAGAGAGGGAGAGAGACGGACGGACGCAAACGAAATGAAGGAGAGGCAGGAAAATGAGCGGGAGGAAGAAAAGAAGAGGCAACGCTGACAGAGACGAACAAAGTGGGGCAACAACGGAGGAAGGGAGGGGTGGCGAATGTGCTGAGTCGAGGGAGAGCCAGCGGGCGGGCGAAGCGGGAGGAGTGGATAAGAGAAGAGAACGTGAAGAGAAAAACGACGACTATGCAGCAGTGGTGGCACTCCCACTTGTCGTAGTACTAGCGGCGCTTCAAGCAGAGAGATTCCAGCGATGAGTCACTCAGAGGCATACCCAAAGGAGGGGGAGAGGTACACGCGTGCGTGCACGTGTATGCGTCAATGCTGGTGCGTAGAGGCTCGACTAATGTGGAAACAATTCACAGAAACAACTCATACACACACGCAAGCGTGAAGGAGAGAGGTGAAGAGTGGGAAGCCAAGAGAGCGCTAAAACATAAGAGAATCTCGAGTGCGTGAGAGAGAGAAAGTACTGAATGAAACAACAGAAAAGGGGCAGTCGACGTTAGTGGTAGTAGTCGTCGCTGTCGTCGTCGTGGTGCATCACTGTGGAGGAGGCGAAAGGTGTATGTGCGTGTATGGTAAAGTGGAGGTGCATGTATGCGTGGGTGCGTACGGTTTGCCATTGTCGTGTCGCCGCAGCACAAGTGGGGACCAGCCACCATACACACACGCACACAGAAACATGGGCAGCCAATCGAGGGATAAAGAAGCAGCAGAGGAGAAGCCAAGGAGAGAGGCACAAAATGCGAAAGGGGGGTGGTGGTGGTAGGTAGGTAGAGGAGGGGAGCATCACAACGACACCCACACGCACATATGCAAGGGAGAGGAGTGAAGAGATGTGGGAGAGGCGGGTGCATCGTAAGAAACAGAATACACGTTGGAACACTCATGGGGCGGGCAGACAGACACACACACCCACGCACCCGCACGATGCTGCGCACGCACCACACAGAAGCTTGACGCAGTGCGTGCTCATCCCAGAGAAGCAGGGCGGCACTTGTTCTGCAGAATGCAGGGATTCACAGAACTGAGAAGGTGCACTTGCGCGTGCATGATCCCTTACGTGAACCTCGATGTTACTGCTGGGAAGGCACATACATTAAACGAGTCAACCGAACGAAACGGAAGAACACACGGGGCCTGTGTGGGTATATGTGAGCTGCGCAGATGTGTGCCAGTGGCAGGGGCAGCTCCGAGCAGGCAGACAGAGAGAAACAGCAACAAAACACACACAGAGCGCATGCTACACAGGGACACGATGGGTACCGCTTCCCCCACACAGGGTTCGGCACGGGGCCTCTCTTGCAAGGCATGTGAGTGTTTCGCTTCCTCATTTCGTATTGCCTCTGCACGGGATAATGCCACGAACCCCAACACTGCATTCCTTTTCATTGTTTAGGTAAGTTCCTTCAGAATGCGGCGTGCCACCACCATAGTAGGCATCGTTGTTGTGCTTGCACATCCTCGCTGATACGGAGGCGCATTCTTGAACGTTGCGTAGAACGGCGCCTGACCCTTCTGGACGCTGACCACGGTGATCACTTGATCACCGGCGGAGGATCCTACCTTCGCCGTCGATGTCTTCGGCAACTCTGAAGCGGCCAGAGCGGCACTCCTTTTCCACCAGTTCGCAGGCATGGATCGCTTCACTGATGGCGACGAGCTATTGCCATTGCACTCACTCAAGCTGGCTCCACTCGCGTTTGCAATGTCTCCATTCTCACCCAGCCAGCGAAGCTCCTTCACCTGCACTGTGTCCTTCACCATCGCTGGGCAGAACCCCGACGTGCGCAACTGACGCGCAATATTCAGCTGCCTTGCATGGCCGAGGATTCGACCGTCGTCCGTGACGCCGAGAAGTATGACGCCACCGCGACATGTTGCCATGGCGGCCATCGTGTTGCGAAGTCGCTCCACGTCCATCAACGCAGGATGGTGATGCTGTTGCGAGTCTACACCAGCAGAGGGACCGTTCGCCACGAAACCCACTTTTGCTTTGAACTCAACGTTATGGCACTCTTCTAGCTGCGCCACGTCGGCAGTGGTACGTACGACGGGAACGGGCACACGCGCAGCGCCACGCAGCTTCCCAAAGTGCACGGAGACCGAATCTGACAATGCGCTGTATACCGCCTCTGCCTGGCGCAGCAAGCGCAGGTTCTCTGAGGCGACAGTGGGTGAGAGCGCCTCCTTAGTGACTGTTGCCTCAGGTACCGACATAGTTGCTCTAGTAAGTACCCTCTGTGCCCCTGCTGAGGAGAGTTTGTCTGTCACAGCTGCCTCGGCTTGTGCTGCGGCGCCGGCGGGTGTGGGAATCGTCGAGCCACGCATCTGGACGCACTGCGCGTACAAAGCACAAAACCGCTCGTGCGCTCGCTGGAACCGGTGGCAGCTCTCTCGTACTGCGCTCACCACATCGGAGAACGTGTTTAGCGCTCGCACAATGGTGTCATTGATGCTTTGATTGGCGGCGCTGCCCCCTTCTTCGCTGACGTCCTCCGATCTTAGCTGAGGGTCGTGTCTACACAGCAGAGATGTGGCCCAGTGAGTGGCTGTGGAGGACGCGGACGAGGTTGGCGTAGCACTGGAGTAATTGAGAGCTGGTCGAACCCGCACCGCGTAGGCATCTTCCAGCACCAGCGACAGTGCGTATGGCGAGGCACTCGGCTGGGGCGTGGTGGAGGCGTGGCCCAAAGACGGCGCTGTGGCGTGCATGCGCGGCTGCCTCGCCGGGTCAGCCCGCGCGCAGTAGAGACGGTGCGCCTGAACTGTCACGACACAGGGTGCATCGGCAAGGCGAAATACCGCCTCTGCGTTGGTGTCGTGGCGCATCACCTCCTCCGCATTGAAGCAACAGGCCAGCACGTTGCGTGCCGCAGCAGCGGCGGCGCTTTCCTCCTTCGATATCGCATCGTCTGGGCGGGGAGACCCAGAAGTGCGAGGTCGCTTGCGAGAGAAAGGGCTTTTCGCACAACGATGTCCTTCCGCATCTCTGTCAGCTAATTCGCCGAGGATCGCAGGTATTGGGATACGGCTTACGAAGCTCCACACACACACTGACGAAGACGCCGCTACCGCTGCAGTCTCGGCAGGAACCACGAAGTAAGGCACTGCAATGTAGGCGTAGCGAGAGGTATATCCCACCAACAAACCGTCCCACTCCACGCCGCGCACATCTGCGTGGAGGAGGCGGCGTGGCACTGCGGCGCCAGACGCAGTGCTATGGATAGTTGTCTGCGGTGCTGAGAGAGCAGCATCCACGACGTGAGCAAACGACAGCCGCAAGGGATTCTGGAAGAGACGCCGCGCCGCTACGTAAGCAGGGGCTTTCTGAACAGACCTCGAGGTGCCCGTCGATGGAGACCCTGGTGGCCGAGCCCAGCTACCCTCGTTCATGAACAGCTCTGTCAGCCATCGAGCAAGCTGCCACTGCAGCTGGGTCTGCTTCTCCTCACAAGCCTGCTGCTGGGATTGAAGCGCTACTATCGTGTCTATCGCTGTCGCCTCTGAGGCTGACATGTTGCCAGTGCGTTGCTGGATAACGTCGCGAGCGACACTCGCGTCGTAGAGCTGATGCGCCGCTCGAGCTCGGTTCCACAAGTCCCTGTCTAGTAATGTATCATGCATTGACTGCAGCGCTGCCGCGGTTTCGGTCTCTGGCTCGCCAAGCTGCACATCTGCCATGACCTCTCCTTCCACCGCATGTTGCTTGCACAACGAGGCGGGCCACAGGGCGGCAGACGGCTGGATTGCAAAAGATACGCACAGATGCGACGCCGCCCTCTTACCACTGGCATCGTCAGCTTCGGCAAGAAAGACGGGAGAGTCGGCGGCAATGTATTGCAGAACGTCCAACGGTGGAAAGATGCGCGACACGGCACGATCGACGCAACGCAGTACCACGTCCTTCGCCTGCCGGGTCCACGACAGTAGCGGTGAGTTGATGCGCAGCTGCACTACAACGGACACGCGCGAGCGATGCGGCTGCGTTTGGTTCCATGAGTGCGGCAGCTGATGCTCCTTGTGGCACGCGTTTGCTGCACTCGCGAACGCACGACTGATGGCAAGCTCAGCGCCCCTCGAGTCCAACAGCACGCATGTCGCACCTGCAAAGAAAGGGCTGAGGTCCACCTCCATGTATGTTTTGCCTTAGCGAGTGCTTGGCGGGTTCTGTGTAATGCGGGTCTGCCAAGCGGTGTTCAAGTATGCGCAAAGCAACAGTGACCAGCACGCACGGACACAAGCGTCGCTATTTTCACAAAGAGCAACACGCAGGAAGTGATCGTGAGGCACCAGTGTGTAATGTCCATTGGTTTACTCATGCACAGCGACATTGTCGAGGTGAAGACGGGAAAGAGATAAGAGAGAGTTACCTGAATTTACGGAGGTGAGGCACCACCACAGGTCCATGTGATCCGGCGAAGAGAAGCGGCAGAGTGAAACAAGAAGCGCCTTGCCAACGTAGTGGTGCAACGTCGACGTGTATTGCTGAGATCCATCCGTCGGTAGTCAACCTCCCCATCATAAAGGGCTTCTTGATGCATCGATCCCCCCTTCATGAGGCTTTGTGCTGCATTCAGTCACCCGACCCTCCTCTCTCTCCCCGTACAGCTAGGCTCATAAGGCACACAACGCGAGAGCCGGAGAGTCTGCAGAGGGAGTACAAGAGGTAGGGAAATGAACACCAAGTAGCGGGAGAAATTAGCCCGCACGCTTGGTTGTCTAGGACATGATACAAGACAATTATTTACTAAGAGTCTCCAGTCTTCCATAAAACGCAAACTTGCTCTTACTGGCTGTCACAGGCCCCATTCCGCGTGGTGCGCGGCAGCCGTAGACACACGCGGTGCAGCAACGCACCAACACCGTCATCCGAGCACGCCCTCCCCCCTGCCTCGAGCTCCACCCACCCCGCGCTCCGCAGGCCGCCCCCCCCCACAGCCGCTCCTCCCACCACGCCGATCGCCACCTGGTGCATCCCTCGGGGTGACACTCAGGCTCCCCACACTAGTACGTAGCGAGGGCCGGGTGAGACACGTTCGAGTCACGCCGACACGCTGCCCATCACATGGGTGGCACAGGGAGGGGGTTCACGGACGCGGGCCGCTGCGACGCAACGCCATCCAGGACCGGGCTGCCGACATCAGCAGCGATCCGCCCCCGCTCTGGCTTCCCTAATGTCGTCGGTACGCGACACTGCCACCATCCGAAGCGGTTCGGCATTGGCAGGGATGGAGGGGGGCTGCCTGGCTTCCCTACACCGCAGAGTGGAGGAGAGGAGGACACTGACCCCTAGGATACCGTACTGGGGGGGAGTATCTCCACCCCTGTGACAACGGGCAAGGGAGTCGAAGACAAGAGCAAAGCGAACGGTTCTTTTTCATTAAGCTGCCATCTCTCCTCCTCGCATTCTCGTGTAGAGGAAAACGCTCCACTCTCGAGAATGACTTTATAAATAACGCCCGTGCTCGTTCTCAGTCGTCGAGCGCATGCGACGCCTCTCCCTACCCCTCTCTCTCCGCCACGTGGTGGGGCAGTGGCAAGAGCGGGCGAGTTTGCGATAGCGGAACCACGAGGAAGGGGAGCAGGGCAGACACACGTGACTAGCAGGCGCCGTTCTTCCATGATTCATCGCAGTTACCTAAATCACACACATAGAAGAGAGGAGGAGCTGCACGGATGCACACCTGACGACGCATCCTTCTATCAATCCATGCACATTAAAGAGCGCACGGTGGTAGCACGGTGTGCGATCCCCCCGGGATGTGTCAGAGATGGAAAGGAGAAAGTGGGCGCACACACACACACAGAGCGACGGACACGCACACGCAGGCATGGCGAGCTCACCCAAAGAGAGAGAGAGACAAAACAAACGGAGAATCGCACCTCAAACGCCATCACCACCACAACACACAACAACCAAAGAAAACACCTGCAAGCCTACGACGCGGCTGAGTAGATAGAACGTAACGGCCATCGTTGCCACCTCTGTCATGTTCAGTGCCGTGGTCGTCTACACGAGCTACGTAGCCAAGGGAAAGAAAAAAGAAAAGAGAGAAGAAAGAGCAGCAGCAGCAGCGGAAAATGACAACATGGTTGTTTATCGTTGGTGGTGGGGAACAGGTAAGCGTCACTGCGCCCAATGTCGTTCTGGGGTTGTTTCTGTTTCGGATAGGCCGACGAATTGGTGCCCTATTCATACTGCGCCCCTGCATGGCTGGGCACTGCCGGCTGAAAGCATACACACAGCAAGGCACAGAGGCGACGGTACTGGCACCAAGACGCACAGCAGCAAGAAGATGCGTAGCGGGCCACACCGGCCACCTTTTTCTTTCTCCTTGGCATGTGCCCCCCCCTTCCCACTCCACCCTCTCTCTCTCTCTCTGACTCCCAACGCTGCATCAAAGATTCTCCGAGCACTCAACTCGCACGGCGAGGTAGCGGTTGTAGCGGGCCTGGGCGTAGTTGAGAAAGTCAACATCCAGGGCAGACACGGCCTCCTGCAACAGCGACCACACACTCCACGACAGATGCGAAGCCAGGGTGAGCAGCTTTGCGAGTCGGGTCCAGCGCGCCACAACCTTTACCTCCGCTTCTTCGGTGTCGCTCCAGAACAGCTCCCGCGCGTTGGGGAAGATCTCGTGCTCTCGAGAAGCGCCATCTGTGGAGGCTGTGAGGATGGAGTTCTCCGCCCAGCTCGCCTCGAGTGCGTCACGCATACCGCGACGGTATTCGGCAATGAAGGCGGACATGTGCGCATCCGACGGGAAGTAGGTGTCGTAGTCGCAGTCGAGGCCAGAGTACTCGTTAAAGTGATTAGCGACGTCGTACAACAGGAAGTTGCGCTTTGTGTAATCAAAATCTATCACCCGCACGTCCTTGCGCACCTTGTGGATCATCACGTTGGCGCTCAGCAGATCGTTGTGGCAGACGCCCTCCGGTAAGAAGGTCTCCTGGCGCTTCAGCATCGATACTATCCACGCGCAGGCCGACTGTAGACTGCATGCCGTTGCGAGAAAGCTCCCCCGCCTGTCCTCGTGCACCTTGTCGACGATCTCTTTCGAGAGCACTAAGTCCACCCACTTCGTCAGCGAGCCTATCAAGTAGTTCGACTCGCGGTCAAAGCGGGACTCACCCCTGTGGGTACTGCGGCTACTCGTCGTGCTCCCCTCCTCTGCGAGCAGTTGGTCATTTACGTCCTTCCAATAGTCCTTGTTCTGTGAGTCTCGCAGCAGAGGAGGAGCGTGGTCGCGCAGGGCAGCGCGTGTGGCCCGCACCTGGAATACAGCGATGGCGCGTGCGATTGGTGTCGCCTCCGCCGCCATTTCCTGGTACGGCAACGTGTCGTATCCATCCAAGAAATCGTACACGAGGAAGTTACTGCCGCAGACATAGGTGGGGATGAATAGAGACTGGTAGAAGAGCTCGCTCTCGCGTGAGATGACGCGATCCGTCTCCTTGCCAAAGACGCGCACCACCACCGACGTGGATGGGTGGTCTTCGTCGTAGACGTGGAAGAGCTCATTAGTGATGCCGCCCGACAAACGCTTCACCTGCAGGGGCACGGAGGGGAGCTCAGGCGTGTTGCTGCGCTCGCTCAGTAGCAAGTCGTTTTCGCTTACCACGGTCACCGTGCCATGGTGCGTTGTCGCGGTTGTCAGTGGCAAGCCGCACTCCTCAAAGTACTCCTTGGTGTTGTGGCAGGGCGAGAACGATGCGCCGGGTGCGACAGACGGTGGTGGCCCAGGGTGGGAGTTGCATAGGCGGTTGTTGCCTGCGCCGACCTCGGGATAGTGCTGTCGGCTCGTGCTGCTGCATGTGCTGCTTCGGCTAAAGGTGTTCACATTTGAGCACGTCGCGTGGTGTGTCACATCAACGGAGCCACTGCTGCACTGCACTACCGGGATCATGTGGGGGAGAGCTGCACCGGCCGTGGCGTGCTTGGAAGGAGGAGGGATTTGAGAGCTCTGTTGCGATAACGGTGGCTGCGGAGTGGGTGTGGTCTGTGGCGGCTGGCTTACCGTTGCGCTTTCCTGGCACGCAGTCACATCCACCGAGGCAGTGAGGAAGTCATCCTGACTCTTCTGCGGCATCCCCGGCTGTTGACTCGCGCTCAGCTCCAGCGGCCCGCAGCTGCTGTCATTGACTCCCTTCACCTTGCTGTTGAGCAAAGCGTGCAGCTTTGCCGCCCACTCCGGGGCATTCTTCAGCCTCGCCTTGTCGTGTCGCCACAGCACAGGGGCACAATGAGTGAGAATCACCTCCATAATCTCGATCGGCCGCAGGTGCGGATTATCGGTGATCGACGTATTCGTAATCTGCGTCATGGACTCGAGAGGAACGACGGGAGAAAGTGCTAGCGAAGTGGATAAGAGCAGAGCGGAAGAAAAAAAGAAACGACGACGACGACGACAGCAACGAGAAGAAATGGAGAGGCTCGAGATGTCGCCCAAGAAGGGCAGTTCAGGGCACAAGTGAGAGAGGGAGCGAGACGACTTTGTCCGCCACCCTTCACAAGCACCAGTGCTTGTGGGCAGAAAAGAGAGGCGCTGTGCGTGGGGGCGATCGTGATGCGCTTTGGCAGTATTGCGGGCCACTGAGCTACTCTTTATCTCCGTCACCTGCTTCTAGGCATAGGCGATGCAAGGAACACACACACACACACACGTCGGCAAAGGATGGGGGAGCTGTTTATCCTCTAGCACCCAGAAGCGGGGTCAGGGGTGTACGTGGGTGAATGTGGGCGCCCATGAGCGAGTGAAGTTGCCGTTGAAGCGGCAAGAAAGCACAAATTGACCAGGTAGCCACACACGAAGGTGCACGCATGCGTACAAGAGAGAGAGAGGGGGGTAGAGGAGGGAGGTGAAGTGGAGACACGAAGCAAAAGGGAGAGGGATCAGAGGGGGGAGGAGGAGGGAGGGGGAGGGAAGGAGGAGGAGACTCAGTAGAACGACTGAGGAGACGCGAAGTATTTTATGTCCTCTTTCGCGGCGGTTCAGCCACATCCCTCTTGCCGCATCACCAGCATCCATTGACAAGAAGAGGGGGAAACTGGGCATACGCCACGTACTCCGCTCTATCACACGGCCCTAACGCCCTGCTCGGCGCAGCTTTTGTATATGAACCTCTTCACCCCATTTCATTCCGCTGTGTGTGTGTGTGGTGTGTGTGTGTGTGGAGGGGCGAAGTGGCGACAATCACTGGGAGCGCCGACTGCATTTAAGCATCTCATGACCTCTTTGTCTCCGTCAGAATCGCTGGAGGATGGCCAGCACACACGATGCCGACTGACTGCACCTTGGCGTTGCCTGGAACGCGCATGATTTGCTCAACAAGGGCGGCGTCTCGCTCCACCACCATGACGAGGGATGCCAAACGACATGCATGACACCACCCAGCCCAATGCATTCGCGCACGCGCCAGCAACGCACCGCACAGCTCGTTTCTGCTGCCTGTGCGCGGCCTGCGGCTGCACGACCGGCAGGTAACCAATAGACGACTCCTTAACGCCGCTGTCAGACTCCGAAAGGAATGTTAGTGCAGCGATGGTGCAGGTACGAAAAGCCAGTACGCGGCATCCCAGCACTAGGCTATCGCGGCTGACTCAGCGTAGCTCTCATCCGGTTAGTCGTTAAGCGTCTGCGCCATTTCGCAATGCAATGCACCGTCGGACAACGGCGTCTGCGTGGCACCAGACACAGCTGACTGCACCGCGGAAGAGCGCTCGCACCGACTTCATGTGCATCGCCTGCACTACGGCCAGCACCGCCTGGTAGTATCCCAGTTATGTCAGTCACACCATAAAAGTTTGCCCTTCGATGCTCCTCAGATGCCGTGCCTGTTGCTCCCTGTTATCCATTAGCAGCGAGTATACCTGCTCTATGGTGAGAGGAGTGTGGCGATGCGGCGCCTCTCGCGCGTACAAGGAACGCAGCACGCGCAGCTGGCGCACAACGTTCACAGTGGCATTGCGGGCACGGCTGCGAAGGTGTATTGCTTCACAGCGAAGAAGGTCGCAGCGAGAAATCGATGCTGCCGCTTCACAACAAACTTGTGCGAAGCTACATCGAGCAGCTCGTAAACAACGTCCTCCGCATGCGGCACCCTCCACCCCTCGCCGTCTAACCTCATCCCCAAAGCTTTCACCGTGATGTGAGCTGCCTCTTGACGGTGTCACCGCAGTCCATAGCGATGGGACAGAACTGAACACCAGAGCAGGGGCCAAAAGGAAATGCAGCTCACCTTCTGGTGTCGAGCTGTGAGCAGCAACAGCGCCGTCACCGAGAAGGTCGCGAGTGAAGGGAGGGCTAAAGAGGAGCTCACAAACCCTGGTAGAGACTTCAACTGTCCTGTCCTCGCTCCCCCTACCTCCTCCAGGCGGCAAGTCCAGTGCTACTGCTGCAGTAACCGCCGAGGTGGAGCTGGGTGGGCAAGCCAAACTGCATGATCAGCGATCCATCCGTGCACAAGGCGGTGCGGAGTCACGTTGTTTCCGGTGCTGGCGTGGACGTCTCTGAGGGCATTGGTGGGCCTGCCAAAGCGCGTCATGAACACAAACTCTACCGTGGTAGGGGAACAAGACCGACCTTCCGTGCCCGTGGTCCTCCTCACAACAATAGTCAGCCAATGGTGGGCCTGCGCAGCGGCGCTAGGAAGAACAGGATGTCATTGCAGCTCTTTTCTTACATTTTGGGTGAGCCGGCGGGAGTAACGCGAGCGAGAGGGGGGAGGATGAACCAGTTGTCTACACGATTTAACAGTGCCACACCCACCACAGGGGGTCTCCAAGAGACACCCGTGCGGCTATGAGGATGCACTTGCATCTCTCTCTCTCTCTGAGTGGGCGAGTAGAATGACTCGATGTACCCCACCTCTGTGCGGGCCCATCACATGCACAACACATACCTGCGCGGCTTCTTCAAAGACACGTTGTTGCCTTTCCCACGCACCGCATGAGTGTGTAGTGTAGAGCATGCGCCGGGTCTCAGAGAAGAGCAGAAAATAGGCGCCCCCAAACGCCACACAGATACGAAGGGGTCGAGCAGCTACGCAACCTGCGGACAAGCGGTGCCTGAGCGTCTGGCGCAAGTGACCAAGGTTGAAAAAAGAGGTGCGTTGAGCGATGCGTCAGATCGAGGTCGAGTGGGACGGAAGGACGGACAACAGTTGTGCTTCCTGTACATACGTCCCCGGTGGCGAAGGCAGGCAAGCAGGATGGCCACGCGAGCTCATTCACAGGACAGTGGGGGAAGCCGCACAAGGGGAAATACGTGTGAGGCTGGAAAGTTGGCTACGCTAAGCTATACTTGCCCAGCGGATGCGAGGTGGTCACGTCGCAAGGCGGAGCAGGACTCTCGCACTCCCTGTCACGCTCTCCACGAACACTTCATTTGTTGTTGTTATTGTTGTTTTCGTGATTTTCTTTCAGCTCTTTTCCTCTCCCGTCTCTGCTCGAGCAAGAGCGAAGAGGAGAGACGTGTGTGTACGCGCATGTACACATTGACATGCAAGTGACATTCTCCAGAGTTGCCACACAAGCAGGCGGTGGCAACTCTGGAGGGCGGGACCCGCAGGATAAAACATCCACTGTCGTTCTCAAAGCCGAAAAGGTACCTCACAGCAGCAACGACGGTGCTTGCCGCATTACGCAGCAGAGTTCCATGTGCCTCACACGACAACGGCCCTTCAGGTTACAGTTGCCGCGACCCATCACAGCAGCACCGCCGAGTAGAAGATGCCGACGTGAGATCGATGGGTTCATGCTGCACGAAAGGGAAAGACCTGTGAAAGCAGCAGCTCTACCGGCTGACGTTGTTCACTGAGTGTCCAAGGTACTCGGAAGGGATGTGCTCGTAGGCACCGAGCTGGGCGAGAACAAGTCGAAGCTCTAGCACACTCCACCTCTGCAGTCCTCTCGGTGTCTGCTTCTTCTCTAATCCGACAGCAGCCAACACGAGTAGCTTGCCACCCTCCTCAGGAAGCGACGCGTGTAACGCGTCCAGCCGAGTAGCAGAGGCTCGGGGTAGCACAAGCCCACGCACGAATCGCTCGAATAGGCGCACCGCCTTGTCTGCTCGCGTTTCTATGCCATCGGGGAAGAGTCGTATGGGAGCCGTGCAGCTCCATACGTACGCGTCCTGTAGCCATTGATAGAAGAGAGCGACGAGAAGGGCGGTCACCTCCTCCTCCGATTGAACGGACTGCAGTGGTGAGGTGGTCCACCAATCCTCACCATACACGCGCAACGGCTTCACGACGCGAGGGGTGAAGCAGGAGCCGTGGTCGTCGATGGAGAAGCCTGCCTCGGTCAGGGCCCGAAATACCGCAGCCGTGCCGTGAAGCATGTCTGTGAAGTCGCTTCCAAACAACACAAACGAGCTCAGGAATAGCACGACGTTCACACCGCTCTTACGGAACTGCTCCTCGACACTCGAGAGCACACGCATGATGTCGTCCCTCACTGAGCGCTGCCCTGGCGGACCACGCAGAAATGTGTACAACTGACGAACGTTGCTCGATGATGGGGCGGGAGTGTGGCTGGTAGACGCCGGTGGCACCGGTGTTGGCGCGGAGGACGTGGTGCTTAAGAGAACGTCGAAAACACTGAGGCACTTCGCCTGCTCGGTGAGCGGTTGAAGTGTCCACGGGCTTTTCAGCTCCACGACAGTCGAAAAACACTTATTGTCTCCCTCGCCAGACGTGGCCATCAGCTGCTCTGCACCGAAGCGCCGAAGTGCGGTGACAGCCTTGGTCATGTATGACAGGGCTGCCGTCGGTTGCGTCAGTCTCTGATGCAGCGCGGTCCAGTCGAAGACCACTCCGTCATCATACCATGGGGAGATGAACGCTTCGCAAAAGACCCCGGACTGAACGCTTGACGCATCCACCTTGCTGATGTACTTGTCCTTCAGGGAAGCCTTGATCCACTCCTCCATCTCCTACTGCGAGTGAGGGCTGGAGAGCGGCGCCTACGGTGGCACACCGTATCGTTCCGCACATGTTGTCGTGTGTGTGTGTGTGAGAGAAGGCGACAAAAAAGAAAACAGAGAAAAAAAAAGACACACAGTGAAGTTGTTGCGGTGGCAGGAGTCGCCGCTCAGGCGACACGCCTACGCCAGACGTTCACCCATACAACCAAAGGAAAGCGAAAAAACAAAAGAGTGGGGACACAAGCAGCGGTGCTACGGAGCGTCTCCACCGATTCTTTTCTGGAAAGACTGGCTGGCGTAATACAACACAAGTCCCCTCAAGAGAATTTGCTCCGCAGATCCATAGAGAGGAGCTCGACATCGCAAGAACTTGGTGCTTTTTCAAGTGCCACTTTTTGGGCGACTCTCTCGTCTCTCAGCGAGAGAGGGAGCCCATGCAGGAGACAAAGCAATCCGCGAGCGAACCTTCCGTCCAGCACAGGCGTGGGGGCAGGCAGGGGTGGGAGAGCGACCTCTGGTGTTTTTCGTGAGTAAGTGCATGAATTTCTTTTCGCTGTGTGGCGATTCCCTTTTTCTCTTTCCGCCTTTTGGGTGTCTCTCTGCGTGTGTGTGTGTGTGTGTGTGTGTGTGTGTGTCGGGGGAGTTTCGTCGTCGGCGGTTTTGGTTCTTTTCTTTCTCTTGCCTGCTGCTGTATGCCTTCCTTTTCCTGTGCCCAGTAGCGGGCGTCTCCAGCAATCCGGTCATCACAACCCACAGGATCGTCCTTCCTTTGCTCCTAGGAAGGGGCCTTGTCTGCACGAGTCGCTGCAGTGTGCCCGTCACCGCACACCCACGTACATACGGCAAGGCGAAGGATGACAGAGCACAAGGAGGGTTGTGGGTGAAATGGGGGCAGAGGAATGCATAGCTCAGAGCCGCTACATGTGCCGATGCGCCGATATCATTCTCCTTCGCCGTACTCCAATACTCAAGTGTAACGCAGATTATTTCGTCGACTCACAGCAGCACCTCAGGCATTGCTGTGGGGGGGGGGGGGGGCGTATGCAGTACTGCTTGCAGTGCCTGCGCGAGGGAGTGAGACAGAAGGATCAAACCCAGCAGTGGTGCTCGCAGGCTGAGGTGCTGAAGAACTAGCAGCAGAAAGAGTGACACTGCCCACAACTCTGAGGAAGTTGGAAAGAAACAGTAGCAACGAGAGGGGAAGGGCATGGGAGCATCATCCTCTGCGTGTAGCACCTGAGATTATTTCACAACGTCCCTCTCTTAGACACACACACACACACACCACCACCACCTCCTTCGCCATTCGTACGCACTGCACCTACTTGGATGGCTCGGAGCTGCCGCGGCTGGCCTTTTCCTTTGTCATCTCATCCAGCACCAGACGCACCAAATTACGAATGATGAGCCCGACATCGTTGTAATTCGCCAAGTGCGTCAATACTTGGCACTGCACGGGATTTGGCCGCACGCTGTTGCACAGCTCGTTGACCTTGCGGTACTCCTCCGACTGACACCCCTTGAGAAACGTGATGGCGTAGATATCCTGCGGTTTCATCTGAAACAGGTCTTGCAGCGAGCCGTAGAGGGCGTCTCTGTGAGAGCCGTTCTGCAGCACTGGAATCGGCTTCACAGAGAGCTGGCAGTGCTCCACGACTGAGGCATCACGCTCGAGGTGCTCCACTAATGCATCCGCAGCACCTCCGCACTCCGGGTCATCGTACGTTAGCAGCACTGTAAGCACCCGAGACATACGCGATGCCAAGCTACCCTACAAAAAATAGAGGTCTAACAAATTGGTAAATTCGAAAGTGTCGTTGACTGGCCGGCCACCCTCGTAATAAGTCACCACAGGAATCGATCTGCGCCAAACGTGGCGTGGGTGTGAGTGGTGCCTCTTCTGACCGGAGTGGGGGAGGGGGGGACAGTGTTTGTATGGTGGCGAGGGGTTTGCGCGGCGGGTGTTTCTACGCCCCACAGTGCGAATAGCCGCACCTCAGATGAAGGGCGGAAGTGGTGCTGCAAGATGGTGCGCGTGGTGAGCTGAGTACAGTAGCAGCGACACGATGATCTTCATGGAAATAGACCCCCTTCAAGACTGCGCCATCAAGACAAAGGGAGAGAACACGATGAAGCGCACAAGCGCGCAGGAGCGTTGCGTGAAAATCACCACTGCGAGCAAAGGACAGGCGTGCCATCCATCACGATGGGGGGGGGGGGGGGGAGGGGCACACAAGACAAGAAAAGAATGACGTGGAGAAAAAAGCGACGGGTACCCCATTTGAGGAGCGGCAGGCGGTAGGGAAATGCCCCACGGCGTTGCAGCCTCAGCACCGGCCTCGAGAAAGAACGCACCAGCGCACATATACGCGCCTGATGTCTGTTAGCCCACACGCACCCCCTCCCTTGTCCAGTCTCATCATCAGTGCTCTGTCACGCCCACCTCATGGTAGCACAAAGGAAAGAGAGAGAAACAGAGAGTGCACTCGGAGAAACACTAGAGCTCTGCCCCGTACTGAGTGGGCACCTGGTGCATAATGCGTTTTCCTGTGTGTGTATGTGGAGGGTGGGCGTGGGGAAGAGGCGGTGGGTACGGCAGGCACATTCCATTAGCAGCCGCATGAGCATGGGGCAGGCGAGGAAGCGAGAAGCAGGACCACGGAGTTTGGCAAGCTAGCGCCTCACACCCATCCCTCCACATCCTTCACCGTCATCTGGTGAGGCGCGTGGCCCGTACCCAGGTACACACAAGAGCCAGCAGCTGCGCCATATGCTCAGCACCTCGGCCAGACGGTTTTCCCTTTCCTCAATGACGGCAGTACGCTGTCGTTGTCGGTGTTATCCTTTGCTTGTGAGGTCAAAAATGAGAACTGAAAATGCGCCGCAGCTCGCAGGGCACACAAAGCACGAAAGCACAAACAAGTGAGAGAGTCCATCCAAGAGAGGCCAAAGGCGTCCCGACGTTTGCCTTTGATCACCCTGCAAACATCGAACCACTCCACAGTGCTGAAAAGAAAATGGTGGGTCACTTAGAAGAGAGCGCCCATGCCGAAGTCGTCCTCCTCGCTCTCCTCCGACTCCTCCTTGGCAGCGGCGCTGGAGGCGGCCGGCGCGGCAGCGGCGGACTCCGCAGCAGCCGAGCCAGCGCCAGCCAGCGAGCCACTGATCGCGGCCTCGCGCAGCTCCTTGCCGTTGTGCTCCTCGAACACGTACGAGGTTGCCACGGACACAGCCAGCAGGTTCTTGAAGGCGTCCACCAGCATCGGGCCGATCGTCGCAGACGTCGGGATGCCGGCGCCCAGCGAGATCGCCGCCACATTGCTCAAGCCTTCCATCAGCATCTTCTCCACGATGTCCTCCGTCATCCCTAGGTCCTCGCGGGTGAAAAGCACACCGCGGTCCCACACGGACAGCACATCCACCTGGTAGTAGAACGGGCTGATGTTCAGCTTCTGCAGCAGCGTCGCCGTCGAGTTGTCGACTTTGTCGCCGGTGCTCAGCACCTTCTTCTCTGTCACGATCTCCACCATACCCTTGGCGATTTTGGTCGCAATGTTCAGCGCCTGGAAGAAAGATGTCTGGGTCGGCTCCATGCCGGTGCTGCCAGCAGGCACAACCACGTCACACGGGGCAATCGCGCCGACACGCGCGGGGGCCTTCACACGGTGCGCGTCAAGCACCGCTTTGATCTCCTGGACATTGTTGTTTGTGAAGATCAGACCGGTGTTGCCGCTCAGCAGGTTGTGCTCCTCACACTGCTCGTTGAAGTGCTTCGCGCCAGGGCTCGCGTTCTTGGCTTGCGCGTGCTTCTCCACGATCTTTGCCTGCAGTGTCTTCTTGCCCATCACGAACTCGGCCTTGCCGCGCAGCGCACGGCGCACATCGTGCACCTGCTGCGAGCGGACGTTGTCCATGCCCACGAACAGCACGCAGCTGTACTTGGTCAGGCAGTCGACGAGGTGCTCCTCGTACTCGCGCTTGGCGATGGTGATAGACGGCATATTGTAAGACTTGGAATAGCCTTAGCTGTCGGTTGTAGTGTTGGCGCAGGTGTTGTTTGTTTGCCGGAGGTATGCGCAGTGATGTGACACGGTTAGTCGACGTGTAGAGGAGTCAGCACGCAGAAGATGCGAGGACAGTTGATGTTTTCATTCACGGGCACAGAAAGATAACCGATGGGAAAGAGAAGAAAGAGAGAACGAGGCAGAGACAGAGAGAGAGACAGAGAGAAAGATGACAAGAGTAGGGAAGTGCCGCTACACATTGCGCACAAACATGCAGGCGATGACTCCGTGGAGGGAGAGGGGTACACTCGGCAAGCGGCGCAGAGCGTGAGAGGATCACCAAGGACAATTTACACCAGCTAGTAGCATGTTTCACATGCAATACTGGGAAGGTGCGCGCTGCCCACTGGTACACGTGCCGTGTCATCTCTCCACATTCTACGGAACCACTCGGCTACAGTTCCCCGCCCACTCCTCCCCCCTCTTCGTGCTGGCGCCAAGCCGCGCGTGCAGCAGTGCTGGGTTGCGTGTGGCTCTGGTCATGACTTACAGCTACTTCGAGCAGCAAGACAGTTGCTACTCTCCAGAAGCGTGGCACCTGAGCAACCGCGATCCGGTACTGATGCGCACATGCTTGCACGCGCCTAGCTGCACTGCACTGTCCTTACAGTCAGCACGCCTAGCTGCGCGACACGGGTGAGAGGTGGTGAGGAGTCCTCACGACGAATACCGGTGCTGTACAACGGTAAGGGAGGCTACACTGGGCGCACTACCACAGACCTGGGGCTCGGTTGTACGTCACTTCAGGTGGCCGACCTGTGTCTGCAGAGCACTGTGAACAGACGTGAGACAGAGACACATGCGCAGTCTCCAACCACAGCGTTGCGCCGCCACCGTTCCCCACGAGTACGATCATGTTATCGTACTTACAAGCTTTCCGTGATTTTCGCTTTGAGTTGAATGGGAAATGAGGAAGCACAAAACAAAAGAGAAAAGGAAAGCGAGAGTCCCTTTAGAGAAATGTGCTGCGCCTGCACGCCTCTCATTTCTGTGGTAACCGTTGGTCTTGCCTGGGCTGATGCTGCTCGTGAGTCTCTTTCATTGTGTAATTGGTCCAACATACTCGCCAATCCCCCTGCCCGCACACGTTCACCCACGACGATCCACCGAGAATTCACTCGATGACTCACAGAAGGTGTGTACACGTACGTAGAAGAGAAGAGGTTTAAGCAGACACCTGACACAAATCTGTCAGAGCTGATCAACACTGCAAGGCGGAACAGAGCGAGGGCGTCAAGAGGAAGCTAAGGGGCGGTGGGTCACTTAGAAGAGAGCGCCCATGCCGAAGTCGTCCTCCTCGCTCTCCTCCGACTCCTCCTTGGCAGCGGCGCTGGAGGCGGCCGGCGCGGCAGCGGCGGACTCCGCAGCAGCCGAGCCAGCGCCAGCCAGCGAGCCACTGATCGCGGCCTCGCGCAGCTCCTTGCCGTTGTGCTCCTCGAACACGTACGAGGTTGCCACGGACACAGCCAGCAGGTTCTTGAAGGCGTCCACCAGCATCGGGCCGATCGTCGCAGACGTCGGGATGCCGGCGCCCAGCGAGATCGCCGCCACATTGCTCAAGCCTTCCATCAGCATCTTCTCCACGATGTCCTCCGTCATCCCTAGGTCCTCGCGGGTGAAAAGCACACCGCGGTCCCACACGGACAGCACATCCACCTGGTAGTAGAACGGGCTGATGTTCAGCTTCTGCAGCAGCGTCGCCGTCGAGTTGTCGACTTTGTCGCCGGTGCTCAGCACCTTCTTCTCTGTCACGATCTCCACCATACCCTTGGCGATTTTGGTCGCAATGTTCAGCGCCTGGAAGAAAGATGTCTGGGTCGGCTCCATGCCGGTGCTGCCAGCAGGCACAACCACGTCACACGGGGCAATCGCGCCGACACGCGCGGGGGCCTTCACACGGTGCGCGTCAAGCACCGCTTTGATCTCCTGGACATTGTTGTTTGTGAAGATCAGGCCGGTGTTGCCGCTCAGCAGGTTGTGCTCCTCACACTGCTCGTTGAAGTGCTTCGCGCCAGGGCTCGCGTTCTTGGCTTGCGCGTGCTTCTCCACGATCTTTGCCTGCAGTGTCTTCTTGCCCATCACGAACTCGGCCTTGCCGCGCAGCGCACGGCGCACATCGTGCACCTGCTGCGAGCGGACGTTGTCCATGCCCACGAACAGCACGCAGCTGTACTTGGTCAGGCAGTCGACGAGGTGCTCCTCGTACTCGCGCTTGGCGATGGTGATAGACGGCATGGTTACTAAAAGGAACTGCAAAGCGGCAGTTTAACCAGTGAAGCAACGAGGAGTGTTTGGGTTGTGGACGTTGGACGCATCATGCAGATGGCACCCCCCGAGGGGGTGAAGCGGCAACAAGCAAGCCAAGTATATTGAGGGCGGAGAGAGAGAGAGAACAGAGAGCAGAGAGGGGTGGCAGATGAAGAGGGGTGAAGAGTTTCATTTAAGGCACGCGGGGCACAGGTGTGTGTGTGTGTGTGCGTGCGTGTGTGCAGCACCTGATGAAGAAGACTTGTGCACAAACAAAGGGTCGTGCCGAATGCTGGCATCCGTCCTTTGGAGACGGCAGGACTTATCTGCACTGGCCTGGCTGCTGTGTGTGTCTTTTATTTGGGGGGGGGGGGCGAACGACGCATGCGAATTAGGAGCGCTGCGCTTGTCCGGGTTCAAACGCACAAAAATGACACCCAACACACGAGGAAAGACAAACACCTTCATGACCCGAAAATGAAAAGACAACAAAGAGGACACATTGAGGCCTGCGGAGAGGCGGCACAGCGACCGATCGGTGCGATCATCAGTGAGTCCACTGGGCCATTTCATGCACCCCTCCCCCTCGAGCCCTACCGCCTAGTCTACCGTCGTGCCGACAGTACGCTTGCTCGAATTCCTCTCACTGAGTAGGTTAAATAGCGCCCTCATTTGCTGTGCTTGCCACAAGCGGAGCAGGGAAAGCGGCACGGCAAAACAATGCACAGAGGAAAGAGAGGGATGAGTAAGAGTGACCGTGAGACGGCAGACACACACACACACACAGAGGGAGGGAAGGAGAGGTGCTCAAATATCAGACACGCAGAGAGTGCGCATAGAGATGGACAAGGCCCTTGGAATAGGATGCGCAAAGAAAGTCACAAGAGAGTCAGCGACAAACACACACACACACACACACACACACACAAACGTCAGCCATTGGACGTAAGGTAGGGGGAGGGAAGAGGAGGAGGAGGAGGGGGGGGTGATGGGAAGAAGGGAAGGCACCAGCACAAACCTACACAGTAAATGGCGGAGGTGAAAGAAGCGAAACAACGAAAAAAAGGGAGCACACCTACACACACACCCACACACATATGGTTGTATATGTGCGTGGGTGTGGGTGTGGTGTAGGCAAAGAAACGCGGCAGAGCACACCAGAGTAAAAGGAGGTCCACCCCTTGTGGAAGAGGAGAGGGGGAAGGGGTCGACAGCAACAGACGAACGGTGCGTATTCAGGCTTTTGCGGGCGCGCGTCAAGGTGTGATTGTATAGGTGAGGTGCCAGCAAAAAAAAAAAAGAAATAAAACAAGGAAGCAAACAAAAACGGAACTAGCAAAAGGGAGGAAAAGGTGGGAGGAGTAGGGAAGTAGAGGAGAGGGGGGAAGGGGAGACTGGGGTGTCGGGTGTCGAGAAGGGCGCGCGTTACGGACGGAGGGGACGTAAAAGGTAGAGACGCAACCGTAGTAGCTGAGGTAACAGAGAGAGGGAGAGAGAGAGAGAACAAGGCGAAACGAGTAGGAGATGAGGAAAAACACCACGAGGTACACGGCTGGGTAGGTGAACATTCTCAGAGAAGCGAAGTAAAAGAGGAGAGAGAGAGAGAGCGACACACAACGTCTATGAGAGATCAAAGTAAAATGGTACGGGAAAAGTGTATTGCGAAGGAATGGAAAAGCGATCATTCATTAAAGTCCTGCCTCCCCACCCTCTGTCGCCTACACGCCTCAATTCATCGCACTCCTCTCCGTTAGCTGCCTGTTCCTTCTCCCCGCTTTCAGATCCCCCGCCTCCCCACCCCATCCACCGCTTCACGCATAGCCTAGCTGCTGACCTCCTCTCTCTCTCTCTCGCTCTCTCGTCGCCAAGACGAAGGAAGACGATGAGGGGATGAAAAAGAAGACAGCGGCACAGAGCAGCAGCAGAACAGAGGGGGATGGGGGACAAAGGTGGAAACGCAAAGAAGGGCGGTTGTGTCCAAATGGCCCAATCGTATCCATCAATATCAAGAGACGCGGTCAGTCGCACCTACGGCGGCACACCCACTCCCTGCATATCCAGCTCTCTCTCCCCCATTCAGATACCCCACGTCGCAAACACACAGGCAAAAAAAAACCCTACTTGCTCCTCATACTACGAAAAATACCGAGACCACAGAGCTTGCGCTTTGCTGGTTGCTGCACTGCTGGCACCGTCTCCATCGCCGATAACCCCGTCAATGCATGACGTGAGAGGTCCCCCGTTACGGGGGTAGACTCGGGTCGGCATTCTCGCCATGGCTGCGCCTCAAGTGGCGAAAACAGCGGCGACTGCGATGGCCATTATCACCACGAACGGTGCTGGTGGTGGTTGACGACGGTTTGGAGCTGCGCCGGCCTATGTCCGGCGACGAGGAGGACAAGGCGTGGCGACGATCGCTGCTGGTCCCCCAGTCCAGCATTTCCTGCATCTCCTTCTGTGCCATGGAAAGTTCTTTGGACAGGTGGTCGGACGCACCTGTTTTCCAGGTGGCACTGTTGGCATCGTTTCTACCCGAACTGCCGAAACACCACTCGGTCGAGCTGGCAGCCAAGTCGGTGTGTGCAGACAGAGGCGCAGTCGTTGGGGCCGCCTGCGGCGTTGCAGTCTGGCGGTGCGGGCCTCCAACTGCCAGTGGAGGTTGCAGCGGCAGGTTGCGGGTGCTACTGCTGCGGTCACTCAGAACAGGGCCGCCAACGGTACCGTGCTGAGCAGCAGGAGCGCTGGGAAGGGGGAGAGGATTCTCTGCATCTACGAAGGTGTGCGGTGAGGAGGGAGAGGTGCCGACTGGCTGCCAAACCGCAGTCGGCAGCCCAGCATGTCCTCCCGTCTCGTGCGGTGAGCTTGTGACACCGCCAGCCTCCGTCACGACAATGCTGTTGGAAGGCGATTTGCTGAAGGGCGTGCTGATTCGGGAGCGGCTGGCAGTGCGTGAGAAGTCTCTCTTCATGACCTCTCCTAGGTGCATCGGCGGCGAGAGTGGGGATGGGCGCGGCTGCTGCTTACGTGAAGGGTATGGGGAGGTGAGAGAGGGATGAGGCGGTGCACTGTGGGGGGACAGTTGCGACTGTGGGCTGACTTCCAAGTCCGGCGTGCTTGAAGAGATGGCTCCGTAGGGCGAGATGGAGGTGTCTGTCGAATCAACACGCGCACTGGTGGGCGAGGTCGCCGCGAGAGTTGCACTTGAGTTTGTGCCGGGCCGAGGTAGGCGACGACAACAAGACGACGACGCTGACACAAGGGGTGCCATGGAGTCCTCTCCTCGTGCAACAGACACCGGCTCCTGCTGTAACGTGGTGTTGGCTGCGCCTTGCGGCTCACCCGCCTTCTCAGAAGCCGCCGAGGGGTGTGTAAACTGAGCGCGCCATGTTGCTCCGAGCGAGTGACGACGCGGATCACCAACAGAGTGGCTATTGAGTCCGTCATCTTCGTCGCTACTGCTGAGAGTACTCAAGTCACTCTCGATATCACCGTGCTGACTCATCTCGTTCTCCTCCACAGAGCTTCTGCTGTCGCTGCCGTTACCGCCGCCACTGTTGTTGGTGTCGCTTCCGCTGCTGGCAGACGCTGTAATGGTACTGTCCTCGTCACTGCTCCGGCACATCAGGTTTAGCCTCCGCTGCCGCTCCGTCATACGCCTCTCCTCGTCTGTGTACGCCTCGCGTGCCTGGGTGATAATTTCTGTGATCATCTGCTTGTACTCGTTCTCGTCCTCCTCCACTCCAGCGTAGCTGAAAGAGGTGCGGCAGCGATTGGCCGACACAGCGGTTTCTGCAATGGCGGATGGTGGTCCTCCATACAAACTGGGGCTAGGGCCGGCGTTGTCCTCCAATACCTCAGCACCATCGCCGGTGTCATCGTCATCAACATCCACGGGCTGCAAACTGAAGCCAATATTTACGCTACGGGTGTAGTGATCCAGCTGAGGGCCCGAGGGGCTCTTGGAATGCGAATTTGAGGATCGTGAAAGAGCGCCTGCGTCTGGTTCCAAAATGGGTCCACACCCGCCTCTGTAAGTTCCTCGTGACGATAGAGAGATGCCCGCAAAGCCTTGCGCGAGAGTGCTGCCCTGCGCGCCGCCGGCGCTGCCACCCACTTCTCCGTCCTTGTTGCGGTACTGCTTCTCTTCGTGCACGTGGGCCGCGGCGTCGAGCGCACTGCTACGGTTCACCTGCTGGACGACTCGCTTCACAGCCGACTGGCGCGCGCTCGCCTCGCAGGATGACAGCAGCTCGTCCTCTTCCGAATTCTCCATCAGGTCCACGTCAAAGAAGGGGTGCTGCAGCAGCTCCGCCACGGTGGCTCGCTCCTCTGGATCGACTCGCAGGCAGCATCGAAGGAAATCCTGCGCCTCGGAAGAGAGATCGGTTGGGATGGGGGGTGGCGACTTGGCGCAGGCCAGCGCGTACACCACCCCCTGCAGCGTCATGCCAGGGAGGAAATTCCATGGCACCCCGGTGTCGTTCGTCATCTCGAGACACAGGCAGCCGTAGGCCCAGATATCGGACTTCTCCGTAGCTGGCTCGCCTCGGCACACCTCCGGGGCCATCCACAGCGGAGTTCCACCACAACCCAACGTTGTCGTGGCTTGGTTCAGGTTTCCACTGCAGCCAAAGTCAACAATCTTCGCGCATCCGCTCTCGTCGAGCAGCACGTTCGCCCCCTTGATGTCTCGGTGCACGATGCCGTTTGCGTGAAGATGAGAAAGACCGAGAAGTACCATGTACGCGTAGCGCTGAAAGACCGATTCACGGAACCGCCCCACTGACTTGCGCAACGAGTTGATGCTACCACCGCTAATGTACTCCATTATGATGTAGTAGTGATGAGCGCTGTAGCGCGACCCGAGGTAGCGGACACAATTAGGATGTGGGGGAATGCTGCTCATGGCGCGTACCTCACGGTCGATCGCCTTCAAGTTGGCATTCTCGAGCTTCAGTTCCTTGACTGCCGCGAGGGATCCATCGGAGAGAATCACCTGGTAGACAGTGCCGAAGCCGCCGGAGCCGACGGCGCGCCCACGCTGGAAGGAGATGGTGCGTGGGGTGCGGCCGCTGCCGCCACTGAAGCTGGCATTCAGTCCACTGAGTTGATTCGCGCTGCTGCCAATAGGCGTGGTGCTGGTGGACGATACGTTGATGCGTAGAAAGGTCGGACTGCCTATCGCCTGCGAGAACACCGGTGAGTTGCTCGACGATGTTCGGCTATGACTGACAGGGGAAGCGCTGCCGTGCACTGAGCGGTGAAAGCGGGCGCTGTTGGTGCCGCTTCCAACACTCTGACATCCATCTGCCACGCCGCTTACGTTGCGCGCGAGAGGGGAGAGCTCGGCGATGGACTCCGAGAAAACCCGTGGCACTTGGTGCTCGCTCTGCAGAGGCTGGGTGGCATCGTGCAGCATATCTCTCGCCGCGTGGCGACTGACGTCGACGACCGCACCAGGTGAATTGGTTCTGTAAGTGTTGCTTCCCCCGCTGGGTAGCCGTTCATGGACCCATTGGTCAGGGGCCCTGTCAGCGTAACCAGGCCCCATCAACTGTTCCGCACCAGGGTTCCGCGATAACTGCCGGATGGAGTAGTCGAGGACGGAGCCGTCGTACTCGCCGAGTGCGTCGTCGTCTTTCTCCTCTTCTGAGGCACTGGGGGTGTACTGCGTCCAGGTGAAGTCCGACTGCAGCCGAAAACTCTCTTGGCGTGCCGGCTGACGATCCCGTTGTCCTTCATCGCGATGCCTCATGTAGGAAGACGAGGAGGCCTGTGCAGCCGCCGGAGCAGAAGCGCTGCCTAATGCCGCCGATACGTGAGCAGAGCCGCTCTCACTGCAACTTCCACCTGCGCGAAGTCCGCACGGACTTGCAACGCAGATCGGGCTTCCTTGTGAGGGGCTCGTTGGTCTGGACATGCCGTTGGATATGATGCCACGCCAGCGCCGACGCCGGTAGTTGAACGAGTCACTAGCAGGTCATCAATGAACCAGTGCGGTGATGCTTGCGACGTTGCCGCTGGCGTGTGATTTGACTCGCTTCGTCCGTCGCGGTACCCGCCAAGACCGACGATAGAGCTGCGCGAGAATCCAGCGTTGGCGCCGGGCCCTGCCTCTATCGAGTTGGAGAGGCCCGCCTCGCGACCATCACTGCCCGACACATGAATCAGCCGTGACGGCTTGTGACTTTGCTGGTGCGAGTGCGACGTACTCGATGAAGTCGTTGTCGATGCCATGGACTCCAGCAGGAGTGGCGTGTCATCCTCTGTGGCGGAGCTGCGCGAAAGGTAGCGGTAGTGGTGGTTGAACTTTGTGGCGAACGCTACCGCCCTGGGTGTCCCAGTGCTGCCTTCGCCTGATACCGTGTTACCGCGCGTGCTGGAGGAGCTGGCGCTCTTGGAGCACGCCTCCAAGTGCTTGAGGAACCAAGTCCGACTCTTGCAATGTCGGTGGCACCGAGGGCACTCGAGGAATTCGTCACTCGAGAGGGCAATACAGGTTGTGTCGGCATCAGGGAAGGCAGACGTGTGTGTAGAAGCTGGTGAAGAGTTCATTCGATCTTAAACCTTTGCACAGGAATCGTAGCAGGACACTGGAGAAGAAGGCCTGTGCGCGTGCTTAGGAGGAGGAGGAGGAGGGGGGCAAGGGTGCAGGTGCGCCGCACCACTAAAAATCAGCGGCAGCTGAGGCGAGACCAAGAAGGCGGATTGACGTGAATACCCAGCCAATGGAACCAAATGAAGGGACACACACACACACACAGAGAGAGAGGGAACACGTAGGCAACGAGTACGAGAACAACAGTAATAACAGCAGCAATGGAAAAAAGGGATACCCGTAGCGAGAGAAATAGCGAGAAGAGTGGGGGGGAGACAGAAGAGCCAAACACAACTCGGCAAACGAAAAAAAAAGGAAGGCGTTCCCCTTCTCTTGTTCGAAAATACAATGAAAATGATTTTGCAAGGAAAACAAATGACAGGGAAGAGAGAAATACCCCATGCGATAGCGATGATGCGCCTGCAGGGATACCGAGAAGGCACACACACACACACACCTTAACTTGGTTGGCCTTGCCCCGCTTGCCTTTCCCAGAACACGATTCGTGAACGAACGACAAAAGGGGGAGAGACAGGACACAGCTGCAAAGCAGCGTCGTCGTTAGGGTAGGAAGAAGCAGCAGCCGGAAAATACACCCTGTAGTCCTCCTGCACCCAGCGTCCTTTAGTCCGTACCTACAGCACCGATATCCAAAAGAGGGAGGAAAGATGGCGCGTACGACGGACTAAAGACAAACAACAAGCAAAGCGCAAAAGGAAAAAAAAAAATTCAAGCCCAAACGATGCCCAGGCTGTAAGCGAATAGAGTCAGCAAACAGGAAACGGCCACGGTCAAAGGTGGGGTCTAAGGGCCGACCAAGGCAAAGGAAAAAAGGGCACAGTTTGGAGCAGAGAAAGACGTACAGTAGGGAGGGGAGAGGGGAAGAGAGGAGCAGAGCTAAGCAATAGCAAACTTCTAACGCCTACTTTGCCGGGCTAGTGTAGATGACTGTATGGGTGTGTATAGCCACCACAAAAAGAGACGGCGTGGCGAAACAGCTCGGTGAGCGCACACAGCGAAGGATGCGCCGTGGGTTGGCGTGGATGTGGGGTAGGTGAGTGTATGTGCCTGAGTCTGAGCCGCGCGTGCGCACAATCGCAAATGGCTATGCTACTCTAACATTGAGATCTTGGGTGTGTGATGAGGCGGTCAGCAAACACGAGGAAGAAAGAAGAGAAGTATCCTCGAAAGAGGTGCATGACACATAGAAAGGTAGGCGAGAGGGCTGCGAAACAACAGCAGCATCTGCTAGTACCACTGGTGCTTGATGCGCCAACAAGAAGGTCTGTAGAGAGAAAGATTGACATACGGCCACGCTCTTTCCGCGTTCCCCATAGTGCCACTATCGCTCGTGACTTGGAAAGACGAAGCCCGCAAAGCTGCGTTTTAACTTGCGCCTTCCACACCCCAACAGGAGATGAGGAGCGAGACTGCGGCAGACTGTCGTTTTTCGTTTGGCTTCTTCTTTCTGTTCTCATTATAGGCGCAACTCCTCTCGTTGCTGGAAAGGAGGAAAGAATGCAGACGGAAATGAAGAGAGGGCCCAATGGGGTGGGTGTGCGGGCTCTCGAGCAGGCACACGCACAAAAGCCACGGCAAAGGAGGGCGACGCAGACAAGCAGAACACAAATGCGGTGCAAAAGGACCCTTGACGGCTGGGTATCCACAGAAAGAACTCAAAAAAAAAAGGTAATACTTACCGCGGTGGTCGGAACGTGGCACTGGCTGAAGCAACAAGGAGAAAGCAGTAGACAAGACACCGCTGGAAAGGAAGAAAAGGACAGAGGATGCAGCGATAGACACGACGGCAGCACAAGATGGTATGTCCACCCCCGCCACACTAACGCAGCTCCACGGACGCGAAGAAACGGGGGAGAGGGTGATGTAGAAGCTACACTGCCCTGCATGTGCCAGGAGGGTCTCGGTGTCACACACACACACACACACACACACACACACACACACACACACGCACCGGGACTCCTCCTCAGAGAGTATGCATGGCCGTAGGTGCGTGCGGCGACGCCTGCATCGCCATCACCCCTGACGGAGCACCGCCGTGCGGTACGCCTGGGTAGTACCCACCGGTAGCGGTTGGGTAGGGCTGAGGATACTGTTGAGCCGTCGGCAAGTACGGCGGCACTCCCACTGCTGGCACACCTGCTGGCACACCTGCTGTCAATGGGTTGGTGTAGAGGTAGCAGCCAGCAGGCGCCACCGCAGAAGGTACAGGTGCCGCCGGCACTGGCTGGTAGGCGTGAGAGGGCATGACAGGAACGTACGAGTTCATGGAAACCTGCGGTGGCACCACGTACGGTGCTGAAAGGACGGTCGCTGACGGTAAGGCGAGTGAGGTAGTTGAAGTGGAGGGCACCGAGTGGCCGGCATAGGCGGATGTGACTGCTGCTGTGTGCTGCCACTGCAACTCTGCGGCACGTCGCTTCTCTTCAATCTCGGCGAGCTCCTTCTCTCGAATGCGCCGTTTGTACGCCTCCTCCTGATCACGCAAGTAGGCAAGCTGCTGTTTTTTCTCCCTTTCCTCCCGCTGCGCTTTCGCCTGACGAAGTGCCTCTTCTTGTTGAGCGCGCACCGCTTCCACCTCCGCGTGAATGCGGGCCTCGGCTTCGCGTTGGAGCCGCTCCGCCTCTGCGGCTGCCGTGCGCTCCGCGATGCGCTGCCGCAGCAGCTCCTCCTCCTCGCGTACCTCGCGCATCTTCTTCTCCCGTGTCACCCGTGCCGCCTCCTCCTCCGATGCCTTACGGCGGTCTTCTGCCTCTTGTATACGCCGCCGCAGCTGCTCCTCTTCGGTGATCACCTGTGTTAACTTTGCACGCCGCTCTGCCTCCTGCCGCACCTCTGCTTCCTTTCGCTCCCGTATCCGGCTCTGCAAGGTAAACTCCTCTTGCAGCAGGGCATCGTACCGCTGCGCCAGTTCGTCTTTCTGTTTCTGCGCGGCCTCACGTTCGCGTCGCTCAGCCTCCTCCTGCTTGTGCTGCGCCTTGAGAGCCATCTCTGCACGCATCTGCTCTTCCTGCACGCGCAGCAGACGCAGCTGCTCCTCGCGGCGGCGCCTCATCTCCGCTTCCTCTGCCTCCAGCATGCGAATGGCCTTGCGGCGCAACTCCGTGGGAGAAAGTTTCTCAGTGGTATCGTGGGATGCCTGCATCTGTGTATCCACGGGGACAGCCGGCTCATACGAGAGCATGCCGACTTCGTTGAGGCCAGTCACCACGCCGACACTCGGGGGTGAGGTGCAGCCGCTCACGTCGTCAAGGTGTCGTCCGATGGCGAGCTCCTGCGTCAATGCCTCTCGCGCGGCTTCCATAGCGGCCGCCTTCGCCCTCTCGTTCTCCACCCGCTGCTGCTCCTGCCGCTGAGCAGCATCAATCCACTGCGGCGTCGTTTCCTCAATCCACTTCAGGAACTTTTCGTACGTTTCCTCAACAGCCGTCCGGCCTGCTGCTTCGTTGGACACGATGACACACATGGAAGCACGTACCTCAGGCGAGAGCTCCTTCTGCCGCAGTCGCTTCAGTTCACTCCACAATGCCTCCAAATCACCAGCCCACTTTTGCTCCACAGCCTTCCGCTTCTTGTACTCTTGGAAGATGAGAGCGATGTAGGCACGCTCGTACGCCTCCTGCAGATGAAAGCAGTGCACATAATGAGCAATGGCAGAAACATCTTCGTCGGACATGGGAGGCGGAAACGTCACCGTTACCGGGGCCATGAGCTCGGCTAACTTATTCTCAGCGGCGCGCACAGGGGATGCGGCTGGGCTGCGTCTGCCACGAAGCTCCTCCTCCTCACTACTGGAGAGGCCTCCGTTGCTCACCCCGACCCCTGAGCTGGTGCCGTTAGGCCCTGCAGCGATGCTGCTGCCACTACTCACAGCGCATATGCCGGAGAGGCGTAGAAGAGGCGCCAGCTCCTCGTGTATGTCGGCCAACTCCGGAGCGACGTCGACCTCGAGAGGGAGGGTGGTGGATGTAAGCCTCATCACAGGTGAGGAAAGCATCATGGAAAGCAACACTAGGTGATGAGGCTCCCTGGACTCACGGTAAAGAGAATAGGTCTGAGACAACAACGACGCAATGGCACAACGCAAAAGCCAAGCGCAGCTTTATGCTTGTGTTTGCTTGTTCGTCCGTGATGGCAGGCAGCGGCTACAAGATGCAAACAAAATGCACCAGCTTACCCGGGCGTCCTCCCGTTCCCAGCACGCCGTCTGCCGCAATGACAACAGAAAAACGAGAATACCTGAAGCGGCAAGACAAGGTGGAAAGACCAACGAAACAGCAGCAAGAAAGCAAAAGAGAAGAGGCGGAGAGGGGAGAGGGGAGAGGGAAAAAGGAACGGCAACGAGGCAGCGAGTTTTGGGGGAGGGGGAGGGAAGACGTAGGATGCAGACCCGGGTCTCTTTCCAATGCTGTGGTGTGAGTTCAAGCCCTTGAGTCCCGTTTCCTGCGAGTGTACGTAGGCGCAGAGGAGCGGGTGCTGCAGTTTTCGTGCTGGTCCTGCAGAACAGCCCTGTGAACGCGGCACTGGTGACTGCCGGTCAGAGATGCAGAGGGCCCCAGGCACACTCTCTCGCACGAAGACACGAAGAAAAAGCAGAGGGGGGTGGGGCGGAGGCGGAGGAGGCAGGCAATAAGACCAGCTGTGAGTTTGTTGGCCCCTTCGTGTGTGTTCCTATGTTTCTTTTCGCGCGCTCTCTGTGTGGATTTTCGATCGCGGAGACACGCCAATATGCACTCGCGTGTGTGGGCGTGAGCGGGAAGGCGGGCGCGTACAGAGGGAAGTGTTGGGAGGCCGACCAGCGGTGAAAAGAGACCAGAGAAGGCCGAAGGAGAGGGAGAGACAAAGATGAGGCTAAACTGTGAAGAGTGGAAAACGGTGAGATAGCTGCATAGAGAAGCCCAAAGTGATGGATCGATCTGGGGACTTCAGGGCTGGCTTTTGAGTTCCTGTATGGGACGAGCGAGCCGTGCGAGTTGCTCCGTAACACATCACATGACTGCACCGATGACTGCCTCCCTCTGCCGCAAGCGAACGCGCCTTTCTTTGCCAAGAGACAAAGAGAGCAAAGAAGAGGCAGAAACAGAGGTGCACCAACACATTACACACATCCCCTCCTTGTCTCTGCTCGTTGACGCGTTTTTCCTTCCTTCATGAGGGGCGGCCAGGAATGGGGACAACGAGAGTGAGACGCTGCAAAGGAAGCAAAGTAAAGTGCGAAGAGGCGCAGCAGAAAAGAAGAGAGGGGGGGGGGTAGAAGGAGGGTAAAACCCCATTGAAGCTCGTGCTGGAATGCGCCGCATCTACCCGCCATAGCGTGAGTTACCGTGCATGCACCATTGAAAGAGAATAGCAGTGAGATAAGACGAGGGGGCGACGTCAGGACAGGCTCTGCGAATTAAAGGGAGAGCGAGGGTGGATTCCTCACAACCGTTGCACCCGTACCTATCCTCCTCTTTCCGCCCAGCTGTAGCCAGCGCAGTTCTTTCCTGGTAGTCCTCCTCTGCCGCTCCTGATTCTGCTAACCGCCAGCATGACATCACTCCGCCGTTGGCGCCTATGAGGTGCAGACACGCTTGAAGAAAGCGCTGGCGTGCACAAAGTAAAAAGTGAGAGATGATGGAAGGCAAACGGTAACACAGAGAACAAACACACACGACTCCTCACTACATTGGCTTCTCCTTTGCTCTCAAAAGCGAGAGAGGCACACGGACCACCAGTACCGGCAAGGGGAGCAGCACTCAAGACAAAAACTTCCGATAAAGTCAACACCAGCACACACACACACACTCTCAGCCTCAATTACTTTCTGCGCTCTCGCGCTCTTTTTCCGTAAATCTACAAGGCTTGGTAGTGCGGCCGGCCGCTTTGTTGCTGATACCGGCGCAGGTGCTGCTGCTGCTGCTGCTGCTGCCCGTAGCGCACGCCGCCGGTAGTGTTTCCGTTCTGCGGAAGACTCTCGTAATTGTACGCCCCGTACCTCACTGGCGGGGGTGTCTGTGACGGTTGCTGCGGTGTAGTCATCGCACCGTAGCGCGCGTACACCGAGCTCGGAGTCCCTTCCGCAGTAATGGGGTAGGGAGAGTTGTACTCGCTGCCAGCGGGTATGCTGTAAGACGACGACTGCTGTGGCGGCGCGACGCTAGAGGTTGGGAGGTGCACGCATTGGTATTGGTAGCTGACGTCGGCCTGTAGAGCGACTCTGCGGTAGCATTCGGTGTGTTAGTAAATGGCGAGACGGTGAGCGAGGTGCTGAGAATCTTTCGGCGCACGGTGCTGTAAGGATTCAGCAGCACCTGCTGTTGCTCCGGTAGCGATCGGTTAACCGTGGAGGAAGCCAGCTGGCACTCAACCTGCTGCTTGTACCGCTGCAGCGTCGCATCGCGAGACCCCTTCTGCACCTCTGCGCGCACCGTGGCCGTTTCGCTGAGACTCGCGTAGAAGGCATCCTGCGCCTTCTCTTCCTCGGCCAGCTTGGAGAGGGTCATAGAGGCGAAGGCAAGCGACTGCACATCGTCGCCACCTGTGATGGCATCATCACAGAGCGACGAGGGCCACACTGCCGGATTCACCGAGATTGCTTTGAGGGAGTCATCAGCGGTGACTATAGCTACTTTGATATCGTTCACAGAGTCCTTCACCTGAAGTAGCTGCTGCGAGAGAAGGGCGACGCCACTGAGATGGAGAAGGGTGTGGGAGAAAATGTGCGTGTTGGAGCTCATCTTGATAAAGGCCGGCCCCGGCGGCGCACGACGGGGGGGTGGGGGAGGTCTCACCTTCGAGTTGCGCATAAGTCTTACAAAGCAGGAATACTGAGGCCACAAAAAGCAAAACTGTCTATGATAACTCTCCCCCTTGGGTGCCCTCTAAAGAGCCTAAGGGCGTCTGTCTTCTCACCCTTGAGTACAACTCTACGTCCTTCGCTGTGTGAATGTATATCCCTCGGTGACAGTCAGCACCCTCTAGAGTCAACGAGAAAAAGCCAAAGAGAAAACACTGGCACCGTAGAAAAGAGGAGTGAGAGAAGGAATACAGAGAGAGAGAGAGAGAGGAAGGGGAAGAGGAGGGAGAAGGGGGGAGGGCAGGGATATCAGATGAGACGAAGTAAGCCGGTATGCACCAATGGGGCTGTATCTGCCCTTGCTGGGTTTGATTGGCCACTCTCGCCGCAGGACAACAGCGGAGCGTTGAAGAGTAAATGGGAGGGTGTGGAGAGGAGAAAGAATGTAAAGAAGGGGGGAGTGGAGTGTGACGAATGCGAGGGGGGAGGGGGGGAGAGGCGCGAGCAGAGCGAAAGGAATCTGCAAAGATAGGAGAGGGAGCGGGAGGGGGGAGGGGGAGTAACTGCGGAGAACATGGCCACGAAGGTGAAGTACACAGGGGTTGCGGTTGAGGATGTGAGGCATGTGGGGGTGTGGGGGTGTATTAATACACATCAGTGAACCAAGAGAACATGGCAAGGTGAAACAGAGAGAGAGAGAGGGGGGAGAAGCATAAAATGTGTGGATGTTGGTGTTGATGGGGGAATGCCCTCTATGCTGATTGTTCGCTGCTCATGCTAGATGCGTTTCATTTAGTCCGAGCACAGGCAGGTTACGGCTCCATGCCTTCGGAGTCCAAAGTCCTGTTTTCACCAGTAGAAGAGGATAGTCCGCACACCCTCCACTTGCAGGCAGGCAGGCATTCTGCAACGGAAATGGCATGTCATTTTTCGTCCTCCCTTTACCGCCCAGAAGATGACAGTGCGCCGTTTCCGCTTGTCCAACTGGTTAAGAACGGTCGCGTTTGCGTGCACCTCTTCGCAATCACCTGCTTGTCGTTGCGGAGAAGGCCACACCGCAACATCAGTAGAGATTGTGCCGCATACACGCACACAGATGAAACAAGCATACATCTAGGGTCATCACGATATGTTAGCACACGTAGACCCACACAGAGATGGACTACCATGACAGCCGCGCCGATGGCAACAGCAAGAACGAACTCAAGTTCAACGGCACAGCAAGGAACCTGCAGAGAGAAAAGGAAGGAAGAGCGAAAAAATGACAGGAGGGAGGCGAGCAACAACAACAAAAAGAGGGACACAATGGGAGAGGCAGGCACGCCAATGATGCTGCCCTCAGCACTTACCTCAACCTACTGTTCGTGCTAGTGACCACGCGTGTGTTTGTGCCTTTGTAGATGCTCATGTACCTCACTGATTGGGCTTCGTTTCCCTTTCCTTCCCTATTCCCATTGCTCGCATTCTTGAGAAGATACATCCAATTGTCCAGCATGCACAGAGAGAGGGGGAGGCGAGGGTAGGAGGGCAAAAATGGAAGGGGCGAGCACACCAATGCGGAGCACACAAGCAGGTACGCACATACGCACTGACACAATAGTATACGTACATACAAACATCTGTACACGCAAAAAGGAGAAACACACACACACACACACACACACAAATGCGGAAGGAATGTGCCCTTGACTTCCCCCATTGCCAACACAGAGCGCACAGGTGTGCAAGAGAAAATACAAGAGAGAAAAGACGTGCATGGGCACGCAAGCGCATGTGCTGATGAGTAAAACGTGTGTGTGTGTGTGTGTGTGTGTGTGTGTGTGTGCGTGCGTGTGTAACTGCAGAACAGCAAAGTCACGAAGAAACATGTGGCTCTTATAAAAGGAATAGATTCGCGAAAGAGAAGGGAAGGAGGAAAAACGATAAGACAAGACGGTCCCGTCGGAGCGCTAGACAAAGACACATTACTCAAGAACAAATAAACGCCAGCCAGAAAATATACCCCATATGCAGAAGAGAAGCGTAGGCACAAACGACACACAACGGGGTAAAGAGGGCAATCCCCCACACAAGGTGAGGAATCACTGTCCGCAAGTCAAGAGAAGGAAAAAGGCGCTGTCAAAGATGACAATATAGAGGAGTAGCAACAGCAAGGGGGGGGAAGTGCGGCAGTGCAGCGTGGAGATCGCTTGAGGTGTGCGCGTTGGGCGCGCACACACCCATACACACACGACTACCAAATAAACGCGCCTCTTTCTTCGAGCGCCTCGCGTCCTCCTCGGCAGTGTGCTGCTGCGCGGACAGCGGCGTCGACAACGTGATTTGGGGCCTCGCATCGCTGTATTTGCAAGATGCATCTAGTGTTGTGCTTCAGTGCAGCGCCGCCTTTCCTCGCTCCCCATTAGTAAGAAACCCAATGATCGACAGCCAGCGCTCTCTGTACGGGTCCACTTCCACCGAAGATAGCGACGGCTTCACCTTTTTCGAGCCTTTTCCTTTGCTATTCCCAGAGCGCCTATCCATGGAGTCACCGCGAGACCTCTGCAGTTGCGGCGCCGTCGGGCCACCTGCTGGAGTGGTAGCACTGCTCTCATGATGGTGTTGATGGTGGTGCAGAGACAAGTGAGGTTCGAAGGGCATAGATGTCGCCTGGGGTACCAACTGGCAGTTGCGGCAATGCTCTACCGCGCGTACCTGGGCAGTCAGCCGCTGATCCTGCTCCAGAAAGCACAGCGACACGACATAGTCAGTGGCTTCCTGAAGCATGAGCCTCTTCTCCCTCAGAGCCACGTCCTCTATGAGGAAGCGGGCGTAGATGTTCTCGGTTGTCTTTAACCGCGCCTCGTTCTCCCCCTGAAGCTGTCGAGCCGCCTGGAGCCACATCGGTTCTTGAACGACGCAGAAGGAAACAAACTTTTGGTATTCGTCTATCACGATAAATCGATTTACCTGCTCCGACGCAGTCAGTAGCAGCCGATGCAGTCGGCTACGGTCAACCTCCTCCTCTATCTCCGACACATACCGCACCTTCAAGCAACTGTAGATGAGATCTTGTTGCGGTGTGCACATGCTCTCCTCCCTGTACCAGGTCGCCACAAAGTTGAGAGCATTTTCCACTATGACGTCAATGGGAAGAACGCTTACCATCAGGTGCGCATGGTGTTGCATGTTTGACACCGGGGTGAAGGTGCAGGCATTTGTAGAACCCCATGGAGTGATGCTCAGCTCGCCGGCGCTGTCTTCTGCTGCAAGAGAAGATATGTCGTCAGAGGAGCCGCTCAACAGCATTGGAGGTGCAGTCTTCGCCGAGGGCTTGTCGTGAACTACCATAGAGGTGTGCAGCACTGAGCGCGGTGACGTCAGCACCGGTGCTGCCAGCGAAGCTGTTCCCACTGGGTGAATCTCAAGCATACGGCAGACGATGTCTATCTGGCGTAGATGATCACTGGTCTTGAGAAGCACGCGCTTCGCGTCCATTAGGTGACTGCGCGCTTCGTTGATCTTATATGCGGCTGCTGCGCTCCCCTCTACATCGACCTCGAAGTGCAATTCGGAGGTCATTGCGGGAGAGGGACGTAAGCGAAGAACGCATATACGAGTCTCGGCTCACCGAGAAAAGGAGGCACGAAAGGCACACGAAGGAAGGTTGCGCGCGATGTCAGCCAGCACAGATGATTCTCGGGGTGCTCTTGTTCGCCTTTGGTAAGGTGCCCTTGTGCAATTGCCACACGCAGCAGACGTGTCAAGCTACTCCAATGCGCTGCTCTGTTTGAAGGAGGTAAAAGACAAGAACAACAGACACGAAAATGTATTTTGTGTGTTACACGCCGTTTGTGCCACTGGAGAGAGGGGGGAAGAGGGGGAATGCGTCGCTCTGTGCGCGTACATCTGGTGAACTGACGGTAGTGCCCACCAGAGGCGATCGGGAAGAGAGAAGACACACACACACACACGCGCCAGTGAAGAGAGACGAGTATTCTTGTCAAGGGCTTCTCAGCGAAAATGGGTGAAAGAGGAAGGGAGAAGAAAGGTGGAAGATGGGTGTGAGAGAGCAGGTACGTATGCACAGACGTACTCCTTCCTCAACAGGAGCAAGAAAAGAGAAAAATGATGTTGAGGGTCTCTCGCCCGGACACCAGGGAGGGTGGGGGGACGGCTATGTGCATACGCACATCAATATCTGTGGAGAACCTCCAGACGCTTAACAATTTGGTTTTGAATTTTGATGGGGTAGTTTTACTCGGGAAGTGGTGGTTGAAGATTCTGCCTCCAACGCAAGGCGGGTGTGAGCGTGGTGTGCAGGGCCCAAGCGAGAGCAACGTAGACAGAAAAACGAGCCTTGCAGCGACCAAAGGAGCGGCAGCAGAGAGAGAGAGCTAAAGGCAAACACAAGGAGTTAAGGATTCCATTGATTAGCTTTTAAAGAGCGACTACAGCTCTTTTTGGTTTCGCGTTCCATGACTTCTCGCCACCACCGCCAGGAAGTTGCTCGCTCAGGCTACAGGCAAAAACAACGCCTATGAAGATCACAGCAGTGAACTAATCATCATACAGCAGCGCAACAGCCGCCCTCGCCGCCCTGTCGTCCCTCTTCACCAACAATCCAGAAAGACGGAGTGAGGAGAAGAGAGTAAGAGAGCGAAAAAGAGAGACACACACAGCTCGCCTACCCAAAGCGTACAAATTCACAAGGGGGAATAAAAAGGAGAGCACACCAAGTAGAAGAAGTGGAGCGGGTGTGCTAGAAGAGTATCCTCCCCCCTCAAGCATGTGGTCTCTCTTTCTCTCCTGTGCAGAGGGAACAGCGACAGTGAATGGGGTGCAGAGCCGGGCAAAACGACATCTCCAACATTCACGCAGGAGGAGCTGTGAGAGTCTCTCGCTGTGACGGTGTGCAAGCGGACCCCTCTTTCTCCATCCCCGCAGACAGAGCGATCAAAAGAGAAAAAAGACGGCGACGACGACAGAAATGGGGGAGAGGGGGGGGCGAGGAAGAAGACAACGCGCAAAGCAGCGCGTGCAAAGAAAAGAAAACCACCACGAAGACTACCAACAAACAAACACGCGGAGGCGCACTTGATGAGAGGAGAGGGAGGTGGAAAAGTAAAGGAAACGCTTGCACTCGTCAATCATACCAACGTGCATCGGGCTGTGATGATGGTGCAGAAGGTAGGGGGAGGGCCGCGGGTGACGATTCTGGCGACCATAGAGAAGGGGGGGGGGTTAGGAAGAGAGAAAGTGCGCCACGAAACGAGCTAGAGAGAAACAAAAAGTGCGAGTGAATGAAAGAAGTATACAGCGATGGGAAAGGAATAGGAAGGCAAAGTGTATGCCACGAGATGAAGATGTCAGCGTGTGTGTGTGTGTGTGTGTGTGGAAAGAGTGCCCACAGCGAGGCAGTTGATGGCGATATTGGCTGGGATGTACTCGAAACACCGGCGTGCACTGTCCAAATAGCGTAGGAGAGGGCACATCTGTCTCGTTCACTGGGTGTGAATACCCCCGTTCCTTCGCCAGCGTGAGAGGGAAGATGGATGGAGTAAGAGAGAGAGAGAGTCACTCCGAGGTCATTAGCGAGCCAGTGTATTTGTCTCAATCGATATAACTTCTGGGCTGTGTATGTGCGGCAGATGCGTTGTGTGAAGGACGAAGAGCAGATGGGAGGGAAGCACAGAGTGGATAGAACGAAAAAGTGATGGGAATAAGTGAGAGAGGTCTGAGGGCGGAGAGAAAAGGGGACGGTGATGAAGCAATCAGCGTTGTGCCTGCCATGGGATGGCTCGTTTCTTTCGCTCTGTACCTTCCCCTCCATTGTTAGCTGCGTCACGCATATCACTACAGCTTAATGATTAACTGGGCCGCAGTGCCATCGCCGCAGCAGTAATGTGTATATGTGTAGCTGTAGGCGTGTGTGAAGGATGTATACGACACCCGACAGCATCATCAAAGCGTTCAACCGCAATCGCAGCAACAGCCGAGGCGAATGGGAAGTCGAAGAATCGTCAGTGCCCCCGATGTTCGTACAGAAAAAAAAATCGGTTCCTTCCAAAATGAAGGCATTAAAAGGGGATGCCATCGAGTGAGCCGACGGACCACTGCATGGGGGCCGGTGAGCGAAAAAAGCCGGCACCCGTGCAGTCGTCCGTCGCAACCGACCCACGGCTTCATACCCGAAAAGACAGAGACGCTCTAGGGAGCGGCTCCAAACTTCTTTCTCGCGTCAGCCCCAGTGATATCCACCTCATCCACCTCGGTCGACGTGTCAAAGGCCACGTCCACCCTCCGGTGCCAAAGCCGCATGCGGAGCTCGACGTAACGGTCGTATAGGGTGGTCCCCCAGTTGCCGTATTTGGCAAGGCTCACAGCAGTGAACGGTGCCACAACAAAGGGGATGAGACAGCGCGAGGCGGCGTGCATGCCGAGCAGGGCTGGAAAGAGCCGCGGCACAAACGGGTGCCGCCACGCGACATCACCCATGAACTTGGGGAACTTCACAGAGGTCAAGGGAAACACGGAGACTGCGAGACCAAGTCCAGTGAAGGTGTAGGCAGCCAGCTGCATCGTGTACACGTGCCGCGTCACCCCTTCCAGGTTGTCAAAGTAGGGGTTTTTCTCGTACGGGACGCCGCGGCGTTCAGCGCCACGGCGTCGTCGCAGCTCTCGACTCTTGCGCAGTTCATACAGGACACGGTGCTCGTGAACCCGGTACTCCAAGATGGAGTTGCAGTACGTACCGAGAAGAGCACAGTAAAGGGCAGAAAAGCAGGCACGCTGCCGCGCCAGCCACCGCGGAGTGATACCACGCACCCGTTGAGGGTACAAGCGAAAGCGGGCGTAGAAGAAGGTGATCAGGAAGTAGCTGAAAAACTCAGGCAGCACCTCCGACACAGTGCGCGTGAGGAGCTCCGTGTACTCAACGTCTGAACGGTCCTCGTTAAAGCCGCCAGCCAGGGACATGCACCGGACAGAGAAGCGCCACGACACAAAGTCTGGCGTTGTGACGTACACTTTGTTCACGTGGTTTAAAATGTCAGACTTGTACTGCAGCTGCGCCACTGCATCGGAGAGAACATCGTCACAGAAGATGTACGACAACAAACGCAGCACCGCCCGCTGAGGAAAGTAGGAATGCGAGAGAATCATGTGCCGATATGTCTCACTAAAGTTGAACATCTGACTCCGATACTGCTCTGGCAACCCGCAGCTGCTGATTAGCTCTGCTAGCGTTGACGCCTCCTCGACGGTGCGGTAGCGGGACAGCATCATACAAATACGAATAAAATTTCGAACTACCTCCTCATTGACGGCATCGTAACACATGCCTCGTGCTAAAAAGTGGGCGGTGAGGGGCGACGGCAGTGTCTGGAGAATGTCAGGTGCCAAGTGATACCGCTCCACGACCTCATACACGCGCTCATCGTACATGCCCACAGTCATGAGCAGCTCCAGCCGCTTCTTCTGCGCGAGACGTTCATACCAGTTCGTTAGGATGCCCATGATAAACAGCCGTCTGCACTAGAGAGCAGACGGCAAGTGAGTGGCTGCTACCTTTTTGAGGACGGTGCTGAGGGCGTCAGAGACGCAGGTGCGCGTGAGTGCGGCTCTCTGATTACAGAGGAATCGAAGCGTGATGCGCACCGCCCCACATTCGATGAGGCCTTTCAGTTGAATACCGTTGTATTATAAGGGGAGGGGGTGCGAGGAAAGCCCACAATGAAAAAGGAGAGGAGCAATGAAGTGACAACGCTGTTCAAATCGCGTGGATGAAGTCGTGGCGTGAAAGCGAGGCAAGAGGAAGAGGCGTTTTGCACACCCTGGAGACACCTGCACCGGTACCTCTGGCGGAGAGAAATAGGGGGTGTCAGCATGTTGTGGCTACAACATGGCAGCCTCTCAGGGCCACCATCACCGCCCCAACAAGGTTCAGCATAACGGCCGCTTTTAATGTGCTGCCCTTACCTGCCCTGTGTGTGTGTGTGTGTGTGTGTGTGTGTATATCGCCGGGTGGCAGCCTCGCATTCACCCATCCTGCCCATCCTTCCCTCTCATCTTTTTCAGCTTCGCTGCCTCAGCTATCGCGTGGGCCACTTTTTTTTGTTTCTCTCATATCAATCGGAGCTCATCTACACGCCTTCTCATGTAGAGGTCTACTCAGCTTAGCCATGAATTGCCCATACATGCATGCGGGGGCACAGGCACACATCGTACGCATACATGCACGGACTGCTGAATCGTCGGTTCCGTTAGTGATAAACAACTATTCAGCGGTCGCTATATTGATTATGTGGTGCTAGGCAAGAAGTACGACCGAGTAAAATAAACGAGATGCACTCAACGTGGTGAGGTGCGTTGGCATGCAGTCTATTCCCTTCGCCAAAGAACGACTTCATACACTTGTGAGTTCGCCCCCAGGACTCGATGTCATGCCTCTCCCTCGCTTGCTCAGTGTGGGTGTGCATGTGAGGGCGGGGGCGGGGCACAGCTATTGCTTTGATGGATGCTAGTACCTCTGTCGGGCACGAAAAAGGGGACCGGATCATGGAAATCGGCGCAGGCGATGGTGTCGCCTCCACGCTCTCATCATGATTGTACAGGCGCTTGCTTGATAGCTACCAGGCACCCATCCACTTCCTCTCGCTCCATCCGTTCCTCCTTTGTACAGCCTAGAAGCTGAAGGCAAAGCCCTCTGAAGACGGGTCTAGCAGCATTAAGCGTCCAAGCCGGCGTTTCTCCCGCGCCTGACGCTCCTCATCGAGTTGCCGCGCCACCTCCTGCATCAAATCTGGGTGCGCCACCTCCATGGCGGCCTCGAACTCCTTGGCAAAGTCGCGCTGCCGCTTTGCCGTAGACTCCTCCGTCGAGGTGTCGGCATCTTCGTCAATGCCACTGATGGACCTCTTCATGGCACGCAAGAACTTGATTACCTTGGGCAAGTTGCTCCGCGAGACGTAGTTCTGCGTAATGGCAATGGAGTCTTCGAGGTTGATGATATAGTGCCACCACCCGCACGGCACAAACATAATGTCGCCCGGCTCGCAAATGCACTCGTACCCACAGTGCTGTAGCTCCTGCAGGGTTGCGTCGTAGTAGTTCAAGAGCCACTCTGTCAGTGACACTGGGGTGGCTACCTCAGCCATGTCTGCACTCGGCACCACCCCAAGTGGCGTCGCCCCAGGAGGAAATAGCAGCCACCGCTTGCGGCCCGTCATGTTCGCGTTCCACGCGCTGGTGTAGTTGGGGTCCACGTGGAAGCTGCTGCCACTACGCTGCGGGCCCGCGATGATCCAGCGAAACTTGGGCCGGCGGTCGCCAAGTATGGAAAAAAAGTCGTCCCTGGCGAAGCAGGGCGGCACCGTGTACAGCCTCTCCACATCCAGCACACTGCCGAACTCGGCGTCAAACATGTATATCGGCCGCTCGTCGTTCTGCTCCGTCGCGTAGCGCACATAGTCTTCCAGATTCATACTGGTGTGCTCGCAGCGCAGCGGTGACGTCACAGGGCAGCCGCTACGCATGAGGGAGTCCTTCTTGTCCGCCAAGTTGGTGAAGCGGCCCTGGAGGATCTTGAAGAGTGGCCACTCCGTCGCTACGTCTGTGATCACCACCGGTAAGTTTGGCTTCTCGAAGCACTCGTGGAACTCAGCGACGGAAATGCAACTGCGCCGTTCAACAGGGCGAAACTTTGAGATGTACGGGGGGCTGTGGCTTTGAGTTGCGTCCACCGAATCCGCCAGCCTGGTGGTCGAGGGGGCCATGCCGCATCTCGCTGAGTTCTCCGGTCCTTAGACCCATAGGTCTGCCCCGCACACTTCTCAGTCCGTGCCGAAGAGGACGAGAATGACGACGATGCCTCCTGCCGCTCCTCCGTGACGGTGTGCAGGTGGTAGTAGGGTGGTAGAATTGTGCACATCCATGCTTGGAAAAGTTGATCACAGAAGAAGTGATGGCGCACGCACACCGGGGTGTGGCTTACAAACGCGACAGGTGTCTCACCAACCAGCGTCGCCGCGGTCCGCTTACCCTTGCTCTCCACCCTCGACTTCTTGTAGGGAGTTCTATGCGTGGTGGAAGTGACGGGGGCCGCGTCCGAGGTGTGGTCATGCACTGCTACGTAACCTCGCACAGCCGTTTCCTTCCAGCTGCCACGGAATCGCAGGTACGACGGCGACAAGGCCGTGTACGCCGTCTTGAAGGCATCTGTGCAGTGTACGAGCACATACCAGCCCGTGCAGCTGCACGACAGTCGGCACAGATCGGGTACCTCGAGAAAGGCAAGAACGCGCTGAACGAGGTCCAGGTAAGGCTGCTCCGTGTGCTCCTTGTCGTCATGCGTCGTTGCGGTGGTGAAGAGAGAAAGAGTGCCGAGACGGTCGAAGATGTCAGAGCGCTTGACGGCGTTGCCTCGAGGGTAAATGCCGTACGGATGGGGGCGATACCACGTCTGCATCGTGTTCGCCTCCGGCTGATGAGTGTGTTAGCTACCTGTACTGTGTAAGAGGGTCAGCGAGAACGAATAGATATGGGGGACAAAGTTGGACAGTTTACTGTATTTTCACTGCCTGCTTGAGAGTCTGCTGGGTGCCACAGAGTTCATTCAAGAGCGATGGCTGCAAGAAGGGGTAGGAGGAGAGAGAGGGACGAAAGTGCAGAGGGAAACAGAGACTGCAGCATTCAGGCATCTGAAAAGCAAAGGGGAGGGGGGGGGTGGAGCTCTCAGCTGTGGAGATATTCCCGTCCGCGCGCTCTTCCCTGCCAAGCCATGAGTACCACACATCGAGTCTCTCATATACATATATATATATATATGAGAGAAACGGCAAAGGAAAAGAACACCAAAGAGGGGCAATCCCCCTCCCTCTTTCTCTACACTTCACTGATCCGCATTGGTAAGTGGTAGCTCTATCAACCAAGGGAACACCCCTCGAAGTACCCCAGACACGTTAGCACATCCTCGCATAAACGCAGAGAAGGTGACGCTCGAGAGAATGCTTGAAAGTCTCTTAATTACCGCATTACGGAACACTTACACGCGCGCGCACACACACGTGTGCATCGAGATGCCTTTAGCCAACACGATAGGCTTGCCTAAATTTCCTTTATGGGGGGGGGGGGGGCTGCTAACACATCTCATTGGTGGTTGCCGCTCCCCTCCCCGTGTGCATTACCGACAACGCAAAGGAAAACGCACACACGAGGAGCGAATCCGGAGAGGGATACAGGGGACAAGAGTAAACTAATAAAATCAAGTACAACACACGAAAGGTGATCGAGAAGAGAAGGAAGGAAGAGGGAGGAGCTCAGAGGAAACGCGCGAGAACAGTAAGCCTCTCGGAAGCCTTTTGGCAGTCCCGTGCTTGGCACTCCCTCTGCTCTCCTCGTTCTCTTTTTGTTTACTCCCTTCTGTGACGCCTGGGGCGGGACTGCAGCTCCAACATGTATCACTGCACGTCCGCTAAAGGCGCTCGGCTGTCTCGATGGACAGCAGCTCCAGCGTCTTTTTGAGGGTGATGCGGGTGAGTTCGATGAGGCACAGGCGGCTGTTCTGCAGCGGGTCGTCCACGACGCGGCAGTGTTGGAAGAAGGTGGAGAAGTTTGTCATGAGCTCGTACGCAAAGTCCGCGAGATGGTGCGGGAAGAGGTCCTCGACGGTCTTGAGAATCACTGTCTGGAAGCGTAGCGCGCAGAGCGCGAGGTTCTTCTCTTGCGGGGTCTCGAGAGAGATGTCGGTGATCTTGAGCAGCTCCTCCTCCGTCACACCAGCCTTGCGCTTGATAGAGCAGATGCGAGCGTACTGGTAAAGAAGGAACACGGCTGTGTTGCCAGACATGTCCAGCATATTGTCGTAGCTAAAGGCGTAGTCGCTGGTGCGTGTCTGCTTGAGATCAAAGTATTTGATGGCGCCAATACCGATAATGTTGGATAGCCTCTGCATCTCTTCTTCCGAGTGGCCTTGGCTACGCTCACCCGCCTCGCGCTCCTTCAGGATCGCGAAGGAGCGCTCCACAGCCTCGTCCATAAGGTCCTTCAGCTTTGCCGTCTCACCCGAGCGCGTCTTGATCTTCTTGCCATCTGCACCTGTCACGAGACCAAAGCCGGCGTGGTCCCATGTAGCGTGTTCCATCCAGCCCATGTCCTTCGCCGTCTGCAGGCACATGCGAAAGTGCTCGTACTGACCCACATCGGTGCAGTAGATAACACGGTCCATCTTCTCGATGATGAAGCGGTGGTACGTGGCTGTGACATCGGTCGTGTCGTAGGTGTAGCCACCATCGCTCTTCACAACCATCAGCGGGAAGGAGAAGCGGGGGACAAGGATGCGGTCGCCCTTGACAATCCCTGCAGCCTTGAACACCTCCAGGAAGAGAGGGTCGAGCTGCTTTTTATAGAGGGGGGCGAGCTGGGACATCAGCTTGTCCAGGTCCATGCGGATATCAAACTTCTTCCACAGCTTCACCTCCTTCTTCGACAGCACCACCGACTCCTCACCCTCTGCCCCGGTCAAGATGCCAGCCTTCTTCATGGCGGCGATCAGATTCGGGTGGTACGACGAACCATCGCGTGAGAGAAACGCGAGGTGCTGACTCGCTAGTTTCGTCATGTCACGGGAATCGAGGCTATCCAGCTTGCGCTCCTCCCGGCTGATGATGAGCTTCGCGCCGTCGCTCACCTCAATCTGGTTCGCCTCCTCGAGAAGATTCAGCACCTTTGGAATGAGCGGGTTGTAGAAGCTCTCACCGCGCTCCGTGATGGTGGCGCCGAGGCGGGCGTAGACCCCGTTGAACTCCTCGCGCGACACGTCGCAGATGCACTTCCACGCGTGGATAGAGTCCTCCTCCAGCGCCTGCAGCTTCACCACCTCGAGGCGGGCCTGCTCCTTGAACTCCTGGTCCTCGTCGAAGCACTTCTTCGCCGCGCGGTAGAAGGCGGTGAGGTCAGAGATGGCCGGCGGGTTTGTGGTGTAGTCGGGGAACTTGCGCTTGATGTACAGAATGAGCATGCCGAACGCTGTACCCCAGTCACCGATGTGGTTTATGCGTGCAACGTCGTGCAGACAGAACTCCAGGAGACGGCTGATCGACTCACCGATGATAGTAGAGCGGAGATGTCCGACATGCATCTCCTTGGCGATGTTCGGCGACGAAAAATCGACGAGCACGCGCTGCTTCTTCACGACAGGTGGACGAATGCCCTGGTTCAGCACCTCGTTCACCATCTGAGCCACCCATTCCTTGCGGATGCTGATGTTGATGAAGCCCTTGGTTGTGGGTTCGAACTCGTCGATTATGTCGTTCTCCACCAAGTTCTTCTTGAGCGCCTCGCCGACCATCTGCGGGCTCATTTTTATTGACTGGGGCTGCTGAGAGAGCACCTTCACCAGTCCCATGGCATTGTTGCACTGATACTCGCTAACCTTACCAACGGTGATGAGAGGCTCCTGGGCCGGGACGAGCGGGAAGGCCTTGGTAATGGTCGCCTGAACAATCTCCTTCAGCGCCAGCTCCACATTCACGGTAGCGGCAGCGGTGCGCATGATGGCATGAGGATCCTAACGGTTCGAAGATGCAGTCTTTTTTCTTCCAAAAAGGAGCCTGCGCTTCCTGTGTGCCTTTCAGTTTCGCGTAGAGTTATATGGGGTGCTAAGCACTGGTGCCAGCATCAACACGCGTACGGGGGTGAGTGGGGTGGGGAGTAGATGAATACACAGAGACGCGCACTCACTCATCGACACAAGTCGAAACGACAAGAGATGATGTAGGGAAGAGACGAAGGGGAGATAAAAAGACAAACCAGAGATCGGGTGCACGTGTGGAGTGTGGTAAACAAAAAGAAAAGAGGGCGACAAGCAAGAGCCTTTTTTCCCGTTGAGAAAAGCAGCATAGCGAGAAGGGCGAGAGATGAGGTGGGGAGCCTGGGGAAGGGCACTAGCACGGACAAAAGTATGCCTCTTCCTCTGGCCCACTGATAGTGCAGCTGACACCCGCCACCCATGTTGCTCTTCCCTACCCATCGCCTACAAGGCCCCCTACGCTCACCAGTCATTGGGAAGCTTAGCGGGCGCCTTACAGAGGGGTCTGCATGGGCGCGGAGAGAAGCGACATAGTTGGCATGAGCCCCATACTTATCACATATCAGCGCTCATTGGCATTCCGTGAGCGCACTGGCGCTTTTCTCTCACGCGTGTATTCCTGTAAAAGTTCGAGCGTGTGAAATGCAGCGTCGAAGGGGGAAGGGAAAAAGCGAGGGAAGGCGAGAAGGTGAGCAGCACCGCTACCCTCTTCCTTTAATGCGCCCCTGTGATTTTATTTTAATTTCTTTCAAGTTCCTTACTACAGAAAGAAAAGTAGCCACAGTTTGTATTTCTTGATGCTACGTGTCTGTGCTTGTGGGTGCTTTGTGTGTTTACGTCTTGGTGGTAGGTAGCGAGAGAGAATTCTGAAGATGGGAGAAGAATGCGTATATGCGCTGTAGCATCCGTGTGCGTGCACCATTTCGTCCGTGTCTTCATGGAATTGAATGATGGGAAGTACAAGATAGAGAGAATCCAGAAAAGGGGTGGTGGTGGTGGTGGGGGGTGGGGGGCAACGGCGCTGTGCAGGGGTGCAGCTGCTAGGCTACGCATGGCTCAGGAAGCAAGCAAATGCATGTACACGGGCGACTTGGGCACAAGAAAAGACCGAGCGGACGATGAGCATGTACAGAAAGAAAAAAACACAAAGGAAAACAGCGCCATCAGACAAGGAGAAGCAATGTGGAACACGCACATACTAGTAGAGGACAGCAAACGAAAGAGAGGCATGTGGAGGGAGGTGGAAGAAGGGAGGCAGCACCACACTGACACACCAGTAGAGAATGAGATGAGCATCAACAACAGTGGCATCCAAATCACCCACACAACTGAAAAAAAAATGCGCTTATTCATTACAGTTATTGACACTGCTGCTGCTCTGCTGCCAGGATAGCCAGCCCTCCTAGGCGTGTAGATAATGGAATGACGGTGGCGGAGCTTTGAACCGCCCCTCTATTGTAGGCCTCGATCCCCAGCTCACCTGGCGCCTCCCCAGCCCATGTTTTACGTTGGCACTTCACATTTGTGGGTGGATCGCTCCCCTCTCCGCCCAACAACCTCCACTCTTGCGCGCCTCGTCCCTCACTCATCATTTCACTAAAACGAGGAGGCCTGCCCAAATACTCACCCCCACCTCAAGACGCACTCCTACATGAAAGGGCGATTCCACCTACCAACACACACGCACACACACACACACGTACACGCGTACACACGTAAGTACATCTTCGCCTACACCACACCATAAGCGAGCATATCGTCGTCCATGACATAAAGGAAAACAGAACACGGCACGTCCTATGCATCAATCGCACAAGCATCCAGTTTTGATTCCGTCATCATCCATACGACCTTTTCATCCCTGCCCCCCCCTTTTTGTGTGTGTTTGTTCGCGTGTGTTGGCCCCTCTTACCTTCACAATCCGTAACACACCACCTGGCCCTCGTACACCACTTTATGCCCCCCAGACGTACCACCCGTGCAGACACACACACACACACACAACACACACACACACGGAGAGCGAGAGATGGACGTCGACGCTTTTCAACACGGAAAAAAAGATAATCACAGACATATAACAAGAAGAAAGGGGAGAGGGGGAAAGACAAACGGAAATGCAGAGACCATAGAGATGTAGAAAGAGGAGCAAGACGACTAGCAAGTAACCGGAAGGAAGAACGCGCAGAGAGACAGAGAGGAGGATGAGCCTCGATGTGTGTGGGGGGGGGGGGCATCGTTGCGGGGAGGAGTGGGAGGCATGGAACGATAGGAAGAACATATGATGATGGTGGGGACAAAGTAAGCAGACCTAGTTCTATTCTGGGTCTCACTCCTCACAAAGATTTGTTGACATGCAAAAATTGAGCGAGAACAGGAGGGATTGTCACTAAGGGAAGGAAGAGGGAAGAAAGACAAATAGAAGTACCCATTGCCATCTCGCCAAGTTCAGCTGTTCGTATTTCCTTTTTTTTCGCTGTCCTTTTCGCATAGTTTCTCCTCACCTTTTCTTACGCGCCGGCTCTTTCGAGTCCACTCCCCACGCATGCCTATCCACCACGCTCCGTCTCCGTCCCCTCGCCCTTGTTGCAGCTCCACCCTCTCTACCCTTGAGACAACCTCAACACCAAAAGAGAAAACGCACACTGATCAGAACACGACCAGGGGAGCCCCCCACACACGCAGAGCTTCACACATAAGCCCTCCCTCTATGTAAGAGACAACGAGAGGGGGAGGGGAAGGAAAGGGAAGGAAACGACGAGAAGACCGTCATCATTCCGTTGCTTCCTGGGCCCCGTGTGCCACTTGAGGAAGCATAGCGCCATTAACAAGAACCACATAAAAAGCAAGAGTAGGAATATAAGCATAAGACAGCAAGGGGAGGTCACTGTTCCTACAGCGACTGCGCCTTTTTTGTCCGTTCCCTTTCTTCCTCTGGCCCTTTCTCTTCTCTCACGTGCGTGTGTGTGTGTGTGTGTGTGAGCGTATCGCGTGCCTACCGACGCTTGCCGAAACTCTGGGGTGGCTTCCTGTCGTTCAGGTGCTCACGCCAGTCTGCCGGCGGATCAGCATCCTCCGGTGTTAGCGGCTGTGCATCCGTGTCGTACGACAGCTCCACCGCTGTCGAGCGGAAGTCATCCTCGTCCTCGAAACGCTCAAAGTGGATATTCTTCTCCAGCTCGCGGAAAAGGGCCTCTTCATAGTTGCTAACACAAAGGAAGGACGCGCCGATAGTGCCCTGACGGCCTGCCACCTGAGATTGCAGGACGTAGTACTCCTCAGCACGCGGCACGGAGAAGTTGATGACAAGGTTCACATACGGAATAACGGTCTTGCGAGCCAGTTTGGCGTAATCCTCGTTCGTGACCAGCAGACGCTCGAGCACGCCGTTTTCGTTTACCACTCCCTTCTTGAACTTATCCAGCGCAATCATGCGATCCTCCTTGGATAGTCGGCGGTACACAAACTGCGGATCCACCCTGTTGAAGTGGCGTGCGATCCGCTGAGAGCCCTTGCACATCTCCTCCACGCGCTTCTGATCGCAGAACAGAATCGCTTGTACACCCTTCAGCTGAGACACAATCTTGCTCACCATCTCAAGCTTGTCCTTGTCGCTGCAGGAGGTGTACATATAGAAGTGGCGTACCTCTTGCGGACGAACAAAGTTAAAGCTCGAGACAATATTGCGCATGATGGAGTCAGACAGGTGGCGCGTGGTATCCTTATTCTTGGTGTTGCAGGCCGCGAACAGGCGAGCGGCATGCGTGTTCGCGTCCAACTCATTTACAGCATACTGGAAGCGGTCCTTTTTCTCCTCCTCGCGCTTCACACCAACCGACATCAGCAGCATCTCCTTAGCCTTGTTGACTGCCTCCTCGCTGCCGCCGAGTAGGTGGATTGTGAAGGTATCCTCGGTCTCGTCCACGTGTGCGAAGCGCTCGTTGTACGTGCCGCACGTTTCATTAATGAATCTCATGTTGATACCCTGAGGGCCCAGGAGGTACTTGATGCGTTCTGTCGGGACTTCGACATCGATCGAGAACTTGAAGTTCTGGGGCGGGCGATCCAGAGAACGCTGCGCCACACAGCTGTCCATCGGCACTTCATTCGCGTGCTGGAGGTAGTACTCGTCGTGGCTATAGCGGCACTTTTGGCCAAACTTGCACCCATCTGTCGTGAAGACGTGGCGACATAAACGAATGGGGTCGTCACTGTTCGGCGCACCGGTGGAACGACCCCCACCGCGCCCACCGCGGGCAGCACGGTCACCACGGTCACCTCGCGGCGCATAACCACTGCGGCTCTCGTCGTTGCCGCTGCGGGCAAACTCAGCATCGGCGCTGCGAGGGGGGTGCGGCTGGTCAGCTGGAGGGCCGACACGACGCGACTGCAGATGGCCACGGCTTTCGATGGCGTTCATCAGCGCCTGGCGCTGCTCAGCGTCCGGGACAGCCTGACGTAGGGCGTCCTCTGACATCTTGCGCAGAGATACGATACGGTCCACGCCCATGGCCTGAAATGCGGGAATTGCATCCCCCATCCGCAGGCGCGCCAGCAGGGCCTCGACAGCGTTTTGTTGAGACATGGTAGCTCCTTCACGACTCTTCCAAAGGGGGCTGGGGGTGCGAGTCTGTGTGTTGAGCGTGTGCCGAGAACTCCGTGATGGGTGACGAAAGAAAGAGAGAGAGACTCGCTTTTCCGTTGCTATTTTGCTGTTCCGGTCAGAAGAGCGATGCGCGGCAATCACAACGTCGCCTTCGAGTACACAGAGTCTCTGAAAAGGAGTCTGACCGCCAGGGAGAGACACACAAGATGAGGGTGTCGAAAGAGGAGGTCGGGTAGAAGAGGAAACGGTACCGCGTACGTCGACTACCTCCGCTGGCGTGAGGACAAAAGACAAGGTGGCGCGGAGTGGGATGCTACAGTCACGGAGAAAACAGAAAGGGTGCAGGCGGAGAACGAGGGTAGTGAGCCGATCGAGGGGTTAGCGGCCTTTGGCTTCCTTTGGTGGAGAGAGGGTAGGTAGGCCGCACCACAAGAAGCAAAGCAAAGACGGGCGCGGAGAAAAAGAAACGGAGAGTTTAGTGGTGTGTCAGATGTGAATGATTCACTTTGGGGAGGGAGGAGGAGGGGGAGGGGAGTTGGATTCTTTGGCAGTAGTGAATTGAGTTTTTTCGTTCCTTTTCTTCGACCTTTTTCCCTCAGTTGATGTGAAACAAAAAAAAGCGGGAACTTTGATATGGGCTGTGGGAGTGAGTCAGAGAGAGAGAGAGAGGGAGGGGGGGAAGAGGGAGAGGGAGGTGGCGGCGGCACATGGAGGCGCGCACGTGCATGTGATAGATGAAGGAGTACAAGGAGAGAAAAGCGGAAGTAGAAAGGAGTAAAATGAAGAGAGTAGATTGAGATAAGAACTTCAGTGCTTTCATGGTCAGAGCACAAAAGAAGAAAAAAAAACAAATAACGATGTGTACAGAGTGACAGAGAATAGTACGCAGTAATGCGAGCTGCCAGCCACCTCGGGGTGTCTGTCTCTGAGCGAGCGTGGTGAACTAGACCAGTTTACCCCACGAAAACTCCTATGCGATGTCGATTTCTACAAAGATGACCTGTAGCCGAAAGAGCCTTTGGATGTATTCCAGGCTGCCCTTGGACTCTCCTACACAGAAGCTCTCTTGGCGTAGGCAGGTGCGTATGACTTTTGTTTCTACGTGCTGTGATTTTCTTTTGGCTTACGGCGGGTCTCTGCTGACGCATGCACGTGCCAAGCAAGCCCAAGAGAAGTAGAGAGAGGGAGAGGGTGAAGAAGACGCTACAGGGGGGGGGAGAAGAATGACGCAGAAGCTCAACACTCAAAAGAAAAGGAAAAAACTAGGAAGGAGAGAACGAGGAGCGTGACCGGAGTGAGGAGTACGAGGTGCACAATCTCGTACAGAGCATACACACACCTGTTTGTATTTTCCTTTCCTTTCAAGGTGAAAAGAGATGCCATGCACACTCCAGGTGGCGTACATGACTAGCGCTAGCGGGTACGCCATCGAAGGCAGGGCCATCGCCCCCCTCTAGCGGCTTTTGTATAACAACCAACCATACTCCATCCCCACGCATCATGACAGAGGGAAGAGAAGTGCATAGAGGTTCAAAGTGGGGAAGCGAGAGAGCGCAATATGCGCCGCTCTAGAGGATACGAGAGTTCGGTATGCCCACGTGATCCACCTGCGCCTTGCCAAACACATTCCCGCCAACACAAATGTACGACGGACATACGAAAAGGTTTCTACAGCTGTCCCAGGTTAGGCGGAGGGAACAGCGCTCGAGCTCCTCGACGACTACCTTAGATGCCACCTCAGCTCATCTAAGCGCTTGCAGCGTCCAATGGGGGCCGAAGTACGCATTCAGAATGACCACAGCCACCATACTCGAATGCGTGTGGGAAATATTGAGCAGCGAGTCATGGTGCCGCCTTTATATGTCGCAGCAGAGAGCCCTCTCCCTTTCCCAGTACTGGAGAGTTATTGTGGGGCTGCTTATCCGAGCTGGAGCGCAATGAGGTGTTTGGCTCAACCTGAGCACACCTCCCTGTGATGGGCTTGGTAGAAGGTATTGATGAGCATCTGAGCACCGTTGTGTTTGGCAATGAACTAACAGTTCTCATCGTTCCTGCTGGCGAGCGCACCGAGAGTGGCAGCCCCACCAAACAAGACATCTGTAATAGAGAGATCCTTGCCCAGCTTGACCAGGACATACGGGATGTATGACTGAAGCGCTTTCCGCCTATGTGCATTATCAGAGGAGATGGTGTTCGGGCACTCAGAAATGACACTGAGGATGTCGTTAATCAGCAGGGCCCATCTTTCAAAGATGGGTAAGTAGCAGTTCGAGGTGCAGATGAGAAGCGTGCCAGCGTTCTCTTCCTTGCGTGACAAATCGCAGAGGAACCTTGTGGTGGTGAACCACAGCAGCTTACTCTCTCCCTTGCACCACTTGGGCAACAAGGAGCAGTGACCAGCGGTACTCTCACTGAGTTACGGCACAGGTTTCGCCGTTGACAGCGCATTCATTGTCGACTTCCCGAGGTCCAGCTTCTTAAAAGGAAAACCACAGTCAGGTTTAACCACATTCAAGCACGACTTTAGCGACCTCGCTAGCACCGCTTCGCACTGCAACATCTGCTCAGGTAAAGAAGTTATGATGACTGCTAGAAGGTAAGCTGGTTTTCAACATAGTGGTGGCACTAGTACACACACACACACTTGCAGAAGAAAGAGCAAACATGTATGGTGCCTTTTCTCTGCCTTTCTGCGTCCTTCGATGACGGGAAATTGGCATATTGGTGCACTCCAGCAGTGTAGCACCTGAAGCTAGCTGGGCTGTGTGCTCACACATACAAGCACAGCACCCACCACCTGAGCAGAAGGAAGGGCGAGCGATTGGGTGAGCGGAGAATGGTGTCCACTGGAGAAGGGAAGACAAAGTGCAGTGGATATCTCCTGGAGAACAAACCAAAGCAATCGCAAGCAAGGCGGGAGATGAAGAGGAGGTGTACCGATGTGTGTACAAGCGAACGCGTGGCTTCCCATCGTTCTCCTCAGTGATTGGGAGCTAGGAGGGGGGAGAGGTAACATTCCGGCATTGCACCGCTGGTCTCACGCGCGCCGCGTACAGTGCGGAAAGAAGCAAAAAAGATGTCTTGTGACCTCCTCGTTGCTTCAACCAGGCTCAATCATCGCCCTCTGCATAACTGTAGGCGGTGGATGTGGCCTCAACTCCCCCTCCTTTCTCTAAGCATCGGTGACAGGGAAGTTTGAAAAGAGGAAACGTGGGAAGGAGTGGTCGAAAGGAGCCTCCGTTGTCTCTTTGTCCTCTTAATGGCGCTGCATATACATACCTTGGCCGGGGGTACCAGCCGCAGAGCTTTCGGTTTGATGGGGCACTGTAATGTACATATCAAATGAGCTCACCCCACGAGGGGTGAGTAAACACACACACGCGTGCACTCAAAGTGAGCGCACGCCCACCTGTTCATACCACCGAAACGGGAGCAGCAAACTAAGGTAGAGGAAAGAAGAAGGGTGCTACACACTCTCAGAAATACGAATGGTGAGAGTTTCGCTGGAGGCCTCCTGCCCGCGTCGGATGATGGAGGGGTCGTTGCAGCTACAGTGTTGCAAACTTATCACGCGAAGCGTGGAAACGCTTCCGCTCAAAGCTACATCCAGCAGTGCTGCACTTCCTGAGTCACCAATGGGGTTGCCATCTATGACCAGCGTAGTCAACGCAGACGTAGACGGCAGGGTGCGAGCGATGGCCTCTGCACCCACGCGGCCAATACGGTTGTTGGCAATGATCACCTCCTCGATGGCATTCTCTGATATGACGCGTGCCACCAGTTGCCCGCACTTGTCGTCTAGCCCACAAGAGCTCAGGTTGCACTCCTTGATGGTGTTGTTCTGCAGCAGCCCTTCAGAGAGCAGGAGGTACGCCCCTGCGGCTCGCAGGGGGTTCCATTCGACGTTTAGTACGCGCAAGTCTCCGTTTCGGGACAGTACCTTGGCCAGCTCCGTCGCTCCGACAAAGCCGATGCGGTTGTAGCTCAAGTCCAACTCGTGCAGAGTGATGTTCTCGGCTAGGGTGTCCGAAAAGTCAGCAACGTCGGTATCACTGAGGTAGTTGTCCGAGAGCGTCAAAGAGCGCAGTGTGCTGCCAGGGGCGAGTGCCTCGTTTACCACAGCGCCGCCGGAGACGGTGGTCACGTTATGTATACCCTTCCGCATCGCCTCCACGCGGCCTATCTGATTCTTCGACAGGTTCAGAGAGTGAATGATACGCGCATAGTTTATGGCACTCACCACCTCCAGCGCTGCGGACGGAGTAATGTAATTGCCAACAAGAATCAGCGACTGCACTGCCGATGTAACACGAAGGGCGGCGGCCAGCGCTGCGCATCCCTTCACACCTAGCCCTGCGTATGATAAGTCTAGTACCTCGCTCTCGGCGGCCAGGTCTTTCGCGATAGAATTTGTTGCACCTTTTACACCAGTCGTCTTGGCTAGTTCCTTGCAAACCGCCAGGTAAGCGCTAGCTCCAGAAGCGTCGGTCTCGGGATCTTCAGGAATGGCGTACCGATATTTCTTGAGTTCTTGTAGCCGCTCTGCGAGCAGCTCCTCTGGTGGTTTTCTCCGTGGCGCTTCCTCTTCGTGCGCCATAATGAAAGGCTGAGAGGATAACAAGGCGGGGTCAGCCGCCTCGACGGTGGAGTCCACCATAGTGGTCATGCCTTTCGCCAGGAAAAGAGCGGTAGGGCGAGCGTACGCGCCCACGGCAACGGAGAAGTCTGTGATAACGTGCACCCTAACTTCTTGCGTATGTAATGAGGTGTAGGCGGAAAGGGAGAACAACTTAAACCGAGAGGCGAGGAAGACCATAGAAAAGCAGAAGGTAAGAGTGGCTGAAGACGAAGCAGCCGACATTTTTTTTTGCTGAGGAAGTGAAAACAGGCACGTGTACGCCCAATGAGCAACACTCTGTGGGTTTATAAGCAGTGGCCAATGGATTGGTTCTCAAGAGGGTGGCTGGTTACCACGAGCGCCTCGTCAGCTACACCCACTTATGCTACAGCCCTTCACCGAAAGAATATGAAAAGAACCTTCCCAAGAGGGTGAGAGGTACGTGAAGTACCCTTAGCTTCATAACCCAAATGGAGGAGGAAAGGCAATGTTAGCGGTGACGTTTGCTTTCTTCCTTATGCTCCTTAGTGAAACACGACGACAGGAGTAGTCAGAACACATGATCTGGCGACAAGCATAACAGTAACAGCAGCTGACACTGATGCGCCACTGACATGGAAAAGTCAAGACGGGAACATCACCTAATGGGCGTTACAACACGTAAGGAAGCACCTCTGACTTCACAAAGTGCTCTGCCGCGTCGTTGCCATGCTCTAAAAGCACTGCGGCAGCCATCGCTTTGACACAACTTGCGCCATACGGTTCGGGAAGCGATTGTGCTCCACCCGCGTTCCCTTGCGAAGAAAGCCAGCGCATGAGTCCTTTAGTGGAACTGAGACGCTGGCGTGAGAAGAGGTCAGCAGAGGTATCCGTGAGCACCATGTGCTCCAAGCGCCAGTGATCACGCAGGACTCGGCATAGTGCGGTGTCGCTGGTTAGCAATGCAAGCAGGGAAGCGTACTCCTCACGTCGAATGCCCTCGAACGTGGCCAGTATCCACAAGCCACTGATCCGCTCCAAGAGAGACTCACCGATAGCGACAAGCGGCTGCATCGTGCCAGATGCACCAGCAGTTGTGGTGAAAGTTGGATGCACAAACACCGGTAAAAAACGAGTGTGATGATACTGTACCATCTCGGGGAAGGTTCTGCGAAGTGCCCGTGACAGTTCCGCCGTCCATCGAGGTGGTGGAAGAAAAAGCAACGGCTGAGCAGGGAGACGAGAGCTCCGCAGAAGCTCGTGATAAGAAGTTGAGGTGCGGGGCTGCGCCACGTCCGACAAGATACTCAGCACTCCTGGGAGCGCCTGAAGCTTGTAGCAGCGACGCATGCTAACACGCTACCTCCCCTGTTCCTCTCTTTTTGCCTTCCTCACCCCACCAGTTCAGTGGTGCTATCAACGTACCTTTCGAGAGTGAGCAAGAGAGGTTGAAGAAACAGAGATAGACAGAGTATATTGGCTGTGGCATCTCAGAATGTTTCATGCGAGAACATTATGTATAATCCTCGAGAAAGCAATCAGACCCTTTTCCTTTCTTTTGTTCCGTTGTCGGCGTCTCTCTGCCTCGTTGCTTCAGCTCTAGTTAACCACAAAAAAGACGAAGCAAGTGGTCTGTGGATATACAGAGACAGAAACGAACGAAGGTCACTACTTTTTCACTGACCCTGAAAAAGAGGGCAGTGATATCTTTTTCTCTCCACATAGGATGCATGCTGGAAACATCGCTGAGTAGTGTCGAAATATGTGCATCTGTATCTGTGGTAATGTCACTCAAATCGCCTTTACATGCATACTAGGTAGGGAAGGAGAGCAGAACGGCGAGTGGCACAGGGCAAACAACAACAAAAACCGCCGAAGAGAGCAAAAATCTAAAATCTGTAAAAGCAGAAAAACAATCCTGGGAGGACGTCAGAAAAGTGATTAAACAACAAGAACACAACGAAAAACACCTTACTCCGAAAGACGTAACAAGAAAGAGAAAGATAATATCACTGATATTCTCTCCTCTTTGTGTGTGTGTGTGTGTGTGTTTTGTATTTTAACCTTTTCCTTATTTTGGCAACAGCCGGGAGGCTGGGGTCGAGTACAAAAGAAACAGTAGCTACTTCAATAGCTGCCTACCAGGCACCAACAAAGTCTTTTGTCTTGCAATTCTATCTTCCAAGTCAGTCTCAATGTCTCCAAACGTACTCCAACGATGATCACTGTACTCGCGATAATACTGAAACCTATCTGCAACATTTACTGAGTCGCTAGACTTGTGCAGCAAACGAGGTGAGCCGACGGGGTGTGGAAAGTAAGACTTTGATGACTTTGGCAACAACGCTCGAGTCGATTTGTGCAGCACTTCATCGCAGCTGCTCGTAGGAGAAGGATTTCCAATGCTTTCCCTTTGCCACACCGGTTGAGAAGAGGACAACGCAACACAGTGAGCGGTATTTCCGCTTTTTTGTGAGCAAGGCACTTTTCTCGATGAGGGAGAACCAATCCAAGCTGCAGACACATCGAAAACATCCTGTGATAGTTGCCGCAATGATTTGCTTTGCGAGTGTGAAAGCGAGAAAGCAAACGTACTTTTCGATTCCTCGGATTGCCGTCGAATTATCCGCACCTCCTCGGAGAGCAGAGCGTCTCCGTAGCTCTCACTAAACCAAAGCCGGAGAATCCGACGTTCATGTCTTTCTTGACGCTTGAGAGCTCGTCGGGACGCCCTTTCGATATGGAACATTTCAAAGGCAGCAACACGAATAGCCTCTATCTCCCTCGCAATACTGAATAAGGCTATTACTGAATCAAAGGCATCCTTCTCTTCTTGAGAAAACGCCAAGCGTTCTTCGACCTCCGCAGCCTCGATAAGCAGCAACGCCTGTTGCAGCAGTGGGTGAAACTCACAAGGTACAACTATGCTGACTGATTCATGACTCATTGGGGAAGCGTTTGGTGCTTTAAGATGTTTTAATGAAGCTAGGAGACCTTGAGATGAGCTTTGCTGATGAGACCTTGCTGCAGACGCTTTGCGAAGGAAATCACTCGGGCTGACGCGTTTCGTCAGTTGAGCTCCGACATAGCGAAGTCGTGATGACGACAACACCTGTGACCCATGTTGCGTGAGAGGGGGAGACATAGCGCGTGCTTGGTGCGTTACTTCTGCTCGAGACGGGCTCCTGCTTTCTTTTTTCTGAATTCCCTGTGGGTAATTGTTCACTGTGTAGGCACACGGTCGCACATTTTTTTGCGAAGAGACCCTTGATGAGTGAGCCTGAGAAGAATGAGGGAGTCTCTCTTTCACGTGACGTGAACTACGAGGCTCGTAATCAAGCCTGCCTTCTTCCCCAGTAAAATAACTTCCCCTTGATTGCATTCTGTACTAGCTCCTAAAAAGGGAGACATATATGTTCCCTTGATCTTGATGTAATGATAAGAAGTGAAAAGGGAGAAAATGGAGGAGAAAGTAAAAGGTGCATCAAAGACACCGTCATCTCGCTACTGAAGCATACTTTAGGGTTTCGGAGAAAGCAAGGCGTTGCCAAGAAAACGGTACATATTCCACGTGTTGAAGCACAGTCTGAAACCACTGTCTACATAAGTACACTATGCAATCTCCCTCTAGACAACTGCAAACAAGATACCCCTTTTCTTGTCACGTTGTGTATGTGTGGGGGATATGTGTATTTACCCGGGTTAACATTGTCGCCGCTGTAGCTACAACGCGAAGAAAAATCAAAATCTTTATAAGTATGGCATCTCCAAATAGAGCTCTACTTTGATTTCCAGCATTCGTGAAAGCAGGCGCGAAAAAAAAAAATCACAAAAACTCGAGGGAAAAATACAATATACAAAACCACAACAAAAAAAAGAGACAAAGAATGTCATCGGCTTAGCATAGCAACAAGAGAAGGCGATATTGGATCTTCAGCGCTAGGAGAAAGGAGGAGTTCGATCAACGCACGTAGCAGAGAATATAGGCCAGGTTATTATCTGCCACGTCCGCTTTTGTCACCCTCTCGTCGCTAAAGTGGCACCACACGCCATCAGCACCAACAGCATCTGCAGTGTAGTGACCTCCATGCATATTACCTTGGTGATTGACAATTCCCACCAAATTGTACTTTGTTTTAGAGAACATAGAGCACATGTACGGCGCAATGCTCAGCGTTTTACTAAAAAAAACGGTCGAGTTGACCTTCGAAGCACTGGTGAAGTCGCCGTAGCAGCGAAAGCGCTTCAGAGTGATGAATAGCACTGGTGGTGCTGAATAAAATAGCAATTGCTTGCGGGCGTTCACCTTCTGGTGGCAGTTAGGGCACATGTACATAGAGGCATTGTCTAAAATCTCCTCTCGGCAGTACGTGGCAAAACAGTCATCGAGTGAAACCTTTGACGAGGTCTGCGGAATAGGTATTTCAATGCTGAGAGAAACATTGAAAGAGCGTGACTGATGGTTGCAGGAGGGACAGACAATGGCGCTCCGCTCTTGAAACGCGCAATAGTCAACAATTATGGATGAATTCTTCTGATAGTACTGTGCCCAGTAGCGTCGTGCAAGTTCGTCATCAGTTCCTTTAGAATTATCGATCTCAGGAAACGTAACTCTATTACGCTCGTTCATATTTAGTGCACTGTGAATGCCATCCAACAGAACACGCAGAAACTCATTTGCATCCTGCTGACTCGAGTTTTGAAGTCCCTCGTAATAGTCACCTAGGGCCGCTTTGAACGGCGACGCACTGACTGAAAAATTGCAATCAGAACGATTTAGCTCACGAATGACAAAGCTAAACGAGTTAATCAAGCGAGTCAATTTTCCCTTTATCGTAGTTAGGTGGGACACATAGTCATCAGTGAGAAAGTACTGACCTAACTGTGTCGAATTGAGTACTTGCAGAACGCTATTCATGTAGCATGTGTTGCCAAGATTTACAATTCCCCTTCGTTGCACAGACAGAGGGGCACTTGACTGATTGAGGACACAGGCTGTGTAGTTGCTATGTGAGATCAGGCCAGGACGAGCGTTCCTATCTGGTGGTGTAGGATATACTGGCACGGGAGATGGTTCGGATGCAGAGATAATGTCATGCGTTGGCGGACCAGGCGGGCGATTGAAAACAGTACGTTGAGTGACGTACCTCATGTCAGGCACCGAAGTCCAGCGCAGTCGCTGCAACAGCTCATCTACACTGTTACTCTCCGAAGACAGCAGTTGTTGTTGCCTTGTCAAGTGCACATCTACAGACTCTGAAAACTCCCTGTTTCCATTAACATCACTGCTGTCCGACTCCAGCTGCTGGGCTACGATACGACGGCGCTCGGGTTCCCTCCGGTCGATTTCCTCAATCATAGCATTGTACTCGATCGGCAGCTCCTTTCGCTTCAGCTTAGCCTCAAGGTCAAGGGCCTCACTAAAGATCTTCTTTGTTGATGGGTCACTTTGAGTGAAGTTAACAGGGTTCTCTTCCTTATCAAAAAATAAAAGGCATTTGTTGACATAGTAGTACGCGTTGGCGTAGTGTCGTTTGCTCTCTTCTTCCTTGGCTTTAGTGATGAGTGCGTTGACAGTAACGCATTGTTTATGGGGATCGGCAACCTTTATCTCGTACTGACGTGCATGATGGTAAATTGTTTTGACAAACTCGTCATAGGAAATCTTGTAGTCAATCTTGAACATTTTCACTTCTTGACAGAAGTCAACTGATTTTTTTCTCTAGATGAAAGCAGACAGATACAGATAAAGGGAGATGAGAAAATAATTTGAAGGGAAGTCAGAGGACAGTCTTTGTGAGAAATGATATCGTCCTTTCAGAGGAGGAAAGGACAGGTGACCTTTCCTACTCTTTGATAATTTAAGTAGAGTGCTACTAATAACACTCCAACTAACCTGCTACCCACAGTTGAAGTCCAGAAAGAGCTCTGCGTGCTTTCCTAAAACTTTTGCATGCTTTTATTTGTCAGTGCATCCATTTGCTATAAGGCCCAAATTTATCTGCAGTACTACAGAGGGCGAATAAACGTAGTGCTCCGCGTGTATCTGTTAACTTGCTTGCCACAGAATATGGGTTTGAAAAAAAATTTATCACTTATGTTTCCCCTGCCGGCTTTCCATTGTGCAGACCGCCGCCTGGCGCACCCCATGGAATGGCACAGGCTCCCCGCACCAGTGGGCAGGGAAGCTCGGGCCGAGATACGCTGCAGTCTCGCTGACACATTGCCAAACGCATGAGTGGCAAACGTGTTCGTCGTCGAACGCTATACTGACGTGACGCCGCCGAGGACTGCGACACCGACATCACTCGGACCTCCTTACGTTGTGGGTGCCGGACCCCGTGCCGCTGCCAGAGGCAGTTCTGCATTGACTGGGGTGGGGGCTGCTTGGCTTCTCCACAAAGCAGGCGCAGGACAAAATTGCAACCCCCTCCCTTTGGCAGGGAGCCCCTCCATACATTTGCTGAGAAAAGGCGCGTGGCGCGCCGAATATCCCTATCCTAGGGGGTTTGCGCTTTGTTCGTGCGGGGTCGAGGGGTGGGTGTGCGGCCTGCGGGATGTGTGTTTTGGACCGCGGGGCAGGCGCAAGATAGCGGAGACGACCCCTCCCCCGAGCGAATGGGTCCGCTTTAAGCTGCGAGTGCTGTTCGAATAGTGCCGGGAAGCCCGGCTATTCCACAGGCGGTTTCGGGTTTCAAGTCGCGTCAGCCCCCTGCTCGTCCCAGCTCCCCCCTTTCCCCCCTCCCGCGCAGCCCGTCATATCGCGCATGCCGTGTTGCGGTGGCGGAAAACATGATAGACTCCTCTTTTGGATCTGAGATTACTGCTCCAGGCCGGTGTTTCTTCAGCTGACATTCCGTTTCGCCCTGCGCTCCTTTTGGTGTTAGAGCAACTTGGCGCTGTCATGATTCTTTGGAATTTCACCTTCTTCCAGAGATACGATTGTGTTTTCCTGCTTGCAGAGACCAGCGCAATGAACTCCGCTGACACCTGAAATGCGGTGCACAAGCAATAGTTGTTCTGCTGCGACCAAAAGGTTTTAGCGTGCAGTCCTATCATGAGGCCGCTCTTCCGTCTCACTTCTTCACCAACCCAGGCCAATGGAATACACTGGCTGCTTATTCGTGACAGAAGCTATTCGTTGCAGCTGTTCAGGATAGAAAATTCATGCTTGTCCTCTTTTCACTCAGTATTCTGCATTATCTGGACGTCATACTTCTCTCCTCGCTGCATAGCAACACATTACCCTCAACTCATCAGATGCATTTTCCCATAGCACTTCTGGGCCTTGCGGCTTCCGCATGTCTTGTTTTCACGTACCACTCTGCGAGATTGTCTGGCACAAGCATTGTGTGGTTTAGCTCTTTTGCGGCATTGCTGACATTCTTCGTGCAACTTCCACGTGCTCTTTGGTCGAAGGCAACAGCATGCGATATTCCTCGTGAAAAAAGCCGCTTGCTGTCAGCAGGCGCATGCGCTCTTCTTTTTGTGAGCGGCACTTACGGCCTGACCACGCTTGGCGCGTTACGTTTTGCGTGTGCATGTGCCTGCACCGCGGGCGCGCATCATATTGCTCAACTCCGAAGAAGCCATCGACACACAAAGATAGCATGTACCGTTCTTAGTTATATAATCTTAGCTTTCACATCAGATCCAGGTAAGCAAAGTCACACACTCATGCTTTATGGATTGCTAGGGGTCTTTGCTTCAGCATGTGCGGTTTCTCTTTCTATGAAGGAGATAGTCACAAAAGCTGGTCAAACAGCGTTTCTTTTTGCTGCTTGTGGTCTAAGTCTTATGGGGTTTATAATCACACTTCTGCAACGCAAGCCGATTGTTGAGAATGAAATGCTACTGTTGCTTATTTTCTGCATTTCTGGGATTGTTTTGGCAGGCTGCTTCACTGCGGGTCTGAGATTACAAGGGAGCGTTACCACTTTTGTAGCTGCCATCGCTGGTATGTCAGCTGCATCAGTCGTTTGCGGTGAGAAAGTTTTCCCTGCTGTGGGCGACTGGGAGAGCCTCGCTTTACTAACTGCTGCTGGTCTTATTTTTGTCGCACACAAAGGACTGTCCTTTGCAGACGCCTCTGTAGTACCCCTGAATGTCGCTCCTCTTAACTCAGCGCAGATGTTGAAGAAAACGAAGCAACACTGTGGAAATAACAGTGTTATTGTGACTTTACTCTCTAATCCAAGGGAGTACAAACTTTTTGTTTTTCTTTTATTGACAGTTGTAGTCATGCTTTTGGAGTTTATTTACGGTCTTGCAGTGAACTCTTTGGGATTGGTTTCGGATTCATTTCACATGATGCTGGATGGAACATCCATTATGATTGGTCTATACGCAGCGCACGCTGCGTCGTGGCGACCAGACGAAAAAACGCATCCTTTTGGCTATGCACGATATGAGGTTTTTGGAGGATTTGTAAATGGGATTCTTCTTCTTTTTATCGCTCTGTATGTGATGGTTGAATCCGTACAGAGATTCCTGGATCCACCCGAAATCGAGGGTCCATACTTGCTTCTTGTTTCCGTCACTGGGCTAGCTGTAAATGTTGTAGGGGTTTTGTTTTTTCACGATGCACATGGCCACAGCCATTCAGCTTTGCATGAAGATGGTGGTGGCCATGTGGATCACAACATGCGGGGGGTTTATCTGCATATTCTTGCAGATTTGCTAGGTAGTGTTAGCGTGATAATTTCGAGTATTTTTATGTATATGTTTGGGCTCTGGATTGCGGATCCAATTTGCAGCGCAATAAGTGCGATCCTAGTTCTACTCTCGGCATTTCCACTTCTGGAGGAAACAGGACGAATTCTTCTTCTATCCGCACCAAGCTATGAACGCAATTATTCTGATGAATTACACAAAGTACTCCTCGAAACAGCTTTGCTGCAATATGTTGAATCTCCGAAGTTGTGGATGCACTCAACTGCTCCACGTGAACTTACAGTTTGTACCGTAGCAGGAAAGCTAAATAATAATACTGATTACACAAGCGCAAGAGAAAAAATTACGGAAACAGTAAGAGCTCATATGCTGCGCCACTTAGATGTTCATAATGTTAGTTTGGTACTGCACCTCGAGTAAACTCATCGCATTTTCTTTTTTTCTCCTTACAGTGCTTCTCTGTGTTGGTTTGAAAGTTTTTTCTCATTGTTGTTTTCGCCTTCACATTTTGCTGTGTGATCTGAGATAAGGTAAATTGTTTCGTTTTTATCTTTCCACCAGTTCACATTGCTTTGGCTCATCATGCGTGGCCTATTGGCGTCGTCGGTTTCATCTGCCTTGGCGATGGACGCATTGTTAAAATAGAGAAAAGGAACTAATGGGTCAACTGATTAGCTTGCTATCTTTATTGAAACCTTTTCACTATTGACTTCTCCCCTTTCACCCAGACCCCACACATTTATAAACAGATTGGGGTGATTTTCTTACCGGCCTTCTTTTGATCTGTTTTCTTGGCTAGACAAAAGCGTAAGAACATAGCTTCGATACTGTGTCAGATAGCTTGCGCTTGCTGACATTACGAGCATGTTTCTTATAGGTTTGTACAGCTGAGATGTATGGCATAAGCGCCTCTCTGCGAGTAATTTTCAGGTTCAATGCATTTATTCCTGCTTTACAGTGTTTCTGTTGCCTCCCTCCGCCTCTTTCTCCTTTTCTCTTCAATATGTAACCTTACAATTAATTTGGGATATTTTCCCTTTCAAACGAAAAGGACATCGCTTTTCCGTTATTTTTTTCTTTCATTCTAGTACACGATATTCAACTTGAGTATTCTACAAATACGACAGCTTTTAATTTAGGGTGACACTAGTCTGCAAACGAGAAAATGTTCTTCGCTAACCAAGCTTCTCAAGTGCTGCGCCAGGGCGCCTCGGAGGAGAAAGGCGAACGTGCACGCCTCATGAATATTATGGGCGCCGTTTCAGTGGCTGACATTGTGAAGACAACTTTGGGCCCGAAGGGTATGGACAAAATTCTCCAAGGTATGGACCGAACGCAGTCTGTGCGCGTCACTAATGATGGCGCGACAATCCTCAAGTCTCTCTTCATGGATAACCCGGCTGCCAAGATTCTGATCGATATGAGCAAGACACAGGATGATGAGGTGGGTGACGGTACCACTAGCGTCACGGTGTTTGCTGGAGAGCTTTTGCGCAACGCTGAAAAGCTGCTGGATCAGTCCATTCATCCTCAGACCATAATCGAAGGTTACCGCATGGCTGCTGATGTCGCGCAGAAGGCTTTGGCGGAATCCGCTGAGGATCACAGTGCGGACGAGAAGCTGTTTTACGAAGATCTCATTCGCATTGCCAAGACTACCCTTAGTTCCAAGATCATTACTGTGGAGTCGGATCATTTTGCAAAGCTCTGTGTTGACGCTGTTCTTCGCCTGAAGGGAAGTGGCAACCTTGAGATGATCAACATCATGAAGAAGCTTGGCGGCACGCTTCGTGATAGCTACCTCGAACCCGGGTTCCTGCTGGACAAGAAGATCGGCATTGGGCAGCCACGCTGCCTGGAGAACGCCAAGATTCTCGTAGCGAACACTCCCATGGACACCGACAAGATCAAAATTTTTGGAGCGAAAGTTAACGTTGATAGTGTTTCTCAGCTCGCCGAGGTGGAGGCATCCGAGAAGGCCAAAATGAAGTCCAAGTGTATGAAGATCATTAACCACAATATCAACTGCTTCATCAACCGTCAGCTGATCTACAACTATCCGGAGGAGATCTTTGCACAGCATGGTATTATGGCAATCGAGCATGCCGATTTTGACGGCATCGAACGCCTGCAAAGGCCCTCGGGGCTGATGTCGTATCGACCTTCGAGGATACTACAAACGTGCAGTACGGCTTTGCTGAGAAGATCGACGAGGTCATGATTGGCGAGAGCACTGTGATCCGCTTCTCTGGGCTCCCGAAGGGTGAGGCGTGTACGATTGTGCTGCGCGGCGCGTCGCGCCACATTCTCGATGAGGCAGAGCGCTCCATCCATGATGCCGTGTGCGTAATCTCAGAGATGGTGAAGGAGACACGTACAGTTCTCGGTGCCGGATGCTCCGAGTTCCTCATGGCGAACGCTGTCGAGGAGAAAGCCAAGGCGATCGCAGGGAAGAAGCAACTGGCTATGATAGCGTTTGCTGCTGCGCTTCGCACCCTTCCTGCTATCATTGCAGACAATGCGGGCCTTGATAGCAATGATCTTGTCACACGTCTCCAAACAGAGCATTACCAGGGGCACAAATCGCACGGCATTGATGTTATTCGTGGTGACATTGCTGATGTGAAGACGCTCGGCATCACGGAGTCCTACAAGGTGAAGAGTTCTGTTCTGGCGTATGCCTCGGAGGCAGCTGAGATGATCTTGCGTGTCGACAATGTACTCCGCGCCGTGCCGCGTGAGCGTACCCAGTGATGGATGAATCCTCGCGTGGTAGCAGCAGCTGAAGAGCATTTCGGAGCCAGAGGATGCTTCTGGAAGATGTTTTCTCATTTCTGTAACCAGCGATGCACGTTAGCAATCGGCATCCCTGTGTCGGGTCGAAAGCATGCCGCCGCGCCATCGTCCTACCCTCGATATAGAACCGGCTCGCCACCGGGAAATTCCCCAAAAGAAAATCCTTGCTTTTTTATCTACAGATATCAGGCCTGTTTCTTCTTGCTGTGGGATGGTTGAAAGTTTAGTGAGAAAGTGAAGATAAACTATACATGGTGGCTGATGCAACGTTGTTGTGGTCCAGAGCAAAGTTGTCTCTAGTAAGACGACCGGAAGCCTTGCTGGGACCCCCTTTTTTATCTTGTACCACTTTCTTTGTGGGTTTATGATGAGCAGCCTGAGGCTGTGCGCTGCATAGGCTAAAGACTAAGTGAAACTAACTCTTATTCATATATGTTTCATCTCTGAGGTGGCAAAACACAATCGATGGATGGGTCATCTTCTCTCAACTACCATCGTTGACCCACACATCTAGTGCGGAGGTGCATGGCTGCTTGTGAACGTTTTCGCGTCGCCGCTTTTGCAGTGGCTGCGTCGTTTGTTTTCTTCGTCCCTTCATAACCCCTGCGTCGGGAATCGTGTGTGGTGATTTCCACGCTCTACTGGTCGATCCGGTAGCACAGATGGTCCGATTGCTGTTAGTGTGGACATCTTTTTCTCTCATACGCTACATATGCCTCCCAAGCATCTCAGCTTTTTCTCTCTGCATCGGCGTACCTTGCGGTGTGCAACGCTCGTTGGATTTCTCTGCTTGGTGTCCGTTGCTGTATAATGCCCTAGAACCTGTCAGACAAGCAGAATTACCTTTTTTTTGCTTTGCGGTCAATTGCTGTCGTGTGAGCGTCAGTAACCCGTGCTTCTCACGATTTCACCATCGAATCGTGGCGCGAAGACCTCATTTACGACAAAAAAAACAAAATACGGCAGCGGTTCACTAATTCACCCCCTCACACACACAAATACGCGAGGAAAAGACACTGACTGTCAAGTGGCGACAACAAGTTACTGACGGGTGTATATTGGCGCCTGCACTGATACCCAAGCTTGCCACTGCAGCGCTTTGACGTGGTGAAAAGGTGCAAAACAGATAGTGCGCATCGGCCTTTTTGTTTCTGCGCTGACGTCTCTGCTTCCCTTAGCGTTCCTCTCCAAGCGGCTGTAATGAGCAAGTACGTGGCCCCCACTGGCAAGGTAGCACCAGCCACCCCTGCTGCAGACAGCGGTGTTGCTGATATTACGAAGGTGAAGATTTGTTCTGGGCACACGCGCCCGGTATGCCACATTAACTACAGTGAGATCATCGATGGCACCTTCTGGTTTGTGACGTCGTGCCACGACGCAAAACCGATGCTTCGAAATGGTCAGACCGGTGATTGGGTAGGAACGTTTGAGGGGCACAAGGGTGCCGTGTTCTGCTCCGCCTTCAACGCTGGTGCGACGCGGCTGGTCACAGGAAGCGGTGACTACTCTGCGATGGTCTGGGATGCCTTGACTGGCAAGAAGCTTCACGTGTGGAGCCACCCTAAGTACATCAAGTCGTGCGACTGGATGGACCAGCGGATCGCTACAGGCTGCTTCGATGGTAACATCCGAATCTACGACGCTACGCGGTATGACGCTGACCCACTGTCGTTTGGCAGCCCTGATGCCATCAACGTCAAGTCGACGTATTTTTTGGACACAAACACCATGGTGACAGCGTGTGAAAATGTTATAATGAAGTGGGATCTCCGTGACACATCCGGACCCTACCTGCGCCGTGAGATTCCTGGTCTCAACTTTGTCGAGTACACGCACCGCCACTCTATTGTCGCCGCTCATGAGAAGAGCATCAGCTTCATCGACACCACGTCCTTGGAGGTGAAGAGCAGTTTCACCACCGCAGAGGATGTCGAGTGCGCGTCTCTTTCCCCAGACGGCCAGCGCGTCGCAGCCGGATCGAAGCTGAAAGCGAAGGAGTTCACGCTGGATGGAGCGGAGGTGGAGTCCAACCGTGGCCACCATGGACCCGTGTTCCACATTCGCTGGGCCTCAGATGGGAACTCCTACGCCTCCGGCGCCGAGGACGGCATGGTGCGCGTGTGGCCCTCACACGAGATCATTGAGAAATACGACACGGAGGCCTAGTGATGTGCAAGCAGCGTCCACTGCTGCACTGACTGAATGAAAGGTATGGGCAGCATGAAAAAAAAAAGAGGAACCCAAAACACGGTGAGACGGAAAGGAGATATGGCATGAAACGCGACTTATCCACCTACTCTACCGCCTACGTTGCAGGAGGAGGGGCACCGCCGTGTGCCTACCTCTATTGCTGCGAGAAAGAAAAGCGAGTCGTTTCTTTTTTTTTCTTATGAAGCGTCGGTCAGTCTGTTGGTTAGGCGAGCCAGTCAGCGGTGTTTTTTTTTTGTCGCACACGTGTGTATAATGGGAGGACTTTTCTTGTGTTCTTCCTTCTTCATATAACTTCATGTCTCGCGTTTTTGCAATCATGGGCTAGCGGTGAATTCGTGTCCCCTCCTTTTCCTCCTGTGAAACGTGCACTCCCCCCTCCTCCTTTTTCACCATCAAGATCTTACGTTGGAGCAGGGCGCTGAACGAGTCAAAGGAAATGAAGGGTGTAAAGACAGTCATGATGGCTTCCCCATCTTTTGTACATACCGCGCATCTCTATCGATCCATACATGCCTTCAGGGGTTTGGCTGGGAGGGGGAAGTCAACGGACAAGGCGGGTTGCACACGTCCGGTTGCGTTCGCGCACTTTTTTTTTTGGACGCGCGCGCGTGTGTATTAGTGAGTATGTGAGAGGGAAGGGGAAGCGAAGCAGAGGATTCCTGCGGTTACCATGAAACGTTATCCGTATCTCGAGATGTTTGTGTGAGAAAGCTCGACACGATCCCCCCCCCAAAAAAAAAAGCGAGGGACCGGTGGAAAAGACACGTTTGCAGAGGGCTTGCCCCCTTTTCCTCTCTTCACTATTCTTCTCTTCGCGGCATCATCTGCTCCAACCACGCTTGATGTGCTTGTTTCTACACTGCATGTGTTTTTGGTGTTTGTTTTGTCTGTTCATCTCTCTTGTCCAGTGGCCGTTGTACCTTTTTTCTTCTCTCCTGCAGCTTCTGCCACGCGTTCCACCACTTCCACCCAACGTTGCCCCTTTTGAGGGATGGGGGTTGCAGGGGTTGCAGGGGGTAGGGGAGGGGTGACAGACACGTAAGGTGGGTGTACCTTAAGTACTCTTTTTTTCTGAAGAGATTGGGAAGGAAAGAGCGGAAAAACCGGCATTGTTCTGTGGCGCGCCAACTTCTCGACTACTGTCCGCAGCAAAGCTGACGAGAGGGAGGGGGACATCTCAAGAAGGATGAGCATGAAGCGGAAGTGAGCGACCTGAGTGGGAATGAAGGCTAGCACACAGCTTCGCATTCATAGGGCTTCTTTTTCTTCATTTCCTTGCCCTTGATGAGAGGAGGACACTCCAGCGCGACATTCAGGGACCAGTGCCTGCTTTGTGGAGAAGCCAAGCAGCCCCCACCCCAGTCAATGCAGAACTGCCTCTGGCAGCGACACGAGGTCCGGCACCCACAACGTAAGGAGGTCCGAGTGATGTCGGTGTCGCAGTCCTCGGCGGCGTCACGTCAGTATAGCGTTCGACGACGAACAGGTTTGCCACTCATGTGTTTGGCAATGTGCCAGGGAGACTGCAGCGTATCTCGGCCCGAGCTTCCCCGCCCACTGGTGCGGGGAGCCTGTGCCATTCCATGGGGTGCGCCAGGCGACGGTCGGCATAATGGATAGTGCCGGTGAGGCAACCTGGAAAGCGGTGGGTGGGTGGAGTTTGAGGCAGTTACTATGCGCCGACGACTGAGTCGGCGCACTGCTGCAGCGCGTGTCTGTGGTTGTTTCACACCACGCGATGGACCTCTGACGGCCGATTAGAATGAGTTTGCGTCCCAGGGAAAATTGGACAAGCTGAGAGCGAACTTAATTCTTTTGCATCTGCGGGAGAAATGAGATATGCCACTCAGAACGCAACCGCCACACACCTGTACTCGCCGATGTAGTGGCTTGTGTGACACTCCCATGCCTCTGTTCTGCTTGCGTGGCTGTGCTTTCTCTCTTCGTATGCGGTGTGACCCATTTGCTACTTATCCTGTCAGTGCTCTCGCCCCTTCTGTGTTCCCTGCCGGCCATTCACGCGCACTCAGGCTAATACATGCATACCCATTTCTTCCCCCTTCCGTTCCTCCCATTCATACAAATAATCACCCACCTCACCCCTTACATCCTCCTTTGTTTTCCGTCTGACCTCTCCGATGCCTGCCAAAAGAAGCCCATTGCTACTACGCTCAACCACGAACTCAATCCACTCAATGCCATTTATCTTTGGCTTGCCCCCCTCTCTCTCGCCACAAACTGTTCTCACGAAAGAGAGCAAGACAAAATGATCTTGAGACATCAAGGCCGTGTATCTGCACCCTCGCCGACTGCAACGCCAGCAGACAAAAGTGGAGGCCATATCCTAGCGTTCAACTCATCCGCAAACCTCTTCGGATATCCAGAAACATCTCTCTTTGAGCTGCTTATCATCTTCACACATTCATTGTCTGTACTCCTAGCAGGCATCCATTTCAGATAAACATGCGCATCGATTTTCCTGCACCCAAGCAGCAGTCATGGGCACGTGTAAGAAACTCATAGACGTGTTCATGAAGGTGAACCATTTCCAGCACTTTGTCGATGTGGAATGGTGAGATGCGAGTGTGATGATGATGCCTTCGTGAGGCATGGAAGCGCGCGGCGAGGCGATGGCTGTGAAGAACCACATTCATCAGATCTGCTCTTCGCCTGAGGCTCAGAACGTCATATGTGAAGCCTCTGCCGCAATTGGCGAGATGGCAGAGATGGAGAGCGCAAACTTCCTCGAGACCCAGCGGATGGTAAGGGAGTTGACGATATTTGCAGACGTGCTCGTGCAGCGCAAAGCGATGACGAACGCTGCCCCCGCAGGTGGGAGTGAAGACAGACCAAGAACGACATCCAGATCTTCCTGCTATGCTGCAAGCAGACGCTAGGGATCAGTTGCGAGGTGGCGCCCATCTGTGCGGACAACACTGGCATTGCATCGTACAGCGCAGTGCCTGACTTTCTAGAGCAGGGAGGAATTGTGAAGAAGCTGGTGGGGCTCTTCAAAGATATTAACTCATGACTACTGCAGCTGATACACGAGGTTCAGGAGAAGTGTAAGGTCATCGACACATCGATCTTGCTGCTGTAGTCACCGATCCCGATCTCTACGCAGGATGCTGCCGGACGTTTTTTTCTTTTGCGCAGGTGTAGGGCTACAGCCCCGAGGACCAGCGAGACATCGCGCCGCGCCCGTCCTCCGGGATGAGGGAGGAGAGCCGGATCAGGATGCACTAGTCGGTGGACAACTACCAAAAGTCTGTGCTCGCAACGATTCATGGGACAGGGCACACTCGCTGTACGAGATGGGGTGCAAGCCGCACAAGAAGCTTCTGAAACTTGTGCGCCTGACGTGCTCCGCTGGGATCCGCAAGAATCAGTTTCAGTTTGGTGAGGTGATCATTGGGCGGTCTGGCATGCTGTGGAGTTCATGACGACGCGCCTGTAGAGGTACCTTGGCGAGCAGCTCGCATTCATGGTGGAGAACGTGAGGAAGTTGAACTAGACAAAGCCCAAGTTCGTTCACTTTTCCGCGGACGAGGGGTGCTACCCGACGTCCGTGAGCATACGTCTGGAGATTTTGCGCGTGCTGATTGACGGCGAGTTGGAGTCAAAAAAAGGGCCGCAGTATTGGGTGGATGAAGTCAAGGAGTACTTCGTCATTGACACGGGCGACTACGATAACATTGAGTGCATTCAGGTTATGCAATGTCCGGGTTATGGATACGACGGGTTCCTCGGGTACACAACCTGGTTTATCTTTACCGCACAGCTGATGAAGATTATCCCGAGGGTAATCGGAGACCACAATGTGAGGAAGTTTATCCTCAACAACGATATGGCGCCAATCGTGGAGCAGCAGCGCTGGAAGGTGGAGAACAAGGGGTATATGTATCCGACGATGATGGACGTTGTTGTGAAGGTGATGGTCGAGCCACCAACGAGGAAGTACTTTTGCGCGCCTGGAGCGTCGCTATCCGTGCAACGGGGCCTAGGCGAGAATGTGTGCATGCTAGCCATATGCTGTACTGCTGATGGCGCTACTGTGCGTGGCGAATGCTTCCCTCTTTCCCCTGATCTCCGGGGTTGCCATGTGACTGTCCTGCTTGCTTTCTCGCTCTTTGCTTGGAATTCATGCCTGTGTAGAGGGCGCACAGTTTCTGCTGTGCACCGTGTAAGTGTGTGGGGCGCAGGCATGTCTTGCCTGGCTTCCACTGTGTGTATATTGCTCTGTGTGTGCATGACTGAGCTGGAAAGCGGCGCAGTGTGTGTTGTGAGCTGTACTACTACTCTATGTGCGTGTGCTACACCGCCGCTGTGCCATTCACTGTTCGTGCTTCTGTGCCTATCCGCGCTAGACCTCTGTCTTTGAGGCACGTAACGCTTCCTTTCTGTTTTCTCTCCCTCTTTCCCTTCCTCTTCTCGTGTCTGTCCGAGCTTCTCGCCTCGGTTGTTTTTTTTTTTTGCGTGTTTCAAGTGTGATTGACTTTGTGTCTCTCGCTGTTGTGTAATCCCTGCACGCGCATATGTACAGCCCTTTCCCTGTTGTAGATGGTGTTGGTGCTGTAGATGTGGGGATTTCCAGCACGTATAACTTCCCGATAGATTTCTATATATTTTCCTGGCGCCGGCACCCCGTCGTTGTTTGCGCCTGTGCGAGTGTGCGCGTTGTCTCGTCTGTTTTCTTCGTTCGACTGTAGCCCTTTGCTTCCCCCCTTTTTGCTCGATGAGGACGTCGTCGGCATATTATGAGACGCTGACACACTCACCGACGCATACTCATGCACCTGCTTTGTCCCTTTTTTACTCTCCGTTCGCCTTCTCATGATGGCCGGCCACCTCACCGCGTGGTATCCAGTGCCCAGCACCCACTCGTTGTGGGGAAGCCAAGCGACCTGCAGCCCGCCCTCAGGTACGGCTGCAGACCCCTGGTGCCGTCGGACGGGTCTGTGCTGGTGCTGTGCGGAAGAGACGTGCTGTTGTGAGCAGGGTAGTAGAAGCCCGCGGCGGATTGTGTCGACGGCCCCGCAAACATATGTATTTGTCTGCTGCCTCTCTGCAGTGGCTGCGCTGCGGTGATGTTGGGCGTAGTTGTGGACTTAGCCTGCGTTGTATGCGGTGGCATTGCAGTTGCTTGAGCGACCCCAAGGGTATTTGGCGGGCCGGGCTCCTTGGCACAGTCGTGTTGCATCAGAGACAGATGGGCTGCGGCTGTACTGCGCATGCCGGCCGACGTGTTCGTGGTTGAGTTTGACGTGTTGAGAAGCGGAAAGCGGGGCGCACTACTGGAATGCGGGGGCTCCCTTACTCCACTTTTCCTGTAGTTCTCTGTGCCACTGCTTTGCTGCTGGGAAACTCTGTACCGCCCTCTCCTCCTCTCTGCTGCTGCGTCCAGTGGCGCTGGTCTGTGGTCTCTCCTCTTTGCCTTTGTGGCTTCGCCTGCACGCGCTCTTTTTTGGCCACGTGCGTTCCACTGGGCTCTTCCTTGTGGGCGTCTTTGACGTGATGGCCCATCTCCGACTGCTTTCCCCCTTTCACCACCGAGTTGGCGGTGTGCCTTCTGCTGCGTCTCTCTCTCGCGCAATGTCGCGCACGCCTTCCCCCTCCCCTTTGTCCGTCTTTTTGCTTTGGCGCTGCCTACCACCGCGCCACCCTCGCGCGTTTGCGTGCGTGCGTGCCCGCTGTGTCTCCTCGCAGTCTCCTCCCGTGCTTTTCATGCGCTTCTTTTGCTCTGTCCGGGCCGCCGAGCGGCACTGGCGGTGGCGCCTGCGTGTTGGCGTTGGCGAGTCTCCCTCTCTGTATGGCTTGCTTGCGACCCTGTTCGCTCTCTTCTTTCCCCTTTTCATGTTGCTTCTCTTTCTTACCTCGTCACGTGCTGTCTCCCCGTGCCAACCGCCCCCCGGCTGCGCGCAGGCCCTCATGCTGTGAAGTACGAGGAGCGCACGCCAGCCGCTGCACACGTCTCAAGACGGTGCTGCGAGAGCAAGTGCTCTGAATATCGTGTCCACCGCGGCCGCGGTGTGGGATGCACTCAGAGAACGAGCATGCGTGCTGCCGTTGGGCCTGACACGCTGCAAGGCTCGCAATGTCCCCCACCCCCACCCCCACACCGACGAACACGCATCCCCTGTTGCGCGCTTGCCCCTCACCTGCTTGCTTTCCGCTGGCATGGCACCGTCGCGGCGTGTGTGTGTCTGCGCTGCCGAATGGAGGGCAGGGGGCGGGTGACGTGATGTGCTCGCCAACGACGTGGCTCGGCTGCTTGCTCTCTCGCACCTCCACCCACTGTCGTCCAGCATCGTTGTCTGCACTGCACTCCTCTCTGTCCCTTCTCTCTCGCTCTCTTTCCCGTTTCGATGTCGACGCACACGCCGTCCCCTCTCCCCACGCTCCTACCCCCGCCTGCACTCATCACACCCTACGGCACTAGCTCTCCTCAGTCCTCCCGCCACTCACAGCACGCACCTCTCCATATTTATACTCCCCCACACTCACAAACCACCCCTTCAAAGATGCTCACTGACGCCGCCGCTGCCGCCGCTGCTGCCGCTGCTGCCGCCGGAAGTCGCCGCAGAGTTCTCCCCGCTCGTCTCCGAAGAAGGCTGCACCGAAGAAGGCTGCGGCAAAGAAGGCTGCGGCAAAGAAGGCTGCGGCAAAGAAGGCTGCGCCGAAGAAGGCTGCGGCAAAGAAGGCTGCGCCGAAGAAGGCTGCGGCAAAGAAGGCTGCGGCAAAGAAGGCAGCACCGAAGAAGGCGGTGGCAAGAAGGCTGCGGCAAAGAAGGCTGTGAAGAAGGCTGTGAAGAAGGCGGCGAAGAAGGCTGCACCGAAGAAGGCGGCGAAGAAGTAAGTCGCACCTTGACGCTGGTTCGTCGCTGACTGTACGCTCTTCCGAAGCACATGTGCCCCCCCCTCTCTCCTACCGGCACATCATAGATCCCTTTTTTCTCTCTTTTTTACGATTTTCTCTTTCCGTCTTTCTCTTCTTCAACTCCATTTTGTTTTTTTTGCTTTGGAGTTTTGGCTCTGTTTGATCCCCTCTTCTCTCGTTGTTGCATCGTCACTGTCTCATCTCTCTCTTGATGAGCTCGGGGAATATCCAGCAACACGTGAAGAAGGGAAAGCAAACGAAAAAGAAAGACAAGAGTTCCAAATAGAGATGCCGAAGCCGGAGAAGGCTTGCCTTAATCCAGTGCTATGGCGTTGGCTGTGACATGGATTGCCTTCATGCGCGTTTACCGACGTTGTACGAAAGCGCCGTGACTGTTGTGGGGCGGAATGGCCCTCAGGCTGGCGCGTGACATCTTACGCTCCCTCTTTCTCTTTCTGCCCCCGTTTGATGCGCTGTCTGTGTGGAGCTGGTCTTTTCTTCCCTGGCTCTCTCCTTCTTTGCTCTCCGGTGCTCTGACACTCTCTCCCTGGCAATGATTAGTGATGGCTGACTTCACGTAAGCCTTAGTGCGCTGCGTTACCCATACATTCTCTTCCGTGTCTTCACAGCTCTTCACGAATTGTTCAGGGGCTTGCAAGTTCTGGAGGAGAGGCACCACGCCGGGAAAGGGTCTGCTGCACGCACCCGAGAGGTGCTTGACAAGCGAGGACACAGACGGCTTAGGCAGCTTGTGGACGGTGTTTCCACCAGGAATGCAAAAGGGGGCGGAGGGGACAAAGAGGGCGGTAGAAGGGAGTGGAGGGGGGGGAGGACAGTTCCGTGCTGCGCACTAGATGCATGTCAGGTGATAGAGTGAGGGACGGTACAGTCAGCTGCGTCACTTCCCCCTTCCTGTCACTGTCGTATGCGAAGAGGGCCGCGCTTTTAAGCCCTTTATTTTGTTCTATATCCTTGCCCCTCTTTTGCTTTGTCTGATTCTTGCGAAACCATGCGTGTTGCACCGAGGTGACCAACAGTGACCCTCTTTCTCACTGTGCGCATGAGTGCAATGACGAGGCGGAGTTGTGCCTCTCTCGCCCACACTCACCTCACATTACCTACTGGGGCGCTGACGCTCAAAACAAACGGTCGCGGACTCACCTCTATGTGGAGAAGAACAGAGAAAAAGGGAGGGCATCAAGTTAGCAAAAGGGAACAGCACGGACAACCACTGCGGCGGCGACGGCGGTGCGCATACCCTCCCTTACACACACACGGAGACAGACAGACAAGAGTGGAGTAAGAGAACCCAAGTTTGCCGCAGAGGCTTCAGAGGAGAACAATGGGTATTGCAAGTGCGAAGCCCGCACGCCAAGCACCTGTGCGCTACGTGGCCAAGAAGATGCCACGCGTGGATAAGAACCCAGTGGAGAAGCAGTTCACGAAGCCGCAGTTCACGGCACTTGGCATCAACACTCGTCAGGACGATGTGAACACTGAACCGCTCATGTACGTGGAGACGTCCAAGGAGTCCAGCAGTACCGAGCTGACGGACCATGTAGCCCCGCGATGGTACTTGAACACGTACTTGGAGATGGCTGACAACATGCGTACTGACCAAACAGTGATTAGCGGCAACCTCCCTCTTGCGTGGGAGCGCGATAAGCATGAGCCATATTCGCTGGTACGCGGCCGCATTGATGACGAGGACCTTCGCTGGGTTCTCCACCCGGATCAGCGCAAAAAGCCGCTCGATGAGTTACTGGGTCATACGAAACTAGAAAGACAGGTGCTGCAGGATATCCTCGACACGGTGGAGCTACCCCGCACACAGTACCGAAACTACAAGGGAAAGCTACACAAGAGCATCGACGATGCCAACACTCACATGACGGCACGCAAGGCCCAAATTGAGAAGGCTCGCGAGGCGGAGATCCTGCGTCAGATTGGCTACACCAAAGAGGAGGTGCTGAAGGAGGAGCAATACTTGACAAATCGCCACCGAGGCGTGCGCGCTCTTGACGATCTCGGCGCAAGTGACCGGGAAAAGCGCCGACAGCAGCGGGCGGCCGAGGCGAGTGAGTTGGAAGACATGCTAGAGGAGCGACGCATAGAGCAGCTGGAGCGTGGCGAGGCAGTTGTGATGGCGGAGGAGGTGACAGAAAAGCCTGATGTGCTGCCGATGCGCAAAAAGCTTTTTAGCACGCGGAGCAACATCTACAAGCACATGTACGCGGCAGATATAGGCAAGGACGAGCGCAACCAGGCAAAGTTTGTGTGGTGGCTCGACCGCACGCGGCGCATCAAGCGTGCTGTAGACACTATTCATGGTGTTCCCGTCTACAATGAACGACTCTCAGCGAACGAGGAGCAGACGCGCAAGCAGATGCAAGAGGCGGCGGAGTTCAACTTCTCGATGTCGCGGTCGCAGGGTGCGAAGGGGTTCACCGACCCGCGTGGGCATTACGATCAGTTCATGGATATTATGCGCCACAACAAGGCGGAGATGCAGAGCGAAACTAACGTTGAGGTCCACGAGGACAACAGCTCCGAACACGCTGTCTTTCAGTTTCCCCACACGCGAGAGCACGGCGCAAAGCCGGCGCCGACGCGCTTTACGGATCGTCGTGACCATGCACAGCTCGTCGACACCGATGTGACTAAGTTGTTTGGGCTTGAGCACGAGCCACATGCTGCTACCGCTGTTACATCTGCATCTGCATACCGTGAATCGTCTCTACCAAAGCAATCATCTAGCGGAAATGACGGGCTGGACTACCCAAGCCGTCGGGCGGGTACTGGCGGTTGGGAGAAGGTGAAGGGTGCGGACGGCTCTACGCCTGGAGTGCGCACGGACGCTTCGCATCCGACAAACAAGGATGACAGGGAGGATTGAGCTTGTTGTTTCCCCTCTTTCCTCACAAGTGTACTGCAAGGAAACAGGCTGAGTTTTCGTTTGGTCTGTTCTGTTATCTGCCTTGGTCAGTACTGGGTATGCTCTTCCAAGAAGATCTTTGTGCCATGTACTCGGTGTTGGCACGTCTCTCTCTTTCTCTTGCTGTGTGTGTGGATAAGCCCCCTGCCTCGCCCACACGCACGCAGGTGCGGCTTTAGAAGGTGCTTCGATGCAACCGCTGGGGGCTGACAGATTGCGATCCTGCGCGTTGCTTGCTCTCCTTTTCCTCTGCCCGAGCTGGCCTTTCGCGGCTACAGCTTTCATCTCCGTTACACCTTGAGGGGACATCACAGTGTCTGTGTATGATCGTGTGACGCAAGCCTACGTTGAGACTGGTACAGTTCTTTACAAAGTTAGCAATGGAAGTGGTCTTGCTGACGTTTGGCTGCACTCTGCCTACTGTGCATGGTGTGCTCTTGCGCTTCGCACTCGTCGCTATCGGTTTGGATATCACATCCATCTTTTTCTTTATACGTTTGCTCCGCTTTCTTTGCGTTGCTGTGCCTTACTCGGCATGTTGGCCCTTTGCTTTGCTGCCTTCACCTCCGACTCTGCCTAATCAACACCTTCGCTCCGGTGCTGTTTGCCCTTCTTTTAGGGTTGGTTTATACTCACCGCGGCCATTATCCCTCTCTTTGTGCCGTTAATGTGTCGTGAGTGAGAGAGCGAGAGTGTTGGTGGCGGAGTCGGGGTGTTGGGTGGGAAATGCGCACGAGGACACAGAAAGGAAAGCAGGATAGCGACAGCGCATGGGCACTAAGCAGCGAAAAAAAAAAAGGCATCGAAGACTCACACAGATGGAGGCGAAGAGTCGCGGTGAGGGAGGGAGAGACCCAGGAACCAGAGCGGAGGTGAGGATTATGAAGGGCATCCTGCTCATCGCTTTCTTTCTTTGTAGCCCCTTTCGTGTACTGTGTGACTCTTGGGTTATACGTATCCAAATGGATGAGCGCGTGGGCGGTTGACGCGTATGTTCACACAAATGTTCTGAACCTCTTCTCTTTCCCTTTCTTCCGCTCTTCCCTATCGTGGCGCCATCCTCCTCCTCTACCCATTTCAGTCGGGTGTGGCTTGGCACCTCCCCTTTACTGGATCTTGTTGCACGGCTAGTACACACCGGTTCGCGCTTGCTATCATCCCCTTCTTTAGACGTGCACTTCCGTGTGGCTGCGCTTTTATAGGAGCTATTGACTGGCCCGCTGCTCTTAGCCTTCTTGTTCTCTCCTCTTTTTAAATCGTGACTCGTCTGGAATCGCCTCCGCCTCTTCTCATTAGCCTTTCCCCGTGCACGAAAACACACCACCTCAGCTGCTTCAAGCACCACTTCAAGAGGACAACACAAAACAACCACTACAAACCCCAACGGCCCACTTATTTTTCATTTCCTCTTTCCTCTTCCCTTTTCTTTTTCATTTTCTTTGATTCCCACTTCCTTCACGCAGAGGTCTGCCCCCGCATCTCTCTCTTCCGCGCTCTCTACGATTTGCTCTCATAGCTCACTGTGAGCGGTACTAAGGAGGAAATACAGACACGCGCACCCACTTCGAAGGACTTCGTTTTCACTTCTTTGCCTTCTTCCTTCTGCCTTTCGTCGCGCCTCACAGAGTTGTAGGATTTTGTACGAGAGGGGGGAGGGCACTGACGAACACGCTTCAACGTGAACAAGGCCATTGTTTACCACAATGTCGTCTGCTAGCATACTGGAGCTGTCGAGGCAGCTGTTGCAGCTCGACAGCCAGGCGAAATACCTTCGCAGCGAGGTGGAGTATCTGCGCTCCACAAAGCGCTCCCTCGAAGTGTCAGATGTGACTCAGGGCAAGCTGTTGGAGGCGCGGGAGAGCACAGACAGCATTGCCAAGTCCAGGTCGCAGCGATCTCGTGCCTCTACGCAGCGCAGCGCTGCTGCTTTCGATGCAAAGATCTCTCTTCCACAGGATTTTATTGATGATCTGACGCACAAGTGCGGTGACGTGGATGCTTCCATCAGAGCGCACAAGGAGCTGGTGAAGGAGAGGGAGGCTCTACAGGCCCTCCTAGCCAAGGCTGAGGACAGCACCGAGGCGGCTGAGCAGGAGTACATCAGCACTGCGGAAGTGGCTGGCATGGACTCTGACGGGACGTCGCGCTCTGCGGCCGGCCTCCAAAAGAGGAGTGAGTACAACAAGGCTTTGATGGATACCGCAGCGGTGTACCGCCAGCGCGAGAACGCGCGCATTCAGTTGGAGGGTCAGTCTCGCGAGCTGCTGCGCCTTGCTGCTATTCTGCAAGAGACAACCGATGCGGAGGGCCAGCGCGTTGAGGCTTCCGAGGTACTCGCCGAGCGCAAGGCAAAGCTTGCGGCGCTGCGTCACGAGTGCGACGTGGTAGCACATGCGACTTCCCGCAGAGACAAGATCGCCGAGAAGACGCGGCTCGGCCTTACCGAGGAGGACTACATCCGACACAGCAACTTTGACCGCCGCGTCGCGCTGCACGAGCTGTCCAAAGAGGACAACCTCATCAAGGAGAATAACCTGTCTATTCGCTACCGCGCCATGCAAATCAAAAAGATTCAGATGCACCTCGAGCTAGTCGGTGGCGCCATCATCGGTGATGTCATGGAGGGGAAGGAGCGCGTCGATGCAGAGGTTGTCGATGAACTAGTGAAGGAGATCAACGGGTTGTACGATTCCTACCTCCTGGCAACCCTTCGCATGGACACTGTCGACTGCGGGATTGAGAAGATGGTGTGGCGCGCCTCTGCGTTGCAGCAAGCGAAGGACTACACGGTTGTGGAGATGGGGCGCTTCCGCCAAGAGCATCGCCGTTACCTCAAGGAGCTGCAGAATATTCTTGATATGGAGCACAGTGCGAATGCCAAATTTATCACCAGGCTGCAGAATCAGATGGATGCGCTGTATAGGAAGTCTGCCCGTAAGGTGAAGCCGATGTCGGAGACGAACCTCAAGACTGCCTCCAAGGCTTGCTCGTCAAGGAAATGATGGGCAAGAAGAGGCATTGGTGAGTCATAGAGCGTTAACTTCTTCACCTTTCTCGTGCCTGCACGTGTGCCGGCGGCGCGTGGATGCGAGCTGCTTCCGACGCCGTCTCGAAAATATCACGTTTAGGGAGGGCGGCGGGGTGACGTCGCTTTGTGGCCCGCCTGCCGATCCCCACTGTTTCAGTACGGTGGCGCGATACTTCTTTCGGCCACAAGGCTCTGTGTACGTGTGTGTGTGTGTGTGTGTGTGTTGGTGTTTCAAACTTCGACAGCGGGAACTCAGCAGCTGACACCATTGCCCTGAGTAAACAAGGGCCGATCGATTCTTCAAGAAGGCGTTAACACCGGCGTCAGCTACGGTTGGTGGGTAGGGGGAAGGCGCAGGAGGCGTTGCTGCGATGAAGGTCGCTGCGCGATAAGAGCTGACATTTCTCTCTTTATTCTCTTCGTTCATGTCACCTGCCGTGCGCCTCCTCCGCACATATTCAATTCCCTTGACTCTCCCCCTTCTCTGAAAGCATATAGTCGTCAAGTACAGTGGCCGCTTTTCCACCGCTTTCACTGTTCGTCTGGTGTATCTGTGCCCTCCTCTCTCTTGTTCTCCCTCTGCGTATGGGTACGTCTGTGCGGTTCCGTTTCGGTGTGTCTAATGATTTTATTTCACCTGTAGCTGATCTCCGGCTTTCACATACCGTTCAGGAGAGGGGAGGAGGAGGCGGGGGTAGAGAGAGTCCGCTATCGGCCTTTTTCTCTTTCAGAGGCTTTTGCACGCTTCAAGGCAGCACTTCTTCCATCTTTATTTTACTCGGTCGCTCGTTTGCTTGGCGCCTTTCATCAGGCCCCCCCTTTCCCATACTTCTTGCGCATTTGTGTACGGACGTGTCATCGCGTTGGTCGTGGTGCTTTTGTGTGTTTTTGTTTCCCTCCCTGCACCCGGTGGATGATGATATCGAGCAGCACAAAAGAGAATGTGGGAGTGGCGGTGCTTGAAGACTGGAGATGACTGTGGATACTGTGGCGATGCTGCTGCAGCAACTCTCTTCTCAGTGTTTTGCTTCCCCCACTTCTTTGCCCTTCCCCTCCTTCTTCCTTTCTTGGTCCTCACCTGTGCTTCTACTGCCTTCTTCGTCTCTCTTCTTCATCCTCATACGTTCTCCTTCAGCGTATACCAGACCTTCAAATGCCGCTCTCGTCTTTTCGTTTCTTATCTAGTTTTCGCTGTGTGGCTGTTAGTCAATCTCGTCTCCACCTTCTCTGTTGTTTCTGTGCTTTCACGTCTTTCACGTCTCTCTCTCTCTCTATCTCTCGTCTTTATACACACATATGTGTGTGTGTGTGTTCATGTCTCTGTACCGTCCTTCTTCACTTTCCCTTGAGTGCCATGATGGTGTTTTTTCTTTTTTTGAAGTCTCTCTCTCTCTCTCTGTTGCCCTTTTCTACATGCTCCTGTGTAGTGGCAAGAGCAGCAGAGCCGTGTCTCTGTTGGTAGGGTGGGTGGGTGAAAGGCGCAGGTGTGTTGCGGTATGTGCTGTCGTGGCATCCGCGCGTGTATGGTTGTGGGCCTGGTATGACGTCTCTGTTTCTCAATCCCCTCATTCTGTTATCTGTACTGTCATTTTTTGTTTTTGTCTGTTTCGCTCTTTTCTGGCATCTTTGTCCATCACCCTCGCTTTGGCGTGTTGAGCACCCTTCTCGCGATCTCAACTCAGTCGAGGCCATGATGGCAGGACGGCACTAAGCCAATTCATACTTGGCCCAGCAAGAAAAACGGAGGACCACACGCACTGCTTTGCCGCATCAAGAGCAGTCCATTGCACTTCACTGTTAGGGTGGTCCTAGTGAGGGAAAAAAAAGGGCTGGTGGTCATTACGTAATCATGGGAGAGAGCGATGCGAGCCCACTGCCTCTTCGCGTGGAAGCAGTGTGCTGAGTGGCTTTCATAACGGAGTGGGCAACTCTGCGAACAGCTGTAAAGATGATACCGTCGGCGAGAGGCGCACGGCCGAGGGGTCAGCAGCACCAACAACTTGAAATTCGCTCCTCCTCTGCATGGCTGGCCCATACTTCACTACAATGAGATGCCAGTCTGCCCGACTTCTTCAAGTGGCTTGTTTCTGCTCTGCTGTTTCCAATTTCCCCTAAAATGCCCTCTTGCTTCTTCTTTGTGCACATGACTGTGATATATGTATGGGGCCTGCGTTTCCTTCCATCTTCTCCCCCACCTCACCACAACCCGCTTTGTGGCTCACCTTTTGTCAGTCCCTGGCACCGCCGTATCTTCCTACACGCAGTGTGCTTGCGCGTTCTGGGGTGTTGTATTCCTTTATTCAAACCCATACACGCATACTGAGCTGTGTGCTGCTGCTCGCTCCTTTTTTTTTTCTACCCTTCTTGGTATACCACGCACAGACGAGGCAATTCACTCAGCCGCGTTCTCAGCCTAAAAGCTTGTTTACTACCCACAACGTCTCCGCCTCTTATCTTCCTCCCCTCCCCTACCAAACGACGAAAGAAAAAAGCCGACGTCAGGTAGCCCAATTGACTTTCCTTCCCACTCGCCCAACTTTTCTTTTCTCTCGCTTTCTGTCGGCTCCACTGACTGTAATTCAGAGGTACACAGTTGCGCAGCCCATGTCGTCTTCCACGGAGGAAAAGGAGGCAAAGAAGCAGGCAGAGCTTCGGCTGGCTGGGAGCGACTCGAAGATGCGCGTGCCGCTGTGAAGGCGCAGCGCGAGCTGAAGAAGAAGCGCGATGCACTGCGAAAGGTGCAGAAGAAGATCAAGGCGGGCAGCAGTGATGCCAACACCTCCGCCGCTACGGAGGAGGCGGCGGCACTGCTCGCCGAGATCGACCGCCTCGAATCCCTGAGCGGGGCACCGTCAGCGCTGTCTACGGTGCACACTGCGTCCGCTCCGCTCACCACGACCCCTGCGACGGCTGTAGCCTCGCCAGCAGCGTTGGCTACTGTGCAGCCGATAGGGGCAGCAGGGTCAAAGCTAAGAAGAGCGGTGAGCCTGCGAAGGAGATCACTGAAGAGGAGCGGGCGGCGTCAGCGAAGAGATTGCACGACCTTGTTCAACGCGCCATGGATGCCAACCGACTCACGTGTTTGCATGTGCCACCGCGCGACGCCGTCGTGCACCCCCGCATTGCGGAGTTAGCTGTGCTGATGGAGCAAATGCTTCTCGTGGGTGGAAGTGCGCGTGCTTTGGCGCTCATCTCTGCCTTCCGCGAGCTCAGTCGCGCAACAACTGTCCTCGCCGTGCCCTCGCTGAACGAGGTGGACACAACCGCCTTTGAAAAGCTTATCCAGATCAACTTTGACTTTGTGCGTCGCAAGCGGGAGGCCTCGGCCAGCATGCGCCACGTGAAGGATGTGCTCGTGCGCCGCTTCGTCGCGTTGAGGGATGAGGTAATTCACCCAAAACCGAATATGGCTGATCTCATTAAGGACCTCGGTGATCCTCGTGAAGTGACACTGAAGATACTGGACGTCATCGAGGCCGAGCTGAAGATGTCTTTTAAGAGTATTGTGGAGGATCGCTCGCTCCCGTACGTCTCGAACAGCGACACTATCTTGGTGTTTGGTCGCAGTAGTCTGGTCGAGTACATTCTCTTATCTCGCTCACGCGACCCACAGCGCAAGCCAAAGCGTGTCATTGTCATCGACTCGGCGCCGCTCTTTGAGGGCAGGCAGCTGGCCGAGAAGCTCTCGAGCGCTGGCATTGGTGTTACATACGGCCTCATCACTGCATGCTGCACACTGATGCCCAAGTGCACGCGCGTATTCATGGGGGCCTCGGCTGTGCTGCAGAACGGTGACATGTTTGGCCGCTGCGGCATGGCGCTGGTGGCTGCCTGCGCGAAGCTGTTCCGCAAGCCTGTGCTGTGCTTTAGTGAGAGTTACAAATTTGTGCCAGAGGTGTGGGTGGGCAATTTGGCCCAGAACACGAAGCTCGCGGACATGCGGCCTGCCGCCGACGTGCACGGCAGCGATACAGGCACGCACAGCCCGCTTGTTTACCCCACCCCACCCACGCTATCTCCTCCTCAGCTACGTGCGTCGGGAGGTTGGGGCACACCGGCACGGGGTGCCGACTTCTTCGCACGCGGCGGCGGCGGTGTCTCGGCCTCGTTCTCGTCGAGTGCCTCTGGCTACCTTTACGACTTGACACCTGCCTCGAACGTAGACATGATCATCTGCGAGATGGGATGCCTGCACACGTCCGCCATCGTGGCAGCCATTAAGGATCGTGAGGGCCGCGACACGTCACAGCTCGTGAATCTTGTTCGGGACTGAGCAAAAGACATCCTGCCGAAGGGCCAGCATGCTGCTTCCAGCATCTGACCCGCGCTCGCCGCGGCGTGGACTCTTTTGAGTAGCGTACTATGGCGGCTTGTTGTTCCTAAGACAGAGGGAGGCATTGCGCCCTTTCGTTTCTCGTGCGAGTGTGTTGCCGCTGTAACTCTTTCTCACTGTGTGTGTGTGTGTGTGTGCCATTTTGAGAGGAATTCTTCTTCCAAACAGCAGCAAAAGCGAAGACGTAGAACGGGGAGTAACCAGACCAAGAAAGGGCGAGAGAAATTGGCAGCCCCCGCCTCTACACCACGGTGACCCCCTCTCAACCTCTCTCTCTGTGCGTTTTATGCAGCAGTGGCGACGAGCAGGTGGATTTCATGCACTTGTCTGCATTGAGGACCTCCTGCTCGCGTGAGCGTAGTGCAGTCTCTCTGATGCAAACCTGGGAAGAGTGGTGGTGATGCACAGAGGTCTTCTGTGCTTCAGCTTCTCTCAGGCGTGGCACGCACCGACACCATTACAGGGATGGTTGCATGCACATAATGTGTGCTACGCTCTCCCCTTCGAGAAAACGAAAGGAGGAATTCCGCACAAAGCGGAGAGGAGAGGAGACAGTGCAGGCAGAGCTCGGCATGTATTGCCAAGAGAAGCGGGTGTATGTCCATTGATGTATTCGGTGTCACTCCTTCTCCCTGTGTGATTTCTCCTCCTTCCTTTCCTTATCTCTGTGGGTCAACTCACACATCATATGTGCGCGTACGCCGAGGAGCTTCACTCATCCTCCATTCCTTCTTTTCCCCTTGCATCTCTTGATCTCTATACGCCCCCTTTTCTGGTTGGCGCCATCGTGTCGGTCTTGGTACACGTCTGCTTACCTCTGTCTCATCTATCCTCGGATAGTTCACATTCACAGCGCCTCTCGTCTCTCTTCCTTGTCTCGATTGCCACTGCTGCTGCTGTTGCTGTACCTGACTCCTTGGATACGTGTATTTAGCCACCGCAGGCTTGCTAGCGCGCGTGTGCGACGCGTATGCTGTCTTTCTCTCGCTGTTGTTATCTGCCTACTTTCCACTTCTCTTCCCCACGCGTGCTGCACGTGCAACGGGAGAGTTCGCTCATCTGACCGGTACGTGACAGCGACTGCCGCATCGCGCGGAACACGTTCTCCTTCACATTAGCCAGCACCTTGTACATAACTTTCTTCTCTCTTCTTCACCTACTTTTCCCATTTCTACCCTCATATAGCCCAGCCACAGACACGACTGTTGTGTGAAAGCACTGTTGTCTTTCCTCTCTTCTTCTCTCTCCATCCTGCACTGCGTCAGAGAAGGGTGGGACATCAATTTATACCCACTTTCCCCCTTCTCCCTTCCCACAACGAAAAAAAGCAAAGGGAAGTACAGCTGCTGCGACCTGGCCGAGAGCCACTTTACAAGACACGAAGACTGATATGTAAGGCCGCGCACCCACCCACCCACCCACCACACACACACACACACACGCGCGACACCCACGTACGTACTCATTCACATCCACACCTCTCTTCCTCTCTCTCCCCTCATCGCGCACGCAGCTGCCTTTTTCTTTGTGCGCGTGTATTGAGTGTGAGGGGGTGGGGGACACTTCAACGTGTGTTAGCCCTCATTTGCCTGTTTTTTTTTTCGGTTTGGCGACTTTCTTAAATTCCTGCTTTCCTTTCTTGCATTTCTTTCGCTTCCTCCTCCTCGCCAATTCTCTCTGTGAGTCCTGCGTCGCCTTTACCGATTAGCAACGGCCTCAGTTTTCCCTCTCTCGCTTTCTCCTCGCCGCATCGCCTACGGCAACCTTTGCACACACGCACGGTTTCCTCTGGGAGCGCGTAGTTTTTTGTCGTATTTTTCTTGTTCTTGTGATAGGCCCCCCTCCCCCTCGCGCATCTCTTCCCCTACCCTTCTCAGCCTTTTCTTCCACGTCTCTTTTCACTGTCCTTTTCACACCTCTCTTCCCTCTGTGAACCGGGGAACGTCATCAAGCGCGTTAAATCTCACTGACCCTTTCCTCTTCCTTCAGCGTTTCTGTCTTCTGGCTCTTTCCCTCTTAGTCTTTTTTGTCTTTTTTTGCTTAGACGTCACTACTCAAGCGCAGACCGACACGTGACCCTCTCTACGTTCCTCAGCGTGCTCTCTCGGCATTGCTGAAAACAAAAGAGAAGTATCCGAACTAATTCAGGCGTGGGAGTGGGCAAGTGTCTGTTTGGGTAGTGCAGGAGCAGCACACCGGTAAGTAAAGCGAAGCTCAGTACACTCGTCCACCTTGCACAACAGGAGCCCATAAAGGGGAGAGAGACAGCCGATTCTCTTTTCCTCGACCCCAGCCTCTCCTTCATCCCAAACGGAAGGAGCGGAGCGGGGGGCGTACTTCCCCCCATACATATGCTGTAGGGCACCACCTCAAGCGCTGAGTAGTACGTACACCAGATACGAAGATACGCGGTGCATCATCTCTCGTGTTTTCCCTCATCTTCTTGACTTTCTTCTTTCTTTTGTGGGAGGGGGGGGGTTCTTTGCCGCTTTTCTTTTCACGGTCGTTGTTCTCTGCATGTGGTGCGTGCTTTTTGCCATCCAGCGCCGCTCCGTCAATCGTTAGATAAGTTGTCTGGAGTAACTTGTGGTGGTCCGCTTCTTTCAGTTTTTTTTTTTTTCTTCCCCCCCTTTCTCTCTCTCTCTCCCTTTTCCCCCTCCCCACGCCTGCACGACTTTCACTTTTCTGCTTTCTTTCCCTGTCTTTTTCGTTTTCAACTTCGTCTTTGTTAGCGCCGTTTCTGAGGGGTATTTAGGAGTGACCATTGGCCATAACAGAATCAACGCCAAGTAGCGGCCACTGCTGGACCTCTTCCGTCATCAGGGGATTCTTCTTCACTTCACTGCCCCCCCCCCCCTCCCCCCGCTGCCATCCCGCGACTCACCCCCGGGGACGTACGCTAACTTACAGAAGCCCACCCGGAGACACAACAGACGAAAAAAAAAGACCCAGTCAAGAGACGCCTCGGGAGGGAAGACGAAAGTTCGATAGGGCACATCTCTCTTCTTTTTACACCACACAAGCACCCCCATAACAGCGTAGGCTGCAAAAGGGGGCAAGCACCTTGCGAGATTGAAGGAAAGGGGCACCCTCGTCTCCCCTCTTTCCGGTGTTGCGTCTCGTACGCTGCTTCACACTCTCCACCCTTTCTTCCATTCCGACCCAACTTACAGTGCGAGAGAAAGGGGAAGAGCGAGCCCGCAGACAGGCCCCCGATAGGCATCAACTGAAAGCAGCAAGGCGCGGCTGTGCGGAGCTCCCTTTTTTTCTCTCGTTGCTGTATCTTCTCTTTTGTCTACTTCTCACTGACTGCGTTATTTTCCTTTTGTGGTTGTCTCTCTCTCTCTCTCGCCTTTCTTTGTACCGCCTCATCTCTGCTTTCTGCTTCGGGCGAGTGTCTCTTGCTCTCTCCACATTATTCCTCCCTCCGCTTCCCTGAATCTCTGCCTGTGCGTGTAGCTGTTCCTTTTCGAACTTCTTTGTCTTTCTTGCCATTATTGCCGCTCTCTTATTTCACTGTGCTTCCTTGCTTCACTCTGCCCCTTCCTCTCACCCTCTCTTCAACCCGTTTCCCCCCTACTGCTTCTCGTTTTTGTGCATCTCTTTACTTCGTTTCTGCTCTTGCAGCTGTTTCGCTTTCTCTCTGAGGTCGGGTCGGGGGGAGGAGGGCTCCTGTTGCTGCCTTTTTCTCTTTCCTCTTCTCTCCTGGTCTCTTTCCTTGTTTCACACCCTTTTTTTTCTGCTCCTTGCGCTGGAGCAGTCGCGGTGCCTCTCATTGGCTTTGCAATCGTTCTTGTTATTCTTGGTAATGCTGAGTGCAATGGATAATAGAGGCTCCGCTGTTCGCTCCCCTGCTAGCGTGGGGAAGCGCTACGTGGCCCCAGCGTCTGCTCACCTCTCAAGAGCAACCTCGTCGAGGAAAACCTGATCGATTTGTGCGACGGCGGGGCGGTCGTGTCATCGCAGCCCCTGAGCCTGACCTCGAGCGGCAGAGGGCCCTGCGCCTCGGCCGCATCTGCGAGCAGGGTGCGAAGGACAGTTAATGCGTCGGAGGAACGGGATCACGCCCTCGCCTCGTTCACACCGAACCGGCGACCACGTCGGAAATCGGATGCTTCGGTGACACTGAGTAGCTCCGCATCGATTCAGAAATCTCTGGAGCTACAAAGTAACTCATCATTAAGAGCGGAGGCAAGCAGCGCAGGTTTTCCGCGGTTTCGAAGACCGTGAAGGCCACCGCTAACCTTAACGTGGGTGAATCACCGCTGAAGCGGAGCGTCTCGAGAGGGGTGCGGAGCTCGGTATCGCAGGCATCTTCCGCGCCGACCTCTAGGCCAACGGAGGAATCTGTGCCATCTTCCACGTCTTCTGTGAAGACGCTCGCGTCGGACTCACCGACCGTTCTGCACTCGCGCGAACCCTCAGTTGCGATTTCGGAGGAGGAGGATTTGTGCTGCATCTGCCTGGAGAGCTACAGCGATGATAACCCTATGTTCCACGGCGCGTGCCAGCACCATTTTCATCTTCCCTGCCTTATGGAATGGAAGCAGCGCAGCAGCTTGTGCCCAATGTGCTGCGCCGCAACACTCAAAGGCGTAGGCGAATTTGAGGTGACGCATCATAGCACATCCGCAAATTCAGCTGGGATGGCGCGACAGCAAGCTACCGCGATGCGCGATGCCCAAGTCGCACGCAGTCTGCAGCACAAGTATCTTCGGGCAGCGCAACGTCGTGACCACGGAGACCCGCGCTCTCCTCTCCCCGCACAGCCATCGCGTGTGCTGAACAGTAACTCAAGGGACTTGCCTAGTCGCGTGCCGCCACACAACGCCGAGACTGGGAGGCACATTTCCAGCACATTGCGGTCCAACAATAGCTTCAACTCACATCGGCCAACAACGTTGTACACGTGCCATTGTCGCGTTCTTCCCTAGGACCGGTTGGAGAGCAGCAACAGCGTGGTGCGGAGAACGCGTTCCCGTCTTCAATCCCAGCACCAGTGCATCCAAGTTTTCAGAGTGCTCGGCATTCGCGCAGCAAGTCACCGGCGGCGTGCGCTGTAATGTAGAGGGGAGTTAATGCTCTCAACAGTATTTTCTTCGTCTCTTCGCCGCCACTCCCTACCTCGCTCTTCTAGGGCGGTTATTTGTTTTCATCGTATCTTCGTCTTCCCATTGTTACTTGCTGATGCTGGTATCGTGCACTTTACTGTCTACCATTTACCTGCTTGCTTTCGTTTTAGGGTCGCGGATGTACTTCTGTGTGTTGCGGTGTCGTTTTCTTTTTCCCATCTACAGACCTCTCTCGCCTCCACTGTGGTTTCTCCTTTGGAGTGTGCCTGCGTGTAGTCCTCGTCTATCCCTCTTTGCTTCTCTCAGTCCGAGCCTCCTTTATTTTACTTCCTCGTGTGGGATTGCGGTGTGTGTGTGTGTGTGGTGTGCGTGTGGGTGTGCGTGTGGGTGTGCGTGTGAAGCGAAGGGGGCCATGTAATGGTGCATTCAAGTTTTGCAGTTGCTGGCCTCTTCTTCCCCTTTGTTGCGCAGGTTTCTTCTTTCCTCGGAAGCCGTCTCCCCCTCATCTGCGGCGAGTGAAGAAACTGCGAGAGGAAGCACACACACACACACACACACACACACACACACACACACACACAGGCCAACGAAACGCCGTATTGTTGAATCGACAAGTTGTGGCTCCTGCCAGAGACTCGCGTCACCCCATCTTTTCGTTTTCATTTTTGACTGTTCGTCTTATCACTTCGTTCGTTATACACCAATCCGTGTGCGAAGGGTCATTTGCCCATCATCATTCCTGCCTCGACTCATCCTGGCGAGAAAAAAACAAACAAGGAAAGGTGAAGATGTATGCCAGCACGCAGGAAATCTGAGGTAAGCACTAAGCAATTATAATAGCTGCCAAAGAAAAAAAAGCAAGTGCTTAACAGAATGATGTCTGCCGAGGCGGCTACACGGATACTGCATTGGGGAGAGTGGAAATGGCCGAGTTGTGCTGCTTATATTTCTGTATTCGACTGTAGAGGTCGGTCTTTGTGTATCCCAAAACTTTATATGAACTCCTTTCACATGTAAACGAACCAGAGATAGCATCGTGGGAAAATAACCTTTGCTGCCTTTTGATCAAGCTCACGAGGCTGACGTGCTGCGGGTAGGGTCGAGAAGGCTGTGTGTCACTGCAGTTCAAAGAGTGGATGGGTTCGCTATTGCACCGCGCTCTTTCTTTTGTCGTTCCCCTTTTCTTCATCTTCAGTGGGTTTCGTTGAAGATGAGTGACTTTTAGCGACACGTACCTCTCCGCGTCTGCTCTCCCTCATTTATGAAAGACAAGGATCTCACGTCCGCCTCGATTCCATAGAACAGCGCTAGGAAGAGGAGTTGATCAAGAACGGCGAAGAGGGAGAAGGAATCGCGAAACTTTTGAACCAAAACAAATCAGAATGCAGGCGAGAAACGAGGCGTGGACCAGCGATGAGGTCAAAGTAATTGAGAACAAACATAGCGGAAGTTATTGTTCGGTGAACACAACGTTTTTCTTTTTCTGTTAGTCTGTCTGTTTCTTGACTCTGCTGCCGTTGGGGTGTTACGTGTCTCGCTTTGTCTTCCTTCGTGTATCGCATTACTTGTCATTGTTTTCTATTTCGTGCAACTCCCCCGTCCATGCACGTGACTCACGCTCAGTGCCGTGCAGGTTATGTCAATTCGGCTCCCGTTTTTTTCCCCTTTTTTTTCAATATTTTCGCTAACCCTTTTCAGCTTTGCTGACATTTTATACGAATTTCTGCCCCATTTGTGTTTTATCTAACACATTTCCGCAGCCCCTCTCGTGCGCGCTCTTCAGCCGCTCTCTCTTGCAGTCTCTTGTGGCCGTTTTCATTTCTCTCTTCCAGTCATATTGGTGAACGTGTCGGGTAATTCACCTCATGCCGGCCTGCCTGCCTGCCTCTCTCTCTCTCTGTACTGGCTTAGGACTGTGTGTGTTTGCTTAGGCGCAGCATCGAGCTCGCTTCTTCTTTTTCTTGTGTGTGTGTGGCGTCTTTGTTGACGCAGGCTCCCTTACTCAGTGTGGACAGGTGGTGCGGGACGCGCAGGCATCAGATCAGAAGCGGCCGCGATGCTGTATGGTAGTCCTACACTCACAGATGCAGCGGCGGGGGCTGCGGTCTCCTTGCTTGCGACTACCGCGTTGAGTGTGAAGCAGTGGGGCTGGGCCTGACCTGCTGCAAGGACATCTGGGTCCGCTAAGGCGCAGCGAAGCAGGCGTGGCCGCTGCTACAGACACTCGCTCTCCCTCCCCATGGCGCTCAGCAGGGGCCCTACAGCGGTGGCGGATGACATGCTGCGACGCATTGGGGCCAAATGCTGGCGTTCCAACGCGTCGCGTGTGCCTCTCGTTTCCGCTTGGCCTTAGCCACGGTGGCTTGGAGCACAAGGACAAAGCCGACAGGCTTTCGAAATCGGTCATGTCCGAGGCGCCGGCTCCAGCTGTATGAATGACGGACCTGGCCACCGGCCACAGACGCCAGGCCGACATCCCCCGAAACAGCGCTACACGATACGGCGCTCCTTGACAAGAGCTACGTGGCTGCAGCTGCTGCACACCAAAGGACAGGGATGTCGAGCTGGCGAGACGACAGGGGGCCACCCTCGCCAAGCACCGCACGGGGAGACTTCCCTGTACCTTGGGTCCTTGCAGCGGTGGAGAGGGCCGGCAGCGACAGGATGGTGTGCTGCCTACTACCCCGCTGGCACTGTGGTACCCTCATCCCCGCCTGTTTTTTCCTGCTTTGCAATGCGGGTGTCCTACCCGGCGTTGTGCCCGATATGCCCCGCGAGATTCACGGACTGCTCGACACCCAACGCACCCCTCCTGTGACGCCTGGATGTTGCGCGCGGTGGTGTGATTACGGACGTCCCCCTCGGGCTGCATGGGCTTTCCCTGTCGGGTGCCTGTCGCTACTCCCCCCTATGGCCTTTCGAAAGGACAGGCGATGGGTTCTTTGTGCGCAGGCTCATTGCCTGTCCACGCCCCTTCTGCCCGCTCCACCCACGCCTTTGACACGCGTGCAGGCTGAGGAGACAACGGAGTGCTCCTGCTGCCACAGGCCGATGGCAGCGTCCGACCTGTCGCGGCACATGTGGGCACGCCATCCAGGGACGCACCCCGTTGCGTCGAACAGGGCGGCGGGTGAGGGCCGCGACGTCCCCAGGCAACGTCGTCGTCCTGAAGAAGGCCCCGGGATCCGGAAACGCGAGCACGGCGCGCGCGCTCTAGCCCAGCTGGCATGGCACACCACGCTCAAATAAGGCATCCGGAGGCCAGAGGAGCCTGGGTGATCAAGGAAAAAGGCGCGAAGGGATCCACACGAATCACCCCACTGTGTGCGTGTGTGTGTGTGCGCAGCACGCGGCGCCTCCCGCATCTGACCGGGTGGGCGGATGCAACCCAGATGCCGAAGGCATGGCCGGCACGCCTCCTATTACACCATCGAGTCCACCAGACTTGACTGTGGAGAGCCACCACAGCATGCTGTGCAATGTTGCGGCTTGAAGGGACGGAGGGGAGGTATGGGACCCAGGCAGGGTACAGGGTGCCCGAGGGCCCTGACCTGAGGCTGGCCGCTGCTTCCCCGAGCCCCCCGCCATGTGCCTGGACCACCCCCTGCTACCAGCACGACAGACACCACTGCTTCTGCCATCGAGCAGGAATGTGGACCGCGACCCGCTTGGATCAGGGCGTGTCGTCTAGCCGCGAGTTTGTGTGACGTCGATGGTACGACACGTACCTGAGGAAGGGAGGAGAGACACGAGGATCCCGTGAGACGTACGGCCCGATTCGGCGGCAGGTACGGTTCGTGCTCGACGACCGGTATTAAGCCGTGTGGCAACAGAGACAGATGGGCTGCGGCTGTACTGCGCATGCCGGCCGACGTGTTCGTGGTTGAGTTTGACGTGTTGAGAAGCGGAAAGCGGGGCGCACTACTGCAATGCGGGGGCTCCCTTACTCCACTTTTCCTGTAGTTCTCTGTGCCACTGCTTTGCTGCTGGGAAACTCTGTACCGCCCTCTCCTCCTCTCTGCTGCTGCGTCCAGTGGCGCTGGTCTGTGGTCTCTCCTCTTTGCCTTTGTGGCTTCGCCTGCACGCGCTCTTTTTTGGCCACGTGCGTTCCACTGGGCTCTTCCTTGTGGGCGTCTTTGACGTGATGGCCCATCTCCGACTGCTTTCCCCCTTTCACCACCGAGTTGGCGGTGTGCCTTCTGCTGCGTCTCTCTCTCGCGCAATGTCGCGCACGCCTTCCCCCTCCCCTTTGTCCGTCTTTTTGCTTTGGCGCTGCCTACCACCGCGCCACCCTCGCGCGTTTGCGTGCGTGCGTGCCCGCTGTGTCTCCTCGCAGTCTCCTCCCGTGCTTTTCATGCGCTTCTTTTGCTCTGTCCGGGCCGCCGAGCGGCACTGGCGGTGGCGCGTGCGTGTTGGCGTTGGCGAGTCTCCCTCTCTGTATGGCTTGCTTGCGACCCTGTTCGCTCTCTTCTTTCCCCTTTTCATGTTGCTTCTCTTTCTTACCTCGTCACGTGCTGTCTCCCCGTGCCAACCGCCCCCCGGCTGCGCGCAGGCCCTCATGCTGTGAAGTACGAGGAGCGCACGCCAGCCGCTGCACACGTCTCAAGACGGTGCTGCGAGAGCAAGTGCTCTGAATATCGTGTCCACCGCGGCCGCGGTGTGGGATGCACTCAGAGAACGAGCATGCGTGCTGCCGTTGGGCCTGACACGCTGCAAGGCTCGCAATGTCCCCCACCCCCACCCCCACACCGACGAACACGCATCCCCTGTTGCGCGCTTGCCCCTCACCTGCTTGCTTTCCGCTGGCATGGCACCGTCGCGGCGTGTGTGTGTCTGCGCTGCCGAATGGAGGGCAGGGGGCGGGTGACGTGATGTGCTCGCCAACGACGTGGCTCGGCCGCTTGCTCTCTCGCACCTCCACCCACTGTCGTCCAGCATCGTTGTCTGCACTGCACTCCTCTCTGTCCCTTCTCTCTCGCTCTCTTTCCCGTTTCGATGTGGACGCACACGCCGTCCCCTCTCCCCACGCTCCTACCCCCGCCTGCACTCATCACACCCTACGGCGCTAGCTCTCCTCAGTCCTCCCGCCACTCACAGCACGCACCTCTCCATATTTATACTCCCCCACACTCACAAACCACCCCTTCAAAGATGCTCACTAACTCCGCCGCTTCCGCCGCTGCTGCCGCTGCTGCCGCCGCGAAGTCGCCGCAGAGGTCTCCCCGCTCGTCTCCGAAGAAGGCTGCGCCGAAGAAGGCTGCGGTAAAGAAGGCGGCGGCAAAGAAGGTTGCGGCAAAGAAGGCTGCGCCGAAGAAGGCTGCGGCAAAGAAGGCTGCGCCGAAGAAGGCTGCGGCAAAGAAGGCTGCGGCAAAGAAGGCAGCACCGAAGAAGGCGGTGGCGAAGAAGGCTGCGGCAAAGAAGGCTGTGAAGAAGGCTGTGAAGAAGGCGGCGAAGAAGGCTGCACCGAAGAAGGCGGCGAAGAAGTAAGTCGCACCTTGACGCTGGTTCGTCGCTGACTGTACGCTCTTCCGAAGCACATGTGCCCCCCCTCTCCTACCGGCACATCATAGATCCCTTTTTTTCTCTCTTTTTTACGATTTTCTCTTTTCCGTCTTTCTCTTCTTCAACTCCATTTTGTTTTTTTTTTTGCCTTTCCAGTCGTGCTTTATCGCACCTTCTGCGTCTATGTCTTTCCCAGTGCATGTGACTGACTCGTCAGTGGAGAAGTTGGGTATCGGCTGGGGGTGTGTTTACCTGTACCCTCTTTGATGTGCTGTGGGAATGCCCTGTAGACCGTGAGGTGTTGGGGGGTGGAGACTTGACAAAAATGAGGGAAATCCTACCAAACGCAAAGTTAAGAAACGTGCTGCAGTCGAAGCACGGAAAAAAGAGATGTGGATGAGAAAGCGGGGACGACTGCTGTAGGGACTCGCACCCGCAAGCTCGCATGATGAGGTGTAAAGAGGGAATGGGAGGCAGGAAGGCGAATCCAGACGCCAGCGTAGTGCTCACCTTTCTGCTTGTCCTCTTTCGCATCTGGTGATTCTCCTCCTTGCTTTGGGCTGTGGGGCCACTCAGTAGGGGAGGTCCCCTCTCCCCTCTCGCTCTCTTTCTCCGTAGGTCCCTCTGATTATGTCATCCCGCAAAAAGGCTACGCGGCGCAGCCTACAGCCCGAGTCTTGAGTGTGGGCGTGGAAGGGGGGGTATGGAGAGGCAGAGGCTCTCTCTTGTTCCTCACAAGCGATACTGTGCGTAGGGGATAGATGCAAGACTATTGCCCATGACGATGCCAGGGGCCTGTGCGTAACCTTTGCAGAGAGAGAGAGAGTACATTGTAGCGTTGCTCAATGAATGCCTTGCTGACTATATCTCTTGTACTAGACCTGCTCTTTCTTCCCCACTACCTTTATCTGCCGACTTGAATCGCTCCATCATCTGTGATGTTTAAATGCCACACACACACCACCCACCCACCCCCCTCCCCCTCACACACACACACACACACACACACATACACGTGCACGGGCTGACCAGTACACGTATCCTCGCCCGCCAACTCACCTCCACTTCTCCTACCTCTATCTACTCAGTCCACTGCTTAACCTCAGTTTCCTCTGTTTTCACTAGAGTGCCTCTTTTTCTCTCTCTACCGCTTTCCTTTCCACGCCCTCTTTCTCAACCTTCAGCTTCGACTCACAACAGCTGTACTCATTTCACTGCTTCGCCTTCACCTCACCCCGCCTTTTGTTTTGTCCTTCCTCACTCCACTGTTTCCGCAATTTATTTTTTCCCTTTTCCTTGGCTCGTATTCTGCTGTTGCTGTGTTGTTTGCTCTGGTCCTCTTCCCTCTCCTTAACCAACCAACCCCCCTCCCCAAACGTTAGGTGTCCTTTTCCTTTCTTGCTTGACGAGGTGGCAGTTAGGCCGCCTATATCGTGTGTGTGTGTGTGCGCCGTAACGTTCGCTTTTCTGATGTGACGTACTGCATTTCTCTACTCGTCCTCCTCAACCCTATTCGTTTTTGCTTTTCCTTTTTTTTTTGTGTTAGTCGTCGATCGCGGCTTACGATGACATAAAGAAGCAGGTGCCAGTGGACACCTTTGCGGTGCCCACGCTGTCTTGCTCTCTCTCTCTCTTGGGTGTGTGTATGCCATGTGCCTGCGGCAAAGTGGTGGTAGACTCATCATTTCTCTCTCTCTGTACTGGCTTAGGACTGTGTGTGTTTGCTTAGGCGCAGCATCAAGCTCGCTTCTTCTTTTTCTTGTGTGTGTGGCGTCTTTGTTGACGCAGGCTCCCTTACTCAGTGTGGACAGGTAGTGCGGGACGCGCAGGCATCAGATCAGAAGCGGCCGCGATGCTGTATGGTAGTCCTACACTCACATATGCAGCGGCGGGGGGCTGCGGTCTCCTTGCTTGCGACTACCGCGTTGAGTGTGAAGCAGTGGGGCTGGGCCTGACCTGCTGCAAGGACATCTGGGTCCGCTAAGGCGCAGCGAAGCAGGCGTGGCCGCTGCTACAGACACTCGCTCTCCCTCCCCATGGCGCTCAGCAGGGGCCCTACAGCGGTGGCGGATGACATGCTGCGACGCATTGGGGCCCAAATGCTGGCGTTCCAACGCGTCGCGTGTGCCTCTCGTTTCCGCTTGGCCTTGGCCACGGTGGCTTGGAGCACAAGGACAAAGCCGACAGGCTTTCGAAATCGGTCATGTCCGAGGCGCCGGCTCCAGCTGTATGAATGACGGACCTGGCCACCGGCCACAGACGCCAGGCCGACATCCCCCGAAACAGCGCTACACGATACGGCGCTCCTTGACAAGAGCTACGTGGCTGCAGCTACTGCACACCAAAGGACAGGGATGTCGAGCTGGCGAGACGACAGGGGGCCACCCTCGCCAAGCACCGCACGGGGAGACTTCCCTGTACCTTGGGTCCTTGCAGCGGTGGAGAGGGCCGGCAGCGACAGGATGGTGTGCTGCCTACTACCCCGCTGGCACTGTGGTACCCTCATCCCCGCCTGTTTTTCCCTGCTTTGCAATGCGGGTGTCCTACCCGGCGTTGTGCCCGATATGCCCCGCGAGATTCACGGACTGCTCGACACCCAACGCACCCCTCCTGTGACGCCTGGATGTTGCGCGCGGTGGTGTGATTACGGACGTCCCCCTCGGGCTGCATGGGCTTTCCCTGTCGGGTGCCTGTCGCTACTCCCCCCTATGGCCTTTCGAAAGGACAGGCGATGGGTTCTTTGTGCGCAGGCTCATTGCCTGTCCACGCCCCTTCTGCCCGCTCCACCCACGCCTTTGACACGCGTGCAGGCTGAGGAGACAACGGAGTGCTCCTGCTGCCACAGGCCGATGGCAGCGTCCGACCTGTCGCGGCACATGTGGGCACGCCATCCAGGGACGCACCCCGTTGCGTCGAACAGGGCGGCGGGTGAGGGCCGCGACGTCCCCAGGCAACGTCGTCGTCCTGAAGAAGGCCCCGGGATCCGGAAACGCGAGCACGGCGCGCGCGCTCTAGCCCAGCTGGCATGGCACACCACGCTCAAATAAGGCATCCGGAGGCCAGAGGAGCCTGGGTGATCAAGGAAAAAGGCACGAAGGGATCCACACGAATCACCCCACTGTGTGCGTGTGTGTGTGTGCGCAGCACGCAGCGCCTCCCGCGTCTGACCGGGTGGGCGGATGCAACCCAGATGCCGAAGGCATGGCCGGCACACCTCCTATTACACCATCGAGTCCACCAGACTTGACTGGGAGAGCCACCACAGCATGCTGTGCAATGTTGCGGCTTGAAGGGACGGAGGGGAGGTATGGGACCCAGGCAGGGTACAGGGTGCCCGAGGGCCCTGACCTGAGGCTGGCCCGCTGCTTCCCCGAGCCCCCCGCCATGTGCCTGGACCACCCCCTGCTACCAGCACGACAGACACCACTGCTTCTGCCATCGAGCAGGAATTGGACCGCGACCCGCTTGGATCAGGGCGTGCCGTCTAGCCGCGAGTTTGTGTGACGTCGATGGTACGACACGTACCTGAGGAAGGGGGAGAGACACGAGGATCCCGTGAGACGTACGGCCCGATTCGGCGGCAGGTACGGTTCGTGCTCGACGACCGGGATTTAGCCGTGTTGCAACAGAGACAGATGGGCTGCGGCTGTACTGCGCATGCCGGCCGACGTGTTCGTGGTTGAGTTTGACGTGTTGAGAAGCGGAAAAAAACAGTGTTGATGGTTTGCTCCCTCTTTTAGCGGAGTGTTGGACACGATCTCCGCTTCAAGTGAGAGTGTTCGTTTTGGCGGCAGGCGGTACCGAATGATGCTTGCGTGTTGTTCTGGTTTGCCTGCCTCTCTCGCCGCTCTCGGAGTGCTGAGCGTTACTGGTTGTTGAACTCACTGATCCTTTTCGCCAACCCTTTTTCTTTTTTTTATTTTTTCTTTTTTTTTGGATGTTGTTCTTCCGCGGGGCTCGGTCAGCTGCGTCGACACCTGTTCACTGCACCTCGGTTTGGTGCGTTGGTGTGCGCTGCACGTTTGCTAGAGGCGGGACTCGGTGGCTCACACCTGTGATCTCGCCTCTCAGGGAATTGGTGACTTCCTACGTTGCCTTTCGACCCTCTTTTCTTCGTCGTTAGGCTCTTAGTGCCGACGAAATATGTTTCGAAGAATTGGATTTTGCTACGGTAAGAAGCTCTCGTTCGTCTACCGGAGTGTCCGAGCGGTCCCGCTGCCGGAAAAGGCTGAGTGCGGTGGCGAGGACGCATTCCTATCCTTATCTAATGTCCAGGCAGTGTTGGATGGCGTGAGCTGGTGGAGAGAGAGCGCAGGCTTGAACGCCGGCCTCTACAGCGCTGCATTGGCTCGAAGCATGTGTGAATACATCGAGGATGAGCTTCTCGGTGATGCCCCAGCGAGCTCCTTTCGGCTTCTTGAGCGCGGCTACGAAAACTGTAGGCACAGAGATATGGTTGGCACATGCACAGTCCTGGTGGCGACGCTACAAGGGCCCCAGGAGGAGATTCAGTCGAAGGACCACTATAAGGTGGTGCTGTTGGATGGACCGTCACTGCCAATCTCGGGCGTTTCCACTACTGGTGATCCACTCGCATCTACAGGTGCTGCTTTAACCGCTGCCGCTGCCTCCGGCACCGCAGCAGCCGCAGCTACCGATGATACGTTGAGCAGCGCAGAAGTGGCCAAGGAGTCCATCGCTGACTCAAATGACACCGTCATGCGGACGGCGACGACGACAGACCTGCATCAAGCCTTCACACGATTTCAACGCACGGATGGGGCGGACAACTACTTGTTGGACGTCGTCTACATTGGCGACTGCACAATGATGCTGATTCGTGGCGGACGGGTGCGCTACGTCACTGAGGAGCAGGCACATCAACTGGACTACCCCTACCAGTTGGGCACCGGCAGCAAGGATATGCCGAAGGATGGCGTGCGTCTTCTTATACCAGTGGAGAAGGGCGATGTAGTCGTGATGGGCACCGATGGCATTTTCGACAATCTGTACCCACACCGAATAGCAGAATTGTTATGGCCGCATGTGGAGCGTGTTCTTCGTCAGCACGGATACCTGCAAGCGCCGAGTGGTGAAGCAGAGAAGACACCGGCAAGCTTAATGAGTTACGCGGCAAAGCTTAACCTTCGCACGCTTCTCGACGACATGATGGCAGCACTGGAGATGGGCGCGAACGCCATCATTGTTGACGCCACAACCGTTTCGCGTGACGTGCGCTGCAACTCTCCGTACGCCTCCAAGTGCATAGAAAATGGCGCCCTTTTCGAGGGAGGCAAGCCAGACGACATGACACTGCTTATTTCTGTAATCGGCGATTGTGATGACGTCCAGACCGGCGATCAATTCTCCAGTAGTGAGACGGCGTTCCCATTGCCGTACCGTGACTGGCCATGAGCGCCCGACAAACTCTGTGCTTTTTGCCTCCGTCACAGATGCGACATCGCCCGTAGCAAAAAGAGACGAGCGGGGGCAGAAAAGTCCGTGAGGAGGGTGGATGCCGTCGTACCTGCACCCCCGACCGGCCACTTGGAAGACCGTCGCATACCTGTCTGGCAAAGATGACGTGCGCGACCCTCGTGCCTCTTCTTCCTCTGCGTACTAAATCCGTCCTTCATTGCTGATTAAGCGCGCTGTTTCTTGTTCAGCGGATAACCCCACCGAGACCGTAGCCTCTTCGACCAGTAGCGCCACTGCCCCCCCCCCTCCCCACGTTTATGCCATTTGGCTCTTTCTTGATTGTGCCTTTCTTTTACGCGTGTGTTTCTTCGCGCGTCTCTGACAATTTCGCTTTGAAATTATTCGCGAAAATGCTGGCATCTCTTTATACGTATCTGATGCCTGCGTGTGCCTGTGTGCGTGTGACTCTTTGAGGCTATTTCTTGCCCTCTTCCGCTGACTCTCCTTCACTTTCCTTCTGGCATTGACTTTCTCTTCAACTCCGTTTCTCGCGCCATCTTTTGCTCTCCCTCCGGAGATGCCGCACCGCACACAACACCCTCGCATCAAGACGCATGCCCGTGAACCCATCTGCATGTTTGTGTTAGGGAACAGGGTGCGAGCGTGTGCGGTCGATGTAGGAGGTAGGGACGAAGAAGGGGGAGTAGTGCGCAGGCACGGGAGAAACGAAGGGGGCAACGACAGGCCATGTGGGTGACTCGTTATGCCCTTCTTTCGTGTTCTCTGTTTGTACCCCATACCACTTTTTTCCCGGACGCCTCTCTTTCACACTTCCCTGATTTGTCGTCTTGGGTGATTTTCGCGCGGTGGGCGCACACTTTGCCAATTTTTCCTCTACACTCTTTCTGCTTGCGTCCAGCTGCCTGTCCTGTTTTTTTCCTCAACGCCCTCTCTCATGACGGAGGATACCTTAGCATGGTAGTGGGGGTCCAGCGCTCACCCTGTGGGGAAGCCAGGCAGCTTCCCTATCTTTGCCAATGCCGGACCACTGCTGTTGGGGACAGGGTCAAGCACCTACGACGTAGAGAGGCCAGAGCGATGCATCGGTACTGATGTCGGTGGTCGGGCTGTGAATGGCGTTGCGTCGAAGCGACCTGTGACAGTGAGCAAGCTTGTCCCACCTACATAATGGGTAGTGTGCCAGTGTAACTCGAGCACACCTCACTCGGCCTCCCTGTCTATTGATGTGAGGGGAGCCTGAGGCCCTCTGAGGGATGCACCAGGTGGCGACCGGCATGATGGGAGCGGCTGCGAGGCAGGGCGGGTAGGTGGGTGGGATTTGAGGCAGTGACCGTGCTCAGATCACTGAGTCGGCACTGCTGTACCGCGTGTGTCTGTGGATGCTTCGCTCCATGCGATGGGGCTGTCGCAGGCCGTGGGCTAGCGTCGGGGTTTGGCCTCGTGTTGTATGGGAGGAAACAGGCACTGAAGAAACAAATAATTTCATCTTTGACGAGTATGTTCTCCGTGCCTTTTTCCCTTTTGCACCTCCTTCCTGCACGGTGCATATCTGCCTCTGTGCGTGTGTGATGGTTGTCTTGTTAATTCACTGATAGACAGCAATGGAAAATCGAGAAGATCCCCTTCATGCTAAGCGCTCACTCGTTTTTCTTTTGTTTGTTTCGTTTGCTTTTCCTCTTCTGCTTCTCACCGCCCCTTCCTGGCCTTTTTCGTCTGCCCCCTCTGTCTTCCTCTTTCTGAAGTGTTTGTGTATACACGTGTGTGTGTGTGGTGTGTGTGTGTGTGTGGGCACCTCACCCTTCAACCCGGGAAGCGAGGATGTCTCTCTCGCCGTCCCCATTTACCTCGATGCGCATGCGCAGAAACACTCACGCACAGCTTGCCTTGATGTCGTCAGGAGGCTACTTTTTTGCTTTCTTTTTTCCCCTTTTCTTGGCCTCAGCTTTCTGCGTCTGTAAAGGAGCTCAGAAGAAGAGAGGAGTGGAAAACGCGTGAGTGCCCCAGCACAAGCGATGGGACTGTCTCTGAGAGTAGGTGATGTTGTGTTGGGAGGTTCTCGACACGCTTCGAGGTGTTGTGGCGTGGCCGCCAGAGGTGCGGCGCCAAGGGGCATCCAAACACCGCGAGAAACAAAAAGAAATACGGACAGACGGGCAGCAGAGAAGACGCGCCTGTTCGTCTTCGCGCCCGCCTCTTCCTGTTTTATTTTTCTCCGTGTTAATCCTTTTCAAAAGGGCTTACAGGGCACATCTGCTCACGTGCGTCTACATACCCCTGTTGTGTGGGTGCATATATGCATCTTGCATGGACAGCATGTGCCTGCTTTGCTTTGTCCCTGTGTGCACCATCGTCGACAAGCTGAACGGCGCTGCGACGACAACCTCTTCAGGCACTCGCACGGAGACTCAAGTATAGTGGATGGTGGCGCAGTGGCTAGCAAACAGGAAAGAAAACAAGAGGAGGGAGCTAGCGAGGATTCTTTCTTTTTCAAAGATGTGTGTTACGATGCAGCTACAAGCTTGGAGTTGGTGGGTGTAGAGAGCATTGAGCTCTTGTCTTCGTTCTCCCGCAGTGCGCACCCGCTGCTGCTTTGAAGTGGGTCGCTGATGAAGCAACACCTCCACTGGCACCGATTCTCCTCCTCCACGCGGTTGCTGTGCTCGCATTGCCCACCTCCAATCCTTTTAATGCGCCACTCTCTACAAACCACCATGTGTTCGTCCTTTGTAGGCCCACCGCACCTGCCTTCCCACGCAGTCACGGACATACACAATCCTGCGCGCACGTGTAGTTTTCGTACTTTTCCTCGCTGAAATATTAGAGTGGGGGGAGGAAGCAGACATGAGCGGGGCTGGCCGCAAGCATCGTGCGAAGCACCTCACCCAGCAGTACCTCGACACATCTGGATGGGTAGGCCCCAAAGAGGGCGAGGCGCTGGCGATCTGCCTGGAGGCACCGCACGGGCAACACGTACGCGTTCTACTCCTATCGCACTCAAGCAGTGCGGCCGCACACTTTCCTTCTGAGGCCTCAGTGCCGCATGGCAGCAGCTCGCACGAGGCCCCACATGGCGCGAAGGAGTTGGAGGCGAATGTCTCCGCTTCACCATCTACGGCGCCTTTCCACGAAGTCGAGAAAGTCGTGCATTTGCCCAGGAAATTCCACAAGGTCATTTGGCTCAGCATTAAAGATGTTGTAGTCATCGCAGACGGTGCCGTGAGCTTTAAGCCGTCGCCTGAGCAGGTGGAGAACTTCCTCAAGGATCCAAGGAACGAAGGGTGGCGCGAGCGTGTGGTGGCGGCGCAGCACCGCGCTGAGAACCAGCGCGTTGCCCTGCAGCGTATGCCGCAGTACTCTGCCACGGTGCGGACGACGACATCAGTGCTAACCGACCCGCAAATCCGTTCAGACGTGCGCATGGCCGCTGACGGAGCGTCGGAGCAGGACGGCGAGGGGGGCGAGGATGGGGAAGATGGCGTGTGTAATCCGAACTGGCGCAACATTAAACACCGGCAACAGTTCTTCGGCCTTGACGACGACAGCGACGAAGAAGTTGAAGAAGAGGAGGACTCATAAACGCCCCCCCCCTGCTCAGCCCACACCGCACCCACGTGAGGACGACAGCGTGACGCACCGATACGCGTGCGCGTCTCTTTATGTGTGGAGTTGTGGTGGTGGTGAAGGGTCTACGGGAGGGCAGTATCCTGGTGCCCCCCTCCCCCCTTGTTGAGCCTATTGCGTGCAGGTGTCTGTGTGGCGCGGGTGAGTGTTTCACACACCAAACGGCACGAAAGGCGTGTAGGTGAGCTATCCTGCTGAGCTCCGTGTAAGAGACTAACGTGTAAACAACGATTCTTAAAGAGACCACACAATCCACGACGCCAGCAGAGGGTATGCGTATGCTCGGGTGAGGCGCTTAGGGGGAAGGCGGAGGAGTTCGAGTACTTGTGCTCGTGACAACTATGGAAGTCTCAACAACAGCTGCTGCCGCTGTGACATCGTATATTTGGTGCGCTACACTCGCGCGCTGCGTCCTCTTTCTGGACTTGCACCTCACTAGCAGTGCGTGCTTGGCTCGCACTGCCTTATGCCAATGCCGTTGTTGTTTGTCCAACTGCACTCCTCTCTGTTGTTGCACTCACCTTTCATTTCCTCTCGAATTTTTTCTTTTTTGCGCCCCCCCCCCCTCCCCCCCTCCGACGACTTGCCAGCACTTCTGCGCACAAGCAAACCACGGCCCCGCTTGACTCGCTTCCCACAGCTTTGGTCCGCCTGTGCTTGAGTCGCCACTAACAAAGCTTGCACCACCAACTGCCTCCACTCCTCGGTGGGCAGAGGTCCGCTTGCCTCTCCCCCGGCCACGCACACAGCCGCAGGCACGAGCCACACACGACTCTATCTTCAAGTGACTCCTACTTTCCCATATGAGCGATTCAGTAGGTATGGTGACGCAGCGCGGTGCTACCGCTATTGCTGATGCTTCTAGAGGACCTTCGTGCTACATGTCCGCCACAAGCGGCGTTTTTACCGCCGCGTCCACCAGCACATCTCATGCTCCTCTCTCCGCAAGAAGACTTCCTGCTAGCTATCACTCGCCGGCCTCCATGGTGCTGGTGATTCAGAAGCAGTGGCTGCAGCTATGCGAGTACTTTCAGCGAGTGCAGTGCTCCAACACATACGATGAACGGGTGAGTCTGGTGAAGGAACTGGGCAGCGTGGAGCAGGCTCTCTCGGTCATACTGGATGCGTTGCTGAAGGAGCGCATGACGCTCGTGACTAGCCATCCTGGCCTGCATCGGCATGGCACCGCTCTCAGGGGCTCCTTCCGGTCCGACAGCACACCGCCGTCGCCTACCGACGCCGACACCCACTCCAGTCACACACCGCCACCGTCACCGACGTCCTCCCGAGACATGGGGACCCGCGGCGCGACGAAGACAATGACCACTGCCGCGCACACCGGCACCTCGCCGTCCTCCTTGCTGTCCTCGTCGTGCCTGCTGAACGGCCTCGATGGCGACTGCTTGGCACTGCCGCCGTGCTACCGTTTTCTCTTCGCGAATGCCCACAGTGTGTCGATACCGCTGCCCCCGACATCCGAAATGGAGGCTGCTTCAAGGGCGAACGATGCCGCCGCATCCTACGATGACCCCCCGCCTATTGGCAACATTTTCTTTCTCACCCTCTGCCAGTACGCCAAGCAGGACGAGCCGCCCGGCGTTCGCTCTGTCATTCTGGGCTTTCTTGTACGTTTACTGCAGGAGGCAGATTTGCCACGGATCGCTCTACCTACCCGGCTGGTGACCCGGGTATATCACTGCTGCAACTCCGCCCGTCCGTGCTCATTGTGCCACTTCTGGACATGGTGCGCAAGGTGAGCAAAGCCCTCGACCCTTCGAATGCCGCTGCCCTCCGCTCCACACCGGCCTTGGCATCAGCTTCGTCTTCCACTGCGGCGGCGACGGCGGCATATCAGTGGGTGATGAACGACCTGCACGACGGCACCCTCCTGCAAGACGCTGGCCGCACCCAGCTTGTCATTTTTCTCAGCACGTTGGCGGAGAAGATGGAGCGAGTGCCGGCGCTGGCAAACTTCTTCGTTGTCGAGGAGGGATCCCAAGAGCGCAACTTGTTCGTGCTGCTGAACGCGCTGCTGCCTTACCTCACGCACGACTGTGGCACCCGGGAGTGGACGCATCGCCGTGACACATGTAGGTTTGCCTTGAGCGCTGTCGTGTCCCTGGCGAAGTGCCCAGATCCGTGGATCCAGGACCTCGTTGCCAGGGAGACGCGTGTGGTGTCACGCACCCTCAATGCTGCCCGCACCACCCTTTTGACGCTCTGCAAAATTCCTGAAAACGACGATAGCTCGGCGCAGCGGCTATACCTCCGCGATGTACTGCGTTTCTGGACAACACTGGCGACGATGGCACCGTCCGTCGCTGCGACACTGCGCCTGCTACCTCTCATCGAGGAGGAGTTCGTGTACCAGACAGTGCTGCCGCTCCTTCAGTCGTCGGACAGCCACGTGTACTCGGCCGCATGTGTGGTGGTGTCCAACATACTTGCAGACCTGCAAGGGGCCGCTCCGCTGCTGAAGGCTTTCTTTGCCAAGGCGCTGCTCTCGACGACAATCCGTAAAGCCAATGGGCGCATTGTACCCAACAAAGAATTTTATGAGGTGGTGGTGCAGGATCCGGTCACCGCTGCTGGCGCGGCGCGCACGGGTGGCTATGCCCTGACACGTGGACAGCAGGAGACGAAGGCTGCCATGTCTTTGTCCGAGCACCCGACGACATCGTTCTTCACCTACTACATTCTCCCACACCTGTCGAGCAACCCCTGCCTTTCGGAGGAGGACAAGGAGAGCAACGTGGTACTGGGCTTCACGACGACACGGTGGTCGGCGACCAAAGCGACATTGCTACTTGTGCAGACCCTCGCTGAGCATGTCCCGCACGTGTTTCTGCGCGAAGTGTTTTTGATGGATGTCACATCGCTCTCGGACGTGGAGCGCAAGCAGATGGCATGTGCGTCCAACCCCGCTGAGCCGTGGGGCACCATCGTCACACCTCCGTACCTGAACATTCACGACTGCTTTCTAAGCACCCTGCACTCGGCAGCCGTGACGAACGCGAAGATTGGGCTGCAGTCCGATTGCGTTGGGGAAGCTGTGCTTTCACGACTGTTACGGGTGGAGTCCAACATGCCTGTGGCGGCGCTGCGAGCTCGGCAGCGCATGATGAGCGCCATGACATTGCCCTGCGGCACCTCGGCTACGGCCAACACGGCGACTGCTGAGGACGCGAGGACATCAAAAGCTCCAGCCGCGGCCGCTGAGCCGGTGAGCTGCTGGTTTCATGCCGGTGTGCAGACCTCGCCCCTCATTACGGCTCTGTGTGAAATGGTGCAGCACCTGGACTTGTCTCCATACACTGTCAGCTGCCTTGTGGCCGACCTCGTCGTGTCCCTCGCCGTCATGCCAGACCTACGCGTACTCTACACTCTGTTGGACTCGAAGCAGGGTCCGCTGGTAACGGCCCTCAGAGGGTTGCGCAACCTCCTGCAACATCACTTGGAAGGAAAGGTCACGAAACCTAGCCCAATAAGGAAGGACATGGGTGGTGGTGGGGCATCAAGGAGTGCCAGCACCACCGCCCGCCCACTCGCTGTCTCCATTCCATTTCTGTACGATATGCTGCTGCAGCACTGGGACCTTCTTGTCACCGACGACGACGCAGTGAGAATTACTCCAGTCACACCAGACCGCTCTTCGCACAGCTCTGAGGTCTCTTTTGAGTCGCTTCGTGATGCCATTGAGCAACACAGCAGCGTCCTATATGCCTGTCTCTACTCCGAGTACATGCACGCTCACCTGGACGCCGTCATTGGCTACACGGCCTTGTCGCAGAGCCTGATGTACCTCAAAGTGTCTGACTGAGTCGGTGGCGATGCGGCTGTAACACAGGTGCAAGAGGGTGGGGTGGGGGTGGGAAGAGTGGAGGCCGTTTCCCTTCCTCTCATTCTCTTTGTTGTCTGCGTCACGTACTCCTTTCTCGGCATGTATGTTTCCCCAATGGACTAGCGTGTGCGGAGCCGCCTCCCTGTTGCTCTCTTTCTGAGTGTTCCCCCCAAGAAGTTTCTTCTCGAGTTGTGTGTCGCTGCTCTGGCCACCACTATCGATATTTTCCCCTTCTCTCTCCCATCTCGCACTGTTCCTGTAGCTACTCATGCTTCTAGCAAACAGCTGCTCTCTTTGATTCCACGTCACCTAAAGCCGTCTAGGAACTGCTCTTCTCTCTGCGACAATTTCTGAGGTCGTCGTGTGTTACCGCGCGTAATTGCCAAATTACCACGACCACGCCAACGAGGCCGGGAAAGGCTACTCGCCAGCCTCTCCCGCGAGGGGTGATACAGAGGCGTGCTGTTCTTGCCTTTCTGTGTCTCCGTGTTGCACTGCTTCCTTCTTTCCCCTTTATGCCTCCCTTCCTTTACCTTCACCCCTTCCTGTTTCATTGTTGACATGAACGTACATCGCTCACTCGACCGTTTCTTTCCCACATTCTCCAACCCCCTCCCCCCACAGGACATTTTGGTGCAGAATTGGTGCGTATGTGGTGTGTGTGTGCCAATACGGCTCCATCATGTTGGACACATTACAAACAAGCGGTATCTTAGGCGCTCTGTCCTCGTCCGAGCCTTTACTTGACTCCTAACCTCTCCTCCACCGCTTATCATTGTCGTCCTCAGCTGTACATGCGCCGATGCTGGAGCTGGATGGGACGACGCTGACTTACGAGGTGTTTCGCGACGCATGCCTCAGGCCGAATCGCCCCGCCATTATTCGGAATGCGTGCCGTGACGCGAGCGATGGCATCTGCTTTGACCTCGCAGCCCTCAAGCGCCGCCTCTGTCCACGAGAGCTATGCCGTTCTCTCGGATCCCGGGCTTTGGTTCCTGTCTACCCCGTGTTCTCCACGGTGCAAGCGGCTTCATATGATAGCACGCCAGCGGCAAGGGTGGAGAGGCTCCACGAGCCACCAACGACAGTTAAGGATGAGGAGAGGGAGGAAGACGAGGAGGGTTGCTGTAAAGAGGTGCCTCTCGAAGTGGTGCTGCGCTCGTGGGCCACATCGGTGAATGCGGCCGCCTGCTCTCTGTCGCAGCCGCACGTGTACTATCTGAAGGACTGGCACTTGCAAGCCACGCTGGAGAACACCGCAACTACTGCGATCACCACAGCGTCGTCAACTCCATCATCACAACGGTCTGAGTATGCTAAGCGTCGGGCAAGCGGCACCCACGGCGACGGGCTCTACCGCGTTCCAAGGTTCCTTGGTGCGGACTGGATGGATTCCTTCTGTTGTCGCAACGTGATGCCCAACCGTGATGTGCACAGCCCGACTTCGCCAGCCGACGACACAGACACCCGCACGCATATGGGGTTTGGTGATAGCGAGAGTGATTATCGGTTCTGCTACATGGGCCCCGTAGGGAGCTGGACGCCGCTACACTGCGACGTGTTTGGCACGTACTCCTGGTCCTTCAACGTCTGTGGCGACAAACATTGGTTCTTTCCTACCATGGCCGGCAACGCGTACTTGCACACCCACCTTCTCCCGCTGTTCCCGACGCCGTCGGACATTCGTGTGCTGACTGGCTTTGAGTTGGAGACGGTCGTGCAGCATCCTGGCGATCTTGTCTTTGTGCCTGCCCTCTTCTATCACCAAGTGCACAACATCAGCGGCGAGGTGTTTCCCTTATTTGTCGGTGAGGAGGTGGCCACCGAGGAAGTCCGCCGTAGAGACGGCACTGTCGTGTCCTTTGCGTCAGCTGAGGTGAATGCGCAGCTGTCGGTAGCACTGACCGTGTCGTTAAACCACAACTGGTGCAACGCCTTCAACGTGGGGCGCATGACGGCGGCTTTTTTGGCCGATGCACGGCTGCTTTCATCCCACCTCTCCACGGACGACTTAGCCGTCATCTGCGACACACACGATCCGGCGGTGTGGCAGCGATTTGCGGACCGGATGCTTCACAACGGGACCAACTGGTCGTTTGCAAGCATGAACTGCTTCCTGGACTACTGCCTGGCGCGGCTCGATTTAGCGCGGATGTGACTGATGGGACCGAGGACGAGCGCAACGCAACAGCGGATGAGCTGAGCCGGCTTCGTGCTCGAGTTGCTGACGAGTACACACGCCTGTTCGAGGAGTAGGGGCCTCAAGGCGACGACTAGGACAGGAAAAACAGAGAGGAACGAATGGGTGGTGCGTTTGTGCTGCTTCGCTAAGAGGTGCAGCATGCCATGGCCCCATCTTCATCGTTTTATTTCCCTGGCTATCCTCTTCGTCTCGCAACTTGCATCTCACCGAATCCCTCATGAGCATTTCCCTACTCCCGCTGCGTGTGGATTATGTTCCTCCTTTGCCCTCCCCCCACTTTCTCTAATTCTGCTTTTCATCAAGCTCGCACACGCCCAACGAACAGAGCCTTAACATCCGAAACAAATCCACCGAACCAGCATCTGATGAGACACACTTCCACTCGCCAAGCGCACTGCTGATAGCGCTCGTTGCTCGACCTGTAGAAGAAGCCGGGTCACTAGGAAGCGTATTGGCACACTCTTTTGTGCTTTAGCCTGTGGTAGTGGTGATGGGGATTGCCATCGGTGATGCATATCGTTGGCACTCTTCCTCCATCTCCCTTTGCACGACATGAGGCATACACATGCATACCAAGACAAAGAAAAAGGAAAACTGTAAGATCATGTCGGCACGTTTGACTTGCCTCACATTACGCGGTTGTTTGTCAATGTATGTATATGCCTGTGTGTGTGTGTGTGCGGCACGCAACCCCATCGGACTACCCTGGACTGCCTCATCTCTTCATTCTTCCCCCCCCCCCCCTCCCCCTCTACCTTCATGCGTATTCCTTGTCGTTTTGCTTTTGTACGCCATCACTTCATTTACGTTCATACGTTTACACGCGTACCCAACATGTTTGTGCCGGTGTGCCATTGCTTCCGTCGCACCAGCCGAAGCAGTTGCGTGAATGACATCGCCCCCCCCCCTTCTTTCCCTCTCGCCACGACACTTTCACACGCACATCACGACCAGGCTGTGACACGAAGCTCTCTCTCTGCTCTTGGTAGTTGTCAGTCTTCACTCTCTTTTATTTTCCCTTTCTTCCACTTCTTGTTGCTGCTCTTTTGGCTCTGGTGCGCTGCTGCTGATCTCGTGTGTGTGTGCGTGTGTGCGTGCTGCTGGCGCGTTCTCGTGTTCACATTAAGAGGTTTCTCGTATCAATCGCCAGGTGCAGAAAGACGCTGAGCTACTCCATACGTTGCTCTGCTTTCCTTCACTATTCCAAACATACGCCTTCTCTCCCTCCCACCTTACTCTCAAGCGCCTCGTTGTCCGTTCCAGCCTCACTGCCGGATTAACCCGCTCTATCGCTTGGCAAGTGTTACCTGTGCGCGTTGTACCCCTTAGGTGGACTTTTCCTTTCTGTCCTTCCTAGGAGCACTTCGCCATTGCTATATCTAGTTCTTGTTTCTTCTAGGCCACTGATTCGGCGTATTGCAGTGGCACAGGCCTACAGCTGCTTCGCACCACGCGATAGAGCCGTCACAAGCTGGGGAGGAGTGGAATGTGACTCAGGTTGTATGGAAGAGAATCGTCGTACTGAGGCTGAAAAAGGGATTCACTCGCTAAGCCTCCTCTGTGCTCGTTTACCTTTTCTGCCTTTTCTCTCTTCAGTCCTCTTCTGACAATCATACCTCTACCCCTCTTCCCTTCTCTCAGCTCAAGCGGCTCACCGCACGGTCTGTCCATCTCTCCTCTTTCTTCCTCACCTCACCTGGGGTGCGTACTGTACTGCGCTAACTACTCCAGCTTCTTACTTTTCCCCTTTTTTTCTGTGTGTGGTTCTCTCTGCGTCATCGCTCTTGTGTTTCCTGCCGCCCATCGTCTCTCCTCTTCGTCACCTCCGGAGACGTTCGTCCTTTGCGTGTTTGTGAGGAGGGAAGTTATTACACAAATCTGCAGCTCCTCCTGTCCCGTCAACACGGCCGTGGGTGTGGCGCTCCCCGGCTGCACAAACTTTTTGTTTTCTTACCCACTCCCCCCCCCCCCCCACTTTGCACCCCCCCCTACACACACACACACACACAAGGGCTCGTAAACATGTCCATTCGCGCTGTCGGTTGGCTGCAATCGAAGCTCGGTCTTGACATTGGAGGTCGTGGCCCCGGCGGCGATGAACTGGCTGGCTTCTCCACGACACAGAACCTTAGCTGCAGCAAAGATCCTGTTGCAGCCGCAAACGGCGACCTAGAACCTGGCCTGAGCGGTAGTGGCAATGGTGGCGGTGGCGTCGGCGCGCTTTCCAGTCTGGCCAGTGAATGGGAGTCGAAGTTTGGCCAGATGTGGAAGCAGGCAAGTGACAAGGCGACGCAGTACTGGAGCAACAACATGGTTGGCCGAGCGGGCAACAACCCATTTGGCTTTGGCCCAGCGGGGTCGCAAGGAGGCTTTGACGGCAACTCCGCGACAGGCGACAACCCTGAGCTAGACGAAAGTGGCCTTCCAGTGACGCGAAACTGGTATTACTACGATGCGCAGCTTGGCCGCTGGACTGTGTCGGGAGATGCCCCAGATAGCGTGCAACGGGAGTACTATGAGAGGCTTGAGGAGGTGGAGCGGGGGCAGCTGGGTCAGAAAACGGTGGTGCCGCCGCCACCACCGACCGCCACTGCCGGAAAGTCACCATCACTTCTCGGGGCAACTGGGGGTGTTCGCGGCGGCCACAATCTACACTACGCTCTCCCAGACTACTTTGGTACCGCGAGCCCAACCCCAGCGATGCCGCAACAGGGGGCTCAGCCCTACACCGTCTACGGCGATGCCCCTTCGTATCAAGCCCAATCAGCTGCTCCCATGGTGTCTTCTCCATCGATGATGATGAGCACGCACGCTGGTGCCTACTACCTACCTACCCCGCCAACCACCAGCACAACTACCTCGGCGACCACTCAGGCCCCAGCGCACATGCAGTCACTATCGGCTCACTCGCAGATGAGCTCTCCACCACAGTCTGCGCAGGCATACCTGACGGCGATGCCTGCTATATCTGTGCCGACGTACCCTCCCGTTGGAAGTGCTTATCCTGCCGCCTCCGCGTCACTGACGCCCAACTCGGATGCGTTATCATTGCCACCCCCTACACCTGTCCAGTCTTCGCAGCCGCATGTCTATTCGCCTCCGGCGCACGACGGAATGTCTACATCCCCACCAGCACTTGCACAGTCGCAGCACTACGGACCGCCGCCTCTTCAGTCGAAGACGCCAGAGCACTACCTCTCTCTCTCGGGCGACAACAGCACAGACGCGCCTTCTCTGTCCTCTGTGCACGCATGTGCACCAGCACCTACACCGTGTGCAAGCACTGCCCCAGGCACATATCCGTACAGCGGCGGCAGCGCCTGCAGTAATGTCAGTGATCAGCACTCAACTACAGCTGTCGTGAGCGCCAGATTCGCAACCCCTCCGCAGACATCATTTATCCAGAACACGGCGGTACCACAGCAGCAACCTCAGCCCCCAACAAGCAATCCGTACGCCTATCCGGCCGCAGTGACAACAGCAGTGGCCGGCCAGGCGTTTGCGCCTGCTCCCGCCGCACCGGAGCATCCTCAACCACCCAACGGAGTGGCGAACGGCTACAGTGTGCATCCCCCCGCCACCTCACTGGGCACCTTCCAGACCATCAGTGGTGCGACAGCGCGGCCGAGTGCGATCGGATTGCCGCCGCCTCCATCCTTCAAGCCATTTTCTCCGTCTTGAACACGAAGCAAGGTTACGCGGACAAGACACCGTGGCAGTGATAGAGGCGTCAGGTGTTTCGAGGCGACTGGGCCACAAACGAGAATCACGAGCGCATGTACAGGACGAAGACGTGCTCCAACGAGAAGACGCGTGGGCGTGTTCTCACCAGTTTTCCCGATTAGGTGACGGCTGATATGTTGGCGGGTCTCAGACGTGTGATTGTGTGTGGTGTTCTTCGCTTGCTTCCGTCTTTTGCAGTCTCTTCTTCTCACCCTCAGTCCTAAGGACACACCCACACATGGCGAGAGAGGCCAAGAGTGGAGTGAAGAAGAGGAGGGAGGCTGCGGGGGATACCTCTTTGTGCCTTGTGTGTGTATGTGTGTGTATGTGTGTGTTGTGTGTGTGTGTGTGTGTGTGGTGTGTGTGTGTGTGTGTGTGGTGTGTGTGTGTGTGTGTGTGTGTGTGTGTGTGTGTGTGTGTGTGGTGTGTGTGTGTGTGTGTGTGTGTGTGTGTGTGTGTGGGTGTCGCTTTGTCTGCTTTTTGTTCGTGTCGCAGGTATGTTTTCCTCATGATGGCCGGCCACCTCACCGCGGGTATCCAGTGCCCAGCACCCACTCGTTGTGGGGAAGCCAAGCGACCTGCAGCCCGCCCTCAGGTACGGCTGCAGACCCCTGGTGCCGTCGGACGGGTCTGTGCTGGTGCTGTGCGGAAGAGACGTGCTGCTGTGAGCAGGGTAGTAGAAGCCCGCGGCGGATTGTGTCGACGGCCCCGCAAACATATGTATTTGTCTGCTGCCTCTCTGCAGTGGCTGCGCTGCGGTGATGTTGGGCGTAGTTGTGGACTTAGCCTGCGTTGTATGCGGTGGCATTGCAGTTGCCTGAGCGACCCCAAGGGTATTTGGCGGGCCGGGCTCCTTGGCACAGTCGTGTTGCATCAGAGACAGATGGGCTGCGGCTGTACTGCGCATGCCGGCCGACGTGTTCGTAGTGGAACGAGAAATGTGGGGGAGCGGAAAGGCAAAACGCCATGTCGGTTGCCCTTTGGCTTCCTACGTTCCCGCATATGTATGCTGTGCTGCTCTCTGCTTATTTCACCGATTCGGTGTTCTGTCGTCTCCACCCTCGCTTTCTCTCTGTACTGGGCGGTCGCTGCTTCCTGTCCCCCCTTTTTGCCTTGACTTCGCTTTTTCCTCTGCGTATATGCGCATGGCTCTCACCTTCTCTCGCTGACTCGAAGGTGAGTTTCCGTCAGGCTTGCGGAGGTGTATTATCCCTGCTGTTTGTTTTTTTGTGTTGTGCTTTTGCCCTCCCCCTCCCTCTTCCCCTGAAAGGTCATTCAGAGGGCGTACGCTTGTGTCTCTGCAGCCAGGCACCTCTTTCCCTCTGCACACTCTTCTCATCTTGGCCTTGTCTCTCCCTCTACTACGTTCTCCCTCTCGGCGTCTTCCCTGCCTCTTCGCGCGGGCTGCAGCTACAGGCGTCTGTTTGCCTTCATCTACTTTACCTTACCGACCTCGCAGTCTTCCGCACCCTCTATGCTGAGATTACCACCTCTGGTGGTGGTGTGTAGAAGGGAGCGGAGCGAAGGCGAATGGCGGTTCGGTCACAGCGCTGAGAGGAGGGCAAGCGTGCCGCTTCTAGTGTACTTGCGTGAAGGTTTATCGTTGACGAAATCCGCGATGACTTCTCATCCTAGTCACTGACGAAGCCGTGGAGAGAGGAAGCGCCTTATCCGTGTGTGTGTGGAAGGCTATTGTGAGTTTGTAGAATGTGTCTTGTCGAAGTGAGGCTTGAGGGAGTGTGTGTAGTGTTGTGTGCGTTGTTCCCCATGCGGACTCGCTTTTTCAGCCTTTTCTGCTACTGCGCGACTTGACAGGGTCTGTTTCTTCATTTATTCATTTTTGTTGGCGGATGCCAAGTAAGCGAGCGCGAGCAGGACAGGCGAGCGAGATGGAAGACGCATACCTGTGGATGGCGGTGAGTTTCATGATCTTCTCTGGAGTGGGTACGCGTATGAGTAATGAGGGTTTGTTTCTTTGCTTGCGCGAGTGTGTGTGCGTTTGTGTTTTGCTGTGTCTAGATCTGAATGATGAATGGAAAGCATTACTGAGCAGACACTGCCTGTTTACTCAACAATAACACAGGAAAAAAAAGGTACAGTGGCGACAAGAGTATCAACGAGGACGTGTCTTCTGGTAATCTACATGAGCCACCCGTTACAGCCTCCTTCCCCTTTGCGCTACCTATCTTTGGGCACTTGAGGTGTCATTGCGTGCCTCTTCCGCTCTGTCTGACGCACAGTTGTCCTTCCCGTGGTGTTGAGGAGGACTCGGTTTTCTGTTTCTGAATGCACGTCATCACTTCGTTAAGACTCCAAGCGTATGCACTCTCCAGCCCTCACCTGCTATATTTCTTCTCTTTCTCGCTCCCTCTGTTCATCCCTCTCCGGGGAGACCCCTGTTAACGGCTTCACATTCTTCGTTGCTTTGGCCAATTACCCAGAGGCCTGCTGGAAAGGACGTCTCATAGATTCGTTTCGTTGCCCCACCCCCACTCTCATCCCATTCACACAGTTGACTAGCATCTGGTGTTTCTCATATAATAGCTCTACGCTTGCGTCTCTTGGTGTCGCGCGGCCCCTCCATTGTCCTGCGCTCACGGTGCGGAGGCACCAGCAGCGTTTCCCTGTATCTTTATTATGCGCAGTCTTCATCGCACTTCTCTCTCTCTTTCCTTCTCTCACCATTGCCGTCGCACAACAGCTGCGACGCTGCAGTCTTCCGTTCTAGGCCCGTTCCCTCCTCTGCTTTCCCCCGCAAACCTCCCCTGCCGTGCACTGCGCCGTTTCGCCCTTCCAAGCATTTATTAGCGCGCGTGTTAGCGTGGAGCCACCATCACGCTGCCGCTGCCGGCGTTTTCTCCCACCCTGGCTCCCCTTGGGTTCCGTTACAGAGGCGAGGGCTTGAGCAGGATGAACAGCAACGACGAAGATATCTACGCAGCGTTCCAGACGCCGGATATTGGGTCGAACCCATGGACGACGAGCACAAACCCGTTTGAAGCCCCACCGCAGGAGGCTATGAGTGGCAACCCCCTCATGCAGGCCCCGCCTTCGCAGTGGGGACGGGCAGGCATGGGCTCCGCCTGGGGTGCACCGGGCAGTCGCATGGGTGCGATGGGCTGCGGTCTCTCCGGCGCCGCGCGACCCATGACGTCCAACCGCGCCGTCGGCTTCAGAAGCACGAACGCCGGCGGCTCTGCCGTTCTCTTTGACCCCACTGGCCAAGCTCGCATGACAAACATGACGATGGGCCCAGCCCCTCCGCTGAAGAAGCGGAGTGAGAACAGTCAGGAAGAGGAGCTGGCTGAGATGGAGAAGCAGGTGAACAAGCTGATCGAGGAGAGCGCCATGCTGGCTCTGCAGAAGGACTACGGCGCAGCCCTCGAGAAGGCCAAGGATGCCGGCAAGCTGGAGCGGTCACTATGCAAAAAGCGCGAGCAGTACGGGTTTGTCGAGCAGATCAATGTCGACCTTACCTACGCAGTGCACTTTAACTTGGCGGTCCAGTACCAAAACCATCAGCTGTACACCGAGGCTCTCAACACGTACAACCTCATCATTCGCAACGTGCAGTTTCCGCAGGCTGGCCGCTTGCGGGTGAACATGGGCAACATCTACCTTGCACAGCAGAACTACCTCTTAGCCATCAAGATGTACCGCAAGGTGCTGGACGAGACGCCGACGGCGGGCAAAGAGCTTCGCTACCACCTCTGCCGCAATATCGCCAACGCGTTTGTGAAGCTGGGCCAGTACAGGGACGCTGCGAACAGCTATGAGACAGTGGTAGAGGGCAGCGGCGACGTTAATGCCACGTACAACCTCATTTTGTGCTACTACGCGCTGGGAGAGACGGAGCAGATGAAGCGGACGTTCACGCGCCTCACAAATTGTCGCCTCACGGGGCTCGACAGCGAGGAGGACTTTGAAGAGGAGGAGAAGTGGAAGGACGTCTTGGTGGACGACGGTCTGAGCCGCATGCGCAAGGAGCGCCATGCCAGGTATCTCAAGTACATCATCACAGCGGCCCGCTTGATTGCCCCAGTACTGCATAAGGACTGGTGCGTCGGCTACGACTACATCATCTCGCAATTGCGCAACTACGAGATGCGCGACCCGACCTCGCATGTGGCGAGCGAGCTGGAGATGTGCAAAAACCTGAACTACCTCAAGCACAAGCGCTATCAGGAGGCAATCAACGGCCTGAAAGAGTTCGAGAAGAAGGACAAGAGCCTCCGAGCACGGGCGGCCACGAATCTGGCGTACCTCTACTTCCTTGAGGGTGACTACGACAGCGGGGAGCAGTACAGCGACCTCAGCCTCGGCGCGAATCAGTACAACGCCAAGGCGCTTGTGAACAAAGGCAACTTTTCCTTTGTCAAGAAGGACTACGACAAGGCGAAGGAGCTGTACAACAAGGCCCTCGCGGTAGAGGCTGACAACGTGGAGGCCATCTACAACCTCGGCTTGGCCTCCAAAAAGCTAGGGTTGTACGAGGAGGCGGTGCGCACGTTCAAGCGCGTGCAGGCACTCGTCGACAGCAACGAGGTGCTCTACCAAATTGCTGACCTCAGCGACCTTGTCGGCGACCCCTCAGCGCTGGAGTGGTTCAACCGCCTCATTGGTCGTGTGCCGACGGACCCGAACGCGCTGGCCCGCATCGGCTCCCTCTACGCCCGCGACGGCGACGATGTGCAGGCGTTCCACTACTACCTGGAGGCCTACCGCTACTACCAGGTGAACATGGACGTCATTTCATGGCTCGGCGCGTACTTCGTGAAGAACGAAGTCTACGATAGGGCGGTGCAGTTCTTTGAGCGAGCCTCGCATATTCAGCCCCAGGAGGTGAAGTGGCAGCTGATGGTGGCCTCTTGCCACCGCCGCCGCGGTGACTACGTGCAGGCGAAGCGGCTATACGAGCAGTTGCACCGCAAATACCCTGACAATGTCGAATGCCTCAATTACTTGGTGCAGCTCTGTAAGGACGCTGGTCTCAACGAGGAGGCCAACGAGTGGTTCAAGACAGTAAAGAAAGTGGAGAGGCAGCAGATCCACAGTAGCAGTAGCAGTATCGGCGGTGAGAGCGGCGACGACGAAGGCGACTCTTCCCTCGAGGGCGGGAGCAACATCCACACCCATCGCCGCCGCACAAGTGGCACGGCCGCGCCTGACACGGCAGTGGCGGGCCGCCGAGCAGGCGGTGGTGCTGCGGCTGACAGAGGTTTTTCCACTGGCCTCTCCGACGACGACATTGTTGATGGAAAAGCCAAGCGGAATGGCTCGAAGAGTTTGAGGAAGGTGAAGGACAGCGACTCGGACGATGAAATCAACCTGCCCGGCATTTAGTCGTGGGCCGGGGAAGGGCAGGCAGACAGTATGCCATACAGCGCCCCCTCTCCCCTTCGTCCCTCCCCCTGCGTGGTTGCTTGTTGGCGTTCGGCGCATTTGCGCCGTCCATTTCTCGAGTTTTCTTCGCTCTCCTGCCAACCCTCTTGTGTATGCAACTCTCTCTCTCTTCCTTGCTCATTGCCCTTTACACTGTAGGCTGCGCGCTCGATGAAGACTACTACTACGCCCCGCGTGCTACCAACGGAAGGCGGCAGCGTGTGTGTGCGTGTGGGAGAGAGGAGCAATACGTTGGCGCTTTATGTAAAGCTGAACCAGCAGTTGCGCGTATTTCTTCACTCTTTTACTTTGAGGTGATCTTGCCACAGCAGTGGGTTCCGCAAGGAGGCTACGGGTTCTCTCTCTCTCTCGCTCTGTTGTTCTGTGCTGTCTTTTCATATGACGTCCCTCGTGTACCGCGCAGAAAACACGTTGTTCCTCGCGGAGAGGGCGCGTCTGCGGATCGGTGATGTGCGTGTTCTTATTTTCCCTATTTGTTTGTTGGTTCGTTTGTTTGTTGTTTCCCCTCCCTACCTGTGATGTAGTTTATATGAAGGGGGGGGGATGAACGGAGCAAGAAGGTACTCTTCCACTCAACGTCTCTATGTACTGTGACAGCACAGTTGAGAGGAAAGAGAAGAGGAGGAGGAGACTACCATTGCAGCCTCTTTAGCTCTACTGCGCTGCTCTCTTGTGCTTTTCCTCCGTCACTCATGCGTTTCCTTTGTTCTTGACCTCTGCTCGCCCCTCTCCTCATGGCAAGTGTGAGTGTGTGCTTGTATCCGCAAGCGTACAGTTGGAGGCTTCCTCGATCCCCTTTCTCTTCTTATTTCTTTTTTTTTTTCGCTTTTAGACACCAGAAAGGCCACCGCAAGAGCCACATACGCACTCACATGTCCACTCAAAGAAAAAGGCGCGATGCGTGTGGCTGCCCCCAGACGGCCCCTCACCCGCCATCTACCATACTTCTTGGTGGGGTTTGTAAGGCGAACGATAAGGAGAGAGGGCGGCGGAGTTGGGGTGCCGGCGAGGCGGAGACCGCCCTTCTTGCACTTTTTCTCCTTCGGCCTCTAGTAGTCCCCATGGGATGCATGGAGGGAACACGCGCAGTTTCGATGTGGGCGCGTGTGTCTGCGTGGCCACGTCGTCCTCTTTTTGGGCGCTGACCCTCCTCTTCGCCGCACCTGTGGAGTGCGCGCACATGTGCCATCCCACCCCTACACAGACGGACACGCGAAAAGAGAGCCCACGCGGCGACACCTTTGTGCCTCTCCACCTCCTTCCCTCCTCGCGCCCCATACCTTCTTTGTCTCTCCCCTCTCTTGCCGAGGCCTACGCCAGTTTTGTGTGCTTTTTTTTGTGTGTGTGTGTGCACCGGCGTTCTCGTCAACGCCGCCGCAGGTGGAGAATGCCGAGCTGACTGGCAAAAGAACCATCACCGCTGCTTGTCGGCGTTTTAACACTGAAGGTGAAGGAAAGAACCAACTCTTGTGCTTCTCGTCACCTGTACGTGTGCGTCTGCACGTGCATATGTGCGAGGGTGGCGGCTCATTTTCACCCTTGTCCCACGTGCTTTGCTTGTGCATGTTCTCCATCGGTCCAAGTTGGCGTCCACGATACACAAGATCAAGTTGCCCATTCACTCAGCGTGGGTTATGTACAGCAGCGACGAGTCCGAACTTAGCCGCGACTCTAGTGGCTTCCTGCAGCAAGAGCCTAATACGCGCATCCAGACGAATGCGCAGAAGCAGTACGAGGATGGACCCGATGTGTATGATAGCTTCGATGACAAAGAGCCAGAGGTGGTGACCAGTGACAGTGATGAAAGTGCCACGTATGTGCAGGGCACAGGTGACCGCGGCTACTGGGGGCCGGTGGGCGAGTCAACTCTGCCGGTTGAGTGCATCGAGCGCTGCGCTGTTCTGATTGACTGTGCCATGTTCGACCCGACACTGCCGCAGGGCGACTGCAATGAGCAAGTCGTGGAATGGAGTATCCGTGTCATCCAGTATCCATTCCAGGCGCTGGAACACGAGTTAGCCGAGACAATGCTCTACATAGCAGAGGTGGATGCGTCAAACATGACGAAGTTGGTGCGGGCGCAGACGATGCAGCGATGGCGGCAGCTTATCGCGAGTCACCACGGTGTTCCCTGCCTTCCGCGTGGCATCAGCTACCAGTTTAAGGAGCTGTATCGCACTATACGCATGTTCCGCATATACGTGGACGAATTCTGCCACTCCCTCTTGGACGAGAAAAAAGACCCCAATTGCGTCGCAAAGGGTGCCTCTCAGCAGTCAAGTGGTAGAGGCGCTGCCAGCGAGGACACGTGTATGATAGTAGCGAGGACAAAAGAGGAGGTGCTCGATTACTTGCCAGATAGGTTCTGGCGCATCATTGAGGCCGCCACAAAGACGTGCGAGTCTGAGGAAATGAAGCGCCAAATCGCCTTTTTCACGGCAGAGCGGCGACGTGATGAGGTTCTCCGTGCGTTGCTATGGCTGCAGAAGATGGCTAAGGTGTCGCTGCCGCCGTACCACGTCTTCACGATTGCCTCTGCCCTCGGAGAGGAGTGGGAGGAGCTTGTGGCGAAAGAGAGGACGAATTTCTGCTGCCGGTACCACGCCATTTAATGATCAACAAATACGGCAACCCCCACCACTGCTGCGAGAGTACGGTGGGGGCGATGGCGCATGTGATCAGCGCGGCAGTCCGCCAGCAGCACGGAGGCTAAGGTGCACCTGAGGTGTGCGTACCTGTGGGTGCGGGCAGCAGAGAGGGAAGACTACAGGAAGAGCAGATAGCAGAGTAAAGTGCTCTGTGGAGTTGCATAGCGCCGCATCTTCTATGCGGTAGCAGTGGTGAGGTAGAGCTACAAGTACAGCGTGGGGGAAGATAGGGGAATCATTAGAGCATCAAGGAAACCCCAGTAGCAGGGCCGCGAAAGACCCACGGCTGTTGTGAAGTGTGATTACCATCGACTTCAGCGCAACTTTCCAACCCTCGTAGCTTCACAGGTCCCCTCCTTTCTCACCACTTCCTCTGGGCTGCTCCACGTGACACCCTCTCGCCTGCATAACTACAGCGCGTTTTCCCAGCATCTCTCGCTGCTTTTCCACGCTGACTCACACGTGCGCCGTGTACGCGCTTTTGGTGTGCGTACACCCGTGCGTATGCGTTTTTACCATCGTTTCTGGATCCCCTCTCTCTCTCTCTTCCTCGTATCACCTCTATTCTTGCAGCGCTCGTCAGGGACGTGCGAGCACAACACGTGTAGGAGCTGCCGTAGCGTCCAACCGAACCATCTCCACGACAATCCAACCTCGCATCAAGGCGTTTCTGGTGTTCTGCTTGGCGAAGAACTTTGCACACACCCTTTTCCGAGAAAGCTCTTCTTTCTGCGATGCAGGCAAACGGTCCTCAGATGTCGTACGGGGCCCAGCTGCGGGCCTCGATGCAGCCGCTTCGCGCGAATGATGCCCAGTTCGAGCAGTTCACTCGCGGTCTTGGGGCGGTGCTGCAACAGTGGACTGCTCTGCAGCTCGTGGCCCAGCACTGTGACAGCCGAGCCCCCGCTGTGCTGTATGAGGATCTGTGTGCTTGGCACCAACGCGACGGAGAGGTGTACTTGGATGACATGGAGGTGTACTTCGAGGAGTTCTTTGACAACATCCGCTTCGTCCGCATCGAGGATGATAGCATGCAGGAGGTAGGGGCGGTGCTGCATGACATGTACTGCCGCTGCTGTCTCAACGATTTTAGCATCGTGGAGCACTACCTGCAGACGCTGCCAATTTATGCACAGGCAAACCCGGTTGCCATGTCCGTGAATGGTGGCACCACGGATGACCCCGACAACGATGCCGAGGGTGATGACGAGGCGGGCAGTGAGGCAGGCTGTGAGGAGGACATGGGCAACGGGGCTGAAGAGTCTGAGTTAATGCAGGGGCCGGGGTCGCAGGCTCCGCAGCAGCCACTACAGGCACCACGCCAGCAGCAGCAGCCGCAGCTTCAGCGTAGGAAGCGCAAGAATGCCTCGGTGCGATCCAAGAATGGCTGGAACATTGTTCAGTAGGGTGTGCCTACGAGCTGGTGCCTGTGTGTGATGGTAAAGGGGCGCACGGGAAGGCGTGCGACGCATGGGGGTGATGAGGGCACCAAAGACAAGCGCCTCTCTTCGCTTATCTTTTGAATTCTTTCGCCTTCATTGTTGCTTTCTCGCCACCTTTTCGCTGCTGTGCCCCCTCCCTTCCCCCTTCTTCCCTCCTGCTGCTCCTGCTTGCTTTGCCCAGCCACGATTCTCTCACCGTTCATTCCCCTTGTTTCTCCGTCTCTTCTACCGAGGTCGCCCTCCCGTGTGGCGGAGTTGGGTCACCGCCTTCTACTCGATGCGCCTGGCTAAGCTCGGCGTTTTTTTTCCATTTGTTCGCACTCACGCCTTTGTGCTTTCTCGCCAACGTTTAACGTAACTAAAAGACATCGTTATTACGTGCAAGTAGTGATGATCCCCCCCCCCCCCCCCCCAAAAAAAAAAAGAAAGAAAGCGCAAGGAGGAAGGCGCTGCCGTCTAGCAGGGACTCCTATCGATGGCTCTACCGACCACGCGACGTCGTTGCACACACCGGTAGGCGTGTCAGAAGCGCGCAGGGGGGGGGCGGGCAGAGGAGAGCACAGGTGGATGGCTAAATCCCTTTGCGCTACACAAGTCATGCATGCGTATGACCCTTCACTGGGTTCTCTAGTAGCCTATCCACGCAGCACATTACGTTCTCTTTGCTCAACCTCCTCGCGCCGCGGGACCTGCTCCGCACCAAAGCTGCTGTTGCTGCCGCATTTTTCTTTGCACGTCTGAGCGCTGTCGAGGGGACTGTCTCGCACGGTGAAGTACCTGACTCTGGCTCGACCAGGGACGATGGCGTGTGTGTGTGTGTGTGTGTGACACCACTGCGGTACCCATGAGTGATGTCTACAGCATGCAGTCCGTACACCTGTTGTCCCCTATATCCTTTCGTCAAGTCAACCTCTCTCCCTTCTTCTTCCCACCCCTATGATCACCTTCTCTCTTTATCTGCTTCGCTGAGCTGCTTGCTCACCCGCAGCCGAAGCGCGTAGCTCAACACAGCAAGTCTGCACTTTCCTCTTCTGACATTTGATTACGACCTTTCTCTTGAAAGCGCTTCGACTCTCTTGCCCTTCTCCCCCCTCCTCCACACGGATACCACCCACTGTTTGGCTTCCCCACTTGCTATCTACTCTGCATGAGCTCTATCCTTATCGGTTCTTTTGCCGCACTCTTGCCGTCGCCTTAGTGTAGTTCTACTCTCTTCGCCACATCCTGTTAACCAGCTTCTGTTTTTCACTTTCAAACAGGACGCACGCGCAGCATGTTCCGCTTTGTATCTCCAAGACTGCCTCTGGCGTTGGTGGCTACCTCGTCGCTGCGCTTCCAGTCCAGCCCCGCCACATCTGCTATGAACCCGAACCGGCGGAATCAAAACCGCCGGGGCTTCACTTCTACAAGCTCACTGCCCAAGTTCGAGATACATGACGTGCGCGATGACCCAGAGCACGGGAGCATGACCCGTGTGTCAGTAGACGGCAAGCACCTGCTCGTCTCGCAATTCCCGCAGCTTGGCCCTCGCAACGCCGACCCGAACGACACTACACCGCAGTTTGACCGGGAGCGTCGCATCTCGATGCGCTTCCGTCACATGGACCTTGCGGGCTTCGTCAGCGTTGTCGAGGACCGCGTCCCGAGTCATCATGTCAAGAACAAGGCGTTCGACATGGCGTTTGAGAAAACAGCGAAGGGCTACATCTTGAAGGGTCAGGTGCACCGAAGTAACTCGCAAGCCAACGAGGAGTGGGCGGTTCGCTTTGAGAATCAGTTTGCCGTGACGATGGAGCACTTTCTCGAGAGCGCGCTGACGGAGAGCTTCGGCTTTGGCCAGCACCAACAGATCTTGGCGAAAGGGGATAGTCTCCCGGGCGACAGCATTAAGAGCAACCAGGACCGCAACAGAAACCCAAACCGAAATCAAAACCGCCGTCGCAACAGCGGCAACAGCAACGACGATAACCAAGGGAACTGAACAGTGGATGCCGGCAAGCAGGTGTGCTCTATACACGCTTCCATGCGTGTTTGTGCGCGTGCGCCTGTAGTGGTCGACAAGGAAGAGACACCCAGCGGTGATGGTGCCATGTTGGGTATTGGTTGGTTGGTATAAGTTGGGTGTAGCCCGGTGTGTCTAACCAAGTGAAGCGGCGTCGTAGTGCCTCATCGAGCAGGTGAGCACGTGCTGTGTTTCGGCCGTGTGATACTCACCATGCACAACTGCATCCTGGTTACTGCAGTACGTGTTTCGTACGAATGTGTGAGTGGGTGTTGTGGGGAAGAAGTGGGGTGGCTCGCAGACCACCATGCGCTGGAAGGTACTCTGCATCTGCTCATCTCTGCAGCACTCTCTCACGCAAGTCGAGTCGAAGTCACTGTGTTTTGCGGTGCGCGAACAGTAGGGAGTTTTACTCGTAGATACGTCAATCGGAAAGGTAGCCGCTGCCTTCATGAAAACGCCTGCCGGTAGACACAAACGCTATACAGCCGAAGAAAAGAGGAAGCGGAGCAGATGCGGCGACTGTGGTTCCGAGGAACGGTCACTGCATGTGTTCGTCCTTGCATGCGCCTTGAACATGAGTGATGGGAGTTCACGCCATGCCCCTAGCTTTTGCGACCGGCTGCTCGTGCTTTCTTCGTCATGGCACTCTTGTTTCCTTGAGGGCTTTTCTAACTCGTGTGCACCTCAGTCCATGTGCGAGCGAAAGACTCGTTTTGCTGGTCGACGTGCCGGCTCGGCAAGCGCGCTTCTGAAGCTACACTGGCGCCACCAGCACGTTTGCGGCTTACATGACACTTTGAACCATTGCTCTTGTGTGGGTCTATTATGGCCTCCCGTGCACTTTTCCTTTCTCTTTCGATCTTCTCCCCCTTACCGTCCTGGCTGGCTGTTCCTGAATACCAGAGCGCGCCTGCAAAGCTCCTGTGGCACCTCACCTTCATCCGTTGTGTCCTCACCCGTTCACAGCGCATTTCTTCTGTGGAAGGGAAGTGGACTCAACAAGCGAAGGGGTCTTCTTGTGTCGCTCGAACGTCGTGTGGAGTTCTTCAGGTGCCCCCCTTTTTTCCCAACTTCCGCGTAGTATCACAGAGCTGAAAGAGGGATGGGATACTCCGTGACTCACACTCCACTATCCCCAACTGGCCCTTTCCCGCGTGTTCAGCACGCCTCAGTCTCATTTTTTCAGACCCGCCCAGCGTCACGTCTTTGCGCGAGCGTTTCTCTCGGAGCAGAGACGTAAAGGGTAAGCGAAAAGCGAAAGCACTACATCAACCCATTCGCGTGCTCTTTTCTCGGTGAACAGGGGCGAGTGCGCCTCGCGGCATCACCGATTCCCCTCTTTTCTTCCTCCCCTCTCCTTCCTTCCTCCGTGCTACATTTCCTTAGTGAGAGAGGAGAACAAAGTGGAGCCTCAGAAATATATAAAGAAAGCGTTCTCGTGCACTAGCGCCCCCCCTCCCCCTCCCTCGCCGTGGCCTGCTGGAGCGGCGGCCGCGACTGCCATAGCTTTTCCTTTCCTTCGCTTCCTTTGGTGCTTAGCCTGGTGTTGATGCGCCATGCGCTCTTGGCTTCTGCGCTGCTCACCAGGGCTTGCCACTGCGCAGGTGGTGCCCCGTGCTGCCTATGCGCTGTGTCTACACACACCCCACCGCTGCATTTTTGTCCGTGAGCTCTCCACCCCGGTCACTCTCGAGAGCAGCAACAGAAGCGTTACTCCTTTCCCCGCACGCCTTCTCTGGCAGTTCAGCAGCAAGCGACCGCGGCACCTTGTGCTCTGCGTACGAAAGCCTCTCCCCGCTGTGGTTCCCCTCGCCTCGGAGGACTCCTTTGAGGAGTGGAGCGATGCTGAAGCGGCAGAGGCACTGACAACGCGGACCGCCGCAGTCGATAGCGCACCGCGTACACCAGCGGACTTCATGTATGGGCGCCTGTTCTTGCGTCCCTACAATGTGGCTCAACTTTTGACAGTGTTGCAGGGATGGTCGGATTTGCCTGTCGTGGTGGAGCGACCGCGCTCCTCCTTGACACTGAGCGCCGTGCCACCGACGTCGACATCAGCAAAGCTGGCAAAACGCAGCAACGTCGACGTGCGACCAAGGGAGGTGATGCTGACGGCTCGCTTGACGCGAAAAATGTTCTCGGCAACTCTCGGAGGCTCAGGTATGGCCACCATCGCAGAGGCTGCGACTCACCTGTCGGCGGATCCCGATCCTGCTGCTGAGGAAGACTATCCCGACTCTGTCTACGTGGACGGCGACATGTGCACGCTGCGCGTGGTACTTCGCGACGCCGACCTCATTCTCTTCACCGCCCATCTTGAGAGCGTTTTGAGCGACCTCTTTGCCATTGAGCACTACAGCCGTAAGCTGGAGCGGTGTAATACCTTCGACTCACAACCCAGCCGTGTGTGCCGTCGAACCGGCGGCAGGTTGAGCTCGTTTGTGAGGTCTTCGGCAAGGCCGCCGCAGTATCTTAGTCACCGGTACACGCCTGGTTCGAGGGCCCACGGTGACACGATGGAACCGCGTTGCCGGAGCCACCGTCCTCAGCGCAGCAACCATGGCAGCAGTCACCATAACAATGCCACCACTGCTGCTGCGAACACCGCCGCTACCGGGCCCACGGAGAGTGGCAAGAAGCCGGTGGACTCGAATTTCTTTGCAGCGACATCCGAGAAGGCTGCGCCGATGACGGCCGCAAATGAAGCGGAGGGTAACGACTACAAGGAGACCCTGGAAGATGTGGAGGAGGCCGAATATGACGAGGACGACAGCGAGGCTGCCACAGAAACTAGTGATGCCGCTACGCCATCGACCCCAACTATGGCCCCCTCGGCTTCTGCTGCGTCTTCGACCTCATACGTCGCCACCCACACGCGAGAGCGAGGCCAGATGACGATGGAGTCGACGGACCGCTACGCCGAGGGCCGCTTCGTGCGCGATGGCAGTGTGGCCGCATCTGAGGTGCAGGAAGTGAGCCGCGTCGGTGCTTTCGATGTGCTTCACCGCACCTGGCAGGCACAAGGGAGCACGGAAAAGGACGACGCGCAGACGACGGTGCATGCCACGGCGACCACCGGCGCATTCCGCTCCGCCAGCGGGGAGGTGACCGGCAGCTTCTCATATGAGCGCTTGTCCACGACGACAGAGACGACGTCAGCAAAGACTGCGGCCGCTGCTGCTGCAGGGACTGCCATTCCTCTTCGTCGGAAAGCTGCAGAGGGCGCCGAAGAGGCGACCGCCACGATCGACGTCACGGCAATAGGATCGAAGTCGAGTGCAGTGGTGGACGGCAAGAAACCATGTGAGAGCAAGTCGTACGAACACCAAAAGAAAAAGGAGGAGGGTGCGGGCACAGAGGCTGCCAAGCCGACTCGCAAGCGCCATCCCAGCGACAGCACTACTTCGTCCGGTAAGAAGAAGACGGCCAAGAGGAAGTCTAGGAAGGCGCCGGTGAAGCGCAAGGCTTCCACCTCTACCGCCACTTCTGTATCCGCGTCCCAAGGAACGGCCGAGTCCGCCGACACCACAACATTCTAGGCTATCTTCGCTATTTCGTATGTAATGGCGCTTTCATGGGAAGTTACGTGCGGTTGTTTGTGAGCTTCTGCGCGCTTCACGGCTTTGCTGCAGAGTTGGCTGTGACAGTGGAGTCACTCGAGCAAGACGCGAAACAGGCGAGGAGGGAGTGGTGCATATGCACATCCTCTTCCGCAGAGCACAGGCACCTTAGTAGAGCCAAAGTGTTATGTCACTGCGTATTTTCATCTCTTTACAGAGACTCTAATGCAAACCGTAGGTAAGATGAAGCTTCAGAGAGAAGGGGGTGTACAGATTTACAGGAGCTGGACCGAGAGGAGGAGGGGGGGAGGCAGAGGGGAAGGGGACTGGCAAGTGGCTCTCCTCTCTCCTCTCCCCACCACCTTGTGTCTCACGTAGTACATGTACGTATCGGAATGGGTCTGTGACTCGACATTAGCGTTTTTTTTTTTTGCTGCTGCGCTGCGGGGTCCAGAGGGTCCGCATACGTCTCTGACAGCCTTGCCGCTTGAGCACCTTTGTTCTACTCCTTTTCTTTGTGTTCCACGGCTCTGTGCTTGCTGCACCCCCCCCCCCCCCCACAACCGTTGCCACACGTCGTGTTGGCCAATCATACATACTGCTCGCACTCGATGTTTATCATTCGATTCTGTGGCAGTTGCCATCTCTCGAATCATACATAGGGACCTGCGCATTGCACGTATACACACACTCACACCGCAGACCGCACACCCATACCAACTTGATTGTCGTGGCGTATATACCTATACATCAATACATACGTCAAATACTCCGCTGCTCTTGTAGACCTCCCTCAAGTCCCCACTGTAGTGCACCTCACCGCTTGTGAATACCCACTCACGTGCACGTAAAGAAGCAGACGACAAGAGCGATAACATGCCGCAGGCCGCACTTCCACTGCTGGCAAAGGTTTGGTTCCTTGCAATGGCTCCCCTAATGGTTGTGGATGGTATCTTCGTGCTTATGCGCCCCAAGAGCGTCGACTTGCCACATCCTCTGGCGGAAGTAGTCCCCTTTAAATACTGGACCATCTATGCCCAGTACGACCGGCGCTACGCTGCGAACGATGATGCCTTTGTTGTCGTGCAATCGTGGCTGAACCTGGTGGAGGCGACGATGGGGCTCTTCGTGACCCTGTCTGCTTTGTGCAATGCCCAAAACCTCGCCATCAAGCTGGCAATTGTGGTGAGTCTGATGACGCTATACAAGACCGTGATCTACTGCCTCATCGACATTGCCGAGGGAGGCAAGTACACGCACCACATCACCTTTCATGAGCAACTAACAATGCTCATCGCGCCACTCTCAGTGTGGATTGTGTTTCCAATCATCATTCTTTATCAGTGCTTCCGCGCACTTGCCATTGCAAATGTGTCGGGGACCTCCAAGCAAAAGACTACCGTGCCCCAGCATCATCAGCAGCGAAAACATTCCGCCAACGACCACTACTCCGGCAAGAAGAGGTAGGAGACTGCGGCCCTGCCATGGTGGTCGTCGATGGAGACGTGCAAAGAGCGCTACCAAATACCCTCTCGATCGTGCCGCCGCCATACCTTCACTCTCCGGGCTGTTTCCTGCGGCACTGCCTGCACCCCTGCTGCTGCCATCTGCGCCAACCTTAGCGGTGACCTTTGGATGCGATCGGCAGTGCATGTGCTCATTTAGTGGCCCTCAAATTCCTCCTCTACTGCGCTGCAGGAGTTGCTTCACGAACGCGAGTGTAACAAGACATCAGGTGGCAACTCCTCCAGCTATTTGCTCGACATCCCAGGTGATAGAGAGTGATGGCTTGATATCGTTTATTCTGTTCAAACTCGGAGCATGGGCCATGTCCATCCCTCCCTCCCCCACTGTGGTATATCTGTGCTATTCCTGTGTACTTGTCTGGCTATACGCACATACCTCAACTTGAAGGTACAGGTGTGTATGTAGCCCACCGAGACGCAGAGGTGGGGGATGGGCGGGGTCTGACGCTCCTGAGCGCCCTTCTTGCTCATGGCTTGAAGGGTTTGTTACTCGGATGGAGGCGCGGAATGGGCGGCCAGGAAGAAGATGTGTGAGCTGGCAGTCGCAATTTGCATCTCACCTCCGCCACAAAGAATGCCAACTATTTTTCAGTTCATCTATTTTCTCTTCGATGGCCTTTAGTTCACAGGCTCTCGTACGCGATCGAAATGACCACATCAGGGAGCGCCTCTGCCCCGCCCTGCCTCTCTCCACTGTTCCCTTCACCTGCACTGACGCGTTTTTCATCTCCCGATTCAACACGGTTTTCTCCCCCCCCCCCCCCGCCATGTTCTTCTGCGGCACCTGCAGAGCATACAGCACTCGTGTTCGTTGCTACCCCCCCCCCCCTTCCACCGACGACCAGCTGACGAAATTTAGCATCGAACTTCAACGAGAGTGTTTTTTCGTTTGACTTCTTCCTGTACGTGGAACGCACACACTCGCCTTTTTAAAGGCATCACGCGTCATCCAACCAGCCCTTCCTTTCGCCCACCTGGCGGCGCCACTCACAGTTGCACGCTTCCGCCTCCTCATACAAGCTGCGTCTCATCTCTTGTAATATATCAGCAGAGCTGAGGGGAACGAAAAAGAACGCTCAAGAGTGCGACGCAATCACCCACGGGCATATACCCATCACCTACACTCGCCACACTGACAAATACACGTGGAGGGAGCTCACACGAAAAGAGAGCTACAACACCTCACCCGACGTCGTCACGTTGTATGAACCGAACCTTCTCATCCTCGACCTCGACCGCGGCTGTCTAGCTTCACTTCTTACCTGTAAGTGTGTGTGTGTGTTGTGTTTGTGCTTGTTTGTGTCGTTCGCTTCTTCTGTGCTTCTGCCGACTCTAGTCATTGTCCGCCGGCCATCTATCCATCTATCCAGACACGGAGACAGACTTCACAGCACACAAATCCCCCGTCTACGTAATCAGCGCTCGCGACACAAGTCACGCAGGCTCGCATTCACGTGTGCGACTGTCGAGATTGCGTGTAACGGTCATCTTTAGCACAACATAAACGCCGCATACCGTTTGTAAGAGCGTACGCGCGGCCACTGTGCTGCAATCTTCGTGCAGTGCCGTACACTTGGCTATCCACTGATTTGTTGTCGTCGATTTTTGTTGTTGTTTGTTTGCGTTGGACTGCGCGTGAGTACGTTGGGGCTTCCCCACGGATTTTTAAATCTGCCCCCTTCCCCTCTCCCCTCCACACGCTTTTCCCTTTTTTTTCGTTGGAGTGGGGCGGCTGTGTGTGTTGTGTGCTGAAGACCGGGTAAAAAACAGCAGAAGGCGGGAAACAGAAGAGTAGGTGCCCACCCTTCCCCCTACTCCTCACACACACACACACACACACAGTCGAAACACAAACGAATAGAGAGAGAGAGAGATCCGCTTACCTTTGTATCACTGCTATTACGTCTTGCTCGCTTGGTGTTTTCCACATTCGTCTTTTCCTCCTGTTTTGCGCCTCGCCTTGCACACGTTCTCTTTTCGCGTTTGATCTCCTGATGTGCTTTAGGCAAATTGCCTAATTGTGTGTGTGTGTATCACTACTGCTACTGCTGCCTATACCGCTGCTGCTGCTGGCTGCCACCCTTGCTGTCGCCATCGTTTCTGCCCTCGTATCTGTATATTCCTCCTTTCTCGCACTCAGGCACTATAAAGTGCTTGTACGGAGAGCTCTACGTATCCCGCTCACAGCCGCCCCCTCACTCTTTTCTTCTGAAGGCGCGACAGGTTTTACTCTCCCTTCGCGTTAGCGAGCGAGTAAGCATTGCCGCTGCCTCGCCTCTTCGGTGCTCTTTCCCGTGGTGCAAAGTAACTGAAAGGTGGTGCTTTTTTTTCCGTTTACGGTGTTGCTCGGGGGCGATTGGAAAAGCACAGCAATGAAGCACTTCTCTACGCACCAGGGCCGTTTCCTGGCGATCCGCCAGGGCGTTTCAGTGACCGCTAGCACCGGCGTAGTTGCGTCTAAGGTAACTCGACTGGTTGCGGGTCGCACAACGGGCATGCAATGCCGTTCCGGAATGAGCGCGCTCAGTAGTAGTTTATGGCCATCGTGCTCCTTCTTCTCTACCCAGTCCCCCAAGGCGACATCGCTGGCCAAGGCGGCAGCGACATCGTTGCCTGTTGCGATGCCAGGAGGTGCTGCGGCAATGCCGGGGGCATCACTTCCGTGCGCTGCTGCTGTTGCAGCCTCAAAGCCAGCAGGCGGTATCGGCAGAGGTGGCAAAGCATCATCGCGGGGGCGAAAGCGAGGACCGGGGTCGGCGATGACACAGGGGCAGCCGCCTCGCAGGCAGGCGGGTCGGCGGCACCACGTGTTGCTCGCCGCTGCAACGGCAGCAGAGAGTACTGATGTAAAGCCGATGCGTAGCCGACGTGCAAGCGATCCATCACGCAGACGCATGACGTCAAAGCAAGAGGCAGCTCGGCTGCTGCAGTCTCTTGCTGGCAACACATCATCCACTGCAACCTCAGTCATCAGCCCAATTTCATCCCACACAGCAGACGAAGAAGGCAAAGGCTTTATACGGGGGCCGTTTGCAGGAAGCTCCGCGGCGAATACTCCAGCAACAACAACACCGCGACGGCTGCGCAGACCCACCGCAAACTTACCGTCGACCTCTTCTGCGAAGGCGGAAATAGCGGAATCAGGGTCGTCGACCACGGCTCAGCTGTTGCAGCACCTACAGCTCACAGCCTTTGTGGGGCGCATCACGGAGCGGGTCAAGGCGTGGGTGTCTTCCCTAGCGGAATGGGGGCAGCCGACTTCTGACCCTGCGCTGCGGGAGTGGGGGCAGCAGCTTTCGATGTCCCTGCGCAGGGACTCCTTCGCTGACTGCACCGCCGTTCAGCACGCTATGCAGCAGCGGTATGAGGACCAGTTTGGCCACAACCGTGAAGACGTCGCCTTCCTTACCCTTTACGCGCGTGTGCTGGTGAACAACGCGATGTTCTGCCTCACCAGCTTTGAGACGTACCGCACCACGCAGCTGCTGTGCGAGGCGGTGCACGTGGCCAAGGAGGCATATTTGCTCCAACGTCGCCTGGCGCACGACAAGGCTCGTGGCGAGACCGGGACATCCACAGCGGCTGCGACGGCCGATTGTCCCCAGGAGCAGTATGCCGTGGGTGACCCGGAGTGCCACCTGTTTTTCCTGCGCGTGCTCCTGGCCAACGCGTATGCCAGTGATCAGCAGTACTGGAAAGCGGTCGAGCAGTATCAACTGGCGCTGTCCACGATGGAGCGCAATCCGATGTGGTGCCCGGGCCAGGTGGCCCCTGGTTTGGTGAGCCCGTTGCCATTCAACCACACATTGGTGACAGAGGACGCAAAGCTGTTTTATGAGGACAGTGTGCGCGTCGACCATGCCATCTCTCAGGGTCGCGCGCAATTACTGCTGCTCCAGTCGAAAGGGTCCACCGCAAGCTCGACACGACTGCTGCAGGTGCAACTAGCAATGGCACGTTTGCACCGACACGCTGGTCAGTACGCGGAGAGCCAGAGCCTCTACGAGAGCTACCTTGACGGTGTGACGGAGCACATGGAAAGCGAGGACGTGGGCGGGGCCATGCTGGAGTTGGGCCGACTTTTACTCTACAAAGTGAAGAATGGCGACTCCGCTGTGATCTACCTGGAGGCAGCCTCGGGCATTCTCCTCGAAGACGCTGAGTCTTTGCTACAGGCGACCGAATCCCACGGTGATAGTAGCGGTAGCGACCGTAGCAAAGAGGTCACCTCTGCAGAGGCGCGCATCGCTGCCGGCAACGCAGCGCATCGCGCAGCTGGCGGTCTCATCGACGCTGCCATAGCGTTTCATGCCGTGGGCAAGACGGGCCAGGCCATTGGGCTGCTAGAAGGATGTTTGCAGTTGCTTGACCGTGCCAATCTCGGTCTCATCAGTGGGTGGGTGCGGAGACAGTACGCGGACATGTTGGCTACTGTCGCTCTCGTGGATCGTGCGCTTGAGGAGTACAGTCGTACTATTGAGCTGCTGCGCGACGGCTGCGGCAACTCCGTTGCTCAGCTCGGGATGGCCGGCGAGATGGTGCCTCTTCACTCCGCGGAGGTGGAGGGTCAGCTGGCTTTCTGCCTCCAGACCTACGTCGGCGACCACAAGCGGGCCATAAAGCACTACCGCAACATCCTGCAGGGGTGGCACAAGAAGGATGCGTCGGGGACAGGCGCGCAGGTGCGGCTGAACAAGCGCGCCAGGCGCCAGCGCGCTGCTGCTGCTGCTGCTGCGGTCACTTCCACTGCCGCAGACAGCATGAGTTTATCGGACGGTGTCACCTTTACTAGCGGTCAGACGCTTTCCTGGCCTTTTCCTGCGTTGCCGCGGGTCGACTTGTCTTTTCAACCGGACATGCTGCACTGGGTGCTGAGCAACTACGTGGCGTGTTGCGAGCGCGTCGGTGCCTACGCAGAGGCGATTGGGGTGCAGAGCCGCCTCATCGAAATCGAGGGCGCCCTAGGTGGTGGCGTTGTTGAGTCCTACCTGAAGCTCATTTCCCTCGCTCGACAGGCCGGTGACATGGAGAAGACGCTGGCGCTCTGCTTTTACGTCTTTTTTCTGCCTGACAATATGATGCCAAGCGAGACACGACTGAGCATTGCAAACAGCTTCGCTTCCTGTTGCCATCGGCTGGGGAACAGTCGCATGGGGTCCGTGCTGCTGCAAGCAGTGCAGCAAGTGCGCGGCGACCACGACTCCTGCTCGTTGGCGCGATACGCCATGGGTCTCAAGACTCTGGATCCCTCTGACCGCGTGCAACTTGAGGGTATGGACATCGAGGCGAGTATTGACTCTATCGGCCGTGTTTTCCGACGGGCTGCCAGCATTGTTGTGGCTGATATGGTTATCAACAGCGTCGAGGATGAGGAGCAGGTTTCTCGCGACCACTGCAGCGCAAGCAGCAGTGGGAGCTGCGTTGCTGGGGCCGTACTGAAGGGTGCCGGCAAGGAGCCATCGATTTTCCCTTCGCCATCCCCCTCTTTATGGACGCAGGAGCGCTTGGAGAGTGCGCTGAACGGCCTCATCGTGCTCAGCCGTGGTGCCTTCTTTTTTCACCAAAACCGGTTCATGAAGGATGCGGAAGAGCTGTACGCCTCTGCACTGCAGCACGTCGACCACATCATTGCCTCGGTCCCGGTGCTAACGGCGAGGTACGAGCGAGAGATGGGTATCTTGCTTGTTAACTATGCCACGCTCAAATCGGCGACGGACCCAAGGCTGGCGGCCACTCTTTACGAGCGCGCTGCGGAAGTGTGCCCGACGTACCTGGAGGTGGCGGAGGTGGTGGCAGATGTCTTTGTGCAATCCGGTGACTACACGAAGGGCTTTGCGTACATTAAGCGCGTCATCCGCGCGAACCCGTCCGCGGCAACTGAAATGCACATGCGACTGGCACGGCTCGGTACGGGTACCGCCTGGGAGACGATGTCGTACGGGGAGCGAATGGAAGTCATGGAGCACCTGCTGAAAAGCCTTGGCGTGGCGCCTGAGCGTGTCGCGTCGGCGTCCGCAGCCGAAGGGAAAAGACTGGAGGGCAACGCGAACAAGATCAACATGACCATGTCCCTCGGAAATCTTGCACCGCTTCTGCTCGATGGCGTTGCCAGCTGCATGAGCGAGGACGCCGTGTGCTTCGCCACCTACGTTGTGCAAACCCGCTTTCAGGAGATGCAGCTGCTGAACCGTATGTACCGCCGTGCGCTGCTGCGATTTCCGCAGCACGCCACTCTCCTCGTGAACTACGCCACGCTGTGCATGCACTCTGGCTACCACACCCTGGCGCGCAAGTACATTGCAAAGGCGTACGCAGCCTCCTCTGGTGATTTGAACTGCACCATGTGCTACGCCCACTACCTATGCCGCTCGTTTGATGACCGGCAAGTCGGATGCGGCGAATCCCTGTACGCTCGCTTTCTCGAGAGGTACCCGAACGCAGCCCAGGCGCACGCTGCGTTCGCCAACTACATGGCGGGTGTCATGCCTACCCCCTTCAAGACGGAGCTGCACTTCAAGGCGGCGCTGGAGCTGGCCCCGACGTCGGAGGACGTGGTGTTACAGTACGGCCAGTTTATGTGGGCCTGCACCGATAGCAAGACGGTCTACGCAAACGACGAGGTGCACCGGCGCGTGTTTGACCGGGTTGAGCAGCTCTTCAAGGAAGCCGTTGCCATCAATCCGAACAGCTTCACGGCGTGTCACCAGCTCGGCACATTCTACGCGAACCGCCCAAACTGCTTCGAGGATGCCATGGCAATGCTGCAACGGGCGCACAGGCTACAGCCGGGTAACATCGAGGTGGTGCGGCACATTCTCGCTGTCTTGCACAGGGAGTGCGTGCGAATACAGAAGGAGGAGCAAAGTCGCGGTAGCGCCGTGGCACTGCAGGGCATCAGATCACAGTCATTCTCTGGCCGACTGCGCTCGCTGGTCGATGCAACCAAGGACACGTTCGAGCACGTGCTGAGGATGGATCCCAATGACAAGGCAACGTTGGAGGCCTACGCGCGCTTCGCTGTGGAGGTACTGCAGGACCCGAAGTTGGCCGCAGCCATTTACCGGCGTATCGAAGCGCTAAATCGCAAGTAGGGCGGCAGGCAGTGCTCTAGGGAAAGTAAAAATTGGTGGCCTGCGAGTATTGTTCTCTTTCTTTTGGTTTCTTTGGCATTCTTTCCTTCTCTCTTCCTGTCGGTTGGTGGGGTGAGAGGCTGGGTACAGGGGCATAATGAGCACCGATTGACCCCAAGCCGGTCCACACCCAGGGGCATAGGTGCTCAGACAGGTACCTGCGTCGCTCTTCACTCGCCTTTTCCCTGTGCTTCCTTCCTCCTCGATCTCAGACGCAGTGGAGAGTGCCAAAGGATACGATGAACAACACACCCACAGACAAGCGCCCTGAATCTCCAACCCTTCCGTCCTCAATTTCACTCTACCAGCGTACATTCCAAAGATTCACGCCAAACGCCTAGATCTCTCTCTCTCTCTCTCTTTGTTGTTCACTCTCTTTCTTCACCTTTCAGAAGACGTTTACACCCATGCACGCCACCACCACTCTCGCTTAACACAAAGCGGAAGCGCGCTAAACACGCAGTTGACTGCGCGTTCCTCGTGCGCACAGAGTGTACTCTCTTTCATTCGTTTTTTTCTTTTCCAGTTGTACCGCAGACGATTCTTTCGGGCTTCTCTGTTCTCTTTGCGTGGTGTGTGCGTAACCTTCTCCTCCCCCATGCACATACATACATACACTACACGTCCCTTGTAGAGTAGGCGGACGCATGTGCGCTTCTTCCTCCTCTCCCCCTCTCTCCGTCTCTTTCCATCAGGTAATGTACCTCGTCTACCGTGTATTATGACGTGTCTGTTGCCGCATGTGCGTGTGCGTGTGTGTACGCTGTTGTATGGCTTTTTCGTAAATGTGAGGGTTGGGTTCCTCCGACGAATGCGCAAAAAAGAAACAAAGGTAGTGCTCGTCCATCGCTAGGCAAGCGAGTGAGACGTGTCGCACGCTGGACTGGCGTCTATGGCCGGAAACGCCCACCCAACATAGAGGCGTGGTGCCGCCTTGTGCATCATGTCACTGGACAGGTGCTCGAACGTTCACGTGCCTTTTTTTCTTCTTTGCCACCGAGAAGGCAAGCCTTGCGTAGGAGCAGGAGCGGATGTCGCGCCGAAGCATCCAGCAATTTTGCTCCCTCCTTGCTTCTCCTCTGTACCCCGTGGGCGGGTATGTGCTCTGTATGTGCGCCTTTACTCTCCTTCCTTACACGGTTTCACGTGCTTCCCAACCTCCCCCCCTCTGCCCTTTCCTACTTTGACTGCCCCTCCATTGATGTCTGTCCCGTATGGGCGCTCTACTCACCCACCTCTACCCACGCCTGTATGCCCTCTGCGTTTCATTTGTTTGTTAGTGTGTTTGTGCTGCTCTGCGCCACTGATTGTCTGTGAGGCGTGGGACTTCGTGAGGATTCGCGTCTCGCTTCGCTCTTGCGCTTTTGCTCCCCTTTTTGCTGGTGCGCGTCCCCTTCGCTGAAGAGCGGCGTGGCCAAGAGAGGGCGGTGAAGGGGGGAGGAAGAGGCATCAAAGGCAAAAACAAACGAACATCCGCAGTGGTGCTGTCACACAGAGCATTCTCACAGCAAAACAAAAACTAAAACCAAATAAAGAAGTTCAAAGAAGGGCACGTGCTAGCACGCCGCCCAAGCACGCCGCCCCCCTCTCTCTCTCTCCACTGGGGGGCCTTCCCTACGCCTTAGCCCCCATTTCTACATACACACACAAGTCCGTTTTCTACCGGAAAGTGATCTCAGCAGACACGCGCTTCTCCCTCGTAGCTGGCGCGTTCTTTTCTTTGTCCCCTCTCTCTGTTCTTTTAGTTTGCATTTCGCCTCCGTCCTTGGCGCGCACTCTTTGCGTCATTAGTGTTGTAGGTGTTTCCTCTCCGTCCGGCATCGTCTTATTGGCAGGAGCCTGGCGCACACTGCACCCCCCCCTGTGTGCCTTTCTCTGCTGCGTGCGTGCGTGTGGGTGTTCTGTTAATGTGTGCCCACACCCACTCACACACGTGGTATCGTAGGGGCTCACTGAGTGCATTTCTCTTCTCTTCAAATTTCTTCATATTCGTTGTGTTTGTTGTCGCCGCGCTCTTCTCTCTGGCCCGCCCCCCCCCCCCTGCCCAACACATACTCACTCACACCCACCTATATAGGGCACTCTTCCCACTTTGGTGAACGACAATCGCGCTTGAAAGATTTCGTTGCACTGTGTCGAGTGTTGTGTGAGTCGCCGTCTCTTGTCTGTGTGGCCTCTTGATGCAGTGCTTTCTCTTTTGGCCTTTTCACATCATGCGTCACTCACCGTATTATCTGTGCCAGTCTGCCAGGCTGAGTATTGCTGTCTTAGCGCTCTCGGTGAGTATATTGACATGCGCTGACGTCCTTGCTGGAGTACAGGTAGAGGATTCTGCTCCAGAAATCCTGTACGTGCGTGGCTGCCGCGACGGTGCGGCAGAAGCACGGGAGACGACCGGGTGCTTTGCAACACGCGTCGGCGTGTCCGCGTCTTCGTCGCCTTCACCGGTCCCAATCGCGAGTGTGAGGCTCTCCTTGCAGGGCGTGCACCTTCCTTCCGAGGTGCGAGACTTGGACAACGGTGACTCACAGGCGGTACTGCACCGGGTGCTGCTGCAGGAGCACCGCCGTCCACCGCTCCTGGGTCAGGCGCAAAGCGATGCCGACACACGTTTGCTTGAGAAGATTGTTTTGACCTGCAACCAACCCACTGCTTCGCCGGTGTTCCCTACGCAGCTGATATCGTGCGAGCTGGCAAACCCACTCCTCAGTCTCGCTGGTGTGGAGGGCATGGCGCCGCAGCTGGTGCGGCTGGTGAGCCAACCGGTGTGGTTCGATGTGCGCCTTGAAGAGCGACGCAGCGGTGAGGAGGTGTACCGAGCCATTAGCGTACTGCGCCGTGCCGTGGAGTTGCGAGTGACGAACACGACAAGAACCGAAGGCGAGCCGGCGGCCGAGGCGCTGCATAGGAAAGCGAAGAGAGTATCATGGGAAGAGGTGCGTCAGCACCCACTCGAACGTCTGTACGCGCCGTCTTCCGCGTCTCAGGACTCTGCCAGGCTCGCAGGCAAGCCACACAGCGGCGCGAAGGATCCATTCGACAGCGACCCCGCAACGAGTGGTGAGGAGGTGTGGGTGGAGCTCGGCATGGCGGCCTCAAGCGCGAGCTCCTCACGCTCTTCCGCCGCGTCTTTCTCTCTCGGCTTCCATCTCTAGCCCCGCTCACTGAGGCATTGCAGCTGCAGCACGTGCGTGGCGTCATTCTCTACGGACCGCCTGGGAACGGCAAAACACTCATTGCGCGCAACTTATTCCGCGTGCTGAGTCCTGACACGCGCCTCTCCGTCGTGAACGCGGCCGACATCTTGTCAAAGTTCGTCGGGGAGTCGGAAAAGAACTTGCGTGACGTGTTCGAGGGGTATGTCATCGGCACGAGATCCGCGGAGGAGACGGCGCAGCGCGAGAGCGGTCAAACATCCCGCTCAGCGCCCAAGGCCAGTGACCCCAAGAAGAAAGGCTCGCTGCTGGTCCTCGTGATTGACGAGTTCGAGGCACTTTTCCGCCGCCGCGGCCACTCCAGTGATGAGAGCTCTGCCAAAGCGGTCTATGACGGTGTCACGAACACACTGCTGTCTCTCATGGACGGCGTGAAGAGCCGGAACGACCTTCTGGTTGTTGGCTTGACAAATCGGCTGCAGGCGATTGACCCGGCGCTGCTTCGTCCGGGTCGCTTCGAGGTGCTCATCGAGATCCCCGCGCCGGACCTCTATGGCCGCGAGGACATTTTTTTCATTCATACAGAGCGGCTGCGAGAGCAGAACTTCCTCGCCCCCGACGTGACGCTGCGAGATCTGGCACTGGAGAGTGGCGGGTTCTCTGGGTCTGACATCGCCGGCACGGTGCGCTCTGCCCTGAGCTACGCATTGCTGCGGTATCGCAAGGATGGTCTTTTCCAGGGTACCCTGGAGAGCACGGAGGCTGGCGAGGGGTCGTCTGGCGTAGCGGACGCGGAGATGATTGGCCACCGCGCGAGCGGCATTGACGGGTGTGGGCTGGAAGGCACAGGAGAGAATGACAGTACGACTTACGCGTTTTCATCGCCTTCACCGTTTCAAGTAACGTTGTCTGACTTTCAGCGCGCCATCAGGGACATCCGCAGCGCCAAAGACGAGGCTTCTGTGCTATCGCAGCTCTCCACTGACAGCGAGGGATCTGGCACCGAGGTTGTGACCACGACGGCACCGTGAGCAAGAACATCAAGAGGGCGACTGCGGTGATTGAGAGCGTGATGCAGAGCAACCGCACCGTGACGGGGATGCTCGCCATCTCAGGACCCCCAGGCACTGGCAAGTCCACCCTGGCCCGAGTCCTCACCCGTGTCTACGACTTTACGACGGTGCGCTACCTCTCCTGCCGTCGTCTGGCGCAGCTGCCTGATCACGAGGAGCAGCTGGCAAAGCTTCGAGATGCTCTCCACGAAGCGTCGCACACAGAACGTGGGATCGTGGTCCTTGACGACTACGACGTTCTAGTCGATGTCATGGGTACGGGTGGGTACGCCGCGAACACGCTGCGCGGCTTGCTGTACGAGTACATGCACCGCCCGGGGGGAGTGAGTCGCGCCTTGGTTGCGAGCTCTCCTTTGAGGGGCGCCGAGGAGGCCGGCGGCAGCGTAGTCCCGAATGCTGAAAGCCGTGTCTCAGTTGATCGAAACCACCGTGTGCTGGTGCTCACGTCTTCCCTCTCGTCGGTGCTGCAGCAGCTCTCTTTTGATGTACACCTGCGCGTTCATACAGTGCTGCGGCGCGGAGCAGAAGTTCTGCTGCAGGAATACCGCGTGGTGGACCCGGCGCACACAGTCAAGACGGCAGCGGCCTACCCGGTGTCGATGAGCTACCGCACCTTCCTGCGCATCACGGACATGTCCCTGCAGCGGTGGGTGCAGGAGGTTGAAGACACCGCCGGCACCAAGGAGGACTCGTCGTTGAGCGATATGGGGCCGCGGAGTCGCCGATGAAGTTGCCAGCGTACTTTGTAGCATTTGATGAGATGCACACCATGTACACCGAGATGCACGCGAAGCAGGTGATTGAGAACTTTTATGCGGTGCCGGTGATGCAGCCAGTCGCCGCTTTGTTTCCGCAGTGCGCGCCACAGTCACCAATATGGGGTTAATGGACCCGTACCAGGGCTGGGTCGGCGAGGATAGCGACCACGACAGCGAAGAGGAGGGCACAGGAGATGTAGACGAACTTGTGGGTGGTGCGGATGAGGTGCTGTGGTAGTTTCTCTTCTCAGGTGTTGACTGTGAGTGACTGATGGATGATCACCTCGCTGCAGCCTTTTCTGAATTTTCTCCACTCTTTCCTTTCCCCCTCATGACGGAGGATACCTTAGCATGGTAGTGGGGGTCCAGCGCTCACCCTGTGGGGAACCAGGCAGCTTCCCTATCTTTGCCAATGCCGGACCACTGCTGTTGGGGACAGGTCAAGCACCTACGACGTAGAGAGGCCAGAGCGATGCATCGGTACTGATGTCGGTGGTCGGGCTGTGAATGGCGTTGCGTCGAAGCGACCTCTGACAGTGCGCAAGCTTGTCCCACCTACATGATGGGCAGGGTGCCAGTGTAACTCGAGCACACCTCACTCGGCCTCCCTGTCTATTGATGTGAGGGAGCCTGAGGCCCTCTGAGGGATGCACCAGGTGGCGACCGGCATGATGGGAGCGGCTGCAGACAGGGCGGGTAGGTGGGTGGGATTTGAGGCAGTGACCGTGCTCAGATCACTGAGTCGGCACTGCTGTACCGCGTGTGTCTGTGGATGCTTCGCACCATGCGATGGGGCCTGTCGCAGGCCGTGGGCTAGCGTCGGGGTTTGGCCTCGTGTTGTATGGGAGGAAACAGGCACATTGAAAACGAGACTTCCTCTTGCTTCTCACGGGCCTCTCCCGTGTGCGTGAGTCATTGAGGGCGTCAGAGAGCACCAGAGGTTGCCGCGTTTGTGGGAAAGCAGAGGTGAACTCGTGGTGTGGAGTGGAGTGGGTTGTCGAGAAGAGGGGAGAGATGCGTCAGTACTTAATTTTTCTCCTTTCAGTTCACTCATTGACCACATTGTGGTGTAGGAAAGCGCAGCAGCGGCACCGCAGCCGAGCGAAAGAAAGTAAAGAGGATCGCTCAACGATCACCGACTTCTTCGCCGTACCGCATTCCAAGACGCTGCTAGGCCAAGGGAAAGGTGCGTTGGTGCACTGCTGCTGTTTCGGGGGCATCGTGTGGAAGAGGCCACCCAGAGGCGTATGTGGCGCTAGCGGGACTCCCTTCTCCCTACGTGGTGCTGCTAGAGCGGGGCCCCCGCCTTGCTGATGTGTTGTTCATACCCGGTCTACTACCACCGTTGACGCGCCATGCACGGGCTGCCTGCTATCTCTTCGCCTCTCTCTTTCTTTTCTCTCCTTTCCTGTGCGTATGCACATGTGTTCTGTGGTGGTAGTGGTCGTGTAAAGTAAGAGTGGTACGTACACCTTAATTCGAGAGACCAAAGGGTAAGGCGAGGCACGCGCTCTCACATCCACGCTGATACACCTGAGCTAACTCCGTCAGTCACAGGCTCATCTAAAACAAGCACAAACAGGCGAAGAGTAGAGGCACAATGTGGCGAGTGTCTCGCGTGCTTTTCTGCACTGCTGCTGCCGGGGCTAATGGTGCCGGGGTAGCTGCCAAAGCCTCAGGAGTTGTTGCTGGCCCTCCATCCACACTGCCTGTCTTCACGACTCGTCCGATCTATATGGATAATCAGGCAACCACCCCACTGGACCCCCGTGTGCTGGATGCGATGCTACCTTACATGACGGAGGAGTACGGCAACCCGAACAGTCGCACTCATCAGTACGGCTGGAGCGCCGAGGAGGCGGTCGAGAAGGCGCGCAAGCAGGTCGCTAGTTTGATTGGCGCAAGCCCAAAGGAAGTCTTTTTCACTAGTGGCGCGACTGAGTCCAACAACATCGCTCTCAAGGGCGTCGGCAACTTCAACAAGGCCAAGAAAAATCACATCATCACACTGCAGACAGAGCACAAGTGCGTGCTGGATTCCTGCCGCTACCTGGAGATGGAGGGCTTCGAGGTGACGTACCTGCCAGTGCTGAGGAACGGCATTTTAGACCTGAAGGTCCTGGAGGCGGCGATCAAGCCCACCACGTGCCTTGTGTCATGCATGACAGCCCATAACGAGATTGGCGTGCTGCAGCCCATCCGTGAGATTGGGGCGCTGTGCCGCTCCAAGAAGGTCCTTTTCCACACCGACGCGGCGCAGGCTCTGGGCAAAGTCAAGCTCGACGTGAACACTGACAACATCGATGTCATGTCCATGTCCTCGCATAAGATCTACGGCCCGAAGGGCTGTGGTGCCCTCTACGTGCGGCGTCGCCCACGCGTGCGCCTTCGCTCTCCTGTCAGCGGCGGCGGGCAGGAGCGTGGTATTCGTAGCGGCACCGTCGCCACTGCGCTGGTTGTCGGTATGGGTGCTGCTTGCGAGGTTGCGATGAAGGAGTGGAAGCGTGACGCGGCGCACACCGAGAAGCTACAGGAGCGTCTGTTGAACGGTCTCAAGAGTCGCTTGTCGCACCTTGTCGTGAACGGTGACTTGAAGCACCGCCTGCCGGGCAGCCTAAACATTAGCTTCTCCTGTGTGGAGGGTGAGAGCTTGCTGATGGGCATGAAGGATGTGGCCGTGTCGAGCGGTAGCGCGTGCACGAGCGCATCGTTGGAGCCCAGCTACGTCCTCCGAGCCCTCGGCGTGGACGCTGAAAATGCGCACACCTCTATCCGCTTTGGCATTGGTCGCTTTACGACGACAAAGGAGGTGGACGTCGTCATTGAGGACTGCGTCAAGAACGTCGAGCGTCTGCGTGAGTTGTCGCCGCTGTGGGATCTGATGCTCGAGGGCAAGACGCTCACGGACGTTCAGTGGCGTTAGCTCCGTTGCGTTGCTATTTAAAGCGCTCAAAAGGCGGAGAACTCGTGGCTCCTGGTACGCCGGCGAAAAGAGAGAGGTGGGCGTCAGTTTTGTGTAGCTGAGGCCGGCGTGAATAAAGAGCGATGTGCGGGCTTGATGATGCCCCCTCCCCTCCACTTGGCACTTCACTCCCCTTCCCCCCACTCTCGTATCTTTGGCGGCCACGTGTTCATCTCTCTCTTTTCCACTCTGTCTGAAACTGCGCGTGTGGAGGAGTTCTTGCGTTTCCTCAGTTCCACGCCACTGCCCAAAGTCTCTTTTGTTTCCCTCGGTGACTTCTTCTCTTCTCGCCTCCTTATTTAGCTTTGCAGACTTGCTGGGGGACCACTCGTGTGCCGCCGGTTTCGTGTCTTATCCTCTTTGGCACCACACTCCCCCCTCTCTCTTCCCCCGCTATCCTCCTGCGCTGGCTGCTGCTGTTGCGGCCCCGATGAATACCATTGCTTGCTGTTGCCTTCTTCTCCCTTAGGCCTGCCTGTTTCTGCGTGTGTCTCGCGAATGCTCGTGGGCACTTGCTGTTCTTCGACCCGGGTGCCACTGGTGTTTGGAAAGTGAGAGGCGTGTATGGGCCGACTTGTCCAGGTTTTTTTCGGTTCTTCCTTCGTGTGTCTGTGAAGATTTGTCCACTTGTCTTCTCTTTCCTTAGAGTGTTGGGCTGTGGGGAGGCCAATGTGCAGGGGAGGGGGAATGGTGAGGGAGAGACACGGGGGCGGGTGGGGTGCAGTGGTCCACAGGGTATTCGGTGCGACCCGCTATGAGCGTGGAGAGGTGAGCTCCGTACTGCATTGAAAGAGAGGGAGGGGGGGAGAGACGCCCGGGATCTCCGTTTCCGTGCAAGTCGCTGAGCGGCGAGGGTGAGGGGGGAGGACGAACAGATGCGCACCCGTCATGTGACTCAAGGCTTCTTTTTATACATTGTTGTTGTGGCTCCGTGATGGGTGAGTGTCACCATGTCCGCTCGCCGTTTCGTTTCGCAGTGGGTGTGACTAACGGTGAGGCAACAGCGAGCTGTGCGTGGTTCAGGTGCGTGTTTGCGCCAGCGAAGCTGCGTCAGATCCCACTACCACTCTGTGTGTGATCTATATAGCATGTCTTCTGTGAACTCGCATCTCTCCAGCTGAGTCTACGTCTCTCTCTCTCTCTCTCTGTGCCTGCGCGTCTCTGACCATGTCTGATTGATTTTGTGCGTGTGTGTGTGCGTGTGTGTGTGTGTCGCTTCCCTGCATACTCCACCCCTCATCGGGACGGTGACGGCCACTGCTGTAGAGAAGGGGAAGAGGGTATTGTCTTCTTCACCATTCATTTTTGTTGTTGTTGTTTCCCTTCCCATACGTTGCGACGGGCAAAGAGTGCTGCGTACTCGTGAGTAACTGAGCGACTCTGTTGTCGTCGTCTTTGTATCAATGTGGTGCGGTGTAATGTGCGTGTGCTGTCGTTTTCTTCACCTGATTATATATCTTTCTCTCCCCTTTCGTTGTTTCTTATGCAGGAACAATTGTGTCTCCACGCATCTGCATCGACGAAGCGAATGCTGTGAAGCTGATCATTGGCTCTGCAGAGTTGAGCAAGAAGGCAGCGGTGAGGTTGCACCACCACTGACATCTTCCTGACGCCATCTTTCTCCGCCCTCTGCGGCGATTTATAAAAACAAAAAAAGCTGAGGCGATGCGGAAGGTAAAGGAGAGAAAATACCGCGACGAGGAGAGCACTGATTTGTCGAACATCGTGCGCCGCACTTGTTGAGATGAATGATGCCGCCGTATCATCCCCCCCCTCCTGCATGCCCTTCCATACTTTCCATAACTCTCCGGTACCCCCTTTTGACACCCCTCTTCTTGCTTTTTGCTGGAATTGACCAACGCAGCTCTGTGGACATGTACAGCAGTAGGGGGCTAGCCATTTCTTTCTCGCTTGGACATTTTCAGTCTTCCGGTCCACTCAGGAAGGAGTCATGTCGGACATGAGTGACCGTCTCAAGGGGAAGCTGAAGCACATGGCTCGGCAGACTCCCAACGGGTATCGCAAGCAGCGACCCGGTAGCGGCCCACGGCACTTCGCTGATGACAACTACCCCAACCACGGGAAGCGTCCGCGTGATGAAGAGGAGGGAAGGCAACAGGACAGCAAGTCCAGCAGCAGCCGGGCTCACAGTGGCAAGGGGGTAGGAAAGAATGCCAGCGACGGCGGAGAGGGCGAGGTGCTCGGTGTCATTCCAAAAACCACCCTCGAAGATATGGGTGGCTTGGCCAAGGAGCTGCCGGTAATAAAGGAGCTCATTCAGCTGCCAATCCGCATGCCGCATCTCTTCAACTACCTTGGTGCAGACCCGCCATGCGGCGTCTTGTTGCACGGTCCCCCGGGGGTTGGCAAGACGAGGCTCGTCCACGCTATCGCCGGCTCGCTGCAGGTACCCCTCTTCTTCGTCTCGGCGCCAGAGATTGTCTCCGGCATCAGCGGCGACAGCGAGGCAAAACTGAGGAACTTGTTCATGGATGCCATAGCAGCGTCGCCGAGCATTGTTTTCATTGACGAGATCGATACCATTGCAGGCCGTCGCGAAGATGCCCAGCGTGGTATGGAGAGTCGCATCGTTGGACAGCTGCTTACGTGCATGGATCAGGTGTCGCAGGCGTGGCGGCAGCACAGGAAGGTGGTGTGCGTGATGGGGGCGACTAACCGCCCTGAAGCGCTCGACACGGCACTGCGCCGCGCTGGTCGGTTTGATCGCGAAATCGCCCTTGGCATCCCCTCGATCGACGAGCGGCAGAGCATCCTCAATATAATCTGCTCAAAGATTAATTTGTCGGACGACGTCGATTTCTTCGAGCTCGCCAACATGACCCCCGGCTACGTCGGCGCAGACTTGCAGCTTCTCGTCAAGGAGGCGTGCGTCCTCGCGATCCGCCGCAAGTACAAGGAGCTGGACGAGTGCGGTACTGTGGAGGGTGTAAAGACGGAGGAGCTCTCCGGGTTCTGCGTTACATTTGGCGAGCTGAAGGAGGCAACGAAGCGGGTGCAGCCGTCGGCGATGCGGGAGGGCTTCACGACAATCCCGAACGTTTCCTGGGACGACGTGGGCGCCCTCGAAGACGTGCGAGAGGAGCTGGTGACCAGTATATTGCAGCCTATCCGGGCGCCGAAGCTGCACCACCGCTTTGGTCTCGATCACCCTGTCGGTGTGCTGCTCTACGGCCCACCAGGCTGCGGCAAGACACTGGTCGCAAAGGCAATCGCGAACCAATCTGGAGCAAACTTCATCTCGATCAAGGGGCCAGAGCTGCTCAACAAGTTCGTTGGGGAGAGTGAGCGCAGCGTACGCATGGTCTTCGCGCGTGGGCGGGCAAGCGCTCCATGTGTTCTCTTTTTCGATGAGTTGGATGCCCTGGCACCGCGCCGTGGGCCGGACAGGGCAAACCCGAGCAGCGAGCGCGTGGTAAACCAGCTCCTGACAGAGCTGGACGGCGTGGAAGGGCGAAAGGATGTCTACGTGATTGGAGCCACGAACCGCCCTGATATGATTGACCCTGCCATGCTGCGTCCAGGTCGCCTGGACAAGCTGTTATATGTGCCGTTGCCGTCGGCTGCGCAGCGCGGATCGATTCTGCAGACCCACGCCCGCAAGTATCCAGTGGATGCTGAGGTGAACCTGGAAAGGCTGGCGCTTGACGAGCGGCTCGCCGGCTTCAGCGGTGCCGACTTGGCAGCCCTAATGCGCGAGGCATCGCTGACCGCGCTAAAAGGCGTATACAGGTCGCACACGAAGGACGAGCTGGAAGGGCTGGAGCGCGACATCACCGGGAAGAGCGCTGACACGGCGGCGTTGCCTACCATTACGGCCGACAACTTCGAGGCTAGCTTGGCGAAGATCAAACCATCGGTCTCTGCGGCGGATCGGGCAAATTACGAGAGCATGAGCGTTGAGTTACGCAACAGCGCCAAGAGTGTGGGGTAAGGCGAGACATGTCCTCCTCCTTTCTCTCCCTGCGCAGGGGTAACTTGGGGCGCTGTCGGAATTCCTGCGTGCGAGTCTTGCTTCGTGACTGCCGTGTATCGTTTCTCCCGCGTGCCTCCCGCCTCCTTTCTGCTTGCTACAGGGGTGGGGTGGTGGTGGGGGGGCTGTTCTTCTCTTTCGGTATGGGTGCCCAAGTCTCTTTCTCGTGTGTGTTTGTGTGTGAGAGGGAAGGCGGGGTTGCAACAATGATTAAGGCGTGTCTCTCTCTCTCTGTTTCAGCTCCATCAGCCTATGCAAATACCGATACCCCCACCCTCCACCCTCTCCACTGATTCTGCGTGTACGACACTGTGCACAACCGGAGAGGAAGGGCGACAAAAGGTATTGCCAGAAGGGCAAGGAGCCGCATATGCGCACCTGTGTGAGACAGACCCAACACTTGGGCAGTGTGTCTCTCACGTGCGCGTGTTCGATGGGAGTGGGCGCCGTCTCCCGGTGCGTAATACGGCACTCGCTGGCCTTCCCTATTTTTCTTTTTTTGTCTGGGTGGATAACGCGCGCTGCTGCTCAGTTTTTTCCCCCCTCCCCCTTCGTTGACCACGTGCGATATGAAGACGGGAACAGCAAATCCTGTCGTCCTGCCCACTCGTTTCCCCTGTTTCCACACCGGAAGAGATGCTCTTTGAAGTCCTCTTGTGCTGGGCGGTTACTGCTGAGGCTGTCGTATCCTTCTCCTCCTCTTCCTCCTTCCGCCCTCCCACCGCGTCAACCAACTTCGCCTTTTGCGCCGTTCATTCAATGCCGATAGCAGAAAACAGATAAAGCAGGCGTAATACGGCATGCTGCGCCGGTGCTTGGCACGGCTCGAGGTCCCGCGCCCCGCGGTGGAGCGCCGCAAGCGTCGTAGCCGTGCTGGCGCTGGTGGTAGCAAAAAGATCGCGTCTCGCAGGCCTGGCATCCCAGACCTGCCTAAGAGTGCTGGTGGTTACTTTTTCCAACAGCTGCGACCGCACCTGCCTATTCGGTGGCAGTACGACTGGCGCTGGACCAGTCTTAAAGCGATCTGGGTGGTGGGCTGGTCATCGTTCATCTGTTATATCGCGTACGTCATGTTCTTCAAGTATACGGACAGCGACATTGCCGAGCAGGCGACTCAGTACACCTACGTGCGCAACGAGCGTGGAGATGTGGTGGACATTGGTTTCAAGCCCATTGTAGACGCTGGAAAGCGGGCCCGACGCCGCGCTGATCGACTTCTTGATCCCGATGAGTGGGACTAACAGATGATACCCCGCGGGGGAGGGTAGAATAAGAGGGGAGAGGATGGCAGAAGGGTGAAGCTGTTGTTGTGTGCTAAGCGTCTTTTCTCTGAGGCGTCTGACACGATGCACTTCTTTCTGTGTATGTGTGTGTGTGTCATGGGGTTAAGACTGTGTGTATTTGCAAGGCTTTGCGGATAGACGTTTTCTCAGCCGCCTTTCTTCCTCTTGGATCACAGGTGTCACCGTAAAGCCATCCACAGTAAAAGCACAAGGGTAAGAAGGGCTTTGACATGGCGGCAGGTCACCCCGTGGCCGGTTCTCTCTCGACAAGGCACCTCCTTCCTCAGTGCACTATGTCTTGCCGCACTTGACGCTTCTCATCGCGTGCTGGCGTATTGAGCAACAGGCGTGACAGGAAGTCGTGTCACAGGGAGATGCAGCCTTCTACTCGTGCACCAACGATCTTGGAAATTCCGTATCTGGGTGTTGCTGTGATGTGACTCCCTCTCATTGCCTTTCGCTGTTTTCTCTCCTCGATGATCTCACGTGTTTCCGCTTTCCGCTTTCTCCCTTTGTGTGTCGACCCCCTCTTTGTTTTTACGCGGTCTTTGGGGGTGCGGGGGTATAATGGAACGGGGCGCTTTGGCTACCCGTTGGAGCGCTCTACGCGGTGACAGCCGGTCACTGACGGGAGACAAGCGAACAGAGAAACAAAACGGTGGCAGAGGAAAGGCGAGCGAGTGCCTGAAGACAGAAACAAGGAGCGAACAGGCATCCTCTGCGCCACCGACACCGCATCGACGTGTATGTGTGTGTCGACAGCCCTGCTCAGTAGGACTGTTCTCTCTCTTTTCCTTTTTATCGCTTTACCTGGTTCCACTGCCCACATATACATAGGCGACTCGCTTCCATTGCCATGCAGACGGGCGGCGCCGGCGACTTACCAGCGCAACCGGCCGCAAGCGGTGCGCCCACTGACGATGCTCAGAGCCCACGCCAGGCAAATGCAATCGGTACCGCGTCAGAGGGGATGACAACGGCGAGCTTTCGAGCACAACTTCCATTCGACAGGTGCACCATCTCCTCCCAGCAGCGCCGCGGCGGCAACCTCGTTTTGTTTGTGAAGTCCAATGAGAACGAGTCGGAGGTGGCGTCGAGGGGCATGACGCTCGGGTCTCAGCAACAACAGCAGTATTCCAACGGCGGCTGTGCGGATGGCAATATAGAAAGTTCAAGCGAGGAGGGCGACCAGAGCGTTAGCAAGGACCAGGAAAGGCTTCTCTCTGCGGTCGTCTCGGCATCTACGGGCGCGATTGGATCGGTGGGTAGCATTACCACCGGCGCGGCGCGCAAACCCCTCGTCATAGCTGCCCTTGTGCTGCTCTATTTCATCCTGCTCGACATCGTTCTTTTGAGCGGGAATGAGCGGCTGAGTCGTGTGTTGCGCCGCATGCGAGCTGCCGATGACGACGCGCTGATATTGCTTTCCACCAGCTTGGTTCGGCAGATGTCAGAGGCGAAGCGAGAGGTGCGGGATGCTGTGACGGAGCGCGGTGGAAACATGCAAGTGGAGGAGCTTGCGATGATCCGACAGAAGGTGGAAGCGCTGGAGCGGGCATGTAACCGCAGCGTCTCACGCCTGCATGCGAAGCTAATGTTTCCTGGCAGCATCGACGATCTCTTCTTCCTCATTGAAGAGCATTCTACATACGATGAGAGACTGCGTGACTTGGCAGCGCACGAGTTGCTCTGGACGACGACGGTGATGACCGAGCAGGTCGTGCAGGTGAGCGGAGGCGGTGCGGAGGAGTCGAGGTCACGTGCGGCGGGTACAACAAGACCAGCGACGCATTTGCGGGCAGAGGATGGCGATGAGCTCCCTTCAGTGGAGAAGGAGGATGTAGATGCAGAGTTGAACCCACTGCGTAATGTGCGACTACATCGTGTACGTGGCAACAAGGCCCCAGGCACGTCGGCAAGGAGCAGTTATGAGCAGCCCGCTACACTGGGGCAAGAGGCACTGCTGCGTTGCGATGGCAGTCAGGCCACACGAACAGCTTTACGTTCGCTGTACACGGGGCAAAGAAGGCACTAGGGGGACTGCTCACAGTTCTCAGGAATAAGTGTGTCGCTTTGGTGCTGATTTGCGTACTGCTCTCCAGCGTGTTGCGGATGGGCTGATGGTGAGAGGGAAACGACCGCTTACGGGTGTGGTGGTGTGTGGTGTGTCAGTTGGCAACACCTGGAGAATTGAGCTCCTCTTTCACACGTTTTCCCCTCTTCCCTCGTCTGCTTGTGTTCTTAAAGCGCGTGCATCGTCTTCCAGAGATGCACAGGAGCAAAATTCATTACCGAAGCTCAAAAGGTCATGGCGATGGTACCGGCAGTCTCATAGGGGCAGTAGAGGTATTGTGGAGGAAGCGGAAGAAGAGTTGTCTTTACTGGTGCGCATCTTGCGCACTCTTTCGACGGTGTGCTGCGACAATGTGTGTGCGTGCTGGGGGAAATGCAGAGCGGCTTCCGAAGTACTTCTTCGCGCGTGCTCGCTCACTCATTATCGCCCCCCTCCTTCCTCATTTTCTAGGAGGCGTTGCACCGTGCAACCAACACGCACACCCGCACACACTTGCAGAGATGGATACCGCGTGATAAGAGGTGCGCCATCGCTGCCCCAGAATGTGCTGTGGCGAGTCTATCGAAGTCGTCAGCGTGTGAAGAAGAAAAGAGAGCATTTCTGCCGAGAACGCAACCGCCCCTTCAGCGCGGCTGATTTCGGTAGGAAAACAACCCTCCTCGTCTTGCCGTGCTAATTCGTCTCTTTCCTCCTTTGCGCTCTTGCCATCTCCACCTTGTATGCCACGCTCACACAGCAGTACCGTTTTCCATCTGTTGTGCAACCCCCTCTCCCTCTCCACCGGTGCTCGTGTGGTGCCTCCTCTTTCCGTCCTTCTGTACTCGCACTCAGATGTCGCTGCGGGTTGGTCGATCGTACCTTGGCAGCTGTCGCGCCTTGGCAGGGGCCCTGCACGTCAGCCAAGCGTGGCGCATGCGCTTCGACAAGGCTGCACCACCACCACCACCGCCGCCGGAGGAGACGGCCTCCACACCTACGAGCTCATCCAGCACCACGTCGGCGCCGCCACGTGTGTCATACCGCACACTACCCTCGAGCATGTACCCCAAGGAGGTCAGCTCGGATTCACACCCTTTCCGCTGCCGAAACACGACGCATCCATGGGCTTTGGACCGCTGCGCTTGCGCAACGTGCCGGACATCGAAGAAGCTCGAGCACGTATGGCGAAGGCAGCGCAAAGCTCGCCACGAGGAAACGTGTCCACGCAGCTCAAGGAGGAGGACAGCAACGGCGCCGAAGCGGTGTCTGCCTTGTGGGAAGAGCTGGGCGGCGAAACCACGGTGACATCAGTTGGTGTTGCCGCAACTCCGGCGCTAGCCTCGTCGCCAGAAGCACTAGAAGTGTTGCCACGTCCGTCGGATCCGCAGGGTGAGGACCTGGGCGGCTATCACGTCCACCGGCATTTTCCACTGATCGATGTGCTGGAGTGCGATCGAAGCGTAAACGACCTTCTCGCGCAGTTTTGGAACCGCCCCCAGCGCGAGGCGAGGGCGGCGACAGTGCTCGACTTCGCCGCAACCCTGCAGCGGCGCAGCAACGACGAGCTCACACGCGTCCTCTATGAACTGAGTTCCCTCTTTGAGTGGGATGGCAATGGGCTTCAGTTTATTGCCGCCAAAGTGGTCAAGTACGGTCGCAGTTACACCGTGTCGAGTGAGTTGACCAAAGCGTTTGTCCACTTGGTGGACGGGATGACAGTGACGTTCGTCGAGGAGCAGCCGCATCGCTTGGCGGAGTCCCCGGCGCTACTGGTGCAGGTGCTTCACTTTCTGGCACTCATAAAGATCCTGGAGCCGAACAAGTGGTACACGCTGAACCCTAACGCACCGCAGAATCGTGCCGACTATATGCACCCGCGCGGCGTGAATCGGACGTGTGCTCACGTGATGACGGGCCGTGTGTTGCTCGAATTTATTGAAGACATGGTCATGAGTGGACACGACTTGAAGGGCGAGGATGGCATCCATGAGCAGCAGGAAGGCCGGGTGCACTCTCACCTACCGCAGCACACGACATACCGTTTCACCGAGGGATGGTCGGTAAACGACATCCTTGATGTCTTGGCGGGGTTCTCGGGTATCATGCCCGATGGCAAGGCGCTGTCACCCGTCGTATGTGCACTGCTGGATGAGCTGTGGATGCGTTGGTCTAAGGTGGACTTTGTGTTGACCGGGCCTGAGCAGGCGGTGCAACTGGAGCGTTTGTACATGATGCTGCAGGTGATGGACATACAGCGCGACGCCGTGCTGGATGCGCTGCTGGGTGGGCAGCTTAGGGCCCATGACGCGGCACGCTCCACACCAACGTCGCCAGCGCTGTTTTGCGAGCGCGACGACACACCACCACTGGCGTTGGCGCCGGCACTCACGCGAACGCGCGGGCCTGACTTCTTTTCGGCTGTCTCGCGCGACAAGCGGACGGAGGTCAAGGAAGCCGCCTTGCAGCTTCTCGCGTCTAGCTTGGCGAAGGCGCGCGATGACGGCAATGCGGCGCTGCACCAGGCCCTCGTGGAGAGTGGTACGGAGCTTCTGCAGAGCTTGGCGTCTAAGGCAGCAGCGCTTCTGTTTGCGCAGAGGGAGCAGTTTGACGTGATGGCGCTGAGGGCGGTGCCGCACATGGCGGATGTGGCAGCGCGGCTCGTCGAGCAGCGCACTGAGGCTCCGTTCTTCCCGCTTACTGCGTCCGCAGGCGGTCTTCCTGACACTGCTGCCGTGCTTGCCCACCTTAGTTTGCATCCTACACCGTACCTAGGTTTCTGCAAGGGTCGTCGTGTCCACCCGGTGCGAACCTTGGTGTCAAACCTGGACCACGTAGCAGCAGTAGAGAACGTCTTCCTGCTGCACTCTAGCGGCGTTTTGAAGTGCGTGGACGCCCTTGTTGCCGTCGCCCGGCGTCTGCGCAGTGGCAAGGATGCGCTGATCGTCACCGCCAGCTGTCTGCGGGCGCTGCAAGTGGCTGCCCAGTACGGAGCGACAGAGAAGCGCCGTGCGACGGCTGACCGTGCGCTGGACATTGTGTCGTATGAACTGGAGGCAGGCCGTGCCATCCTCACGCCAGTCACCGACGAGCTGTACCTGCACGACGCCGGCACCTACTGTGATGAGGACCTCATGCTGTGGACTCTGGCCGCCTATTTGGCGCGAGACGTACCCCTTGTGAAGGTACATACGATTATGAGTAGCCGGAGCGCCGCACGAAACCCCCAGCACACACTGCACGGTGAGCACAGCCCTCTTACATCGACAGATGACCTGTACAATAAGTCAACACCGCTCCTACGGTCGCTGCGAAGCAAGGAGCTGCGCGCTGTCACCCACCACCACGTCGTGCAGCGTCCGGTGCGAGATCGCCCGCAGACTCTCTACAATGTGAGCCCAATTCGTGCCCGCTTTGTGTACCGGCGAGACAAGGCAATGTTCGACAAGTACCATGTTACGGCGCGCAACCTAGCACCTGGGTTCAGCCAAGGTGCTCTGAACAGCGACCTACGTGCGCTTGGCTTCTACACACCCGACCATCCACAAGTTCCGTACACGCCTGTGTCCGAGTTGAAGTGTTGCCCAGTGCCTGCCACTTCGCCCGCCGTACAGTGAGGCAGCTTCTATCTTGGAGCCGTTGCCCTTCTATGCGCAGGGACGCGAGGAGAGGGGGGGCGGGGGAGGAGTTGCTAGGCCTGCCAGGGTGTCGTCTTCCAGTTTCGGCGATGCCAAGCCCTGTCACGAAGCTGTGTGGGTCTTTGGTACGGATACCGCTCTCTGCGCCGCTCCTGTTTCGTGGTATTGGTTGCTATTGCGTTGTATCCCCGGAAAGGGACGCTGTTCATCACACAGTAAGCCTAACAAGCACATGAGAAGCCAACAAACACCGTATGGCGCAAATGCAGCTGGCTATCCGCTACAGGGTCAAGCGGCGGAGAAGGGGGTGAGCTGCAGTGTTCATGCGATGTGCCAGTGGTTTTTGCCTTCCTATACCGCCAAATCGCGTGTAGGTGTGGAGCTTTTCTTCGTGACATGCCGGTATCACGGCCGCCGCTGCTTTCCCTCGCTGACAGTTACTTCTGTCCTTTCGCGTAAGGCGAGCGAGCGTGTGTGTATAGGGGGCGGGCAGGGATGGGGAGGAGGCGGCGGCAGTGGTCGAAGCCCAGCATAGATGCCGACTGACAAGTGCATGGATTCTGAACTCGCTTCGAATTCATCGCGGTACTTCTGCTTGCTCTCCTTTCCGTCGCGTGTTGCTTCAACTGAGGACACATACGCACACGCGCATCGCCCCCACATTGGCACATACACACTGACTGGCTCTTTTGTGTGTTTGTGTGTTTTTTTTTTCGCCTGGCGTTTCGCTCTTCTCAACTTCAATAATTAAGCAAGACAAGAACCAAAACGTCAGGCGTGTAATTCGGCTTCTGCTGTCTCCTCTTTCCCTTTGGCAGCCACAGGCATGCACAGTCCCGCGAGGTACCTCAGCTTACCCACATATGGCCTCCTTGACCCTCTGCGCTTTCTCCCTCACATTCTTGTCGTGCGTTCTGATTACCACAGCATGACGTCCGCTTCTCCCCCAAACCCGCAGACTTTTCGAAATTTTCTCTCTGGCTATTCACCTTTGTCCTCGTTGGATTAAAAGGTCCGTGCACTTCTGCTTGTTTCCCCTGCACGCACGCGCGCTTTTTCTCTACTCGATCCACTTTACTAAGAAAATGTTCTCGCAAGCGAAGCAGGACTCGCTGTTCTCCCTCAGCAGAGGTCCGAGCGGCATCGTGGCTAATGATAAGACGAGGAACAAGCCACTCACGCAAGCAGAGAAGTACGAGCAGGCGCTTGTCACGGCAAAAGTGTTTCTGGAGGACAGTCACGCACGCATGGCGAAGTCCATGGACAGGTACAACGCCGTTCTGAACAGCAACTACTGGTTCTATGGGTACTTCGGTGGCAACATGGTGGCGACCATGGCGGCCTGTTTGGCGTTGGGCAACCGCTGGCCCTTTTTTAGGGCCTACAGCGGCTGGATCTCAGTCTTTGGCGGCTACTTTGGCGGCAAGGCGTGTCTTGGCGCTCACTCGAGCGTGCTGCTCGGTGGCGTCGTGACACAACTGAATCACGAGATCGAAGAGGCGAAGCGGATGGATGAGCAGACGGGCCACATCGTGCCCGACTACCTGCGCGAGGCGGACAGGCTAACTCAGGTGAAGTATGAGCTGATGCCGACACTGCCAGAGGCGGTCGAGGCACGTGCCCATCACACAGAGCGCACCCTCGACGACCGTGCCAACGCACTAATTGAGGCGTATATGAAGCGCAAGGAGGCCCTCGAAAGGAAGTAGTGACGTGAGGGTGGGGGCTGTAACGGAGCCAGGGAGCACGGCACAGTTGAAGCGCAGAAGGCGAGAGGTGGAACGATGCTGCTGCTTGTTGTTTGGCTTGGTCGACATCTGCGCCTACTGTTGTTACCTCCACCCCGACTCCTCCTTCAAGGGTACGCCCATACATCCAAAAGAGGAGCGGTGCTTTTCTCTTTGAATTTCCTCATTGCTCCGTTGCTGTGCGGTGCTTCTCTTGCCTGATCAAGAGACCAACGCCTGCGTGGGTGACTTGGGGCCCAGGCAGGCAATGCGTGCTTCTCACACATCATTTTTCGTTTTCGCGTGCGCGTCGGAAACTGCAGGAGGGAGGGGAGGGGAGGGGGGGGGGGAAGGGCAACGTAGAAAGCAGCGAAAGGTGACCCATGAACAATTTTGCCACCCTGTCCGGGTCACTTTTGACCCCACCAGTAACGTTGCTGCTGCACACCACAGCATCCTTGTCGTTAGGCGCAGGAGGGCGGCGCTTTCAGGGAAGTCCTCTCGCGGTACTAGCATTGTAAGAAGGAATTCTCTTGACCTGGCAGCTACGCGGGCACACCCATGCCTCCTCTCCATCCACCGCTGCTTCTTCTCGTAGCCCCTCTGCATTCGCTTTTTGTGCGATGTGGGCTCCAACCAAACCAAGGAAGAACTTCCCCCAAAAGTATACTCGCTCACTACACAAAAGCTGCCAACCATCTCGGCAAAGAGAAGCGTAGCCGTGACTGAGAAAGCGGCTGCCGTGGCTGCCTGCGTTATTGTTGTCGTTTTCCATGTCGTCTCTCGTGCGAACAGAGCTCAATGCCTCACTCCTGTCATCCTCTTTGTTTTCCCTCGCTTTCCTTCTAGAGGATCGTCAACATCGCTAGCGCTGCGGTTTTATGTCGAGGTCCATCACCAAGGGGCAGCAGCGCACCACTGACGTGGTCAGTGGTGCTCGAAATGGATTAACTAGCGGCGGCACCGGCGGTGGCGATGGTGCGACCAGTTTCTCGAAATCTAAAGCAACGGCCATCTTCACCAAGGGGCAGTTCTACACAGCCGAGGAGCTGCTACCGTACATCAGCGAGGAGGAGAAGACGAGCCTGAAGCAGGAGGTGCTCAATAGCATCAACACCGAGCTGCTGCTCAACACAGATCTTGAGGTGACTGTGCCACGTCTGCTGAGGTCGTGCCAGAACGAGTCACGTGAGCTTCGGCGCGCTATGAACTCCATCGCCTTCTCCCAAATTGTGGAGGCCCAGCGCGCACTGCAGATCGTGAAGAACAACTACGGTAAGGTGCAGGAGCTGCGGGAACTGTTTCTCAAACAGGGCGACCTAATTCAAGGCCTCGGTGCCGACACGCTCAGCTACAAGCACCTGCGCCAGTTGCACTGCTTGCGCGACAACGTCAGCTCCGTTATTACATGGTCGGAGGCGCTTAAGGAAGTGCGCTACGGAAATCTGTACGTACTGGTGGAGCAGCAGTTATTTAGATCCATGTACGACCGACTGCGAGAACTGCAGCTGATCCGCCGCACAGTTATCACAAAGGCTGGTGCGGGCTACCGCAGCTTCCAGGCAGTGTTCGAGCCGTACTTTGACAAGCTAGACGTGATCTTGTCCATGTTTGTGAATGAAGTCTACAGGTTCCTGCGTGAGGACGCGATGCTGATTGCAATTCAGAAGGCACTTGAGGATGACCCGTCCGATGGTGCCTTACACAGTGGCATGAGCTTCGCTGGTGGCGGCGCGAGTAATGGCAACGACGAGACACCAGAGCCGTTCGAGTCCCTGCGCCAGTGCATCGCCATCTGCAGCGATGAAATTGAGAGCCCTGTCTTGAACTTTGGTAGCGACGGCGTAGAGACGGAGTCGCAGATAAACGTGGACGCCGTCTACTCAGCTGTGGCGAAGGGCATTGCCCAGCTGTGGGAGGAGCAGATCATGCAGGATGTGACGGACCCTTTCGGCCAGATCTCTCTCTATCTGGAGCAAATCAAGAAGGTGGAGCCACTGATCGGTGCCTTCGAGCTCACGCTGTTCCCACTCTCCACTAAACTTCCAGTTTTCAGCCTCGTCGTGCAAGCTGTGCATGCCGAGGTGATGAATGTGATGCACGGCTTTGCGAACTCAGGCACCGAGCTCGAGGCCAATGACCTCATCGAGGCGTCACTTTTTATTCAGTGGTATCAGGAGATGATGGGGACAAACAGCTACGCCCAGTACGTCGACCTCTCCGCGACTGAGGAAATGTCGGCGTCCTTCATGACAGCGGCTGTTGGGGGCTTGTCGGCGCACTTGACGCGACTCTGCCGCGCGTGTGCCATAACAGTGTGCAGCGACCCGAAAGGCCCCACTATTCTTCCCTCTGGCCTCCCGATTACGACCGGACCGGTGGATGTGTTCAGTGTGTTGCAGCAGTCTCTGGGTGGACTCAGCACCGCTATTGATGTGACTGTTATGCGACGAATCGGCAAGGCGTGCGCCGACTCTATCTCCGCCTACCTTGACGAGTGCAAACAGCGCAGCGACTTTGACTACTGGGAGGACGACAACAACTCGCTTCCGAGCCCGCAGCCGGCTGAGGAGTGGCAGCAGCGACGCATGCTTTTCCTCTACGCCTTCTGCAACGACTGCAGTACTATTGAAAGCAATCTCGACACGGTTGAGCTCAAGTTCGCGTCGTGCTGGGACTATGACAACTCCGGCGGCAGCGATGACCATGGTGACAGCAAGTCTGCGGGGTCTGGCGGTGACGATGGGGACACCTCCTCTACGCCCTTCCAGAAGGTGCAGAATGCGCTGCTGGAAGACGCGTTCTACTACTTGGATGAGATTGCCGCGCAGGTGGAGCGGATTGTGGATGGTCAGTGGGTGAAGGTGTTCCGATCGGATGAGTGGTACGCCGATGCAACAAACCCGGTGCAGCTCATCGTCAACACCGAAGCGGAGTACATTGACGAGGAGTTTGTGATAATGCTACAGGAACAGCGCTCTCGCAAGCTCACGCGGCAGATGCTTATTCGCAATGTTGTGAAGTACATCAACAGCCTCGTCGAGTTCCTGGCCGACGTGATTCGAAACCCAAAGAAAAACACAGTGAGCAGTTGGCTCGCCTTTGTGGACGCCGTGCAACGTGACATTGACATCTCCATCACCATGTGGAGTGAGCACATGTCGGACCAGCAAGGCCGGCTACTCGACCTCGCACGCCGCGCGCTGGATGTGATGAAGCAGCTGCTCTCCGTAAAAAGGCCGGTCGACTTTGGCTATCTCCTGCAGGACAAGCTGCTCGACGACTTCGGTGACTGCCCAACGTTTGTCATCCGCTTCTGCTTTGAGGCGCGCAGTCAGGAAATCGACTACGAAACCCGTGAGCGGCTCATGGCCGTTTGGGAGGAGCGGACCACCTACCAGAAGCGCGACAAGAAGGATATGCCTACTGTGGGCTGGAGTCAAGCGCCATCGTTCCTCGGTAACGTTGACCGCTCCCTCGCAGAGCTTGATAAGCCATCCGGTTTCTTCGGTCGAAGCGCCAAGAAGAAGCGTGCTGCGGAGCAGCAGCAGAAGGCGATGCAGGAAAAGAGTGCGAAACGGGCGGCCCGCCAGGCTCGCCGTGTCGCAGACACTGCTGCGACGAAGCTAATTGTGCCGATGACAAATCCCAAAGCCAACTCCGGCGCTGTGGAGGTTGTCTCCCTGTCGGATATCTTGAAGTGAGTAGATGTGTGGTCCGCGGCAGACGGTGGCGACAGGAGGAGGAAGGCGAGCGCCACAGTACCACTCCTTCAACCGCTTGCCACCCGCGCTATTGCCGCTACCCCACTTTACACTTTTTCTTCTCTCCCTCGTTGCTCCCATACGAATGGATGTCATCGTGCCCCCCCCCCCTCCACACACACACACACACAACACTGGTGTCCTGCTGTCTGCTGCACCTGCCTCGCCTTACATGCTCTTCTGTCATTTGTGTGCGTGGTTGTTTTCACTCTCTGTGGTAGATCGTCCCCCTATCTCACATTCTGTGCTCAACTCGCCGCTTTCCCATCTCCGCCGCTGCGGCTGTCGTTTGTTGTTCTCCCGTTACCGTCACTCATCGCTTCACAGTGCCATTCCCTTGCTCTCATCTCTCTTGTGCACCCAGACGTCTGTCTTGTGTGTCTTTACTGCTGTACAACTTCCTTTCATGCTGACCTCGCTTGTGCCTCTCCTCTTCCGTTGTTTCCTCTGTCCCGCCCCCCGCGGGGTATTCGCGTTGTGGGCTCATTCATGTGTGGGGTTGTGCCGCGTCTCGGTATGTCTGGGGCTCTTTGACAACTGCGTGATTTTTGGTGTCGCGTTATAGCGCCTCTTGACTGTTTCCCCCTTCCCTTCCCTTCCCCTTCCCTCAATCCCTCTTTCCCCCCTCCACCTGTTGAGCTGCTTTCTACCCCATTGAACGTAAACACACTGAGTACACGTACACGCCTGAACGTTGATCTCAGGATGAGTTAGGAACCCCACTGGCTCGCTCACTAGTCAGTGGAGTGTGTGACCGTCTTGCACTAGTGCAGGGAGAGGGGGAGATGTTAGCGCACACACCCAAACACATGTTGAGCGAGAAGCCAGCGTGGGTCTGTCACGTACCACCCCTCTGGCAGCGACAAGAATGCATGCTTGTGTTTCATGCCAGCAACGCGGCCCTACAGACTTCTTCGTGGCGTGAGGTGACACTGTTGCTCTCTCCGCACGCATGTGCGTCTGCTGAGACCGTCAAGTGTCGTGACATCGTTTTCCTCTTCCCATATGACAGCCTTCTCCTCCTCCCTCCTCCCTCCTCCCTCACTATTTCCCCTCCCTCCTTCCTCCCTCCTCCTCCCTTTCCCTTACTGAGGGCGACTGGCGCTTCTCCTGCATCCCGGCCTTTCATTCTTTGCTTTCTTTCGTGGTTGTGCTACTTGCCACAAGTATGGCGTACGCTGTGCACGCTATTAAATCCTTTCTCTCTCTCTGCCCAGCACCACCTCGAGCCAAACGCATTCGCCCCGCCTAGCAGAGACATATGCGTACCAGGCGCACCTTATCGGTTCACTCCACCGGCTTCGTGGTGTAGAGACACACACGCCCATCCTGACCCCCTCCACAGAGGACATGCTGGCGGGAGCTCAGCTACGCACGCCGCCGTACCTCGTGGATGTGGCGGCGAACCTGACCGACGGTGTCTTTCGCGGGCTGGACTGGAAGGGCAACCGCCTTCGCGATGACGACTTTGACAACGTTTTGGCCCGCGCGCAGGAGAGCCATGTTCAGCAGATCATTATCACTGGCACCAGCCTCGCCCAGAGCGTCAAGGCCATCGAGCTGTGTCGACGGTACCCCGACCGGCGGTTGCTCTGCACTGTCGGAGTGCACCCGGCGCACTGTGGTGAGTTTCTCCGTCCTCTGGACCTCAACGAGATTCGAAGCGTCGCTGAAAGCGACACATCGATGGTGGCGGCACACCACGAGAAGTCAGCCGCCGCGCCAACGGCGGAGCAGGAGGAGGTGTGGGCACAGGAGCGCCTAGATTACTTGGTGAATCTGGTGAATAAGAACCGCGACGTGGTTGTGGCGGTAGGCGAGATGGGCATCGACTACGCGGAGCTCGCCTGCTGCCCGCGCGAGGTGCAGGAGAAGTACTTTGCACGTCAGCTCACCGCGTTTGCTCCGCTGCAGCTGCCGTTCCTCTTCCACTCACGCGGGTGCGGCATGTCGTTTGTGCATCAACTGAAAGACATATGCGCACGTATCGCCGCTGATGCAGCCGCGACTGGGGCAGTGCCGGATATTCAAGGCCCCCCCTCACCATCGGTCCATGCGCAGTTACGCGGCGTCGTGCACAGCTTTAATGGCACACTGGAGGAGCAGGAGGCACTGCTGTTGATGGGGCTGTACTTGAGCGTGAACTGCAGCGCCTTCCGAGAGGCCTCCCTGGCAGCGCAGGTGACTTCGATTCCACTGGATCGTCTGATGTTCGAGACGGACGCACCATGGTGCGACATGCGGTGGAAGGACTACGGCGCGCAGTTTGTGCGGACCATCTTCAAGACGACCAAGCGCAATAAGCCGTTTGTGATGGGGACGTGTCTGGAGCGGCGCAACGAACCTTGCCATCTCGTCCAGGTCATGGAGGAGTATCTCGGCTGCGCGAAGGCGTGCGCCACCGGACCTGAGGATCCGTTGTCGAGGATGGATGAGGCGACTCTGGTCGCTGCTGTGTATGAGAACTGCAAGCGTCTCTTCCACCTGTGACTTTGCGAGTCCATGACAGCCAAGATGAACGCGCCCTTACGTGTGTCTCTCTGTACGTCTATTTTAATTTTTTGGTGGCTGATGCGCCACCACCGCAGTGCTCTCTCATTCTCTCCTTCATCGCACGGATCTCTGCTGGCGTGTGTGCATTTGTGTTCTCTGCTCGCCGCTCGCTCACTTGTTCAAGTGCAGCGCGATCAAAGCTGGAAAGAAGACAGCACCCAGTCCGATCGAGTCGCAGAGGGTAGCAGTGACCCCGCGAGGGAGGGAGTGGATGAACGCGCGCTCGTCTGATACGCCACCCAGACCCCATCGAGTGTATGGGTGACTGCTTAAGGTTACTGTCTGCGGAAAGTGACCCAGGTCGAACGGTTGTGCTTCATGACCAGGCAAGCCTTGAAGAGAGGGAAACAGTGCCAAACGCAAAGCGTACCTGCAAGTGCAGATTGCCACTGACTACGTACTGCAGACTCCTATTGCCGCACATATGTAGGAGTGGCAAGAGGGCGCCTACAGGCTTCTCCAATGCATGCATCGAAACATTCGCCGACGCTATAGCTACCTACCGTCTTCTTTGCTCTCTTGGAAGAGGAGAATTACCACCTCGCATCGGGGTCGCATTGCCACACCAGCTTGGCTGACCGGCGTGTGTCACCAAAACCTCTCTACAAGATACCAGGGGACTGAAGAGGGAAGGCGGCGACGGCTGTATCCTCGTTTTCACATTTTCTCTCTTGCACCCTTTCATCGAGAAGGCCCATGGGTGGCGTGACACACGCCACCCGCCTCCCTCCTTTACCTGCAAAGCCAGACATCTGCACACACCCCATCCTACTCGTCCTGTTGTCTCTTCTCACTTCTCGCTCCCCATTCAATGAAGTGTGATCCAAAAGAGGACAAGGAGGCGGAGGTAGGAGGAAGTCGCCCCGGTTCCACTGACCACCTCAGGATTGCGACCACTACTTTACCCAAGCGGCGCCGGCTGGTCAAGGGCTCCGAGGTCGGACTGCCGCTTCACGCGTCTGTCATCGAGGAAACGTGCGAAGTGGAAGAGGTACACACAGTGCTTGTGCGCTTTCCTTGCTTTGACTTCTTCCGCCATGTACGCGTCTGCGAGCGCACTCGAGACCCGCGACCCGTTAAATCCAGCGATGCTGTCAAGGGCTCGGCGACTCCTGCACGCGAGTTCCCAGACGTCGTTATCTGTGATGGTGGTGCGCCTCCGATCACCTCGTCGCACGGCGTTGCCGAGGCCGCCTTCGCACCCGAAGCCGCACTCTTTATACCAGGGACGCTCGAGACGGACACGCCGCAGCTCTTGCTGAATGCCGGAACCCCATGTGAGATGCGATTCGAAGGGCAGTGGACTGAGGTGATTGGCGAAGGCGCCTCCATAACAAATCGCGCCATTGTGCATGTCAGCACCAAGACGACAGGAACTGCCGTGCCACCTGCGGCGCTCTCCCTGAGTTCTTCCGCAGTAGTGAGCGACGCAGCGAAGTCTCCCGAGCCTGCCTGCCTCAATGTCGAGTCGTTGCCTGCTTCTTCATCTCAGGCAACGACGACGCCTGCTCAGCCGATTGCGAGTTTACTGACGCACACGCTTGCTGGTGTCACCGCCGACGAGGAGCGTCGTCAGCGAGAGGAGCAGCGGAAGGGTTGGACCTACGATCGCATCGACGTGCCCTCGGCCGTCCTCGTCATGCATCGCGTGCGCTAGGACAACACGTACGCCGCACAGAGCTGATTTGGTGCAGGTGGAGCGAGAGGGGTACAGCGCCGACATGGATGCTGATCCGTCGAGGTATCCTTGAGCTGATCCCCATGCACATGCAGTACCGAGGACAGCCAAGCGAGACACGAACTGAGAAACAAATAATGCCGTGTTGCGCCCCTGGCACACAGTTGGTACTCGCAAGTCCCACGGCAGTGATGCGCCTTTGCTCGTTTGGTAACGCCTTTTCTCTGTGTTCACTCGCTGCCGTAGGGCCCGAGAGTTGAACGTCACTGTACCCCGGCTGTCCCAGGCCTCTCTCTGTCTCATAGTACAAAGTAGTCACAGACACACGTCTCAGTCCAATAAGCTGATTCACTCATCTGAGCACATTTCCCCCTGTCGTCAACTCCACCAATCCACTTCAAAGGCTGCCTCACAGCAGCTCCCACTATGCTGATGACTACCCGGTGTCTCCCTCAGGGTGACACAGGTCTCCCCCTCTCCACAGACACCAGTAGGCAGTGAGAATGCGGGTGGGGTGCGCACCAGTGACGCTGGCACTCTGGCCTCGCTACGTCGTGGGTGCATGACCCTGTCGCCACCAGAGGTGGCTCGGCGCAGTGCCGGGGGAGGGGGGTGTGCTGCGTGGCTACCCCCGAGAGCGGGGGAGGGAGGGGTGGAGGTACTGAGCCCTGGGGTGTTGCCCTGTGATGAGGTGTCGTCCCGTATGACGTGACGTGTGTGATGTGGAATCGCAAAGGTGGCACTGTGTTCTGTTGGCAGTGGACATGCTGCGCTGTGTCGAGGGCTGTGGGTGAGAGGAGCGCCGATACGGGGCAATCTTGACCAACAAAAGCGAACGTCTGTAGTGCATCCCCAACTGCGTTCAGCGCATTCTTGTCTTGCTTGTCGCAGGATGTCGTTCCTTCATTCTGCTACTGCTGCGGCTCATCTCGGCTCTACTCGTTGTCGCTCTCGCTCTGAACACTCTACAAATTCTCACCGGCACAGGCCTGTGGGTGCACACACCAACTTTCTCCGCTACTTTTTCCCCATACGTGAAAAAAGGGTAGGCGGGCAACAAATCAGCAGCGCCCAAGGGGGGCACTTGGCGAGTCTTCCAAAGACACACGGCGTGGCGACTGCACCCCCCCGGTGCAATTTGATGCCGTGCGTGTGTGGGCGCCCCCCCACCCTCTTCCCTCCTCCCCCATACCGTCACAAACGTCTGTTGCTGCGACAGACGCGACAAACGCCCTTTTTTTTCGCGCCAACGTGCACAAGCCCTTTTGCACAACGGCTCCAAATCAATGCCCCACTGATCCCCCAACAACGGAGGCTCCCTATGGGACACCCGAGTAGGACCCCCCCCTCCCCTGCTTCTCCCGCCGTCCTCTTTCCCCTAATCCGCACGCGCTAGCAGACAACAGGGAGAGTGGCGGAGGACGCTGGCGTTGCGTACATGTGCCGTTCTTCCTGTTTTCTTTCGGAACTAACGCTGCAGTGCGAAAAGGTCTCCGCTCTCCATGCATGACAACACACTCACTGACGGCTTGCTGGCTTTGTTTTTTTTTTCCTTCGCCGTTGCTGTTTGTTCTTCCTCCAGGTGGGTGGCCTCGCGTAGGGGTTTTCGGTCTTTTGTATTCTCATTCCCGACTCACTTCCCTCACCCTTGAGCAGTGGTCACTCTCCCCTTCTCTCCCTCCCCACTTCTAGCGCTGGAATCTTTCCCCTCTGTGCGCTATGTTTATGTAGTCAACTTATCTCTCTCGTGTGTACACCACATTCTGCGCTGTTTCCTCTTTGTTCACCTCTTTCCCTCCACCCCCGCCCCTCAGCAAACCATCACTAGAGACATGAGGTCAATTTAGCCCTTTATGCCTTCTTTACTCGACTGATCGCTTCTATTGAGTGGCACAGCGGGTTATTCCATCGCCTTTTCTCCCACTTTTTTCTTTCCTTTCGTTTGAAATTCACGTTCAGGCTTACGCGTGCGTTCGTCTTCGCTCTCTGTCCTTTCTGTGGAAGTGCACGTGTGTTTGCTGGTCTTGCTCGGGGGGGGGGTAACTCGTTATTTGCGTGTGGGCAGTCGACGTCTTGACAAGATGTGGAGGGAAGGGTGTAACGCCCTTTCACTGCCTCATTGGGCATTGTGTGGGGTGAGGGACGTCATACGACGGCTGCTGCGCACCACAGTGTGGGGCCATCGACACAAAATCGAAATAAACGTTTCTTTTTGTTTTCGAATTTGTGTTTTTCTGCCCATCCAAGTGCGCCCTTCACTGCCTCGTAGGTGCGCTTAAGCGCAGTTCAGCACGTCTTGACACTACCCCCTTCTGCACGCCGCCTCTCTTCTTCTTTTCTGCGTGGACTCGCGCGGTGGTATTCTCGTTTCGCCTATAGTTTCCTATCAATTTTTCTGTCTGCTGTGAGCACCTGGCCGACGTTGTGAATTTTTACTTCTGGCTTTCTACTAGCCTTTCTCTCCCTCTACGCACGTCCGCTTGCTCGTCGTTCTGTTCTCGTAAGCTTTGACTCGCTTTGTGTTTTTTCTTTTCCGAGCCGTCTCTGCGCTCTAGCCTCACACATCTGTGTAAAGATTGCTTTGGTCTTCCTGCTGCAGAGTGAGCTAAGCAGTTTTCCGTCCCCTCGCTTCAGCGCAGCTTTCCATAACGAACATAATGTACGCATCAACGAACCAACTATCTCCACCTTCCCACACTACGACATTGCCCGCCGCTGCGGAGGGCCACGCGGACGTGCTTACGGTAGACGGGACGCTGCGGTGCATTGGCGACAAGACGCACCTGAAGCAGAGGTACGGGACGGGGTTCGAGGTGGCGCTGCACGTGGCGGACGAGTCGCCGGAGGTGATGGCTGGGGTGGAGCAGTTCTTCAAGGAGGAGTTCCCGTCGAGCGAGCTGACAGAGGCGCGCGCGAAGCGCTTCACGTACCAGCTGCCGAGCACTGTGCGCCTGTCGAGCGTGTTCACTGCGCTGGAGCAGCAGAAGGAGAGACTGCAGATCCGCGACTACAAGGTGGCGCAGACGTCCATTGAGCAGGTGTTCATGCGCATCAGCGAGGAGGCGGAGCAGGAGCGCATGCAGCTCAAGAAAAAAAGCAGCTGTGACTGTGCCAGGGCTTCCTTACCGAACGGGAAAGGTGGCCACGTTAGTGCACGGGAGGTCTACGTCCAAACTGCTGCATTTACGATGAAAGTGATTCGACTCTCTTTTCCTCGTATGTGTGATGGGTGTGGTTGCACGTCTCCTTACTGTTGGACAGTACCTTTGAGGAGTGCAGAGTGGATGTTCATGCTCGTCTAGCTGGAGATATTGCATTGGCGATCATTTTCTAGGGGCCATGGAAAGCGTAGGAGGTGCGCGCACCCACACAGGAGTAACACCCATCGTTCTCTCTTATTCTGTCCATTTGGTCGTTAGCCTGAAAAAGACGCCTCCTACGCGACTCTTCTTCTCGCCACTTCGCTTTCCGTTTCAACTCAGAGACCGCACACCCACACGCACTCGCGCAGAGGACACCGCAGTGTTTTCTCTTGTCCGGGTGACTTCGGTATTTCCCCCCTTCTCCAAAAGAGGAGTCGTAGTGGTGGTGAGTCGATGGCGCTGCTTCTGTGCGTGTCTTCCCCGTTGCAACTCTTCGCTTTGCTGCTTGTGCCCAGGTACGAACCAAGACGAAACCAAAATAGGGCCCACGATGTTCACGCTCGCTGCGGTGGTCATTGTCCTGTTCTCGCCAGCCTCAGTCTTCCCTTCACCATATTGCGAAGTAGGAAAAGAAACGAGTAGTCGGAGACAACAATCATAATGGCCTTCCCCCCTCCTTCCTGAGCCCTCCACACATACACGCGTACGAAGCGCAATGCGATGCCGCTTTAGCCGCGGCACTTTTTCTTTATTGGGCGGGGCGGGAGATTTTCTCCTCGTGGGCGCCTTGTTGACGGTTCATTCTCCCCGCCTGTGCTGTCTTACCCCTCCCTCTCCCCCTCTCTTCCACTTTCTGCTTTTTTTTTTTTAGATCTCGATGCGCGTCGCGTATCAGCTGAGATGGCCGCTGATACCTTTGAGTGCCTATGTGCAGCGGAGTGTCTCTCTGCGTGTGTCTGTGCTTAGCACCTCTGCTTTCATTTCCACTTCGGTATCTCGACTTGTAATGCAGTGTATGGGTTCGACATCCTCCTCCTCTACTCCCCCCCGCCCCGCCGCCCTCCCTCAATTTCGCTCGCTGTATCTTCTCTCTTTCCTCTCTTCTTTACACAAGGAGGCGGCGACAGCCCCCCTTTCTACGCCTCTCTCTATCCATATTTCCCCATGTTCTGTCCTCCTCTCTCTCTACGACCCACACTCAGACGGACACACTTCTGTTATGGTTCCTGTCAGTAGACACCCTCAGCTGATAGTCAGGAGAAAGGAAAGTGCAGGAGGCGCTCCGCCAAAATTCGAAAAGAGGGACACCAAGAGACCACTAAGCAGCGACAAGTTGAAAGTGACTCCCCCTCCCCCGTCCCACGTACCTAGTGGGTTCCCATGATGGGCACATGTATTTGCCGTGGCCTTCCTTGAGAAGTGTGCGTGGGCTTCGTGAGAGCGGGTACCTGCGTCAGAAGGGGGACTGGATGTGGTATCCGCACTCCTATTACTCTCGAAACGCCAGGTCGGCAGGGGATTCCGAACACGTAGGTGTTTGTGTGAACACGAGCAGGCGCATGTTCGCTTTAGGAGGCGCTGACGTCTGGGGTTGCTCAGTGCACCTCTCCACGTTTTGTAGCGATCCCTCGAGACCCCGAGCGCTACTTACGGGTTCCGCCGTCGATGTGTCCCATCTACTTCGTTCTCTTCTCACTCTCTACCTCTCGCTGTGAAGTTGCGTTCTCGCCACAACACCACACATACTCGCTGTATCTTAGTTACACGCCCGCCCATTCAGTTTGATTTCACTACCCACGCGCGTTTCTTTGCCCTCCTCCTGCCTGCCTACCTCCAGCAACTTTCAGCGCGCACTTGACGCAAATTAATTCGAGCCTGTCGATCACCACAGAGACTGGACTGCTTCCGTACTTGGGCGTGCGTGCGTGTGTTCCCTCATCGCCTTTCTTTCTTTTTCTCCACTCTACGGAATCACTGCGTTAGACTCCCCGCTAACTGCTCATTCCTCAGGCGCCACGTACCCTACAAAGAGGGACTGAGTGCGTGCACGTCTGTGTGTGGGTGTGCAGGACTAAGGCTGAGTAGCGCACCTCTACTTGTGTTTCATCCTCATTTTACACTCCTGTTTTCTTTCGTTTCTCTTCCTTTGCGGAACTTTCCCTTTGGGGTTCCCCTTTCGCTGGATTCGTTTTCGCTCCTCCCCCCTCCTTAAGCGTCGTCCCCTGTGTTGCAAGTGTGTTGCCGTGCGTGTGTGTTCCAGCTTTGAGCCTGTGCACATTCTTCAGCGCGCACCGTGTTCTTCCCCCTCCTCCCCTCCCCTCTTCTCCCTTTTTGGCGTGACGGTAGAAGGAGCTCCGGTGCACCACAAGTAACACGTGCCGCCGCTTCTCCGTGTGTTTGCTTCTGTTGAGTGCGCTTCACCGGTATTACCGTCCTTTTCATTGTTGTCGTCTCGCCTGTGTCTCGAGTCTCGGTCTTGCTCCGGCGTGTGTTTGTGTTCTTCTAGTCTCCCCCCTCCGCCGCCGATCTTCTCTTCTTCTCAGGGCGCCCGTTTTGTTTTGTTGTTTCGCTTACTTTTTCAGTTTCTCCCTTCCACGCCTCTTGTACAGCTCTACGGACTCGCGAATACCGTGCTTTCGTGTCCCTGTAATCTTCGGCACACCAGCGCATCCCTCTTCCACTCTTGCCCTGACCCTCAGTTCACCAGCCCTGCATCCCTCCACCTTCTTTCCGAGAACTAGCAGTGTGTGTCTGTCGCTTATGCTTGCACACGTCCTCTCCCTCTACCACATACTTTCTTGTGAGTTCGGCGAGGCCGAAGCGTCTGGCTGTGCAGAGTCGCTGCAAAAGTAACCGCGGAGGGGTCGTTCAGCGCACATGCTGCTGGTGCTGCGGCTTTATATCAACCCTGGAATTCACGAAATCAGCTTGACGTGCGAGCGCCTTCGCGTTTCCGCTGTACCCTAGCTTCCTCTACTAAAATGCTGGAAGTGCGGGAATTTCAGTTCACAAACCCTCTGCACATTGAGAAGGAAAGCGCCGACCTGGTTCCCTGTAGTATCCTCGAAGAGTGGGCTACTCCGTTGAGTCAAGCCTCAATTACATTGCCGTTGGCCGACAAGCTCTCTCTCTCCCCTACCTCAAAACAGACACCAAAGTCCCTCTTTCCACTTAACCAGCCAGGCGCACGATCCGAGGAGATCCTTTTCCGCCACAACCGCAAGGCCGCCGGCGAAGTAAAGCGCGGGGATTCTGTGGTAGAAGACGTGTTTTCTTCGATGAGTGCCGGGAGTTCAATGATTTTGCACTCTGGCGAGCACATAGCACAAGCCGCACCGCTGCACAAAGGGGAAGTGAGAATGGCTGCGTTCGGAGCCAGGGAAAACGCGTTGCCGCTCACTCTCGAAAATGGCGAGAACGACGTCGAGATGATTTCACCGGCTCAAGCGAATGGTGAATACAGTGTCTTTCACCGCAAGGCGGGCACTGCCAAAAGCAGCGGTTCCGCCAACAAACCGCTGCCACGCCGTGGTCGGGTTGGATGCTGTCAGCAACTCGGGCACACCATTCTGCGCGTGTTGATCCTGATGAAACGGGAGTGGTGCTCGACGCTGTGCGAGTTTCTTATCCCCATCCTCTTTGTTATCGGCACTGTTTTGCTGTGGGCCGTCTTCGGTACCACAGGGGATGACGAAGTTTTCTACTACTCTCCCGCAGGACCGGATAAGGTGTCCGCTATAGCCGCAAGCATTAATAGCTCCATGTGCTACAATGCGTCCTTGACAAGCAGCATCGCTGGCTTGACACCGTGTCTGGCGGGAAAAACATATTACTGCCCTCACGGCCTCGGCATCCCTATTGGCTTCTGCTACGATCCACCTCTCCAGAGTTCTGTATCAGAGCTCCTCCAAACCGTGCCAGTTTCCACATCGCCGATCTTGTCGCTGGACACACTCATCGCGTGCCAGTGGGTAACCATGGATGAATCGTGGAGGTTCTCAACGCCGTTCTCCTACGGCGGTCTACTGTACTTTGCGCCGAACACGCCGGAGGTGGTGTCGTTGGTGTCGTACATGCGGACCCAGTCGACGCTCTTTGATAACGTGTACGGCGGCACATTTGCGACGCCAGCGGAGGCTGCGTCACACGTCGCGTCGTTGACACAGAGCGACCCGCCGACGTGGGGCATTGTGGAGGTCGACAGCTACACGGCCGATATGTTCAGTGTGAAGATCAGGGTCAACTCATCAGCCCTGCCAGCGACGTCGGACAGCATCCTCAGCATGTACCTTGGCGGACTCGACACGACAACCAACTCGCCGTACATCTTCTCGGGCTACACAACGCTGCAGACGCTCGTGTACAATCACTACATCACGAGCGTGCTCGGCATATCGACCACGAACCCGCTGAGCTACACTCCCATGCCCACGAAGGCATACAACGCTAGCTCCTTCTTGTCGACCGGCGCCTCCCTGGCACCGCTCATTTTGGTGCTTGGGTTCCTCTATCCTGTTTCGCAGCTGACAAAGCGGATTGTGCTGGAGAAGGAGCTGCGCATTCGTGAGGCCATGCTCATCATGGGTCTCTCCGAGTGGACCATGTACCTTGCGTGGCTGGTGGTGTATGGTGTGTGGTACACTGCGGTGTCCATCATCATCACGATCCTCCTGCACTTCACATACCTGCCCAATAGCAGTGCCGGCTACGTCTTCTTTATATTCTTGTTCTTCTCCTGGTCCACTATCACGCTGTCCGGCGCGATCGCAGCTATCTTCAGCAAAGCCCGTCTGGCGGCCATCGTCGCACCTCTGATCTACTTCGTGATGGCGATTCCGCTCTTTGCGATACAGCGCGCTGGCAGCGGTGCCAAGACGGGCATCATGATGCTGAGCCCAAGCGCACTCGCTGTCGGCTTCGGGCTGCTCTTCGAGCATGAGGTGCATGGCGGCGCAGGGGTTAGTGCGCTCGCCTATTTCCGTGACGAGCCGAAGCTGATTTTTGTCTTTGTGTTTCTCGCCCTGGACATCCTCGTGTACCTGCTGCTGATGCTTTACTTCGACTGCGTGATCCCAAAGGAGTGGGGGTCGACGAAGCACCCGCTGTTCATTATCGTCGACCCTGTGCGGTGGTGCTTCTACCGGCGCCGCGCGGACGACGTCTACAACGTTGAGGATGGGCGCGCGGCGGACGGCGTGTTCGAGGCGATGGACCCTACAGCGGAGGAGGCGGCGGCGGTGCGGATCTGCGGGCTGCGCAAGACGTTCAAACGCGGCGGCAAAACGTTCGCTGCGGTGAACAACCTGTACTGGTCGCTGAGCGAAGGCGAGATCTCCGTGCTGCTGGGGCACAACGGCGCAGGCAAGTCGACAACGATGAACCTGATGACTGGGATGCTGGAGGCTGACGGCGGCGACTGCTACGTGTACGGGCACTCGGTGCGTCACGAGCTGGGCGCTGTGCGGCAGGAAATTGGGCTGTGTCCGCAGCACAACATCCTGTGGCCACGGCTGACGGTGCGGGAGCACCTGGACTACTTCGCTGCGATCAAGGGGCTGAGGGGGTCTGAGAAGGAGGATGCGGTCCGGCGGCTGCTTGTTGCGGTGGACCTGGAGGACAAGGAGCACTACATGTCGAAGGCGCTGTCCGGTGGGCAGAAGCGGAAGCTGTCGGTCGCCATTGCGTTTGTTGGCGGGAGCCGGCTCTTGATCCTGGACGAGCCGACGGCTGGGATGGATGTTGGCGCGCGGCGCCACACTTGGGGGCTGCTGAAGGAGATGGCGCAGTGCCACACGATCCTGCTGACGACGCATTTCATGGACGAGGCCGACCTGCTTGGCGACACGGTTGCGATCATGAGCAAGGGGCGGCTGCAGTGTGCGGGGTCGAACATGTTCTTGAAGTCGAAGCTTGGCGTCGGGTTCGTGCTGACAATGTCTGTTGTGTCGCACGTGCGGCGTGGGCCGATCGAGAAGATGGTGCGGGCGCTCGTGCCTGCTGCGGAAAGCGTTGGAAGCGGCGCGGGCGAGGTTGCGTACCGGTTGCCGATGACATCGAAGCCTGCGTTTCCCGACCTGCTTGCTGCGGTGGAGGACGGCATCCCCGGTCTTGGGATCAACGCGTACTCGCTCTCGGCGACGACCCTGGAGGAGGTGTTCATCAAGATCGCGGAGGGCCTGGATGCGGAGTGCGACGCGGACGCGCTTGTGGTGGAAGGAATGACGGAGGCAACTGAGGCTGTGTGGGATGTGGAGATGGAGACAGGGCGGTGGGCGCGGTGGCGGCTGCAGTTCAGCGCGATGATGGTGAAGCGACTGTGGAACGCGCTGCGCGACCGGCGCACACAGTTCTTCCAGATCGTGTGCCCCGTCGCATGTGTGCTGCTCGCGATGCTGCTGACATTGGTGAAGCTGTTCAGAACACCGACGATCACGCTGAGCAGCGACGTGTACGGGGTGGCGGTGGACATCCCGCTTGCGAACTGCGATGGTGTGCTGGACGTGGTGACACCCTTCTCGCCGAACGCGCACATGGATATCTGGACGGACACGCCGAACGCCTCTGCCTTCTTGGCGAAGCTGAACATGACGTACAACACGCACGCGAACGAGCGCTACGGCGGCGTCTCGTGCGCGGTGGCGAGCGGCGGCGAGCTGTACCACAGTGTCTTCTACAACACAACGGCACTGCATGAGGTCGCCATCGAGACATCCAACGTCTTTGCCGCCTACCTTCACGCGGCAACTGGTCGACCTGACATAAGTGTTATGACGGCCGTGGCCTCTCTCCCTAAGACGTCGCAGCAGCAGGCGGTGGAGTCGTCCGTGTACGCGATCATGATTTCTGTCATCATCATGATCCCGTTCACCTTCATTCCTTCGACGTTTGTGGGCTGGATCGTCAAGGAGCGCGAGTGCAAGGCGCGGCACCTGCAGAACGTCTCGGGCCTGAGCTTTTACGTCTATTGGCTCGCCAACTTCTTGTTCGACCTCTGCTCGTACATCATCACGATGTGCCTCGTCATTGTTATCTTCTTGGCTTTCGGCCGTGACGAGTACGTGGCGTCGAACAACATTGGCGCAACGTTGGTGGTGCTTCTGCTCTACGGTGTGTCGGGCATCCTTATGGCATACGCGCTCAGCTTTGCTTTCGATAGTCATTCCACTGCGCAGAACGTCGTCATGCTTGTCAACTTCATCATTGGCTTCCTGCTGGTTCTGGCGGTGTCGGCGCTGTCGCTGGGCGAATCAACGAAGAAAGTGGCCAATGTGCTCCGCTGGATCTTCCGCATCGTACCTAGCTACTGCGTCGGCGAGGCAATCAATAACCTGGCGTCGCTCAAAGTGTCCCGTGCGTTTGGCATCGACAACAGCGTGTGGGATATGGACGTTGTGGGGTGGCTATGTGTGTACATGGCGATCGAGATCCCCATTCTCGTGTTCATCACGCTGCTGATCGACCACCCCGGGCGGCGGCAGCGCAGCCAGCGGCTGTTCCACAACCCAGACGCTGTGGCGGAGGCGATCGAAGGCGAGGACGAGGACGTTGCCGCGGAGCGCCACACGGTGCTGACGGGCGACGGGCGCGAGGGAGACCTCGTGCGCGTGCTGAGCCTTCGGAAGGAGTACGCGAACGGGACGGTTGCTGTGCGGAACGTAACGTTCGGCGTGAAGGCCGGTGAGGTGTTTGGGTTCCTCGGGACGAACGGCGCTGGCAAGACGACGACGATCTCGATCCTATGCCAGGAGTTCTGCCCGACAAGCGGGCGAGCCTACGTGTGCGGGAATGACATCGTGACGGAAAGCAGCGAGGCTCTGCGGTGTATCGGGTACTGCCCGCAGTTCGATGCGTGCTTAGACCTGCTGACGGTGGAGGAGCACCTGTACCTGTACGCTGGCGTGCGCGGGATCTCGTCGCGGTCGTGCGACCGAGTTGTGCATGGGCTGATGAGGCTGTGCGGGCTGACGGAGTACCGTAGCACGAAGTCGCACGAGTTGAGCGGCGGCAACCGGCGCAAGCTGTCGGTCGCCGTGTCGCTCATTGGCGGTCCGCGCGTTGTGTTCTTTGACGAGCCGTCGGCTGGCATGGACCCCGTCGCGCGGCGCGGGCTGTGGAACGCGATCGAGACGGTGGCGGACAACTGCTCCGTTGTGCTGACTACGCACCACCTGGAGGAGGTGGAGGCGCTTGCGCACCGCGTGGCGATCATGGTGGACGGGACGCTGCGGTGCATTGGCGACAAGACGCACCTGAAGCAGAGGTACGGGACGGGGTTCGAGGTGGCGCTGCACGTGGCGGACGAGTCGCCGGAGGTGATGGCTGGGGTGGAGCAGTTCTTCAAGGAGGAGTTCCCGTCGAGCGAGCTGACAGAGGCGCGCGCGAAGCGCTTCACGTACCAGCTGCCGAGCACTGTGCGCCTGTCGAGCGTGTTCACTGCGCTGGAGCAGCAGAAGGAGAGACTGCAGATCCGCGACTACAAGGTGGCGCAGACGTCCATTGAGCAGGTGTTCATGCGCATCAGCGAGGAGGCGGAGCTTCAGCAGGAGGAGGCGGAGCAGGAGCGCATGCAGCGCAAGAAAAAAAGCAGCTGTGACTGTCTGGGCTTTCTGCGGAAGTGAGGCGAAGGCTCGAAGCGGCTGTGTTAAGCGGATCGGTGGATGTAATGTTTGCATCGTTGTTGCTGCCTTTTTCTTCCCCCCCAGTAGTGGCTTTAAGTGACGTTAGTGAGGGGCATGAGAATGTGTAGGGTAATCAGGATCTCTGCGCAAATTTGCAGTACAATGTGCTGCGCTGCAGACGCTTCGTTCTCTCTTTTTTTTTCTTAATTGCTCTTCTCGGTTGTATCGTAGCATCGCTGAGCAGCACGCATAGAGCTGCGCGCTTTTACAAGGCATGCGATTGGAAGCACGGTGCGTGTTAATTTGCTGTTTCTTATGGATATGGCGCTTTGCCGTTCACACACCGAGGTTGTGGATCGCGCACTCCTGCTCCTCTTGTATAAGCATCGTGGCAGGCAGGCAATATGGAGAAAATGTGATTGTTCAGTTGTGTGAGAGGGAGGAATGATGGATGGAGAGAGGCGCCGTGAGTGGAAAGCTGGAGGGAGCTACAAGGGCGGCGCTGCCTCGTGGTATGCAAGGGAGCCTCTCCTCGTTGCGTACGCGCTTTTATTGCCTTTCGATCTATTCTAATAGGGGCGAACAAACACTAACGTGCCCCATTTGTGTTTTCTTTCACCCTCCCCCTTCGGTGTTGTGGCTCGTGTGGTATTGCATCCTCTCGCTATTCCTTCCCGTCTTTGCGTCAGGGTCGGCTCCCTAGGCTCACACTATACTGTGCAAAGAGCAGTTTTTCTTCTTGGAATGCGTTGACGTCAGTGCCTGTGCGCGCTCTCTCTTCTCAGCTTTTCTGAACCCCCAAAACCGAGGCAGAGTGGGCAACGGGAAGAGGGACGCTCTCGCGTGATTGGCATGTGTTTGGGCTGATGCTGCACGTACAACCTGTACGCTCTGGGTTGTCGTTTTGTTTTATGAATATGTAGTCTGTCTCTCATCTCTTTCTTCGGTTTTGCATTCCCTTTTGAGTGATCGACGCTGATGGATGATACGATCGGGGGGGGCGCAAGCCAAGCACGCCGGCACTTTGGGTATATGCGCTTGCGTATATAGCCGCTCATGTATGACTTCTCCCCTCGTTTGTTGACTTGTTCACGTACTCGTGTTGTACTTTTTTTCTTAAATGAGGCAACAACGCTCCTGATGATGGCCGGCCACTCACCGCGTGGAATCGAGCGTCCAGTACCCACTCGTTGTGGGGAGGGCCAGCGACCTGCAGTCTGCCTTCGGGCATATGGCCGTGCGGACCGGACCTGGCTGGGCTGGTGCTGTGCGGAGGAGGCGTGCGGTCGTGGTGGGATGGTGGTTGCTTGTTGTGGATCGCGTCGGTGCTCGGCGCACGCCGCGGGCCGGGGTGCGCGCGAAATCCGCCTCGGCGTGCGTGGCGCGGGGGCCGCCGGGGAGCCCCGGCCCTGGGGCCGGCAGCTTCCTCCCTGAGGGCTCCAGAGGCCTGGGCCCAGCCGCGGCTGTAATGCGTATGCCGGTGTTGGCTTGTCCGTGGTGGAATGAGATGCGGAAGCTAACCGAGTAATAGGAAGTGCAAAAGAAGGAGCTTTGCGGCTCCGAGAGGCGGAGGAGAGAGGAGAGGCGACGTGCAACACGTTGACCGTGGTTGTGACGGTGGCAAAGAGTGGTTTCCCCATGATTCGGCTCTGGGTGCTTAGCCGGTTGCTGTGTGTTTCCCTGTGACTGCCGCCATTGGCCCTGAGAACCACTTCACCGTCTTTATCGCTTGATTGAGTCGTTGAGGGTCGGGCATTACTGCGTTTGTCTTCCTCAATACTCTGTCCACATCTTTGCTCAGCACTTGTCAGGATTGTCCTTTCATTTTTGTTTTTCTTTGTGTATGGCTAGTAATGTGCGTGCGTATGTGCGCTGCTGTGAGCTCTGATCTTCGGTTTCATTCATTCATTCTCTCCGGAGGATCGTACCCGCGTATTCGAGTATCGTGTGGCCTTGTGCAGTCGTCACTTTTCAGGCTTCGATTCTCCTCCCCCATTCTCTGTCCCCCCTCTCTCTCGTGCGCTTTTTGTATGTTTGTTTAATCAGCCAATACGAGCGGTTCCACTTCTCTCGTGATTGCCTGCGGTTCCATCTGTTTTCCCTTTGTGTTTGGAACTTCTGTTCTCCATTCCCCCCCCCCAAACACACACATACACACATATACACACCTGCTGTTGTTGTGATTCTTTTTCCTGAGCTAACATAGCGGTTTCGTGTCAAAAACCTCGTCCTGATGGAACTCAGCTTACCTTACTCGTAGAAGGCTCGATGTATCCTCTTCCTCCTCTCCTGCTGCCCTTGAGTTTTCCTCTCCTTAGCCCCATCAGACCACCACCACCACCACCACCCCCTTTTATTATTATTGCGGTAGTTGCCGAAGTTGCCAGCGGCGTGCAGCACCCGTTCGTTGCGCGCGGGTACGGGGTTGTGAGTTTCTCTCATTGATTTATTCACCTCTTCGTGTGTGTGTGTGTGTGTGTGTGTGCGTGTGTGCTCGTATGGGGAGTGGACCGCTAAGCACAGGAGGTAGGGAAGACACACCACGTCACCTTTGACTGCGGTGCTTCAGCACGCAGAGGAGAGAACCAGGAAGAAGTGCACTCGCGTGAGTTTCTCTCTATTTCTGTGGGTATGATGTGTAACGTCTGTTGCTCGTCGCGTCAGGGCAGAACGACTTGCTTCACTATGTGTCGCACTGTTGTAGGTTATTCCACATTACTATGTGTGATTGGATGTGTGCGTCAGTGTGTGCCTGCCAGCTGAGGGGCCTGGACCTCTACTTTGCTCGGTCCTCAAAAAAGTAAGTGCTGCCATTGCCAGCAAACGAGAAAGAGAGAACGGCTCCTGGACTCACCCCCACCCCACACACACACACACTCAGACACGCCAGCACAGACAGAAGTGCCGACCGACTCAGCCCCGTACACGAAGATGGCGTAAGTCACACGTATGTACTCTCAGTTCATAGATGTAACATCGCAGAGCTTACCAAAGACGCAAATTTTCCTTTCCCTCGCTTCAGCGATCTTCTAGCGCACCGGAACAACGTGGCCGTTGCCTTTGCACTCTTCTTCCGGTCAGAATTGTCGTATGGAGGTGCTCTTCTGTCATGGGGGCGAGCGGGTGTTGAAAGCACCAATGAGGGCCTAAAGGAGGTAGTGGGCGCTGAAAGGCGCTGTCTGACAGTATGGCCAGCGTATCCCGATGCGCGCTTGCAGGCCTGCGAGCTGCTGTTGCACCCCTTCACTTTACTTGCTCCTCTCTCTTGTTACGGGCATTGGCGCTCATCTGGTGCGGAGAAGCGGTGGCCGCCCCACTCCAACGCCGCTTCTGAAGGCGTAGGCCTAAAACACATCCAGACGTTATATACCCCCTCTGGTACGTTTCTAGTTATCTTGGCGCTCTCGCTTCACCATCTTGCCGCTCGCGTGGCGTGGCTACTGGTGTCACTGATAGCTGTGTCCGGAATGGAGTTTGAGCGCGGCCCAGCGCGATGTGCACCGGAGGCGCCTGCGCCGTCTGTCTCTCACCCGCTCATGGCAGTGGGGGCAATAAGCCCCTTGCCGTCATACTCAGCGACTCATGAAGCGTCTAAGCATTCCTTTCGAGCAGAGCACCGTTCGACTTCACGTGATTCAGCCCATTCCACTGAGGCTGAACATCCGATCTATCGACAGCTGCAGAGCCAGCTAAAGGAGCTAGAAAGGCGAGAAGCAGCCCTCCGGTACTCGGAGCAGATTTTTCATGAACGGGTGGCTACGTGGGAGAAGCGATGCAAACTATGGGAGGCACAGTATGCTGAGCGTCTGGCTCAGCTAGATAGACGTGAGGCACGCCTCGGTGAATTTAGTAGCTGACGCTGCATCTCGCGGAATGCAGAAGTAAACACACTGGCACGTGCCTACTGCTCATTTCGCTCGCCAGTGTTACGTTATTCATCAGCGTTTTTCTGTCTTCCCCCCTCGTTCTCTTACTTTACCCCTCATCACGGGGCAACACCCCAGGGCTCAGTACCTTCACCCCTCCCTTCCCCGCTCTCGGGGGTAGCCACGCAGCCCACCCCCTCCCCCGGCACTGCGCCGAGCCACCTCTGGTGGCGACAGGGTCATGCACCCACGACGTAGCGAGGCCAGGGTGCCAGCGTCACTGGTGCGCACCCCACCCGCATTCTCACTGCCTGCGGGTGTGGCACGACAGCGGCGCTCTACTGCGTGTGGTACCTCCACGACACACTAGTGACTCTCGTTGGAGGAACTTGTTTAAGGAGTAAGCTGCTCGTGGACTTCAGCAGGGGTATTACCGCAGGTGAAGGTGCTGAAAGTGTGCCAGGGATAAGCGCAACGCATGACGCTGATACGCTTCTGCCGCTGGGCGAGACGACGACGTTGCTGACACGAGAGGCGGCTTCGCTAAACGCGAATGGTGTGTCTCTTTTCTTTTTGCTCAGCTTCCTACCCTCTCTTCATCCTGCTCGATGCCTTGCAGGGACAGCGCAGCGGTATCGTTGCTGCTCGCGCCTCTGTTCTGGTTTCAGCTCTTTGTTGCTGCAGAGGCTCTCTACACTGAGCTATGTCTTTGCTTTTGGGAGTACTGTCGATGCCTCGCTGAAGTCTTCTCTCTGTGCGCGGTGTCGCGGCTTGACTTGCGTGGCAGCGAGGAGGTGTCCGCCTGTGCCACAGCGGCGGAGGCTCTACCGATTGCTGGCGGGGTGGAGTGACACAACTTCAAACACTATGCCAGCGACAGATTACCACCGTCGAGGCCATCCTATGACGCACCTGTGCTCACCGCTGCCGAGTGCCGGGCAACGTCGCTGCTTTTGCCGCTGATGTGACGTTGTGTGCACGACTGCGCGGCGGAGCCGAGTTTGGCGACACCACAGATGAGCAAAATGCCTTCAGCTGTTTCGGGAAGTCCTGTCCGACATGTGACGTCTTCAGCTCTTTGCAGGTCACTTCTGTGGTCAGCTACCCCTACCAGTCAGATGCGATCCAGCGCAAGGGTGCGTTGTGGTGGCGCTTGCAAGCGGCACTCTCAGACGCTGTTCGTGTGGGGCAATGCGTTCCTCTGAGTGGGGAACAGTCTATGAAGTCAGATCAGGCCGCATTGGAGTCGGCTGTAGGTCATCTGAGGGCCAGCTTACGCAAGAGGCACTGGTTTGATAGCACAGCGCCGGGTCCGTAGCGGCCGCTTTGCGTTCGGCGCGATACCGTCAGCTCAATGTGTGCGGGGGACGGCGCCGCACCGGTGGCGAGTGGTGTTGGGGAGAGTGCGATGACTTCACTGATGGAGACCCACGTGCCGCGACTTCTTCCCTGCCGCCCATTGGTATGCGACAGCCCCAACACCAAGCAGGGGCCTTTCTTGTGTGGCGTGCGACTTGTCGTCTTGACACAGATGCACGTTCTCCTGCTCGAGAGTATCGTAGTGTTTCACCCACGGCTTTTCTCGCCTGTGTGCCCGCAGCAGCTAAGCTGGATGCAGACGCACATAAGAGCGTGCGAAGAAGGGCTCTACCTTGTGATACCACCCACAGAATGCCTTTACAGAGAAGGCATTGCACGCTCGATAGGGTTGCCACAAAGAGCGGAGAACAGACTTCCCGGCCTACTTACCGTGTTCCTCCTGCGAGGGCTGGATGCCACCGTATCTGAGCTGATGACGTGGTCGAAAGGCCCTTATACTCCTGCACCATGAAGCTGCCGAACTTTCACTCCACCAGTTTTTCTTCCTCTCTCGTGCTCCACGGGCTTTTTCCTCTCCCATGATTCCCACTTGTTCGCGGCGTGGTACGTGTGCGTGTAGGCGCTCCTCTCTCTCTCTTTCTTTCTTTCGTCTCTTCTAAGCCGATACCCATGAGCTATGCGTCGGGAGAAACAAAGGGCAGCGCTTTCCTCTGTGTTGCTGCGTTGCCACATGCGCAGGCGCTGATCTTGCTGCTCCTTTACAGCCTTTTTTGTTTGCTTGTGTTTGCGTCTCGTCGTTTCAGCTCTTCCATGGAACCCCCTTCTCCACCTCCTCCCCTCCCTTCTCTACTCTCTCCAGAGGACCCTTTCCCCCGATCCTCGTGTAGTGGGTGTGCAGTCACGTAGAGGAGCGGGGGAGGAGCTGTGCCACTGCTGCTGCTGCTGCTCCATCGAGTATCTCTTTCCATAACATTGACAACACAACGCGAGATGAAAACAACCCGTCTTCGCCCACAAAAGAGGTGACAAGAAGCACTGGTCGGGTCGCTCGTGCAGCTGTGCCGTCTGCGGACGAGACAAGTGCATTTTCTTGTGCCACATCATCGTCTCCCCCCCTCCCACCCCATCCTTGCGTTTATTGACTGCTAGTCAGCTGGCATCGCTAAGGCGTGACTCACTTGCCATCTTCTCCACTTGTCCTGTGGTTCTCCTTCCTGCCCCTGATGTGAATTCTGTTTTCCCCCATTTTCTCTCACGCTTCACGTGGTTGTGCTGAGACTATATCCCCTATCGCCCCTCTCGTGTACGGTGGCGGTGCACTCTCTTCTTCCCCGGTATTCATCGCTCCGCTTCTCGTACCTATTGCTTCCTCTTATGCCCACGACACAGCAGTCTCGCTGCTGTTTCTCCTTGCTGCTTCGCGCGGCGCCTGTCCGCTGTCTTGAGATCGGAAGTGTCCAACTCGTAGATGGTCACATGGGGCTGGGGAGCATCACTTCTTTCCTTGTCCAGCTTCGTTTTTTTCTCGTTTACCACGCATATACTCTGCTCTGACTCAGCGTGCGTGTGTCTGCCTCTCAGGACGTGCACCTCTGTTCCTGATCTACACCCTTTCTGACTCGGTCTTGCCACTTTCCATCGTCGTTGTTTGCTCTTGTGGTCGCCGTCTCTTTACTCACTAGCACACTCATTTACCCCACTGGATTACTTGCCTTCCTCTTCCTCACTTTCCACCCGAGCGGCTTCACCTCAGGGTTGCCACAGCCGCCCCTGAAGGAGACTTGCATAGGATTTCGCCGCGCACTCATACACGCGCAGAGCACAACATTACCGCTGAGAAGGCAGTGAGTTGGCATTGCGCTTTTATTCGTCCCTTCACCTTACTTTTCGGATTTGCGTCGCTTTTGGCGTTACGTAGCCTGTGACCTCTGCGGCAGTAATGGGCCAATCGCGCTTGTCTCTGCACGGCACCACCGAGGCGACAGCGGCAAACGACGAGCTCACCGCGATGCAGCGTTCCGGTAGCGGTGTCGATATTTGGCCAGAGGTGACGCCGGAAGAGGCCAGCAAAAGAGCGGGGCACGGTAGAAAGAGTCTGACGGTGTCGCACGATCAGCTACTCTACCTGCAAGCCCTTTACCCGTACGCCGGGTATGATGAGCTCATGACTGTCATTAACAACACCGATGACGCAGACGAAGCAGCAACACGCGCCTACGAAGCACTCAACCCCGACTACAGCGGCTTCACGTACCTCAAAGAGCAGCACGACCTTCTCACCAACCCAAAGCGACCCAGCGCCCAACGCACAACGGCGTTTGCAGGCGTGAGAGAGTCGCTGCAGGAACGAGCCGCAGACGCCTTTCGACCTGGCCACTTTGGTAATCTCTCACAGCTGCAGGAGTACGAAGAGACCGTGGGACTCTTCATTGTGGACACATCCGACTGGGACCGCGCGACGCTGCTGCCCTCACGTGACTTGGCGGAGGTGGCCTTCATGGACCTTCCTCTACGCGAGGAGCCTACCACTTACGGGGCAGCTACAACCACAATCGACGGCAGCAGAGGCAGAGGCAGCGGCAGTGAGCGGAGACGAGAGGGCCAGTCGCGGTCGCGCATCTCGCTCGCGATGTCTAACAGCGCATCCGACTTCAAAGACCTGCAGCCGAACAGCATGCTGCATGCTGTCAACAACGCTGCACCCCTGTCACAGTCGCTAGGAAAGACCGGCAAATCCTCTCATGAGCAGGCGCGTGGTGCTGCCGATGAGCGCTCAACAGGTGAACGCAATGGCGGCGGTGGGGATAACGCCACCACCAGCGTTGTCTATCAGCAGGACAGCGACCCACCACGTGCAGCCCCAATTATAGCGTGGGCACCTCAGGCAATTCGTGTGGGGCCGGCTGAGGCACGACAGGAGCGCGAAATGTCTCTGCGCCTCTTCGACGAGGCGTCCTTTTTTAAGGACCCGCTGCTACGGGTAGAGGTGCAGTCATTGCCTCTAAATGGGGCCCGGAGGCATCTGGATGTGTCTCCGTTAAATGGCGCCGTGGCAGGGCCATCTGTGGAGGAAGATGAAGTCCACGAACCTGCTTTGAACGCTCTGGCTAATGGTCAGACACGCGACAAGGCTGCTCTGTCCTCCCCGCGGAGGAACTTTTCACTTTCCGTGGAGAAAGGGAACGAGACCCACGAGCCGGCTGAGCCGAGGGGCACCTCAGTGCCCAACCCTGGTAGTGACGGCATCAGGGAAGGCAAGAACAACAAGCGGCTTTTCAGCGTGGAGGTGCCACCCACATCGCACTCTCAATCCCGCAGACATACCAACTTGCCTGCGGCTTCTGTAGGGACGCGACTTGGCGCGAGCGCGAGGATGGCCGTCGGCACCACCAACGGAACGCGACGGATCTCCGGTGACTGCGGCGACGCGTCCTCCTCCAATGCACTTCACGCGCAACCCAGTATGCGAAATGCGGTTCGCGAGGCGCTCAATAGGCGCAAGCCGCACCCTCTCACAACTTCGGAGAAAGTGAAGGAGCGCTTGCGCAGCCTGTCACCAGTAGGTAACTTGATCTTTCGCGAAAATTCCCTGCAGACGCCTGCGTTGTTACTGCAACATGAGAAGGGCCTTAACAGACCTTCTAGCGTAACATGCTCGTCCGAGCTTGCACCCACACGAGCCGCTGCTGGCGAGGAGGCAAGTGCACCCTCCATAATCACCCTGGACACCCAGCGTCAGCGGGCAGCGTACGACGACTGGGCGAATATTTCAGTCAACGGCGGTAACACAGCCGAAAGGGATGTGGACAAGCTGCACACCGAGCGACAATCGAACATGAGAACAGCGGGCATTCCTGCTGCGCACAGTGGGTGCTCGAGCCTCGACCCGGCAGCCTTCCTGAACGCCGAGGAGGAGCGCTGGGACACCATTGTGACGATGCTGGCTCCTTACGAGGAGGTATTTGGCTCCAAGTCACGCTGCGAGCTCGTGCGCTGCATCCATGACGAGTGCCCCAATCTGCATAACAAGACCACAATCATTCTACAGCGACTGCTACACGTGGTTGGGAAGGCGCTGCGTGGCAAACAGGTGTTGGAGGGCATGTCAGAGGAGCCGCTGGAAGTGCCCTTGCTCGGTCCGATTCTGCTCTCCACCTCTCCTCTCAAGCTGACTGAGCTCAGCTTTCGGGAGGACAAGTGCTCCATCGAGTTTTGCGGGGAAGGGACGCGCATGAAAGCGAGGCTGAACATAAAGGCGGTGGCGCTCGACTCAATTCAGTTTGCGTACATTGGCGAGGCCAACGCCGCCCGGCAAGCACGCAGAGCCCGGCAATCACAGCGCCAAAAATCAGTGCCCGGCTCACGGGTGGCGGCGTGGACGCTGCGTGGCAGGGAAGAGGAGTTGTACACCAAGGGCGTTACTCGCGGCGTCGCCTCGATCAAGGCAACCAACATCCGTCTCAAGGGCAAGATGTACGTGTGGCTGATGCCCTCTGGCAACATGCACATTGCCTTCGAAAAGCTGACCGTCTCTGTGGGCTCCTTTCGGTTGGCCACAACCGTGACGAAGCTAAACGTCTTGTGCACCCTCGGCGCACCATTTTGAGGCTTCTGGTTCAGCGTGGGATGGAAGAGATGCTACGAGGTGTACACAGCCTGTGACGTCTGACGCTCGGTGGTGTGTGTGTGTGTGGTGTGTGTGTGTGGATGTCTGAGGGCGCCACATGCGCGGCTGACAGTGCCGCATGCCCCCTTTGGGGGGGGCACATTTTCTTGTCTTTGTGGAGCGGGTAAAAGAAGAGGGGCGTCACACTACTTCACTTGCTTCGCCCTGCTTCATAGACCACCGTGCACAGAGGCACCCACCCACCCACGCATGCACAGAGCCTCAAGGGCGACAGACACAAGGCCAAACTCTCGTGCTGCTTCGTTCTACAGTGTCCCATTCACTCGTCGCACCTCATCGATTGCCCTCGGAAGCGGTGAGGCCATACAGGGATGGAAGCGAAATGGCACATCAAGACGAACGCAATATGCAACGGGTCCGATGGACAGCGTGGCGACTCCGTAGTTCTCTGAATCGCTCTCCCTTCGCCTTCACTGTCTTCCTCACGATTTTCCTCTTGAGTGGCATCCTTGATTGATAGGGAAGCGGTATGAGCGGCAACCTCTACTGACCCAGTTGCTGCCCTGGGTAGTCCCACTGCCCCTGCTCTTCAACCATGACCCCAGGCAAAATGGCTGCAGATATCATGAGACGAGTCCGTGCATAATGGAGGCACTCACGCGCCATGTGTGTCTGTGTCTCCCCATTCTTCCAGCAGCTTGAAGTGAGCGCGCACCGACACACATACGCAAGAGAGACGGTTTTGTTTTGCACCGCTTTTTACTACGTGGTCCTCCTCTATAGTCTCACGTATTCTCCCCCTTCCGTCAGCATGTCGTGCCCCTCCCCTCTCCCTTCTCTCTTCCTGGCCTTCTCGCTACCCCCTCTCTCTTTGACTCATTGGGTGGTGCGCGCTTGTGCTGGTGTGCAGTTTCTTCGATTCTCTGACACCTGAAGCTTGAGTCCGTTACGCGTCTTTGTCTGGGCCACTGCCCAACGCGAAGAGATTGAGCGTTAGGGGTAATGCATCTTTCTCGCCTTTGTTGGGAGGGAGAGGGCCATGTGCCCGGCACGTGAGAGGGACAAAACTCAGCCAACTTGCGCTGCGGGCCTTCGACCCCCTCCCCCCTCTTTTGCTGTGACTACCTCTTCTGGATCCTCACGATCGCCAGGGGACGAGAGCGAGAGAGAGAACTAGAAAAGCATCTCCACTCATGGCTGACAAGCGCATGTCTGCATCAATGCGCGCTGCAGCTGTAAATGACAAACGCAGACGCGCATTGTTTTCTCTTCCTCCCGTCCGCTTAGCCGGAGCCTTCGTCGCCTTTTCCACTTTATTTTTCAGTAATGAGAGTCGCTCTGTGTATTCCTCTCTTTCTCTTCGCTCTCTTACTTTACCCCTCATCACGGGGCAACACCCCAGGGCTCAGTACCTCCACCCCTCCCTCCCCCGCTCTCGGGGGTAGCCACGCAGCCCACCCCCTCCCCCGGCACTGCGCCGAGCCACCTCTGGTGGCGACAGGGTCATGCACCCACGACGTAGCGAGGCCAGGGTGCCAGCGCCACTGGTGCGCACACTACCCGCATTCTCACTGCCTGCAGGTGTGGCGCGCCTGCGCTGCCCCGACCGATGCACCCTGTGGGGAGCGGCGGATGGCGGCGGCTGGGGGTGGTGCGTTGGGCAGGGGGCAGAGCTCGGCTGGCTGTGCCAGTCCATCGCCCCAGCGCGTCTGTCTATGGCGGCTGCGCACCACGCGAGGGGCCTCCGCTGTGGGCAGGCCGTGGGGTTGAGCAGGGCTGAACCGTCATGCTCAATGGCAGGGAGTGGACAAGGGGGAGAAAAACACGTTGTATGTTGCCGCGGTTGCGCTGTAGGCGTTTCTCTCCATCTCTTTTCTAGCCCAGCCGGCCTTTTTCAAATGAGAGTACCAGCAGAGGCGCATCGTGCAAAAGAGACGGCTTTCGTAATGGCTGAGAGGGGAGGTCAGTGTTGGAAGCACTGCGAGAGCCAAGTGTGAGACATATGCATGCAGAGGGAAGTGTTATGGCGCTACCTTTGACGCTACTGTGAAGAGATGGATGTACGTCCTTGCTGGCCGTGCGAAGACATGTGATGTCGACTCTGTGCCGATGCGTATGCCCCCGATTTCGATCTTCTGTACTCCTCGCAGCTGTCTATGAAGGTCTTTCGGGGTACCTGTACCAGAGCGCGACCACGTGCAAGTCGCACAGTTCACAACTGACCTTGCTCGTGTTGCTGTTGTGTCCCTCCGTCTGCGGGGGCTTCTTGTCTTGGCCTATCTTCTCCATTGCTCTCTCTCTCTCCCTCTCTTAATTCCAACTGCACTTCATTTTCGTTGTTGCCTCCCTCTTAAATTTCTTGAGCACTTGCACTGCCGCTGTCTAAGAGGAGGAGGAGTGAGGCTGAGGCGACTGGCTCGGGATGGGCGTCAAGGGACTTTGGAGGTATGTGGAACACCACAACATCCAGTACGCATACCCCAGCAAAAATGCCCGCGCAGACTGCTACGCTGTCAACCCCCGCCATCTTCTGATAGACATGAATGCAGTGCTGCACATCGCGTACAACCCTAAGTGCCAACTACTGCAGCGACGCTGCGCGCGGTCGAAGCAAAGATGGACGAGCTGCTGACGCGTGTGCGGCCGCACGATACTCTTGTTCTTGTGTTCGACGGCGTCGCACCGATTGCAAAGCTGAAGGTACAGAAGGAGCGCCGTCACTCCCTGTCAATTCACCCGCCACGCTCCGCCACAGCGCGCACCATCTCAAAGTGCAGTAGCAGTAACAGCATTCGTGTCTCGCCGTGGTACACGTGTGACCCTGTGCTGGACGACGTGCCGCTGCACCGTGAGGAGATCCTCTGCGGGGCAGAGTTCGTGCTCGCCTGCGAGGAGTACATCACAACATATCTGCAGCGGCGCAAGGCCCAGTACTCCTGGGAAAAACTGATGGTAAGTGGGTGCCGCGAGTCGGGGGAAGGTGAGGTGAAAATGTCTGCGTTGCTACGCAGGCTCTGGGCAGCGACAGTCGCCGATGGCAGCTACGACCCAGATGATACCGTGTCAATAGTGGGCAATGACTCGGACCTCATCCTGGTCGCCATGGTGGCTATTCCTTATGCGCACTACAGCCTGATCGATCCATTTGACCTCAGTCTCACGTCTCTGTGGGAGCTCATGAACCACTGGTCGAAGGCTGTGCCGAACCCTCCACTGCCAGCCGAGCTGCTTCCTTCCTACCGCATTGACTTCGTGTTCCTGATGCTGCTCTCCGGTGACGACTACTACGATGGCATCGGAAGCGGCAGCGTCGCTCTGTGGCAGCGGTACCGCCATTTGCGCGCCAATGAAGGGTACTTCCGCCGTTCCCTCATCTTCGGACCTCACCTCGAGGTGGATGTGGAGTTGCTGCGTGCAGTGTTCGCGCGTAGTGGTTCCATGGCAGCACAACTCTCGCGTGTGTCGCGCAACAAACGCAAGACAGCCAAGGCGCTTTTGCGCGGTGACCGCAGTGGTGGCGGAGGCGGCAGAGCCAAGGAGGGGGCGGAGCTCCTCGCAGCGGCGCTATGGAGCCTGCGAAGTTATGTGTTTGGCTATTGCACCGACTACGGCTTCGTCCCGCACCAGGAGGGGCCTCCTTCTGTGGGCTCGTTGCGGGCTGCCGTGCAGGTACGGGGACTGAGTCGAAAGATCGGCTCAGTCGCCGCGGAGGGGGACGCCAGCGGGGAGACGACAGTCGCCGGGAAGGTAAAGGAGGTCTTGAGGTCTGCCGAGCCCATTTTTTCGCCTCTTGAGCAGTGCATTGCGGTACTGGGGATTCGTGGCCGTTTCTCACTTGAACTGAGCCGTGCCATTCGTGCGAGCACCGAAGACATGGGCACCGACTGACGACGAGCACATCTATCGGGCTTCTGACGGAGACCGTAAAGAACATTATAGCATCTGTAGACACAGCACAACTGACGGAGGCGGAGCGGCGGTTGAGTAATCGCTGCCGCGCAGGAGCTGAGGATGACAATGAAGATGTCGGCGTTTTCATGCGACTGGCTGCCCTTCGTCCCCGAAGACGGCGCCGGCGGCTACCCAGGAGGAGAAGCAACCGAATCGAGCAGAAGAGGTACAACAGACAGAGACTGCGGACAGCGATGGGAGGGACTCGGATGACAACGACGAAACGTGTGCGTTGAAACGCAGATGAAGCGGTGTTGTTTGGTAGACGTGACAGACAGGTCGCGGGATCGCTGTTCATCGCCGGTTTCCCTTAGCTTCTGCTGCCTTTGCAGCCTCATCACTTTCGTCTGTGTTTCTCTCTCGCGCGCGTGTGTATTTGACTGCCTCTACGCACGACTTCCTCAAATCGCGGATGCACGAGATCGAGTAAAACCCTTCCCCTTGATCGCATGACAAGAGGAATAATGTACCTCACAACCAATAGTTTCCTCATAACCAACAAGCCGGAGCGCAACCGGAAGTAAAAGGGACGACTGCAATGGCCACTAATCCTGTGGGGATTTTATCACACTGAATAGCTGCTTCCTCTTCTGTGGTTGAGGCTGCTGCGCTGTCCCACCGTTCTGTACGGGGCAAGTTGTTATTCTGTTGATTTCCTGCGCTGCTTGACGTGGGACGCACACGGACGGGCCATATATTTTTGCCGCTGTTGCTTTGGCTTCACTAATTCACCTGAACAACAGACAAGCGCTTTTTGCTTTCCACACTCTCACATGCGTGTGTCTCTCTTCTTCCCCCCTGGCCCATATGCAAACATGCACACGCGTGTCGTGCCATGCACGCACAACACCCGCGCCTGCACATCCCCTATACTCATCTCATGCCCCCTCCCCTCGCTCTCACGCTGGTACGGATGCTATAGTCTCCCCTCTTCAGCCCCTTCAACGTTTGTTAAGATCTTAGTCTCACAGTTTACTCGTTCTTCCTCTCCCTCTTTTCGCTTCAGTTCTCGCTTTTCGATATTGTGTAGGCCAACAGTCATCACTCTCTCTCTCTCTCTGTCAGTTTCTTTCCCTCAGCCCTCTTCTCTTCTCTGTGTGTGTGTGTGTGTCTCCTTTGATTAGTTGGGTCATCACTCTTACTCGTTTATTGCTAGTATAATGCGTCGCGTTCTGCAGTCTCACTCTGCCGCTGCACCGGTACGTGCGGGTGGACAGTGGCCGCCGCCATGACGTCGACGAGCCGCGCTTTCATGGATCTGTACAACCCGACACCAGAGCATGCGGCCTTGCGTGAAACGGTGGCCAAGTTTTCTCGGGAGGTGGTCGACAAGCACGCCAGGGAGGACGACATCAACAGCCATTTCAACCGCGAACTCTTCAAGCAGCTCGGCGATCTGGGCGTGATGGGTGTGACGGTTCCCGAGGCGGACGGCGGTGCCGGCATGGACGCTGTGGCGGCCGTGATCGTCCACCACGAACTCTCCAAGTACGACCCCGGGTTCTGTCTTGCCTACCTCGCCCACTCCATGCTCTTTGTGAACAACTTCTACTACAGCGCGTCGCCGGCGCAGCGGGCTCGGTGGCTGCCCAAGGTGCTCACGGGCGAGCATGTTGGCGCCATGGGATGTCAGAGCCGGGCGCTGGCACTGATGTCTTGGGAATGCAGACAACCGCCAAGAAGGACAGCTGTGGGAACTACGTGTTAAACGGCAGCAAGATTTGGATTACGAACGGCAATGTGGCCGACGTGTATCTCATCTACGCCAAGGTGGACGGCAAGATCACGGCCTTCGTGGTGGAGCGCGGCATGAAGGGCTTCACGCAGGGTCCGAAGATTGACAAATGCGGCATGCGTGCCTCGCACATGTGTCAGCTCTTCTTTGAGGACGTCGTTGTTCCGGCGGAGAATTTGCTCGGTGGGGATGGAAAGGGTATGGTGGGCATGATGCGCAATCTAGAGCTGGAGCGTGTCACCTTGGCTGGTATGGCGGTCGGCATCGCGGAGCGCTCTGTCGAGCTCATGACGTCGTATGCTTCGCAGCGGAAAGCGTTTGGTCATCCCATCTCTAATTTCGGTCAGATCCAGCGCTACATCGCGGAGGGCTACGCGGACACCCAGGCAGCGAAGGCACTTGTGTACTCAGTCAGTCACAATGTCACCCAGACAACCAGAACCGTCTGGGCAGCGACGCGGCCAAGCTGTTTGCCACGCCGATTGCCAAGAAGGTGGCGGACTCGGCGATCCAGGTGATGGGTGGCATGGGGTACACGCACGATATGCCGGTCGAGAGACTGTGGCGCGACGCGAAACTGCTGGAGATCGGTGGCGGTACCATTGAGGCGCACCACAAGAACATCGCCAAGGATCTTCTCAAAGGACTGAAGTAGACCGCCGAGACAAGATAAGGGGCGGACCTTGCAACTCTACGTGAAGTGCGTCGAGGAGGGGGAGCTGGGTGAGGCAGCAGCTGCACCTCGGGGTCTCGAATTACTGTCGTGGCCACCTTCCTCCTTCACCCCCTCCATTTGCCCCTCACATGCAACGAGAGGCAGGCGAATGTACGCCGCCGTACTTTAGAGACTTGAGCCAAAGTGATGAACGAAAGCTGACCGACACAACGGTAACGAACAGCCCTACCAATGAGCGCTCTGGGATGTGCGGCAGGGACGGAAAGAAGAAGGAAGACGACGTTGGAGGAACAGAGGCATCGCTGCCTTTCCCTAGCTTTCTGTTATGAGGCGATTCACTCGTGTGGGCTCCTCTCTCTCTGTACCCCTTTCGCTTGGCCCCATCTTCTGCCTACGATTTCTTTTCCCCTCTTGCTGCGTCACACGCCACCCACCCGGTGACAGGTTGCCGAATGCATAACGCAAGATGGACTAGCGCGGAGGGAGACACACGCATCACAAGACTCACATGTGCACACGGCAACGACAGGGTCGTATTCATGGGTGCGACACTCTCCCCTCATTCCTTGTGCATACGTAGGATTGTGATACGCTTTTCTTTTCGGGCTTTGCTCTTACTTGCAAGTGACGCCTCTTTGTCTCTCTACGTTGTCTTTGTTCATTCCCTCTCTTCGAGCGCCTCTTTTTGCCCTTTGCTGGTTCATGTCTCCTCCGACGCCGCATCTCCTTGGTGCACCTCCGTCTTTCGTCTACGTAGAGCGTGACTGTGTGCCTCGAGGGACGCAGGCGGGCGGGGAGGGGGCAATTTGCCGAAAACGCGCAGAAGCATACACGCATGTGTGTCTTTCTGAGCATGAGGGCAACGAATTGTTCACTAGACACGATCACCGCATCCGTTGTTTCGTTTGTTTTCCCTCATTCTCTTACTTTACCCCTCATCACGGGGCAACACCCAGGGCTCAGTACCTCCACCCCTCCCTCCCCGCTCTCGGGGGTAGCCACGCAGCCCACCCCCTCCCCCGGCACTGCGCCGAGCCACCTCTGGTGGCGACAGGGTCATGCACCCACGACGTAGCGAGGCCAGGGTGCCAGCGTCACTGGTGCGCACACTACCCGCATTCTCACTGCCTGCGGGTGTGGCGCGCCTGCGCTGCCCCGACCGATGCACCCTGTGGGGAGCGGCGGGATGGCGGCGGCTGGGGGTGGTGCGTTGGGCAGGGGGCAGAGCTCGGCTGGCTGTGCCAGTCCATCGCCCCAGCGCGTTGTCTATGGCGGCTGCGCACCACGCGAGGAGCCTCCGCTGTGGGCAGGCCGTGTGGTTGAGCAGGGCTGAACCGTCATGCTCAATGGCAGGGAGTGGACAAGGGGGAGAAGAGAGCGGTGCACATGTGCAAGCAAAGAGGACATGCCAACATGTCGTGTTTGTTTTGTGAGGCATTCATCTTTTCCCTCCTTTCCTTGAGCGAAAGCTTGGCTTTTACTCCCACCACAAGTCTTTTTCCTCGTGGCACTGCCGTTGGTGGCGAGAGTTAAGGCGAGTGCGCTGCTGAGTGCCTCTCCATCGCTGCGGCCGCTACATTTCTCTCTTTCAGTGATGTGATTTTAACTGCTCTGCTGTCGCGCGCTGTTCTAGTGGCGTATAATTTGCTGCCCACCTTTTCATGCGCCCATACTCACCTACCGCTCGTACCACATCTCACTACTTCTCTCAAAAACCGGTCGCAGAGACCTTTTCTGATCCGCACGACTCTTATCGCTGCTGCTGACACGTCGTTAACAGACCCCTCCCCCTCTACCCCCCCTCCCCACCACCACCACGCACACATACATACACATAATGTGCACGGTCAGTGGTCAAAAGAAACGAGAATAACATCACATAGTCCCCGTTATCAGGCCTGGGAGCTGACCAATCCTTTTTCTTTCGACTTTGCGCTCTGGTTTCCTTTGATGTGACTCCCCTAGCGCTTCTCTCCGTTTCCCTACCCTATTTCACTCTGCTGTTTCTGTACCCAACCCATACCATCAGCACTATTGTTGCTACCACTGACCCCGCCAGCGCGTTTGTTTTCGTTCGGGCACTTTCGCTCTCTTCCCCCCCCTTTCGCTTGTGCCCTTTCTTCGCTCGTCGCATGTGGAGTGTGCGCATCACGCTGTCAACAACAGATTGATTCTAGAGCGACAAACACACGTACATACACTCAGAGAGATCTCTACACCCTCACCTATTGCCAAGTCCACGCTCGCACTGGCGGACAGACGATCGTACACATCCGCCCGCAAACCCCCTACACGTTTTTACCCCCGTCTGTGGTGCACAAAGATTACATCAGTGTCTCGTCGGAAACAAAAAATATCCTTAAAAGGAAAAACATGGACTCTCTCTCCAGCGTCATCGCCGCGGCTACGGCAACGTCCTTCGCCCTTTCCGCCTGTTTGATGATCGTGGCCTCGCTTGTGCTGTTCTCGCCGCGCACCGCAACGACAACTACTCGTGGGTGGACCGGTCGTGGTCTATTCTACCTGTGGTGTGCACGTGGATCCATGTCTACTATACGCATCAGGCGGCACGCAAAGCTGCTGTGAGTCACGTCGCAGGGCAGTCGTCGGTCTCCCTAAGCTGTGCAGCCCTTTTCGGCCTTGTCATCACAGTGTGGGGATGCCGCCTGACTTTCAACTTCTTCCGCCGCGGCGGGTACGCCCGTGGCGGTCAGGATTATCGGTGGAATTACGTACGCTCGTGGCCCATATTCTCCGGCTCGCCCATCATCTGGATGTTGTTCAACTTCTCTTTATTTCCTGCTTTCAAACGTGGCTTCTGTGGGCTATTCCGCTGCCTGTCATGCAGTTTCCAGCGAGGCCACCAACGGCGAAGGAGGTCACACTTGCAGCCGTGCTTCTAGCTCTCATTGCCCTTGAAACGATCTGCGACGAGCAGCAGTGGCGCTTTCAGTGCGACAAGGCCCGTACGCCGCGCCAGTCTCCTTACTGCTACGGCTTCTGCGTGACCGGTGTCTTTGGCTACAGCCGCCACCTAAATGTGTTCTGTGAGGCATCGTTGTGGGTGGTGCTGGCGATGGCGGCGCACAGCAGTGGCACAGCGTCGATGGCGTGGTGGCAGTGGTCTGGGTGCGCCATGCTTGGGCTGCTCATACTCGTGTCGACAAGAATGATCACAGAACGGCTGAGCGCTCGAAAGTACCCCGGCTACGCCCTGTACCAGTCTATCACCCCCATGTTCATCCCATCCCTCTATTCAACCTCAGAGGAGGTGCTCTTTTCATTAGAGTTGAGGAAGTTGAAGTAGCCGCGGCGTCGTTCGCTGCTCCTGCACTTACATTTTCCTTGCGGTAAGTCATTCTCCCTCTCGATATTGAAGTGAGGGTGTTTACTCTTGTACTTGCAGAATCAATGCGCTCCTGATGATGGCCGGCCACCTCACCGCGTGGAATCGAGCGTCCAGCACCCACTCGTTGTGGGGAGGGCCGGCGACCTGCAGTGTGCCTTAGGGCATATGGCCGTGCGGACCGTTAGCCCCGGCGGGCCGGACCTGGCTGGGCTGTTTCTGTGCGGAGGAGGCGTGCGGTCGTGGTGGGATGGATGGTTGCTTGTTGTGGATCGCGTCGGTGCTCGGCGCACGCCGCGGGCGGGGTGCGCGCGAAATCCGCCTCGGCGTGCGTGGAGGCGGTGTCCCCCGCGTCCGGGCGTGCGTGCCGCGGGGGTCACCAGGGGGCCCCGGCCCTGGGGCCGGCGCCCACCCCCCTGGGCCGGCCGGGATGCCCCGCGCCCACCCCAGCCGCAGGGGCCGGGCCCGGCGGCGGGGGGTGTGAGGAGGGAAAAACGCCCAAGGGCAATGCCGCGCAGGGCGTGTTTCCTTTATGGCGTGTCAACCCAACCCCTTTACCGAGGAACTGGTTTTCATCTCATTGCGCGCAGGTCTCCTGCTCACCTTTGTCGGGGTTACTACTCTCAGCCACAGCAGCCGCCAGTACTCTTCTCCGCCAGGCCCTTCATAGCTCCTCCTGGCCGGGATTTGGGCGTATGCATCCTTCACCGCTCATCGCTTGACTTGCTTCATAGCATACAGCCCGCAACGCCCTCTATCCTGCCATTATCCTTTACCGAACGGCGCAGACAACAGACGAAAAACGGGAAAAGAGTGCCTCTGCGCAGGTCGTCACGATCCTCTTGCGACTCTTTCCTCACACATACATCTACCACGCTCACGTTTGCGCAGTTCCCTTTCTCGCAGTCGGCCGCCTCCCCCCTTTCACCACACAGGGCCACTTGTGCGCACGTGGTGAACACTATTCACGTAGTTTCCTGTCGGTCCGAGAACTGCAGGAGACCGCGGCTGTTTTCAGTGGAAGCTGCCCCTTGCCGCTGCGCGTATTGCTGCTGAATGATGCACTCCTCTATGTTGGTCCAAACAGTTTGACTGGCGCATGGAAAGACACACATACAAATCACCTTTCGGCTGACGTGTGCGGCTGCGTGCTTTGCGGCGGGCAGGCCTTTTTCCGCGCGCCGGGCCGGGGGGGGGTTCTATTCAGACATCCCACGAAGCGTCCCTGGTGCATAACGGGATACCGACCTCAACAACCAGCGCCTCGCCGCACAGTACGCAGTCCTGCTGCGCGATCTGACGGGTGTTGCTGACGCCGTTCAGAACATGCGGCGCAATGTCCTCGTCGGCCAGGAACGCCGCCAGGCCGCCCATAGACTCGAGTCTCGACACCGCACAAGCTTCGTGCACGACATGACCGCAGTTGGGGTATACAAAGTATGGCGCCCTGCTTTGCAGCAGAGTACAGTGGCAGAGCGGACAGCGCTGGCTCGCCGTGATGTACCCAAACTGGTCGCGCGCCTGCTGCAGGTCCTTTTTCACTTCCTCGGCGGTCTGGTACACCTCGTCCTGCGTTCGGCTGAGCTGCCGCTTCTGCTCTGCATAGACGTCGAAGTACTCACAGATGGCGCCCCGAAAGTCATCCACAAGGTTCACGTCGTCGATCTTACGGAGAACATCCTCAGTGCGGAGAACGCCGCCGGACTCTTGTACGACCGCGAGGGCTGCGGCTACGTTGTGGGTGTCGAGCGCCTGCTCTGCTGTCAGCATCCACAAGTGACGCAGCTCGTCCTTGCTAACCTTACCGACAAGTCCACGCAGCGTGTCTTCCGCAGCGACAAGCCCCGACAGCACGTAGCTGTCCTCCTCTGCGCTGCCGCTGCTGTGACGACGCTCCCGAGGCGCGTACAGGGCAGTAGTGACGGCGTCACGGTAGAGATGCATATGCTTGTACAGGGCGACGGCCGCGGTCGTGCAACCATGCTCCAAGCAGATGCGCAGTGCGTACCCCGTATCAAAGAAAAGTGAGGTGCGGATGAAGTCATCGAGGCGCACGACATCGTGCGTCTGGGCAAGCAGGCAAACGTAGTAGTTGTGCACTGCACTCGAAAAACAGTCGTAGCGGTGAATGCACTGATCGAGCAGCACCACCACCTGATGCTCTGTGTTGTCGGCCACCTCGTTCATGGAGACATCATAGCGTGCAAACGACGTCATCAGCCGTTCCACCTGCAGAGGAAGCACCCGACCCACTCGCGCTTCCTTGGCCAGCGCACGCAACAGCGCCGTCACCAGAGCCACCGGCCGATGTTGGATCAGCACGGATGTAAACTCGTACCAGGGCTGCAGGCGCGCAACTGATCCGTAACACGTTCCGAGGACCGTGACAGCATCATCGAACTGCTGCTGTGCGATGTGGTAGGCAATGACGTAGCTTGTGTGCTGCATTGCCTTGGCAAAGATCAACGCACTCTCGCGGCGACCCTGCTCCTCCAGCAGGCGCACCACCAGCTCGTACACCGCTTTTTCCTTCAGAAAGCCGCCGCACTGCTCCACGGTGCTCAACAGGAACTTGTTGAACTCCGCCTCGACGGCGGGCGCTGCGGCACAGCGCGCGACCTGGTCAAGTTTCGCGAGTACAAGAATCACAAAGATGCTCGTCAGCTGCGGTGCCCAGTCGTCCAGCGAGGCGAGATGAGACAGCAGAAACTGAAAACGAGCCTCCACAAAGGCGGTGCGCACGTTCGTGTTGCGGTATGTCGTCAGCAGCGCGTAGATGTCCTCAAACCAGTCGCATTTGGCAAACTGTGCAATGGCGTGGCGGGTGGCGCCGCAGTCGAGGAAGAACTGACCGCTGTGAAGCAGGCAGAGATTGCGCTGAGTGTCCGAGTAGAAGGCAAGGCGACACGCCGCATCCATGTAGCGCTTGCGCACCACCAAGGACGCCTGCGCGTCACGTCCACGCTCTAGAAAGAAGCGCCACTGCTGGCGTCCCTCGTCTTCAATGAGCAACTCCCAGAGATGCGTTCGGCTGAAGAGGAAAAATCGGCGTGCCTCGGCGTCGTGGATAATGCCGCACAGCTCAGAAGACGGCGGCGTCGATGCCTGGAACGGGTCGAAGCGGATCCGCTGCGCCACCTCGGCAGGTAGCGGAGGTGCGGAGCGCTCCACAACGCCGCCGCTGTCGGCAGGGCTGCGCCATGACGCACCCGGAGGTTGGTGTAGCACCAGGAACCGCCGCGGGTACAGCACAATCATGTGAAACGCCGTCGGGACGACTGCGATGGGGGCGGTCGACGGTGGCAGCGCAGCCCTGTCCAAAGCTAACCCGACCGCGTCACGACTCTCTGCAACTTTTGCCAGCGAGAACGACTGCTCATTCACACACGCCCTCTCCTCATTCATTGAGGACGTGGATGTCCCAGGCCTGGCAGCGTGCGAAAGAGCACCTTCTCATTTTCGTCCACCATGTCGCGGCAACATCGCGGTTGAACAGTCCATGAACGATACCAGCAGCGCTGTTCCACACGTACGACTGCGGTGTGGTGGCGCATGAGCCACGGTAGAGAAGCACCCGCCCATTCGCCTCCGGTGCTGAGTCGGAGCCTGCATACAGGGGTACCGCCTGGGTGCGCAGCTTGACGATGCCCGAATCGAGCGCGCGAAACAAAGAGGCCGGTGTGGAAATGCTGCGGCTGCATGCCTCATGCAGATTAGTGGCTGTAGAGATAAGAAGAACGCAGCCGCTTTTCCCCATCGCTGCGAACTCGATGGCGCGGATAGGAAAGACAGCGCTTGCTGGGGACGGCAACGACCATGCCAGCACTGCTCTCATCGTCAGCCGGTTCGGGTTACTGCTGCTGACACCGATATGGAGGGCAAAAATGGCACTACCCTTGTTCACTCCCATCAAGCAGCTCCACTTCGTTGCGCCCCTTGTTGACGACCCTTTCATCGGAGAAGCAGAATCGACACGAGTCCAAACTCATCTGCGTTCTCTTCGGGCGCTGCCCCATAGTTATCCTGTGGAAGCCACCCACGCACTCACCCACGACGACCTCCTGCGACCCCTCCACAAAGGCACCGAGAAGGTCGGTTACTTGTAGCTGAGCAATGGCGCACAAGCGTTCGTCAAACGTGTTCTGCACCGTGACCTCGCCGTCAGAGGCAGTGGCCACAACATAGGTACCTTGAGGATGCACAAAGACCTTGTGAGGGTTACGCACAAGTGTACGGAGCAGCACGCGGTCCTCCTCAGCGTCGCGCAGCTCCAGTTGTCCACTACGGCGCAGCACCGCCAGGACACCGCCCTGGCAATCGACATCCTCGATAGCATCCAGGTTGTCGGCGAGTGGGTACGTGACAAGTTCGAAGTGCGGTGCGATGGGGTCGGGCAAGGCATCCACATGGCTGCGACAGTCATGCGGAATCGCATGTGTCATCGCCATTTGCACTTTAGACCGCCTGCGATGTGGTGGATTTGATCTGCGTCGATGTGAGCGTATGGTGAGAATCACTCGCCTGCACAGTGTTTTCGATCGTGCCCGTGATGGAGGGTGCCACGCTTCCCAGCAGGCAGAGCAAAGGTAGGACACCAGCGGCACCCGCGCACACGGAGCGAGAAATTGCTAATGAGATGATGCTCCTGGATCCACTGAAGAGTTGAGCAGTTGCACGCACTGATCACACAGCAGCAAGAAGAACGGGGGAGGAGGAGCGATCCAATATTTGCGGAAGTGACAAGACACATAACTCCCCACTAGGAGTACCACCCAGCGGCAACACTTTGCAATATGCACTACCATCGTGTCGGCACAACTTGAGAAGGTCGAGTACACACCAAAGACGAGACGGGCACTCGCAGACGTTTCTTCCGAATCCAAAAAAAAAACCGCATGAGAGGCCTCTTTCCACACCGACTCCCACTCTTACGGGTATACTCAACACACTCGAGCGAATACACCAACCTACATCGAGTAGCCCAAAGGGAACAGCAGAGCACCTCAACCATAAACCAAAGGCTACAACCCGTACACTCCTCCACCCCACGCACTCACTTCGAAAGAATGCAGAGCTCAACAACAGCACAAACACAACGCGTCTAAACGTACAACACAACCTTCAGAAGTACACCCTATACTCATTCACATGTCTCCCTCACCTTCACACCACCATCACTACAATGGGAGCTTCAACACAGACGCCACAAAGCCCATCGGTTCATAACACAAAAACCCCCACTAACCAGACACACAGCCAAGTGCTCGACAAGTTCAAACACCTCCACACACAGATGCAGCAGCTGCCCGCACCATCCGTCCCCACCGCGCCCTCACCCATGGGCGTGCACGCACCCGCCCCGCGGGCGACAGCGCAGCGTCAGTGTGAGCTGAGTTGAAAGATGTTCTGACCTCATGCAGTGCTCGGACTGACAGGAAACTATGTGAATAGTGTTCATCACGTGCGCACGCCGCAAGCACGCAGCGGCAAAGGGGCAGGGGGAGATGGATGGGGGACGGTCGCGATCCGCGTGGCACCCACAGTCGCGCCGCGTCTCGGAGAGTTGATGCTCCCACGGCGCTCAGTAGTGGGGGAGCGGTAGGACTCAATGCACTCCTTCACACACGCCGCAGCGTGCACGGGCGTGGCGGCGTCTCAGACCTGTTGAGTTTTGATTTGGCTCGAAATGCGCGCTCATCGCCTCGCTCGCGCACAACGGTGGTTGTCTCTCCATCAGGACCACCACGCCCGCGCCTCAGGCGCACGCCGCAAAGCACGCAGCCGCACACGTCAGCCGAAAGGTGATTTGTATGTGTGTCTTTCCATGCGCCAGTCAAACTGTTTGGACCAACATAGAGGAGTGCATCATTCAGCAGCAATACGCGCAGCGGCAAAGGGGCAGCTTCCACTCTGGCACAACAGGACAGGGACCTGCGTGGGACGAGTCGCCCACCATTCCAAGGGAGTTGTGCGGCGGCGGCAGGGACGACCCGGCAGAGTCCGCGACACACCTTTCACTCTCCTTCTCTCTTGAGCTTTCGGGCGGGCTCTGTCACTGACAGGTGTAAAGACAGGTGCCAGACAGATCAAGATGCAGCAGCTGCCCGCACCATCCGTCCCCACCGCGCCCTCACCCATGGGCGTGCACGCACCCGCCCCGCGGGCGACAGCGCAGCGTCAGTGTGAGCTGAGTTGAAAGATGTTCTGACCTCATGCAGTGCTCGGACTGACAGGAAACTATGTGAATAGTGTTCATCACGTGCGCACGCCGCAAGCACGCAGCGGCAAAGGGGCAGGGGGAGATGGATGGGGGGACGGTCGCGATCCGCGTGGCACCCACAGTCGCGCCGCGTCTCGGAGAGTTGATGCTCCCACGGCGCTCAGTAGTGGGGGAGCGGTAGGACTCAATGCACTCCTTCACACACGCCGCAGCGTGCACGGGCGTGGCGGCGTCTCAGACCTGTTGAGTTTTGATTTGGCTCGAAATGCGCGCTCATCGCCTCGCTCGCGCACAACGGTGGTTGTCTCTCCATCAGGACCACCACGCCCGCGCCTCAGGCGCACGCCGCAAAGCACGCAGCCGCACACGTCAGCCGAAAGGTGATTTGTATGTGTGTCTTTCCATGCGCCAGTCAAACTGTTTGGACCAACATAGAGGAGTGCATCATTCAGCAGCAATACGCGCAGCGGCAAAGGGGCAGCTTCCACTCTGGCACAACAGGACAGGGACCTGCGTGGGACGAGTCGCCCACCATTCCAAGGGAGTTGTGCGGCGGCGGCAGGGACGACCCGGCAGAGTCCGCGACACACCTTTCACTCTCCTTCTCTCTTGAGCTTTCGGGCGGGCTCTGTCACTGACAGGTGTAAAGACAGGTGCCAGACAGATCAAGATGCAGCAGCTGCCCGCACCATCCGTCCCCACCGCGCCCTCACCCATGGGCGTGCACGCACCCGCCCCGCGGGCGACAGCGCAGCGTCAGTGTGAGCTGAGTTGAAAGATGTTCTGACCTCATGCAGTGCTCGGACTGACAGGAAACTATGTGAATAGTGTTCATCACGTGCGCACGCCGCAAGCACGCAGCGGCAAAGGGGCAGGGGGAGATGGATGGGGGGACGGTCGCGATCCGCGTGGCACCCACAGTCGCGCCGCGTCTCGGAGAGTTGATGCTCCCACGGCGCTCAGTAGTGGGGGAGCGGTAGGACTCAATGCACTCCTTCACACACGCCGCAGCGTGCACGGGCGTGGCGGCGTCTCAGACCTGTTGAGTTTTGATTTGGCTCGAAATGCGCGCTCATCGCCTCGCTCGCGCACAACGGTGGTTGTCTCTCCATCAGGACCACCACGCCCGCGCCTCAGGCGCACGCCGCAAAGCACGCAGCCGCACACGTCAGCCGAAAGGTGATTTGTATGTGTGTCTTTCCATGCGCCAGTCAAACTGTTTGGACCAACATAGAGGAGTGCATCATTCAGCAGCAATACGCGCAGCGGCAAAGGGGCAGCTTCCACTCTGGCACAACAGGACAGGGACCTGCGTGGGACGAGTCGCCCACCATTCCAAGGGAGTTGTGCGGCGGCGGCAGGGACGACCCGGCAGAGTCCGCGACACACCTTTCACTCTCCTTCTCTCTTGAGCTTTCGGGCGGGCTCTGTCACTGACAGGTGTAAAGACAGGTGCCAGACAGATCAAGATGCAGCAGCTGCCCGCACCATCCGTCCCACCGCGCCCTCACCCATGGGCGTGCACGCACCCGCCCCGCGGGCGACAGCGCAGCGTCAGTGTGAGCTGAGTTGAAAGATGTTCTGACCTCATGCAGTGCTCGGACTGACAGGAAACTATGTGAATAGTGTTCATCACGTGCGCACGCCGCAAGCACGCAGCGGCAAAGGGGCAGGGGGAGATGGATGGGGGGACGGTCGCGATCCGCGTGGCACCCACAGTCGCGCCGCGTCTCGGAGAGTTGATGCTCCCACGGCGCTCAGTAGTGGGGGAGCGGTAGGACTCAATGCACTCCTTCACACACGCCGCAGCGTGCACGGGCGTGGCGGCGTCTCAGACCTGTTGAGTTTTGATTTGGCTCGAAATGCGCGCTCATCGCCTCGCTCGCGCACAACGGTGGTTGTCTCTCCATCAGGACCACCACGCCCGCGCCTCAGGCGCACGCCGCAAAGCACGCAGCCGCACACGTCAGCCGAAAGGTGATTTGTATGTGTGTCTTTCCATGCGCCAGTCAAACTGTTTGGACCAACATAGAGGAGTGCATCATTCAGCAGCAATACGCGCAGCGGCAAAGGGGCAGCTTCCACTCTGGCACAACAGGACAGGGACCTGCGTGGGACGAGTCGCCCACCATTCCAAGGGAGTTGTGCGGCGGCGGCAGGGACGACCCGGCAGAGTCCGCGACACACCTTTCACTCTCCTTCTCTCTTGAGCTTTCGGGCGGGCTCTGTCACTGACAGGTGTAAAGACAGGTGCCAGACAGATCAAGATGCAGCAGCTGCCCGCACCATCCGTCCCCACCGCGCCCTCACCCATGGGCGTGCACGCACCCGCCCCGCGGGCGACAGCGCAGCGTCAGTGTGAGCTGAGTTGAAAGATGTTCTGACCTCATGCAGTGCTCGGACTGACAGGAAACTATGTGAATAGTGTTCATCACGTGCGCACGCCGCAAGCACGCAGCGGCAAAGGGGCAGGGGGAGATGGATGGGGGGACGGTCGCGATCCGCGTGGCACCCACAGTCGCGCCGCGTCTCGGAGAGTTGATGCTCCCACGGCGCTCAGTAGTGGGGGAGCGGTAGGACTCAATGCACTCCTTCACACACGCCGCAGCGTGCACGGGCGTGGCGGCGTCTCAGACCTGTTGAGTTTTGATTTGGCTCGAAATGCGCGCTCATCGCCTCGCTCGCGCACAACGGTGGTTGTCTCTCCATCAGGACCACCACGCCCGCGCCTCAGGCGCACGCCGCAAAGCACGCAGCCGCACACGTCAGCCGAAAGGTGATTTGTATGTGTGTCTTTCCATGCGCCAGTCAAACTGTTTGGACCAACATAGAGGAGTGCATCATTCAGCAGCAATACGCGCAGCGGCAAAGGGGCAGCTTCCACTCTGGCACAACAGGACAGGGACCTGCGTGGGACGAGTCGCCCACCATTCCAAGGGAGTTGTGCGGCGGCGGCAGGGACGACCCGGCAGAGTCCGCGACACACCTTTCACTCTCCTTCTCTCTTGAGCTTTCGGGCGGGCTCTGTCACTGACAGGTGTAAAGACAGGTGCCAGACAGATCAAGATGCAGCAGCTGCCCGCACCATCCGTCCCCACCGCGCCCTCACCCATGGGCGTGCACGCACCCGCCCCGCGGGCGACAGCGCAGCGTCAGTGTGAGCTGAGTTGAAAGATGTTCTGACCTCATGCAGTGCTCGGACTGACAGGAAACTATGTGAATAGTGTTCATCACGTGCGCACGCCGCAAGCACGCAGCGGCAAAGGGGCAGGGGGAGATGGATGGGGGGACGGTCGCGATCCGCGTGGCACCCACAGTCGCGCCGCGTCTCGGAGAGTTGATGCTCCCACGGCGCTCAGTAGTGGGGGAGCGGTAGGACTCAATGCACTCCTTCACACACGCCGCAGCGTGCACGGGCGTGGCGGCGTCTCAGACCTGTTGAGTTTTGATTTGGCTCGAAATGCGCGCTCATCGCCTCGCTCGCGCACAACGGTGGTTGTCTCTCCATCAGGACCACCACGCCCGCGCCTCAGGCGCACGCCGCAAAGCACGCAGCCGCACACGTCAGCCGAAAGGTGATTTGTATGTGTGTCTTTCCATGCGCCAGTCAAACTGTTTGGACCAACATAGAGGAGTGCATCATTCAGCAGCAATACGCGCAGCGGCAAAGGGGCAGCTTCCACTCTGGCACAACAGGACAGGGACCTGCGTGGGACGAGTCGCCCACCATTCCAAGGGAGTTGTGCGGCGGCGGCAGGGACGACCCGGCAGAGTCCGCGACACACCTTTCACTCTCCTTCTCTCTTGAGCTTTCGGGCGGGCTCTGTCACTGACAGGTGTAAAGACAGGTGCCAGACAGATCAAGATGCAGCAGCTGCCCGCACCATCCGTCCCCACCGCGCCCTCACCCATGGGCGTGCACGCACCCGCCCCGCGGGCGACAGCGCAGCGTCAGTGTGAGCTGAGTTGAAAGATGTTCTGACCTCATGCAGTGCTCGGACTGACAGGAAACTATGTGAATAGTGTTCATCACGTGCGCACGCCGCAAGCACGCAGCGGCAAAGGGGCAGGGGGAGATGGATGGGGGACGGTCGCGATCCGCGTGGCACCCACAGTCGCGCCGCGTCTCGGAGAGTTGATGCTCCCACGGCGCTCAGTAGTGGGGGAGCGGTAGGACTCAATGCACTCCTTCACACACGCCGCAGCGTGCACGGGCGTGGCGGCGTCTCAGACCTGTTGAGTTTTGATTTGGCTCGAAATGCGCGCTCATCGCCTCGCTCGCGCACAACGGTGGTTGTCTCTCCATCAGGACCACCACGCCCGCGCCTCAGGCGCACGCCGCAAAGCACGCAGCCGCACACGTCAGCCGAAAGGTGATTTGTATGTGTGTCTTTCCATGCGCCAGTCAAACTGTTTGGACCAACATAGAGGAGTGCATCATTCAGCAGCAATACGCGCAGCGGCAAAGGGGCAGCTTCCACTCTGGCACAACAGGACAGGGACCTGCGTGGGACGAGTCGCCCACCATTCCAAGGGAGTTGTGCGGCGGCGGCAGGGACGACCCGGCAGAGTCCGCGACACACCTTTCACTCTCCTTCTCTCTTGAGCTTTCGGGCGGGCTCTGTCACTGACAGGTGTAAAGACAGGTGCCAGACAGATCAAGATGCAGCAGCTGCCCGCACCATCCGTCCCCACCGCGCCCTCACCCATGGGCGTGCACGCACCCGCCCCGCGGGCGACAGCGCAGCGTCAGTGTGAGCTGAGTTGAAAGATGTTCTGACCTCATGCAGTGCTCGGACTGACAGGAAACTATGTGAATAGTGTTCATCACGTGCGCACGCCGCAAGCACGCAGCGGCAAAGGGGCAGGGGGAGATGGATGGGGGGACGGTCGCGATCCGCGTGGCACCCACAGTCGCGCCGCGTCTCGGAGAGTTGATGCTCCCACGGCGCTCAGTAGTGGGGGAGCGGTAGGACTCAATGCACTCCTTCACACACGCCGCAGCGTGCACGGGCGTGGCGGCGTCTCAGACCTGTTGAGTTTTGATTTGGCTCGAAATGCGCGCTCATCGCCTCGCTCGCGCACAACGGTGGTTGTCTCTCCATCAGGACCACCACGCCCGCGCCTCAGGCGCACGCCGCAAAGCACGCAGCCGCACACGTCAGCCGAAAGGTGATTTGTATGTGTGTCTTTCCATGCGCCAGTCAAACTGTTTGGACCAACATAGAGGAGTGCATCATTCAGCAGCAATACGCGCAGCGGCAAAGGGGCAGCTTCCACTCTGGCACAACAGGACAGGGACCTGCGTGGGACGAGTCGCCCACCATTCCAAGGGAGTTGTGCGGCGGCGGCAGGGACGACCCGGCAGAGTCCGCGACACACCTTTCACTCTCCTTCTCTCTTGAGCTTTCGGGCGGGCTCTGTCACTGACAGGTGTAAAGACAGGTGCCAGACAGATCAAGATGCAGCAGCTGCCCGCACCATCCGTCCCACCGCGCCCTCACCCATGGGCGTGCACGCACCCGCCCCGCGGGCGACAGCGCAGCGTCAGTGTGAGCTGAGTTGAAAGATGTTCTGACCTCATGCAGTGCTCGGACTGACAGGAAACTATGTGAATAGTGTTCATCACGTGCGCACGCCGCAAGCACGCAGCGGCAAAGGGGCAGGGGGAGATGGATGGGGGACGGTCGCGATCCGCGTGGCACCCACAGTCGCGCCGCGTCTCGGAGAGTTGATGCTCCCACGGCGCTCAGTAGTGGGGGAGCGGTAGGACTCAATGCACTCCTTCACACACGCCGCAGCGTGCACGGGCGTGGCGGCGTCTCAGACCTGTTGAGTTTTGATTTGGCTCGAAATGCGCGCTCATCGCCTCGCTCGCGCACAACGGTGGTTGTCTCTCCATCAGGACCACCACGCCCGCGCCTCAGGCGCACGCCGCAAAGCACGCAGCCGCACACGTCAGCCGAAAGGTGATTTGTATGTGTGTCTTTCCATGCGCCAGTCAAACTGTTTGGACCAACATAGAGGAGTGCATCATTCAGCAGCAATACGCGCAGCGGCAAAGGGGCAGCTTCCACTCTGGCACAACAGGACAGGGACCTGCGTGGGACGAGTCGCCCACCATTCCAAGGGAGTTGTGCGGCGGCGGCAGGGACGACCCGGCAGAGTCCGCGACACACCTTTCACTCTCCTTCTCTCTTGAGCTTTCGGGCGGGCTCTGTCACTGACAGGTGTAAAGACAGGTGCCAGACAGATCAAGATGCAGCAGCTGCCCGCACCATCCGTCCCCACCGCGCCCTCACCCATGGGCGTGCACGCACCCGCCCCGCGGGCGACAGCGCAGCGTCAGTGTGAGCTGAGTTGAAAGATGTTCTGACCTCATGCAGTGCTCGGACTGACAGGAAACTATGTGAATAGTGTTCATCACGTGCGCACGCCGCAAGCACGCAGCGGCAAAGGGGCAGGGGGAGATGGATGGGGGGACGGTCGCGATCCGCGTGGCACCCACAGTCGCGCCGCGTCTCGGAGAGTTGATGCTCCCACGGCGCTCAGTAGTGGGGGAGCGGTAGGACTCAATGCACTCCTTCACACACGCCGCAGCGTGCACGGGCGTGGCGGCGTCTCAGACCTGTTGAGTTTTGATTTGGCTCGAAATGCGCGCTCATCGCCTCGCTCGCGCACAACGGTGGTTGTCTCTCCATCAGGACCACCACGCCCGCGCCTCAGGCGCACGCCGCAAAGCACGCAGCCGCACACGTCAGCCGAAAGGTGATTTGTATGTGTGTCTTTCCATGCGCCAGTCAAACTGTTTGGACCAACATAGAGGAGTGCATCATTCAGCAGCAATACGCGCAGCGGCAAAGGGGCAGCTTCCACTCTGGCACAACAGGACAGGGACCTGCGTGGGACGAGTCGCCCACCATTCCAAGGGAGTTGTGCGGCGGCGGCAGGGACGACCCGGCAGAGTCCGCGACACACCTTTCACTCTCCTTCTCTCTTGAGCTTTCGGGCGGGCTCTGTCACTGACAGGTGTAAAGACAGGTGCCAGACAGATCAAGATGCAGCAGCTGCCCGCACCATCCGTCCCACCGCGCCCTCACCCATGGGCGTGCACGCACCCGCCCCGCGGGCGACAGCGCAGCGTCAGTGTGAGCTGAGTTGAAAGATGTTCTGACCTCATGCAGTGCTCGGACTGACAGGAAACTATGTGAATAGTGTTCATCACGTGCGCACGCCGCAAGCACGCAGCGGCAAAGGGGCAGGGGGAGATGGATGGGGGGACGGTCGCGATCCGCGTGGCACCCACAGTCGCGCCGCGTCTCGGAGAGTTGATGCTCCCACGGCGCTCAGTAGTGGGGGAGCGGTAGGACTCAATGCACTCCTTCACACACGCCGCAGCGTGCACGGGCGTGGCGGCGTCTCAGACCTGTTGAGTTTTGATTTGGCTCGAAATGCGCGCTCATCGCCTCGCTCGCGCACAACGGTGGTTGTCTCTCCATCAGGACCACCACGCCCGCGCCTCAGGCGCACGCCGCAAAGCACGCAGCCGCACACGTCAGCCGAAAGGTGATTTGTATGTGTGTCTTTCCATGCGCCAGTCAAACTGTTTGGACCAACATAGAGGAGTGCATCATTCAGCAGCAATACGCGCAGCGGCAAAGGGGCAGCTTCCACTCTGGCACAACAGGACAGGGACCTGCGTGGGACGAGTCGCCCACCATTCCAAGGGAGTTGTGCGGCGGCGGCGGCAGGGACGACCCGGCAGAGTCCGCGACACACCTTTCACTCTCCTTCTCTCTTGAGCTTTCGGGCGGGCTCTGTCACTGACAGGTGTAAAGACAGGTGCCAGACAGATCAAGATGCAGCAGCTGCCCGCACCATCCGTCCCCACCGCGCCCTCACCCATGGGCGTGCACGCACCCGCCCCGCGGGCGACAGCGCAGCGTCAGTGTGAGCTGAGTTGAAAGATGTTCTGACCTCATGCAGTGCTCGGACTGACAGGAAACTATGTGAATAGTGTTCATCACGTGCGCACGCCGCAAGCACGCAGCGGCAAAGGGGCAGGGGGAGATGGATGGGGGACGGTCGCGATCCGCGTGGCACCCACAGTCGCGCCGCGTCTCGGAGAGTTGATGCTCCCACGGCGCTCAGTAGTGGGGGAGCGGTAGGACTCAATGCACTCCTTCACACACGCCGCAGCGTGCACGGGCGTGGCGGCGTCTCAGACCTGTTGAGTTTTGATTTGGCTCGAAATGCGCGCTCATCGCCTCGCTCGCGCACAACGGTGGTTGTCTCTCCATCAGGACCACCACGCCCGCGCCTCAGGCGCACGCCGCAAAGCACGCAGCCGCACACGTCAGCCGAAAGGTGATTTGTATGTGTGTCTTTCCATGCGCCAGTCAAACTGTTTGGACCAACATAGAGGAGTGCATCATTCAGCAGCAATACGCGCAGCGGCAAAGGGGCAGCTTCCACTCTGGCACAACAGGACAGGGACCTGCGTGGGACGAGTCGCCCACCATTCCAAGGGAGTTGTGCGGCGGCGGCAGGGACGACCCGGCAGAGTCCGCGACACACCTTCACTCTCCTTCTCTCTTGAGCTTTCGGGCGGGCTCTGTCACTGACAGGTGTAAAGACAGGTGCCAGACAGATCAAGATGCAGCAGCTGCCCGCACCATCCGTCCCACCGCGCCCTCACCCATGGGCGTGCACGCACCCGCCCCGCGGGCGACAGCGCAGCGTCAGTGTGAGCTGAGTTGAAAGATGTTCTGACCTCATGCAGTGCTCGGACTGACAGGAAACTATGTGAATAGTGTTCATCACGTGCGCACGCCGCAAGCACGCAGCGGCAAAGGGGCAGGGGGAGATGGATGGGGGACGGTCGCGATCCGCGTGGCACCCACAGTCGCGCCGCGTCTCGGAGAGTTGATGCTCCCACGGCGCTCAGTAGTGGGGGAGCGGTAGGACTCAATGCACTCCTTCACACACGCCGCAGCGTGCACGGGCGTGGCGGCGTCTCAGACCTGTTGAGTTTTGATTTGGCTCGAAATGCGCGCTCATCGCCTCGCTCGCGCACAACGGTGGTTGTCTCTCCATCAGGACCACCACGCCCGCGCCTCAGGCGCACGCCGCAAAGCACGCAGCCGCACACGTCAGCCGAAAGGTGATTTGTATGTGTGTCTTTCCATGCGCCAGTCAAACTGTTTGGACCAACATAGAGAGTGCATCATTCAGCAGCAATACGCGCAGCGGCAAAGGGGCAGCTTCCACTCTGGCACAACAGGACAGGGACCTGCGTGGGACGAGTCGCCCACCATTCCAAGGGAGTTGTGCGGCGGCGGCGGCAGGGACGACCCGGCAGAGTCCGCGACACACCTTCACTCTCCTTCTCTCTTGAGCTTTCGGGCGGGCTCTGTCACTGACAGGTGTAAAGACAGGTGCCAGACAGATCAAGATGCAGCAGCTGCCCGCACCATCCGTCCCACCGCGCCCTCACCCATGGGCGTGCACGCACCCGCCCCGCGGGCGACAGCGCAGCGTCAGTGTGAGCTGAGTTGAAAGATGTTCTGACCTCATGCAGTGCTCGGACTGACAGGAAACTATGTGAATAGTGTTCATCACGTGCGCACGCCGCAAGCACGCAGCGGCAAAGGGGCAGGGGGAGATGGATGGGGGACGGTCGCGATCCGCGTGGCACCCACAGTCGCGCCGCGTCTCGGAGAGTTGATGCTCCCACGGCGCTCAGTAGTGGGGGAGCGGTAGGACTCAATGCACTCCTTCACACACGCCGCAGCGTGCACGGGCGTGGCGGCGTCTCAGACCTGTTGAGTTTTGATTTGGCTCGAAATGCGCGCTCATCGCCTCGCTCGCGCACAACGGTGGTTGTCTCTCCATCAGGACCACCACGCCCGCGCCTCAGGCGCACGCCGCAAAGCACGCAGCCGCACACGTCAGCCGAAAGGTGATTTGTATGTGTGTCTTTCCATGCGCCAGTCAAACTGTTTGGACCAACATAGACGAGTGCATCATTCAGCAGCAATACGCGCAGCGGCAAAGGGGCAGCTTCCACTCTGGCACAACAGGACAGGGACCTGCGTGGGACGAGTCGCCCACCATTCCAAGGGAGTTGTGCGGCGGCGGCGGCAGGGACGACCCGGCAGAGCCGCGACACACCTTCACTCTCCTTCTCTCTTGAGCTTTCGGGCGGGCTCTGTCACTGACAGGTGTAAAGACAGGTGCCAGACAGATCAAGATGCAGCAGCTGCCCGCACCATCCGTCCCACCGCGCCCTCACCCATGGGCGTGCACGCACCCGCCCCGCGGGCGACAGCGCAGCGTCAGTGTGAGCTGAGTTGAAAGATGTTCTGACCTCATGCAGTGCTCGGACTGACAGGAAACTATGTGAATAGTGTTCATCACGTGCGCACGCCGCAAGCACGCAGCGGCAAAGGGGCAGGGGGAGATGGATGGGGGACGGTCGCGATCCGCGTGGCACCCACAGTCGCGCCGCGTCTCGGAGAGTTGATGCTCCCACGGCGCTCAGTAGTGGGGGAGCGGTAGGACTCAATGCACTCCTTCACACACGCCGCAGCGTGCACGGGCGTGGCGGCGTCTCAGACCTGTTGAGTTTTGATTTGGCTCGAAATGCGCGCTCATCGCCTCGCTCGCGCACAACGGTGGTTGTCTCTCCATCAGGACCACCACGCCCGCGCCTCAGGCGCACGCCGCAAAGCACGCAGCCGCACACGTCAGCCGAAAGGTGATTTGTATGTGTGTCTTTCCATGCGCCAGTCAAACTGTTTGGACCAACATAGAGAGTGCATCATTCAGCAGCAATACGCGCAGCGGCAAAGGGGCAGCTTCCACTCTGGCACAACAGGACAGGGACCTGCGTGGGACGAGTCGCCCACCATTCCAAGGGAGTTGTGCGGCGGCGGCGGCAGGGACGACCCGGCAGAGCCGCGACACACCTTCACTCTCCTTCTCTCTTGAGCTTTCGGGCGGGCTCTGTCACTGACAGGTGTAAAGACAGGTGCCAGACAGATCAAGATGCAGCAGCTGCCCGCACCATCCGTGCCCACCGCGCCCTCACCCATGGGCGTGCACGCACCCGCCCCGCGGGCGACAGCGCAGCGTCAGTGTGAGCTGAGTTGAAAGATGTTCTGACCTCATGCAGTGCTCGGACTGACAGGAAACTATGTGAATAGTGTTCATCACGTGCGCACGCCGCAAGCACGCAGCGGCAAAGGGGCAGGGGGAGATGGATGGGGGACGGTCGCGATCCGCGTGGCACCCACAGTCGCGCCGCGTCTCGGAGAGTTGATGCTCCCACGGCGCTCAGTAGTGGGGGAGCGGTAGGACTCAATGCACTCCTTCACACACGCCGCAGCGTGCACGGGCGTGGCGGCGTCTCAGACCTGTTGAGTTTTGATTTGGCTCGAAATGCGCGCTCATCGCCTCGCTCGCGCACAACGGTGGTTGTCTCTCCATCAGGACCACCACGCCCGCGCCTCAGGCGCACGCCGCAAAGCACGCAGCCGCACACGTCAGCCGAAAGGTGATTTGTATGTGTGTCTTTCCATGCGCCAGTCAAACTGTTTGGACCAACATAGACGAGTGCATCATTCAGCAGCAATACGCGCAGCGGCAAAGGGGCAGCTTCCACTCTGGCACAACAGGACAGGGACCTGCGTGGGACGAGTCGCCCACCATTCCAAGGGAGTTGTGCGGCGGCGGCGGCAGGGACGACCCGGCAGAGCCCGCGACACACCTTCACTCTCCTTCTCTCTTGAGCTTTCGGGCGGGCTCTGTCACTGACAGGTGTAAAGACAGGTGCCAGACAGATCAAGATGCAGCAGCTGCCCGCACCATCCGTGCCCACCGCGCCCTCACCCATGGGCGTGCACGCACCCGCCCCGCGGGCGACAGCGCAGCGTCAGTGTGAGCTGAGTTGAAAGATGTTCTGACCTCATGCAGTGCTCGGACTGACAGGAAACTATGTGAATAGTGTTCATCACGTGCGCACGCCGCAAGCACGCAGCGGCAAAGGGGCAGGGGGAGATGGATGGGGGACGGTCGCGATCCGCGTGGCACCCACAGTCGCGCCGCGTCTCGGAGAGTTGATGCTCCCACGGCGCTCAGTAGTGGGGGAGCGGTAGGACTCAATGCACTCCTTCACACACGCCGCAGCGTGCACGGGCGTGGCGGCGTCTCAGACCTGTTGAGTTTTGATTTGGCTCGAAATGCGCGCTCATCGCCTCGCTCGCGCACAACGGTGGTTGTCTCTCCATCAGGACCACCACGCCCGCGCCTCAGGCGCACGCCGCAAAGCACGCAGCCGCACACGTCAGCCGAAAGGTGATTTGTATGTGTGTCTTTCCATGCGCCAGTCAAACTGTTTGGACCAACATAGACGAGTGCATCATTCAGCAGCAATACGCGCAGCGGCAAAGGGGCAGCTTCCACTCTGGCACAACAGGACAGGGACCTGCGTGGGACGAGTCGCCCACCATTCCAAGGGAGTTGTGCGGCGGCGGCGGCAGGGACGACCCGGCAGAGCCCGCGACACACCTTCACTCTCCTTCTCTCTTGAGCTTTCGGGCGGGCTCTGTCACTGACAGGTGTAAAGACAGGTGCCAGACAGATCAAGATGCAGCAGCTGCCCGCACCATCCGTGCCCACCGCGCCCTCACCCATGGGCGTGCACGCACCCGCCCCGCGGGCGACAGCGCAGCGTCAGTGTGAGCTGAGTTGAAAGATGTTCTGACCTCATGCAGTGCTCGGACTGACAGGAAACTATGTGAATAGTGTTCATCACGTGCGCACGCCGCAAGCACGCAGCGGCAAAGGGGCAGGGGGAGATGGATGGGGGACGGTCGCGATCCGCGTGGCACCCACAGTCGCGCCGCGTCTCGGAGAGTTGATGCTCCCACGGCGCTCAGTAGTGGGGGAGCGGTAGGACTCAATGCACTCCTTCACACACGCCGCAGCGTGCACGGGCGTGGCGGCGTCTCAGACCTGTTGAGTTTTGATTTGGCTCGAAATGCGCGCTCATCGCCTCGCTCGCGCACAACGGTGGTTGTCTCTCCATCAGGACCACCACGCCCGCGCCTCAGGCGCACGCCGCAAAGCACGCAGCCGCACACGTCAGCCGAAAGGTGATTTGTATGTGTGTCTTTCCATGCGCCAGTCAAACTGTTTGGACCAACATAGACGAGTGCATCATTCAGCAGCAATACGCGCAGCGGCAAAGGGGCAGCTTCCACTCTGGCACAACAGGACAGGGACCTGCGTGGGACGAGTCGCCCACCATTCCAAGGGAGTTGTGCGGCGGCGGCGGCAGGGACGACCCGGCAGAGCCCGCGACACACCTTCACTCTCCTTCTCTCTTGAGCTTTCGGGCGGGCTCTGTCACTGACAGGTGTAAAGACAGGTGCCAGACAGATCAAGATGCAGCAGCTGCCCGCACCATCCGTGCCCACCGCGCCCTCACCCATGGGCGTGCACGCACCCGCCCCGCGGGCGACAGCGCAGCGTCAGTGTGAGCTGAGTTGAAAGATGTTCTGACCTCATGCAGTGCTCGGACTGACAGGAAACTATGTGAATAGTGTTCATCACGTGCGCACGCCGCAAGCACGCAGCGGCAAAGGGGCAGGGGGAGATGGATGGGGGACGGTCGCGATCCGCGTGGCACCCACAGTCGCGCCGCGTCTCGGAGAGTTGATGCTCCCACGGCGCTCAGTAGTGGGGGAGCGGTAGGACTCAATGCACTCCTTCACACACGCCGCAGCGTGCACGGGCGTGGCGGCGTCTCAGACCTGTTGAGTTTTGATTTGGCTCGAAATGCGCGCTCATCGCCTCGCTCGCGCACAACGGTGGTTGTCTCTCCATCAGGACCACCACGCCCGCGCCTCAGGCGCACGCCGCAAAGCACGCAGCCGCACACGTCAGCCGAAAGGTGATTTGTATGTGTGTCTTTCCATGCGCCAGTCAAACTGTTTGGACCAACATAGACGAGTGCATCATTCAGCAGCAATACGCGCAGTTGTTCAGTTTTTCTTTGTTGTTCGTTCTTGCAGTAATATACACAGGCAGAGGGAGGAATGAGGGTTCCTAACGCCCAGGGAATACTGCTGAGTACTGTGGTTGCCCACTTATCATGTAAAGGCCGTGTGGGCGCTGGCTACGAAGGGGTTACTGACGTTCTCACCTTTGTTTACCTCTCCCTGTTGTTTGTGGAGATGATGATGAGGGGATGTATGGGCACGCGATGTTGTGAGTTGTGGGCGGTTAAAGAGAGAGGAGTAAATGACTCTGGGAGATTATGGGGATCTCCGACGGAGGGGGTACTGGCTCTTTTTCTGCCGGGGATCGCATTCGGCGGTTTCGTATCAGGGAATGACACCCAGGGCTCAGTACCTCCACCCCTCCCTCCCCCGCTCTCGGGGGTAGCCACGCAGCCACCCCCTCCCCGGCACTGCGCCGAGCCACCTCTGGTGGCGACAGGGTCATGCACCCACGACGTAGCGAGGCCAGGGTGCCAGCGTCACTGGTGCGCACCCACCCGCATTCTCACTGCCTGCGGGTGTGGCGGCGGCTGGGGGTGGTGCGTTGGGCAGGGGGCAGAGCTCGGCTGGCTGTGCCAGTCCATCGCCCCAGCGCGTCTGTCTATGGCGGCTGCGCACCACGCGAGGGGCCTCCGCTGTGGGCAGGCCGTGGGTTGAGCAGGGTGAACCGTCATGCCAATGGCAGGGAGTGGGCAAGGCGGAGACGAGAACGTTTTTGATTTGAGTGCGACGCAATAGGTTGGTTTACAGCATAACACTGAGGATGATGATGGCGAACACGAGCAGGAGAGACGGTAGGTGTGCCTTCATGAAGCGTCTGAGGCTGATGTAGCGGCCCTGCAGCATCATACCAATCGCGAGGCTCACCGTCCCTGTGTGGTGCTTCTGATGTTGATTTCTATTCAGCGCTGCCGCCACGAACGCGTGGCAGTTGTTGGAGAAAAAGTTGTAGATCTCTGCCTGGCGGAAGTCGTTGGTGGCGGACGCGACTGCCGCATCGTACGCCTCCACCTCACGGTGCACCGCTGTCCATCTCTCTTGCGAGTGGTGCGGGTTGTCGTTGTAAAAGGACGGAATGCAGTCGCGTGAGATGTCCCAATACTTGACCGGGTTGCCGAACAGCATGCGGTCTTGTCCAATGCGGTACGATTCCTGGAAGTCGTAGATGCGGCCGTGGCTGTCGCATACCGCGATGTGGCCGACGAACGGCAGAAACCACGTTAGGATCGGAATAGGCGACCAAACAATGCAGAACGGGTAGTGCTCATGCACCGGGTCAATGATGGGAGGCAGCTGCACTGGCCTATCCGCACTGAAATCTCCCCGATTCTCAATGGTGGATTCAAGCATCGTGTGTGATGGGGGTCGTGGACTTTACGGAGCAGCGATGTGTCAGGCTGTGTGTGCAGGGCAACGAGGACGACGAGACAACTGGAAGGAGTAACACGCATCGACTGAGTGGAATCAAACGCCGCTGCAGCCAGGAGCTTCGGAGAAAGCGTTGCAGCGAACAAGCAAGGAACATAGGGCTGGCGGCAGCAATGGGTGTGGAGGAAGGACAAGACACAAGTAGGTTCAGCTTCTCCTCAGAGATAGCATGGTGTTCTCTCCTGCCCTGCAGGGGAGGCCATTGCGCCGAGCTCCGCCAAAGGGGGGGGGCTGAAGGAGGTTGTGCAGTCCCGTGAGGTGTGTTGTGAGAGTTGACACCAGTGTTTTTTTTTGCGTGGAGGCGGTGTAGTTCACTGAGGGCCACTCGCAGAAAAGCCCACGACATCCCGGGAAGGAGGAGACGCCCCATGATGACACAGCGACCTGCAGATCAAGAGGTGCACGTATGGAATCTCGCAAAAATGGGTAGCTGAAGGCGCAGACACGCGCAGCGGCGATGTGGCAGCCGACACGAGCGCACAAACAAAGTGAATGAGAAAAAGTGGATGGGCGATCCAAGCGTGACGTTCAGTCGGAGCGCTAATGGGCACGCATGCAGAGATCGAGAGGCAGAAAGACGGGTACACAGAGGAATCCCCCTCCACACACACACACACACACACACACACACGAAGGCGCCGCCTCGCGTGCGTACTATAGGGAAGCAAACAAGCGCGGGGAGGATGAGCACGCTGGCAACTAGCTTTACATGGAAGAAGAAATCGCAATGCGCTGCGCAGGTGGCGCCAGATGCTGATGTCGCGGCCGAGGAGAGCTATTCACACCCCCCACACACACAGTTTGTCGGAGGGCCTTCGCGACATGCCGTCGTATTGCGCAGCGGCAACGAAGATGTAGGAATTGTTTGCTACGCAGTGATACACCTGATGTTGTGCCAAGTGAGCGGCCCCCTTCTCAAGAGTGGCGTTGCACGCCTAGACCTCGCGCTGAGTTGCGTCGGTGTCAATGAGTCCGTTTTGGATTCCATCTTCGTAGTGTGATGAGATACACTGGGATGAACTGCTCTAGTACATGGCCGGGCTGCCAAACAACATGTTGTTGAGTCTTCATCTGGAAGGTGCCTTGGAAGCCGTAGATACGGCTACGGTTGTTAGAGACGCCAATGCGCCTCATCCACGACGTGAAACAACATACGATGAGGATATGTGCCCAGACCCCACAAGAACAGTAGCGCTCATGCTTGTGGTCCATGGTGGCATGGTGGCATGGTGGAGGAGGAGGGGGAGGGTAAACGATGGAGGTTGGCGTGCATCGCACACACGATTCCACATACCGTGAGAAGGAAACAAAATGGAAGGAGTATCATTAGCGCACACGGACATACGCCCGCTGGACACCCAAGAGAGAAATGGGGAGGGGGAGGGAAGACGGAGCGAAGCGGGAAAGGACGCACACTGTAGACGATACAAGTGAAAACGAAAAGGCAAAGGAGAACAACCAGCGGCGAGGGGAATGGGGTGGGGAGAGTGAACGCAGGAACCCGACAGGAAATAGAATAAGAAGGGTGCGGTAGCAGTAGGTGGTGCGGGCCCATAAAAGGCCTGAAAGAGGTACCAAAGAGGGGGAGAGTGAAGGGAGGAAGTGGGGAGCAGATGGGTGGTCCTGGCGCGTCTTCGACTATCCGCATCTTGCGGCGCGGCGTGTGTGTATGAGATGTGAGTATGTGCACCGTGACAAGCATTCCATGGTGCGCTGAGGGAGGGGGGCGAGTCGACAGCAGCAGCAACAGCAGCAATTCTCTGGAAAGGAGAAACGAGGGTGGATGGTTGGGGGGAGGGGGAGAGACGCCGTAATGAAGTACATCCCCGGGATAGTGCGTCCACTTACCGACCCCTCCATAGAGAGACGCTCAAATCGCCCCTGCCCCGCCTACCTCTTTCCCATCTCACGAGACAGGGGTGAGAAATGGTATCGCTTCTGGACAAAACCACTTTCCCGGCGCTCCTTCAGCTGCTGCACACGGGTGAGCGGGTCCAGTCGATCCGGGACACCGTTGAAGTAACCATCCATCCAGCGCATAAACCGCGCCGCATAGCTTGCCGGGTCGATGATGGTTGGGTCGCGGCGAGTGTAGCCGAGCATTGTGTCTAGGCCGGACTTCACCTTCGACTCCAGCACCTTGGCGGAGGAGTAGGGGTGCAAATAGTCGATGATGCCCACGCACACGCTGCCGTCGCCAACGGAGGCCATGAGCGAGTAGTCCATGATGCCACTTTCCGCCAGCAGCGCGGTGTCGCGAGAGAGGTGCTCCATCAAGAGACGCTTCACCTCCGGCGTGCAAAAGAAGAAGTTGCCCAGCCGTAGACGCTCTTGAACGAAGTCCACGTCAAGGCGTACGGCAGCCGTCTGCTCTGTCGTGCGGTTGCGCTGGCTGCCTTTCAGGTCCCACTTCTCCCGCACTGGTCGTTGGAAGAGAAGCTGCTCGGAGACCATGAAGCAATGCGTCCCGTCTGTGAGGAGGTTCTGCAGCTGCGGTATGGTGTCACCGGGCACTGAGCTAGTGAACGTGGTGGGCGGCGCCGCGGCTCTGCTGCGCGACCCTTGCACCTGAACAGCGTAGAGGCCCATGATTTTGCCCAGTGTCGTCTGAGCGTCGAGCAGGTGCGCACTGGCCTCACCGCCAGACGAGTGCGGCGGATTCTGCTGTTTCTGTAGCAACGACGTGTAGTAGTCCGCCATCTTCGCAAAGTAGCGCGGCGCCCACTCTCGGAAGTAGCGCAGCTCCATCGGTTTCACGGACTTGATGAGAAATCGTCCATCATGTGTGATGAAGAACCTCGAGTGCGACTTGCCGCCGTCGGTGCTAAAGGGGCGGCATCGCACCAGGGCGGCACATATATCAAAGGGAGCGCCGTCTGTGTAGAGCACGTGAAGGGCTGCAAAGCTTCGGGGAAAGAGCACGTCTACGGTGATGATAGGATCGGCGTTGCTGGTGCCGCCACCGATCATGCTTGCCACACTGGCAGCGCTGCTGATCGTCGCCACTGCCCCACCAGCGAGTCCAGCGGGTCCACCGACACCGGGGTGTACGACCCACTGATACCCAGAAAGCGTCCACTTCAGGGAGGTGGATGATGCCGGATCTGGTCTGCTGCTTTGGCGAAGCACCTCGAGCGCTTCCTCTAGCGACAGTTGGCCTATCATCGACAAGGGCTGCAGCTTTTCTGACCGTGTTGCCGAGTTCATGTTCAGTGATGCTGTAGTGAGTGTGCTATCGACAGCAAAGGAGAGGTGGTGTGTGGTGGGTACTACCACAGCTGCTTCGCTGCTGACCGACTTGACTAGTTCCAACTCCATGCCTGCAGCTGCGTCCTTGGTGCTCGATGGGGTGCAAGACGTACTGGGTGGAGCGGGACGATAGAAGTGCAGCAGGGCTGCGGCAAGGATGCTGGATGGCTCAGCCAAGCGAATCCACTGTGAGCGCTCCTTGTGATACAGACATCCGTCCAGTCGGTGAAGAGCTGAGGGGCATTCAGGCCCGGCAGCTGCGGAGGCATCTGTGGAGGTGCTGGTGACACCCTTTGCACCGGCCTTCCGCTGTGCAATGTACCAGCCGCGATACGCGGTGAACAGATCGGGAAGCAGATGCCTGCGCATATTGGCGAGGAGTAGCGCCACATCCAGCTGCCCACGCTGGCGTGCATCGTGAAGGGCTGAAAGCGCATGCTGAACGGCTTCGCATAGCTGGCCCAAGTCGCTCGAGGCACCCTCCTCAGTGGGCATCGAGGATGTCCTGGCGGCGGCGGATGCCTTTCCTTCCACCTCCGCAGCAGAACTGGCAGTGCTTATCGGAGATGCGGCAGTCGGCACATCTGCTTTGGTGCTCTCTAGCTGTTCCGTTCGATCCAAAGAAGCGCAAGTCGCCTGTTGTAGCTCAGCAAGAAGACCTTCCATTTCATCAGCGTCGCTCCCAGCATAGAGGTAATCCTCGATGCCAATCGGATGCTCCTCAGAGGATCCCTTCGCCTCCCGTGCGGGAATGCCGCGTGGCATCACGGGTGGCGGGTATTCGATGCGCGACAGAGACACTGGCTCCATCAAAAAAGTCACAGTATTGGGGTAGGCGGAGATATTGGCAGGGCTGGGTTGGCGCTGCTGCTGCGCAGTCGTCCCTAGGGAATGGAACTGGAAGTGGATCTGTAGACCCGACTGCGCCGAGTGCCTCGACAGCGCAGGTATCCAGCCGTACAGCACCCACTCGAGGAAGGCGGCTGTGGAGAGGTTCAGAAGATGCGGAGTGCAGACGTCGATCATGGCGTCAACCGGGTCGGCGGGCACGGTCACCGCATCCGCTACTGCTGCCCTGACATCCTCGTTCACCACGCGAATTCGAAGAGAGAAATAGCCCCTCAGATGTGCAACGAAGGCGGCGATTGCGTAAGTGTCCAGCGGCTCCACCGCAGTCAACGCCCTCGCAGCGCTCTGCTGCGCGGTGACCTTGTGAAACGCCAACATCTGCGCGGCACCCAAAGTGCCCGCGAGACCGCTGTCAGTCAGTGTAGCTGCTGCCGAAGGGAGAGAGGCACTGCTCGACGTGGTCACCTTCACTCGATGCGCACCGTGCAAGTAGAGTACCTGGGACTCCGTCCCGGCGCAGCGGTTCACCAGGAAGTGGAAGAGGCGCTCGTCTCCGGCACCGTAGAAGGTCAAGACCGATTTCTGCTGTACCACAGCGTCGGCGTTGGCCGCTGGCGCCTCAGCGCGTCCGAGAGGCGGGACCAACAAGGGGGCTCTGGGTGACGCTGTGTCAGCGCTGCTGGCAGGCAAATCGAGGTGTGAACTAGCTTGGAAACGGGTCTGCGGGCCACGAGAAGCACCGCGCTCGATGGACAGCTCAGAGTTCCGTGACTTGGCCAGTGTGCTCATGACGGCGCTTGCCACCGCCACCGCCGACCTGCCGTTGACGGAATTACCGGCGCCACTACCACCGCCAGTTCCCCCGCCGAATAGGTGGTCCATATGCACAATGTTCACCACGATGTTGTCCTTCAGGGTGGACAGTGCAGCGGGGCTCGCGGCGTTGCGGCATGCAGACTGCACCGACGACGGGAATTGGCACCCCACATTCATCGTGATGGCAGCGGTTGCGGCGGCTTCCTCTGCGGTCGCCGTCGCGCTACTCACCGAAATAGAGAGTCCTTTGCGTAGAAGTGCAGCAGCGCCGTTTGCCTGCAGGGCTAGGTGATAGGCAACGGTGACTGCCTCCTTGACTACCTGTTCCATTGCCTCCCACTGCCGTTCGCCGCGAAGGATGAGGGTATGAAAGGAGAGCGCGTCGAAGCCGCGGAAGCTGCAGCAGCACACTTCCTCTGCCAACTCAAGCACCTCGAAGCGGGCGCAGTGACCCAGCGGCGCTGTGGTGGCCAAGTCGCCCACGCCGACGTACTGAAGATCAGCAATGATGTCAGCATGCAAGCACCAGGAGAGCTGCACGAGAAATTCACGACCAACGTCTAGTACGAGGCGCATCTGGTCCTCCGCCTCGATACGCGCACGCAGGTAATGGTGCATGTTGCCTTCGACAACAATCACGTCCGGTTGCCACATCAACAGTCGCTGGAACAACTTATCCAGATAGCCGCTGTAGGAATGCACGTAGTCAACGAGGTCCTCGGCCGGCTGCACTGGATAGGAGAGGTCCCCCGCAAGCAGCAGCACGCGCGGATGATCGCACGGGCTCATGACCCGCTTGGAAGGATGAGGTCGACGGTTCACTAGGCCCGGGTACACGATGCACTGCACAGGCTGCGCGGGGCTCAGGATAGAGAATATGGACAAGTGGTCAAACACGCTGGCACCAAGGGCGACAGCAGTGCGGTGCACGATATGCCAGGCCACATCAGCTAGATGCCGACATAGTCGCGATCCGTTAGTGTTGGGGAAATAAGCTTGAAGGGTGTGCTGGATACGCGCCTTGAGGTGGGCTGTGCATGCGGCACCGAAGTCGCTCAGGAATCCGTGCAGCGACGCAGGTGCGTCGGCCATAGCAATGACCGTTGCGCTCCCCAGTACGCAGCCATTGGAGTCCAATGCCAGCTGCGTCATATCTTCTCCCAGGAAAAAGCGCGCGTCAAAGCTGACGGGGTCGTCGCTAAGGGTCCGCACAAGTGCACCGGCGCTCTCCAAGGTGGATGCACACGGACTTGTTTGCTGCCCTGGGAAGGTGCGCGCTGCCCTATCCTTCAGGGCTTGCTGATGCGCTACCCACCACTGCGCCATGATCGATGGTGAGGGTCGCCGAACACGCCAGATAGAGTACGTGACCTCGCGCTCCTCTTCTGTTTCCGCATGTGTTCTTGTGCAGCCCACAGACTCGGGGGCCACGATATTAAAGGAATCCTCGGCTGCTAACTGGCGCCCCATTTCAATCGCAGGTAGTGTACGCAGTGGAGTGGGAGACAGTGCCTCCTCAGGGGGACTCCTTCCGTCGAGCTGAATCGGCGTCTCCAGCTTCGGTGACGACGGACACGGCAGTGGTACACTCAGCATAAGCGGTGACGGTACGTTCGACAGAGATTGGGCCGCGCTGTTGCCTGTCAGTGATGAGGCTGGGAACTCGGCGTGTGGTGCCGAGGCTTCGCGCGAAGCGTTCTTCGCCACGGTGGCGGCGCAGCGACAGCAGAGAAGCACGGAAAGCTCCGCCGCTGCCGCTGCTGCTGCTACCGAAGCAACAGAAGCCCCATCGCGACTACTACTAACGGCGTTACATTTCCCTGTTGTCTTCGGCACCTCGGCCGATGTTAGCGTGCTTATCGGCGTAGCCAGCGTTGGCGCCAGCCACTGATAAACATTGAATATTATGCTCTGCGGTACGGAAGCGTCTGTTGGTGGAGGCTTGAGGCACTCGTAGCAGAATACCTGACCACACCTGCGGCAGTGGTGGCGACGGCGAAAGACGGTGAACTTCTCAGCACACCCGCGACATCGCAGTGCATACTTGTCCTCTACCCATAGAGAGCGATCTGTTCGCATCTTTGACTCAGACCGGCGCGTGAGGGGACGAAGCAGGTATGTGTGTGTGTGTGTGTGTGGTGGGGGGAGAGATAGACTGGTAGTTGCTCTAGCAGGTTCGAAATCTCTGCGATTACCAGCGTCGGTGTTGTCAGACGAGGAAGAGAAAACACCACGTCACACGAACACCAAAGGAGGAAGAAAAGGTACAACACAGCAGCGACGGAATCACCCAAAAATGTGTGTTGAAGGCAGCGGTGAGCGGTATTGGTGTGGGACACGGGGGTCTCACGCGGCATTCATTGTGTGGTGCACCTCTCTAGGATCGTGGGAGCGCGCACTGGTGGCACGCTTGCAGTGAGCACGTAGGGGGTGCAGGCATACGTGTACCTTTGCTCAGGCGGAGAGAGAAAGAGAGACGGCGGGGATAGGGAGGGGTTGTTTTGTATGAATCCAAGGGTAAGAGAGTAGGGGCATCCAGAACACATCTCCACTGCTCGTGCGTTGGCAGAGCTGCGTAGGAGTGGGGATCACTATGCTCCATGTCACTGTAGATACCAGTATGGTGCTGCACTTTAAACGAATTTCGACCAGGCACAGCACGGCCGTGCCGTCGTGTTGTGCCTTTGGGGGAGGCCACTTTCCACTCCTACGAGCGAGATACCGGGTAGAGAGGAGGGGAGGGGAGGAAGCGCCGTCCTTGACGATGAGCAGCGGTTCCCGCCTCTCTTCACGTCTCCTTTTTTTTGTTTGTTTCGCCTGGACTGTGAGAGTTCGCGACTGTGCCAAATGCGCCACGGAATGTGCAGTGTCGAGTGCCGCCGAGCACCGCAACCAACCCTCCACCCCAGCCCTCCCCTACTCCTCCTCCTTCCCCGATGGCATTCCCTGTCGCGCTTCTTTGTCTTTCCGTTCGTCTTTGTCATGTCTGTACGTCGTCTGTACTACCATTAAGTAAAGCACCAAACAAACCGGTGAGAGAGAAGCACAGTCCGAGTACAGAGGCACAAACCTCGACAAGAGCCATCCCAGCCCCAGCAATGACCACCACCCTTTCCTTAGAGCCCCTTCGCACTTTCAGCTCCCATCTCCTCACTTACCCTCCGGTTGGAAGCGAACTCACAAGACAACGAGGGCACATTGTCACATGCGTTTGACGCGCGGGTTCAATACATATACGGCCAACATACATGTCGAAGGAAGGAAGGAAGGCAGGAGGGTAGGTGGGTGGGAGAGTAAAGGCACACAGAGAGACAAGCACGCAACATGATCACCTTGTTCGAGGTCGCGCACGTGTGCACAGCGCAGTAAACATTTAAAAGGAGACGACGAGAAAAGCGCCGTGCTGAGACGACGTCTTCTTCGGATTTGGTACGTTCAAATAACGACAGAAAAGGGAGAGGGGAGAGACGCACACGCAGCGAAAGATGTTCGGCGCGGGTTGTCGCGCGTGTGCCGGCGTGCCTCATCGTGGCCGCCGTGTTTGACCCGCGCGGGAGGAGGGCTGCCCCATTCCATTTCTCGGCCAAGAAGGAAAACACCACAAAAGGGGGCACCACGCACATACAGAAGAAGAAGAACAACAACGACACCACACCAACCAATACAATGCAGAGATGACAGCCTCGGGGGTGGCGCCGTACAGCGCACGTGTGACAGCAGGCATGCATATCACCTCCTCCAAGCGCCGAAGCACACCACATATCCCCGCAAGAAGCCCACAAAAGTAAGACACATCGACTTCGGGAGACAGACGGGTGACGAGAGCACGTCGAGACTTCTCAATCTCGTTCTTACAGGCTTACTCGCTCCTCCTACTCCCATTTTGTTTCCCCCTTTCCTCAGCCTTAACGCACACGCCGCGTACCAAACACCCACACAGGTGAATGTGCTGCAGAGTGAGGGGAGCGGCGCTCACAGCACGAATTTAGTCAAGCATGGGCACTGTCACAGTGTATCTGCAATGATTTCCTGGATAAGCTTCTTTTCTTCCTCCACGTGCACGGAGCCATAGCCGGTAGACGGCGACGCTGAAGACGAGCGGCTCACGACGTTGATGCGGTTCTGCTTTAGTCCGAGATGCCGCATCAAGCTGTTCATGCGGGGTCGCATGTGCATCCACATCCCCATGTTGCGTGGCTCCTCCTGCAGCCATACAAACTCTGTATCAGGGTTACGCTGCGCGTATTTCTCCATCACATCCGCGACCTGCTCCCAAGGGAACGGGGCCAGCTGCTCGACTGTGACGAGGACGACGTCGTCATGGACGCCTGGGGTCTCTTTCTGCATTGCTGTCTTCGCATCATTCACAATGCTCTCAATTTGGCCAGAGCAGAACGCGACCTTGCGAGCCACCGTGTCCTCGGTGCGCGCGGTGTCAATGACCGCCTTGAACCTAGACCCCTGCGCCATGTCCGCCAGTTTTGATAAGTTCGGCGCACGCAGGCGTGCCTTCGAGAAGAAATTGACCAGCGGTTTCGGAAACTCGCGCAGTCCTTGGCGGCGCAGAAGATGGAAGTAGTTGGCTGGTGTGCTGGGGTAAGTCACCTGCCAGTTGTGGCGACGGATGCGGATTTCGAGCGCCTGATCGTTGGAAAAGTGGCGGAAGTCCGACGGTACTCGGTCGCTGTCGTCGCTCAGCTGCAGGAAGCGCTCCACACGCGCAGAGCTGTGCTCGGGGCCGGCACCCGAGTAGCCGTGCGGGAGCGACAGGATGAGGCTGCTGTGCTCATTCCACTTCTCCTCGCAGCAACTGAGGAACTGGTCGAAGATCACCTGCGCACCGTTGGCAAAGTCACCGAACTGGGCCTCCCACATAGTGATGGAGCGGGTGTTCTCCATGTTGTACCCCATCTCGAAGCCGCACACGCCGAGCTCGGAGAGGGAACTGTTCGAGATGGTGATGAGCGCCTGCGAAGGCGACACCGTCTTCACCGGGAAGTACTTTAGGTTCGTCTTCATGTCTGTAATGCCGGCGTGACGCTGTGTGAAGGTACCGCGCTCGACATCCTCGCCAGTCAGCCGTATCGGCACCCCTTGCATCGAGAGCGTGGCCAGCGCCATGAGCTCTGCTTGGCACCACTCGATTGCGTCTCCCTGCTCCGTGCCTTTCTTGCGTGCAGCGTACGTGCGCTCCACCACCGGGTGCGGCTTCTGCATCTCCTTCGGGATCGACGCCAGGTGCACGCCTGCGGCGCGGAGCGTCTGGGCCTCAACGCCGGTCTCCACTGCTGGAGCCGGCCGCGGCACACGGGCGGCGGCGATCTTTGCGTACGACAAATCCGCTGACGTGTTCTCGCTCTCGGGGTCAAACACAGGCATGACCTTCACGAAGTTCTGCGTGCTGTTCATGCGTTCGTACGCCTGGCGCAGGACGCTGTCCCACTCCGTCTCCTCCACTTTGGCCTCTTCTGCCGTCAGTGTGCCGTCTTCGACGAGGGTCTTGGTGTAGATGTCTACAAGACGGGGGTGCCGACGGATCTGCTCGTACAGCTGGGGCTGGGTAAAGTCGGGCATGTCGGTCTCGTTGTGCCCGTTGCGGCGGTAGCAGACGAGGTCGATGATGATGTCGCGGTGGAACTGATGGCGGAAGTGTGCGGCAATCTTGGCCGCCTTCACGCACGCGTCAACGTCGTCGCCGTTGACATGCATCACTGGGGCATTGTTCACCTTTGACAGGTCGGTGCAGTACGCGCTCGCGCGCGAGTCCTTGGGGTTGGTGGTGAAGCCAATCTGGTTGTTGATGACTAAGTGCAGTGTGCCACCGACGTGAAAGTTTTCGAGCTCGCAGAACCCCATCGTCTCGTAGCACGATCCTTGGCCGGCGAATGCGGCATCACCATGGATGAGGATGGGCAGCACCGTTGTGCACTCCACATCGTCCGTGTAGACTTGGCGGGCATGCGCCTTACCCAGCACCAGAGGGTTTACGGCTTCGAGGTGCGACGGGTTAGGCAGCAGGTCCAACTCGATTAACTTATTGTTGGCCAGCTTCACGTGCTTGCGCTTGCCGAGATGGTACTCGACATCGCCGCTGACGTGCACATCCTCGATAGCCACACGACCTTCAAACTCGTTGAGAATGGTGCGTAGGGACTTGTGCAGCACGTTCGCCAGGACGTTCAGGCGTCCACGGTGCGCCATGCCGATGATCGCGCTCTGCACGCCGAGGTTGCTCGAGGTGAGAATTACGGCGTTCAAGGCTGGAATAAGTGCCTCGCCGCCGTCGAGGCCGAAGCGCTGCTTGGTGGCGTACTTCACCTGCAGAAACTTCTCGAAGCCGCAGGCCTTGATGACGTCCTTGTAGTAAAGCTTGCGCTCCTCGTGTGACAAGGGCTGCAGGGATTTTGCGACCTCGTGGCGGAACCAGTTACGCAACTCAAAGAAGCCTGATGACATGAACTCGAACCCGATTGGCCCGCAGTAGAATCGGCGTAGTTGATCGATAATTTCCTGAAGCGTCATGGAAGTACCACCGCTGACGAAGGTCGCATCGTAGCTGGCACCTAAGGTGACGTTGAAGACAAGCTTCAGATCCTCCTTGCTGAAGCAGAACTCCTCCGGCGCCAGTGTGCGAGAGCCCAGGATGCGATTGTCCGCGTGGTAGCCGCTGAGCGGGTTGACTTTCGCCATGTGGTGGCCAAACCGCTCGTATTCGCGGATCATCCACGAAAGGCGCATATTGTCGTGACGCTGCTTCTCCGACAACGACTTTGCATCGATCGGTCGGCTGAATGTAGACACTACAGGGGCATCGTCATTCCTGGACCGAATCGCCTCCAGGACCGGCACCCAGCTGGGATCGACAAGGGCGCTGTCGGCTTCGTACTGCCGCATGAGGTTCTCCACGTAGTGCTGGTTCTCGGCGTTGACGAGTTGGTCATATGGGTTGGGCTGGCGAATAGTGCGGGCATCTGTGTAGTTGCGCATTGCCGACGCTTGGACGGCGATAACGCCACTCAAAGCTCGGCGCATCATTTTTTCCCCTTCCCTGTCTTGCTGGCTGTCAAGAGCGTACAGGCCCTGCTTAGAGAAGGTTGGTGGGGTGAATGCGACGCACAGCGATGTCACACAGGGGGGGGGGAGTATCCACGACTGAGCAGAACAACAGAGGAGGAGCTCAAGAAGCCACGTTAGACGGGAGGGGAAGAGAGAGAGAGAGAGACAGAGACCCGTGCCGCACAACGAGCGTATTGATCGCTAAGGACCGTCAGCTCTTGCGTACCCTGTGCGAGAGAGAGAGAGGAGAGAATGACCAAAAAGGAGACGGTTTCGTCTGCTGTGTTGAGAGTATAGTGGAGGATGTGAGAGCTACGATGATATTTAGAAGAGCAAGGCGGTGGTGAAGGGGAGGGGGAAGAGAACAGAGAGATCTGTCGTGCCTCACCAGAGCGCTACGCGACCAAAGACTATCACGGCAGGCGTAGGAGACGTAAAGGCTGTGCTACAGTGTACGCGTGTTGGTGTTAATCTGTACGCCAGTTTGTGTGCCACTCTGGGACAGAGGTAAGCCACCACGCGCGTTCAGGGAAGAGATAAAGGGTAAAGAAAAAGAGCAGAGAAAGTGAGGAGAAGCGCCATGTCTGCCATCTCAAAGGCAGAAGGGGAGACGTCCTGGCACACGGCTAAGAGAAAGCAAGACACCTCAGAGAGGGCTGAGAGGTTCACGGTGGGAGACGGTGAGACATGTAGAAGCTCCTGATGCTTCCATACCACGTGATGAGTACCGATTGCATTGTTTCTTCTCAACGACTCCACTCTCATCCGCTGAAGAGGAGGCAAACTCCATTCGACCCCCACGGCCTGCCCACAGCGGGGGCCCATCGCGTGGTGCGCGGCCGCCATAGACACATGCGCTGGGGCGGTGGACTGGCACAGCCAGCCGAACTCTGTCCCCTGCCCAACGCACCACCCCCAGCCGCCGCCACACCAGCAGGCAGTGAGAATGCGGGTGGGGTGCGCATCAGTGACGCTGGCGCTCTGGCCTCGCTACGTCGTGGGTGCATGACCCTGTCGCCACCAGAGGTGGCTCGGCGCAGTGCCTGGGGAGGGGGTGGGCTGCGTGGCTACCCCGAGAGCGGGGGAGGGAGGGGTGGAGGTACTGAGCCCTGGGGTGTCATTCCCTGATACGAGACCGCCGAATGCGATCCCTCGGCAGAAAACACGCGTGGAGGGCACGACCGTCGTGGCATGCTTGGGGGCTTGCGAGTTCGCGGAAGCGATGGCGAGAGAAACTTCATTGGCGTGTACACTCAGGGAGTGTTGCACGCCGAAGGGAGATGCAGCCGCGCGCCCTTCACGAGGTCAAAGTCCTTTACAGCAAGAGTGTATCTTGTTGCGTCTTCTAAGCTGTTTCTCAGGCCCTTTTCAAGGAGTGGGGAGATGAGGTCTGTGGGTGGGTGGAGAGGAGAATGCGTCAGCACAGTAGTGTGGGTGATGACCGGGTCTCCTCAGATGTCTTCTAGAGTACGCGGCTCTTCTTCAGGCTAGCAGAGCCGCTGCATTCACATAGAAGTACACAAGCAGCGCGGCTACTTCACTTGAATCTTTTTCCTGAAGAGATCGTGAATGGTCTCGGGTGGCCACCCTGCGATTTGGAGTGTTAATACATCTTTGGGATCACTGCCAACGAGTACTACTTGCGGAAACAGCAATGAGGATTTCTCCACAAAGGAGATACGCTTGAAGTAGGGCTCCGACTTGTACTTGCGCTTAAAGATGGTGAGCGGGTTCACCTCCCATGATTCCATCACATGGGCAATATTGCGGAGCTCGATTCGGCCCGACACGTAGGTGACATCATCAGCCGCGTCACCCTCTGCAGCAGTGCAGCAGCGTTCGCACTCTTGCCGCAGTTCGGCGTTTTGCGTCATGAGGAACAACGTGGAGCACATGCTGCAGCGTACCGTATCCTTCTCGAATCCGAGATCAAGGCAATCCGCCGCTGTGGCTGGCACAGCTTGCGATGGGAGCGCGACAAGAACGTTCAGAACAGCTGCTGCCAGGCACAGCAGCAGAAGCGTACTAACGCGCATTTTGACGACCAACTAAGTAGCTTGACCAGTTGGAGGAGGCTAAAGATGTAGGGAGCTGCGCTTGAGGAAATAGAGATGAAGCGGTGTGGACTTGTTGAGGAGAGACAGCAGAGTAGCCGAAGGGAAACGACTGTTCGAGCAGAGGCCCACTCTCCTTGCGTGTGAAGAAGCAGAGAAAGCGACTCCTGCCCGGCATGAAGAGAAGCGGGGGTGGGTGGGAAGGAGAGGCTGGACTTTACTACCCAGCGTGGTGGTGGGGGGGGGGTCGCAGAGGTGTACACGTCCGTATACTCCCCCCCCCCCCCCCCCACACACACACAGGCCCGTACGAACTCCTCCCGGATGTGCTCTTTGCACTTCAGTTTTTGTTTGTTGTTATCGGGGTGTTTTTGGTACTGCGAGGCGAAGAGGGCAGCCGCGAGTGACGTTCTATCGTACATGGAGACACTCGTGTGGGAACAACACGAAGATGAACAGAGGAGCAACAACGAAATAGATGACACAGAGCTACAGCTAACAGACACAAGAGAAAGAGGGGGGGGTGACTAGACGTGCGAAGGACTCACCTCACTGCCACTCCCTCCTCCCCCCTCTCTCTCTCTCTGCGTCTAGATCTCTAAGATGGTACGAGTCATGCCTCTCCCCTCTCCCGATCTGTGGATGTAGAGGTGAGTGAGTGTGTCATGTGAGAAGTCTATCCCCATCGCTGGGCGCAGAGTAACGCAACAGAGGGGAAGAGGAAGAGAAGACTGGAAAGGGGAGGGGATTCGTGCGCCTCATTTGGATATCACAACAGAAGAAGAAATACGGAAGGCCTTGACACGAACAAATGCGACAGGAAAAAACTTCACACACACACACACACACACACACACATCACAGCCACTGCCTCAGAGCTGCCACCGTGCGTCGTGCACATCTGCATGCAGCCATGGCATCAATGCCTTCTTTCATGATGAGTGACTGGGGTAGAGGAAGACGTAAGCAACGGTAGCACGCGAGACTCCAGGGGGGGGGCAGCTGTCGAGGCAGCGCGCTGCTTCCACTTCTCCTTGCATTGGTACTGTACATCGTACATTTATAGCCACGGATACGCACACACACACTTCGGGAGAGAGAAAGAGAGAGGGGGGGGGTACGCACCCGCCTCTGTGTCCTCCCTCCCTCCTCCCACCTGCTGCCATGTAACACGCGCTACACTCCAGCTTACTTCGAAGCACTGTGAGAGGCTATGGCAGTGACTGTGTGGGCGTAGGTTGAGGTACTGTTCAGGAGGCGCATAAACTCCTCGTACGACACACGCGGTACCACTGCAGGAAAAAGCTTTTTCGCCAGTGCGTTCATCTCTTCGTCGCTGATGGAGGTGAGCTGCAGCTTTCGCCGAACACACATCTTGAACTCATCAGCGCCGATCAGGCTGTCCTTGGCATAGTCGGTGATGGCGTGGAACTCCTTCATGAACAGCTGGCGGCGCTGATGGTAGAGCTCGAGGAACTCCGCCGCACCTCGAGCCGCCGCCGCGGATTCACGCTTCTTGCGCGCCTCCTCCTCCGCCTCCTTCGGGTCGTTGAGGAACGACGTGGTGGCATGATCAGCGCTCTCCTGGTAGATGGCCTCCCACGAGCGGTTATCGCGTGCCACCGCGCCGCCTTCTGGCATGATGCGACTGGCCACCTCCTCGTAGCTGGCGTACGACTCGTTGTTCTTGTCGAAGTACCGCAGCACTGTCAGGATCTCCTGCTCGGTGACATCCAGCTTGAGCTCCTTCATGATGGACAGGAACACCGCCATGTCGAGGCCGCTGCACTGATTCTCGTCGGCGAGGCGGAACGCCTCGGCAAGACCTGTGGTGCTACTTTGCAGCATTGCTTGCATCTTGCGAACGATTTTGTTGATGTCAGAGTGGCTAAACTCTTCGGGATTGTGCTCCATGTAGTTCAGCGAGTGCTCATCCGAGTTGAGGATGACGAACGGGAACGAGTTCAGCTCCACGCGCGCGCCGACGTAGAAGTCGTCCGCGTGGAAGTGCTCGCCATCGGCACGGCGAACCTTCTGACGCTGTAGAAACTTTCCGCCCACGATGCCACTGTTGCGGATGACGGGCTCGAAGATGGAGACGGTGTTGTCGGCCGGGTAAATGGCCAGTACAAAGCGGCGCACCTTATCTTCCTCTTTGTTGTTATCCAGGCGGGCGAGAAACTTGACAACGGAGTTGGCGAAGCGGTGGCGGCGCAGCTCCTCCCGCTTCTCGTTGTGGAGCTCCCGCATTTCCTCCTCGGAGATCTCGCGGCGGGTCGAGCACGGCGGCACAAACGGCGGCGGTGTGGCGCCGGGAATGGGCTTGTATGATGTGATGCCAAATCGCTCTGCCATGTAGTCACGAGTGTATTGATTGTAGTCGTGGATCTTAACCTGGCGGCCGTAAAGGTTGAGCACATTTCCAATGCGGATGTCTTCGTCCGTGTAGTAGACTGTGTTCGCGTTCTCCTTAAAGGTGACGGAGCCAAGAGCCGAAGAGTCGAACTTGCCGGAGGGGTCCGTCGACTTCGCGATCCGCTGGCGGCTAAAGAACTTGGGGAACGGATCGCGGCCGCTGTTCTGCACATCCTTCTCGACCAGTGCAAGACTGCCGTCGCTAAGGAAGTAGTAGAGGGTGAGAAAGTGCTTTGTGCCGTAGAGGTTGTCCGTGTCGTCCCATGTGCAGTCACACCGCAGCACCTTACGATCAAACTCTAGAAATTGCCGGGTTGCCCGTACCTGGGCTGCCGAGAGCATCGTGTTGAGTGGGCTGGACGCCGCGATGGATGGGACATCGTGCGCTTTAGCCACAGGGCGGCTGCGCATGGTGGTGTACGCGTCCGTCGGCGGCACGATTGCCGCCGGCACATTTTCCCCAGCTTCTTTGAGCAATGCCCGAGTGAAGGGATCGGCGTCGTACAGCTCGTATGTGCAGCCGTAGAAGGACACCGACTCGCCGACCCTAAGCTGCGCGGCGGTAATCGGTGTGCCGTCCGGGTTGGGCACGATATGGCGCTTCAGGTTGGCGGTAAAGGCGAACCCGGAGTTGTCCTGTCGTGGCTCCGTCACGCTCATCGTGCCATCCTCCAGGTAGAAGTTGATGACCACCTTGCGCACCCGCTCCATCTCTTGTGCACTGTCCGAGACTGGTTCGATGCAGTAGCCGTAGTAGCGAAGTACGCGTCCTGTCGCGTCCTCCACGCTCTGCTCGTTAGCCTCAGCCGCCGCCGTGACGGTCGTCGCGGCGTCCTTGAGTGTGGAGCGAGGGTAGGTGCTACCATCACCGGCTCCGAGAGTGCGGTCTGCTGGCACGCCAGGAATGATCGTCGCGGAGTCCATCCGCACACCATGTATCTGGCGACGGTCGTAGTTGCGGCGCATCATCTCCTCACCGCAGGACAGTCCTGGCACCATCGGAAGCCGGAACTCCTTCTGCATCTGCTGCGACTGACTGTAGGCCATGATGTGCAGAGGTGGGTGTGGGGCAGAGCCAACGCTGTGGTCGCAGTCGTCAGTACGGAAGAGGCAGACGAGGGAGAGAGGAGGGGGCGAGCTCAACTCGGTCGGTGCCACGTCAATCGCTACAAAGCTCTGAAGGGAAACAGCAAAGTGCCCCAGAGGAAAGAATACAACAGCAGTACAAGTTCTACTTTCCACTGGCAAGCGGGAGACGCAGGAGACTCGTTAACGTGGATGTGGTGTGCTTACGTGTCGAAGGTGTGGAGATGGGCTGGCACAGCGAGATGGAGGAAGAAAGGTGGAGAGTAGAACATAGAGGCGAAGCGACACGAGGAGATGACCACCACCGTCACCTTCTGTCCTGCATCCCAGAGTGCGCAGAGAGCGAAGGTGCACCGTGAGAGGACCAATGGCGCTCTCACGGTTCGGTTTTATGAACGCTTCTTCTTTCAACAAATCCAACACTGCAGACGGGGGTTGACGAGAACGAAGATGACGTGTGGAGGCGCCTTGGCACTGAAGAGGATCAGCGGCGAAGGAAAGCCAGTGAAGCGGTGACCACTCCACGACACGGGTGTTGTTGTTCTTCTCTTTTTCGGGTGTGCGCGTGTGGGCAGAGTAGGTGAAGGGTGGGCCTACTTTGATGTCGTCCATGGAAATCACAGAAGATGCGAGAAAACAGAGCAACAACGCCACGCACCTACTGAAACGCTGCCGCTTTCTTGGAGAGAGCGGTGGCGAGAGAGGTGGCGACGCTGGTGAGGGGGAGGGACGCATAGTACGGCAAGGTGCGGAGACGACACTGGGTGGTGTGTGGGAATAGAACAGCAAAGAAGACACACCGGTCAAGAGGAGCCACCTCCACCTCGCCCTCTCCGCCTCCCACCGTCTGCACTAGTCGTTTTTCTTTTCTGCTAGGCGGTGCCTCTGTGTTTCTCTCACTTCCCAATCCTTCACTACAGCGTCATGGCGACTTGGTGAGTACTGCACCATCTCGCAAGCAAATATGAAAAATGCACACGTAACTCGAGAAGAGGGAGGGAGGCAGGGAGGGAGGGAGGGGGGGAGAGAGGGAGGGAGGGAGAGGGTGGCCGATGAGGCCCACGCTCCGGCGTGAAGCGAAACGAGCAAACTAGACGAAAGAGACACGGAGGCCGCATCGCCTCATGACAGGAGCTCATTTTTTTACATGGAGAAGCCTACAAAGAAAACCAAAACAAAAAGAAGAGAAAACTGCGGGCACCAGCACAGAGAAGCGGGGAAGAGGGAGGGCATCGCCATAGTCGTCATATCACAAGTGAACAGTATTCGCTTCAGTTTCTAATATGGGTGGCTGACCAACTCCGTCTAACGGAAGGACATCTCAGCAAGCGGTACCCTACGGCACAGCGCCTCTACCCCTCCCTCCCCTGCTCTCGGGGGTAGCCACGCAGCCCACCCCCTCCCCGGCACTGCGCCGAGCCACCTCTGGTGGCGACAGGGTCATGCACCCACGACGTAGCGAGGCCAGGGTGCCAGCGCCACTGGTGCACACACTACCCGCATTCTCACTGCCTGCGGGTGTGGCGCGCCTGCGCTGCCCCGACCGATGCACCCTGTGGGGAGCGGCGGGATGGCGGCGGCTGGGGGTGGTGCGTTGGGCAGGGGGCAGAGCTCGGCTGGCTGTGCCAGTCCATCGCCCCAGCGCATGTGTCTATGGCGGCCGCGCACCACGCGATGGGCCTCCGCCGTGGGCAGGCCGTGGGGGTCGAATGGAGTTTGCCTCCTCTTCAGCGGATGAGAGTGGAGTCGTTAAGAAACACTGAGATGTTTACCCCACCACCTTCTGCTCTCGCGGACGTCCTGCAGAAGTGCGCCAGACTGCCCAATGCGGAGATGTCAGTTCTCCGCAGTCAGTGTGAACTCGTGCACGGAGAGGCGTACGCTGAAGCGCTTTGTGACACCGACGGTTGGTCGAGAAGGCTGCGAGGAGGAATGTCAAAGCTGCAGAGGTGGTGGTTTGCTAATCGCACCACCACTACACCGGAGCCGCCGTACCGCACCTCTGCAATCGGTTGTGCAGCGCCACTCGCGTCGGTGGCCCAGCGACGGCAGAAGACGTACAGTCAGTCGCGTCCACCAGCTGCAGCAGTCCGCTCTCGTAACCAATGAAAATGATTCGCTCCCCTGCGTGGGCGGCAATAACAGTGCAGTCAGCAGTCAACGCTGACGTACCCGCCGTCCCCTCCGCCGAGGGCGACGCAGGGGAAGCCCCTGCGTCTTGGGAGTATAGCTAAGCTTTTCCATCGGGGCAGATGTTCCAGTCACGTCGTTGTTCAGTACAACAGCGCCGTCGTAGGTTACCCGGCCGCACTCCCGACCGGCGTCGTTGAAGAGGGCCACTTCGCTCGCGTGATCCGATTTTTTCTGCCGCACCGCCGCCAATCGCACCTTTGGCGTCCCAACGTCGCACAGAATCGCCGTCAGCTGCGTTGTCCGCACCTTCAACGGCACCAGCACCCGCGAGCGGTTTTCGAACACGTCGAGGCAGAGAAGATCTGAGGTCCTGCTTTGCGTGATCACCGCTGTGGCCAATAACGACGGCGACTCGTCAAAGTTGCGCTGAATGATGTCTGGCTCGCCGACCAATGACGCCATGATGAGCACCTGAGGTGTCTGCCAAGAGCCTACACAAGTGGCAGCATTGGCCACGCGTCGGCGAACACAGCTCACTACGGTGCCGTCGCTGCCGCATACCAGCAGCCCATCATTTGTACTCGGAGAAGCCTGCTGGTCCGAATCCGTCCTGCTTAGCCACTTCATGGAGAATGTGCGCTCTCGGCGTTTCGCTGCAGATACCGTGCCACAAAGCACAACAGCGCCTTCCCACAGGGACAGCACCGTCGGCGCCGCCGCCTTGGGGTCCAGCTGAAGTGCTGAGAGGTACAGCCGTTGTGATGCACGACTCGCGGCGACCGGTTCAGTAACCGCCACCATGATGGTCGAGAACGCCGCGTCATCTGCGATAGAGGCCACGCTGCCGTTAGGCTTGGTATCCCAATGCACCGGCGTCAGCGCTGACCAGGCCTTCTGCGCACGTTGCTTGACAGCATGCAAAATCTGTCCACACGGCGTACCCACCCAGAGCGAGAGTGTGCCCTTGTCGCAGCAGCACAGGCGTGCGCACGAGACCTCTTTGCTGCCTTTGATGGGCACATCGGTCACCTGCCCAAGCACTCCAGTGGCGGTCAGCTCCACCACGAGGATTGAGCCTTGTTTGTCGGCGGAGACGGCCTTCAGCCCCGCCACCAGGGCGGTCACCTGCTTCACACTAGAACCAACCTTCTCTACAGTGTGTGATGGCAGAACAAGTAGGTGCAAGATGCGGCTGATCAGCGGCGCGGCGCCTTTCTCCTTGACTGCCCCGCCGCTAGCCGCCACCTGTTCCACCTCCGGCGCCGCTCGCCACACGCATATAGAGCCATCAGCGGCACCAGTGCACAGGGTGTGCCAGCAGTGGTTGGGTGTCAAGGACAAGCACACTCCGCGGATGGCCGTCGCGTGGGGCTTGGCGGTCCACAACAGCTGCACCTCCTTCATCGCTCCAGAGGCAAAGTGCGCGTAGCTCGCAACGCTTAATGTGCCGTTAATGGTGCCCCATACAAGTTCCTTCCGCTGCGGGACAAGCAAGAGAACAGCTGCGGTGCTGCTGATGGTGCAGGTGGCGCCGCTCTTGCGATGGTACAGGCAGGTGTGATCGAAGAAGCTCGTGCTTACCACGACATTCTCATCCGTGACGAGGTAGTTCACCGTGGCAGAGTGCGCCTTGTGATACCAACGGCACTTGACATTGGCGTAGACTGGCGTGGTAGACGACGCTGCCAGATGCGGCTGTGCCCCGCAGACGCAGTGCTCTCCAGATTCACTTCCCACTCCTGTATGAACCCGCTGGTGCTTCCTGTAAGGAGGTACATTGTAGAGGACAACGCGGTCGCCGCGTCGTTGACTTGAGGTGATGGAGAAACAACGGAGGAGAACGCATTAAACTGACTAACGCGGCAGTCTCAGTCACCACCCCGTTCCTGGTGCGATTGAATGGACACACATGCAGAAACGTGGTGCCACCGTCGGGGTCGACAATGGACCTCACAGTCTGGAAAACCGGGGTGTCGACCGTTCCCATACTTACCACGCTACAGCGGCCCTTCCACTTCGCCGGTGCACCGGGGAAGCGGACAAAAGCCAATGCGCAGCGCGTAGCGGTGACCACCACCGTGTCTGCTGAAAGAAACATCAGCGAGTGCACGTTGCCCAGCTCCACCGTGGTCAACACCCACAGGAGCTGCACCGGTTCTTCGCCAGCGAGAACGTCGTTCCAGAGGTGTGGGTTGTGCTGATGGCGCCACAGTCGCATCGTGCCGTCGAGACTTGCCGTGGCGATTAGTGTGAAGGTTTCCATCGGCCATACCCCCAACGCAGTTAAGCGACTGTCATGGCCTCGCAGCGCTGTAACGCTTCGAAAACTAGGACGGGCCCATACGTACACGCAGGCCTCCTCTTCCGCACCAGATGCAGCCACGGAGCCCTCCACGGTCGTGTACACATACGACGCCGCGATTGCGCAGTGATGCACCGTGAACGACGGGGGCAAGAGACAGGCGGCGTCGACGGCGCCGGTGAGGCCATTCCACACCAGCAGGCGACCCTTTTCGTGCTTTGAGATGACCTGTAGCTGCGGTGTGGTGGATGGCAAGAAGTTCCCTCTGCGCGTGACTTGCGGAGCTGCTACGAGAAAGGACGATGATGGAAGAGAGGCGCTACGTGTGTTGGCGACCAACTGCTGGATGCCACGGGTGCTGGAGACCGCGTAGCTCCGACGCGTCGCCACCTCAGGGTGTTTGTACGCCGGGAGTACCTGCGCATAGTTGTCCATGAATGGGGCATCAGTGACAGTGGACTCCTTCGTCACCGCCACCCTGACGTCGGGTGTCGGCACCAACTGTACCCCACGCACCCCAAAAGGGCTTCGCAGCACGTTAATAGAAAAGAGAACCTCCTGCATTATGCTCGCCGAGAGAGACAGGCGACGACGACGATAGGTCACTGAGCACGGAGAGAAGGGGACGAGTGGGGGCGCTGTTGTGCGGCATACTCCGCTTTCTTGTGCGTGTGCGTGTGCCTCGTCCAGTGAGGGACGAAAGAGCCGGAGAGGATGTGGGGGAGGGGCGTGGAAAGAGACGAGAGACTGTGCGTGCATGGCTTGGTAAGAGCTATTCGTGGACTAACGGTACTCATCAAACGCAGAGCTCGAAAAGTGGGCGGCGTGGTGGTCGTCCTGCAGACTCCCTCCCACCCCCTTACCAGCGACAAAGAGGAAAAGAAAGCAACGTGAAACGCCACAGTGCCGCTCTTTCAGCAACTTCCGTGTCATGAGTTGCACATTCGCCAAATGTTCTGTTTTTCTTCTTTGTTCCGAGGGAGGCGAAAGGGGTGACTGCCACTGCCACAGTCCTCCGCCGCCTCCCCCCTTTTCGGAGTGCACAAAGTACACCGTATGAGTGGTGGAGGTGGTGGTGGTGGTTGGGGGGGGGTGCGGTGGGGATCATGAAAGGCGAGAGCCCAATCAGAGGCACACGTATGCTGTCAGTGGAGGAAGGCACGCATAAGAGCACCAGCCAACGCCGACATCGACTCTCAAGTCAGGCTAGAATCCTCCCAGTGAGGCGCTGTTGCCCTTCTCGCGCGCGAGCGTCCGCCTTTTGCTTCTGGGGAGCGACAGACGCCTCTCACTGGCAGCCTTCTCGCTTGACACGCTTGGGGGTGTGGATTGACGAGCTCGAAGTGGTGGGGTCCTCCGACACTGGCGCAGATGGCGTGTTGCTTGGGCTACTACGGCGAGTAAGGTGACCGATGCTGCTGCGATGAGAGAGCAGCGGCGGTGCAGTGGCCGACACAAGGTTACTACGCAAGGTGGTGTTGGACCGACAGCAGGGCCCCAAGGCTGGGAAGTGGACTGGGTGTGCTGCATGAGTAGCTCAAGCGTCAGTACTGGGTGATGCATCTCCTGTGGTTCACCGTTGGCCACGCATACGGAGCGGCTCAGTCGTCGAGAGGTCTCTGAGTGGAGGAGGTGGTCCTCATGGTGCGCCCGTTCCACTGCGGAGAGGAGAGCAACCCGATAGCACTCGTCCTCAAAGACCGTGGTTGGCACGGGGGCAGGTGTTGAGAAGGCGTCACTTTGTCTGTGATCGTCGCGAGAGCCCTCCAAGATTGGCTGGTAGGGTTGCGTGTAAACAGACCTGTGCGCCACATCAGCTGCCTGAGCGGCGAGCACCGCGGCCTCACTGCACTGAAGTGGCACAGCCTGTCCTTGTCGGCCGGTGTACTCTGGGCGTGCCAGCAGAGGCTTGGGGACTCGCTCCCGGCGGAGTCGATACACCGCCAGCGACAGTGGCACCTTGTACAGCGGCAACCAGGATTGCTCGCGGTACTCACCAAGACTGACATGGTCGACACCTACCATGATTCGCGACCTCGTGCGGTCCACACGGTACTTTCGGCGGTCTGAGGACAAATCGGCAAGGCTACTAGAGCGTGTGCGACGTACAACCTGAACCATTTTAGTGTAGAGACTGAGGAGTGCACGATGCCATAGCACAGGTGCCCCTCCCTGCGCACCTCTTGGCGCCGACGGGGGGAATAACCGCCGGTGGGTGTGCCTGACACCGTTGAGGACTGTGACTGCGTCCGCGAGCCGTGCCGCTCGTCTGCACCGTCGTAATTGCACGCGGCCGAGGCGTTGAAGGAGGCAACAAGCTCCTGCTCGTGCGGAAGTGGGTAGAACATGTCTCCTCCACCCGGGCGGCGTGACAAGAGCGTTGGGATCCCGTTGACGTAGATGCGACTGTAGTAGTCCGTCGGCGTGACGAGGGGTGTGGAGTGGAGGGTCTCGTCAATGTCGTCGTCTGCCATCCACGATGCCGTGGCGCGGTGCGTTGCAGAGGAGAAGTGGAAGTGAACGTCCTCTAGCGCACGCCATGGTGGCGGACGACGACTGATACGCGTAAGGCGGAGTTCACAAGGAACGCAGAGGTAGTAGTACGCTTCTCGTGTTTGGGAGGCTTCGATTGCGCCACGGGAGAGAAAGCCCCGACATTGGAGGAGCACGAGGGTGCTGCTCTGGTGCCGTCAGTGCCATTTTCCCCTGATGCACTCACCTCGTCATTGCCGTCCTCCGCGCTTTCCCCTGTATCTCCGCGGACGGCGACATCCACAGCGTACGATGTGGCGTCGTCCTCGGCAGCCAGTCGGCGCCGCAGGCCGTGCTGCTCCAGTCGTGCCAACAAGTGTTCTACCAGGGTGGCGCGCCGCCCATCACCGACGTTAACGACCTCCAAATCCATGTTTGCATCCGCCCCAGACGCCACTGAGCGAGAGGATACAATAGCGCCGGACTGGTGAAGGCGGCTGCGCAGTCGGTTTAAATCAGTCTCTGACGGTACGGTGCTAGCACCTCCTCTACTCCACCGTGAAGACGATGGTCTGCTAGGCCATGATGCGCGCTGCATTGCCAAATCCGCCCGAAACGAGGGCAAGAACAAGACACAGTCACTTCCTGCGCGTTTCAGTGGTGTGTAGCATACACCCCTACAATGTAGTTTTTTAAATGAAAACCTCAACGACAACCATGGCAGTGTGCTCGTGTTCGAGAGGGAGGGGGCAAGAGAGAGAGAGAGAGTACAGTGGAGTGTGTGTGAGGGGGTGTTTGGATGAGCGGGTGCACCTTTAATTCGCAGCACTCGTCACACGTGACGCCACGCATCTCTTCACAACATATACAGGCGGAGTCGAGAAGACGGAGCACAGTCAGTCAAAAGAGAAACGAGTGACACGTGAGATGCGCTGGGAGCTGAGCGCGGTGCTTCTGTCGCCTTGCGAGAACAGTCAGGGAGGAGACACACGACGAGTGAGACTTTCCAAAAGTGTTACCGTCCAATGTGAGTGGGAAAATACCGCGACACGAGGAGAGGCGACGTTTCGGCTCGCTTCTTTTCATTTGCCTTTGACAATTTCTCTCTCCTCTCTCTCTAGGAGCACACCTTTACTCGTTCAGACTGTCTTTGGTGCGGAGAATGCGATCAGTGATCGTCAGTGCGCCCACCGCGTCTGTTTTCCTCTGCTTCTCTCGCCCAGCACTACCCCAGCAGGTGGACTCTCCCAAGACCCACACATATGTGCGTGCAACCCAACGAGCGTGCAGGAAAAACAGCGCGCGCAGATGTCTGTCTTTGCGAGGGTGGGGCGAGGAAGAAGAGGCACACACACACACACACACGCACACACAGAGAGGCCTGCACACTCAGCATCAAACTCTCCGCCTTTCGTCCAGTAATGTTCCGCCGCTGCAGGCTGCACGAGCGACGGCTTCGCCTTCCCACTAACTCAGTGCAACTCCTCCGCGTCGCCTACCATAATGGACATGCATCGCTCTGTGAAGAACTCGTTGACTGGCCCTGGATCCATCACAAGAGAGAGCGCAAACGGCAGCGTCGTCGTAATTTCTACCGCATCCCTTTTTTCCAGGAGCACCACTGTAGGCGGTGCCGCAGTCGAAGAAGCGACCGAGCCCGAGAGTGGGCACTCAAAGATGCGACGCACGATATCCATGGGCGTGTCAGGCACCGACTCGCTGAGGGGGGCGCTAAGGAAGTCGCAGTAGCGACCCTTGAGGGCCGCCAAAGTGGCCCTATCCTTCTCAACCTTGTCATCAGTAGTGGTGCTGACCTGGTTAGCGGAACTCGTGAAACATCTTGCTGCTTGCGTGTTCGCGTGGAAAACCATGTACTCGAAGATTAGCAAAGCAGAGAGAAAATGACTATTGCAGTTGGCGTTGAAGGGCGTCTGTCGTGAACGTTGACGAGCCTCGTCGCCGTGGCGAACGTGGTGGGAGCACTTATGCAGGTGCGCGCGGGTTGCGATCGCGGACACCCTCAGCAAGGCTTCCACCTTTGGAAAGGCCTCTTGCAGTCGCTGCACCATGACGCCTCTATCGGTGCTATCCATCTGTGGGTCAACGAAGAGCGCCAGCATCTCCACTGTGGAGCGCCATGACACCGCGGTATGCGAGGAGGATGCCGCTTGTTGATGTCGTTCCATAGCGTGTACAGTATCCTCGCTACACGCGATGGAGAGAGGCAGTACAACCTGCAATACACCACATTCCCACAGATCCTTCTCGCGCTCCGGGGCGGTGGTCCGCGCCTGCTTCAAGAAGTGGGACAGGGAGCGAGAGAGGTCGAACACAAGCACGCCGCCAGCACTGTGTACCTCCTCACTCATGCGCAGTGGCGCTTCCGCTGAGCCCAGCAGAACACTCTTCAGTATGTCTACAGGTGGTATGTAGTCGAGCAGAACGCAGCCGCGCAGTATTCGGGCGACGTAAATGGGAAAGGCGTCTAGCATGGGCCCCTTCTTCAGCTGACGTGTGTAAAAGTTCAGCATGCTGCGCAGTATCGACTCCAGAGCGCCGTGGCACATGCTTGATCTCGTCATCTTCAGCGCCGCTAAAGCGTTGATGAAGGAAAGCGCCGTGTCCACTGTCAGCGAGGAGGGAAATATGTTGTCGCTGGTGGTTACAAGTGTAACAAAGCCGTCGCAGCGAGTGACGCGCAGCGCCGCCAGCGCGGCTGCAAGTTGCGCAACAGTGCGGAAGGGGATGATACCAAGAACCTGCTCTGGAGAGGAGGCGGTGAGGCGGTTGCTCACCTCGTGCGTGATCGTCTCCACTGCCGCCGTCGTCTTGGTCGATGGCCGTAGGCGACGCAACACCTGCAGCATGGTGACAAGGTCCTGCAATCGGAGATGGTGCACATTCGTGCACACCACTCGCAGCACCAGCTCCACCCGCTGCTGGGTCTGAGACGCGGATGTCATGCTGGGAAACTGATCGAGCAAGGGAAGCAGCTTCACAAGGTCAGGGTAACTCAGGTCAAACGGAAACTCCGCGCTGATAGGGCTCTCCATCTCCGTATCTGGGACAACGGTGCGTTGCTCGGCGTACTGAAATACGCGTTGCATTGCCGCGGCCCCAACAGTTTCGCAGTTGACGACGTACAATACCGCTGCGTCATGCGACGACGAGGCGTTCGTGCTGCCTGCTGGCACACATAGCGCAGACTGCACCTCATTCTCGATGGCCGGGTAGTCTTGGACAAGGTGCCACAGCTCGTTGAACTCACTCGGGAAGTTCAGCAGCGCCCGGGCGACGTTCAGCCAGTGGGCTCCGCGCAGAGCAGATGCGTTTTCGAAGATAAAGCGCAGGAGGTTGTTGCGAAGTAGATTAAGGCTCGCGTGGGGGATGTCTGTCATGCGATCCTTTGTAGAACGCCGGCACTCCTCAACGTAGGTGCGGCACGATTTGGAGAGTGCACGCAGAATCCGCACAGCGTCGAAAGCGTTGCAGGACGACACGGTCTTTGAGGTCTTGGCATTGTTGAACACAAGCACCCACTTTTCTCCAGCGTAGAGGGGTACGACAACGAGCATGTTCAGCGCGTGGAAGCCTGCCTCTGTGAGCGCAAACATGACCCTGCCCAGCTCGTGGAGACTGGAAAAGTTGAGTCGCGAGATCAAGACGGGGTACACCTCCGTGTCTGTCACCCCCGCCTTACAAAGATACTCGATGATCTTGCTTGCCTGCGGCGAGGACATTTTGGGAAGAAAGCGCATGCGCTGATGGTCTTCCTTAATGCATGTCACGATCGTCTGCAGAAATCTCGCCCCCGGACGGGCACCAACGATGACAGCCGCGAAGGCTGCGTCGCGAGTTAGCTGACCGAGAAAGTGGCGGAGGTCTGTGGAGTTACCGCGCCTATCCAGCTCTGTTCCCGCCAGTATCGGCATGACCTCCGTCTTGAGAAAGCGCTTCATCTCACCATGCGGGACTGGATGGGTACGATTTGTCATGTCGAGGAGCGCGTTCAGCTTGGTCGCCGCGTCCGTGATGGCAGTTGCAGTGACCACAGCAAGTCTACGCCTACCCCAATGCAGCATGTTGTGCAGCAAGGGCTAGTGTGCCTGTCTCTCTCTGTGTGAGTGTAAGGAGGGAGGGAGAGGCGCGGAATAAGGGACCCACCGGTGGAGTGGAAAGGGAGGAGGGATAACTGATCCCAACGCAGAGACCCACAAGCTCAAAACTGTAACACCACCGCCTGTCAGCCTGTGGCACCTCGGTACGCTGCACTTCAATCCTCCACGGACACAGGTCAACAAACCTTCGCACGTGCTTGCCCCCTACCCCACCCCCTACAGATGGCTGCCCGCAACTACAAGACTCTACTGATTCCCCCGTTGCTTCCACCCTAGACACCTTCTCCGCGTGAGTTTAATTCTTGCGCTCTCTTTCCTTGCCGAAGAGACCTCACTACATCCATTCACACGCGGGGCAATGGAGGGGGGGGAAGAGAGTGAAGAAGATTCGCGAGGGCTCCAGTACTATAGCCGAGGGAATGCACCAGCCACAGAATGCACGTCTTTGTGAACAGCGACGTGAGTATTCCTTACTTCCAGGGAGAGACGAAAGGTGTGAGAGGGATAGAGAAGAAGAGGGGGAGAAAGTACCTACAAATAGCACCTCTTCTTGCCAGACGAGGGTCCATCCCCTGCAGGGTCGAGCGAGATGACACGCATAACATGCTGTCGCGACACTCGCGTAGATTCACGCACAGGGGGCTCGTAAGCGAGGCAGTACGTTTCCCACGATGTGTAGCTTCGACAGCTTCTCTATCGGACTGTAGCGCCATTTTTGGACTTTAGCAGTGTTGGCGCAGCGGCACGTTAGAAACACGTACTCCGCCTTTCGTAAAGGAAGGCGCCTCACAAGTTACTCCAGTCGCCTCGGCGCTCAGCACGGTACCAGTCGAGGGAAGGGGAAAGGAGAGAGGAGCGTTTACCCTGCTTCGAACGCCAGAGCATTCCTCCTCATTGCATTATTCGACTCGTCGCCTGCACAGAGACTGCTGCTCCTCGGTGTGCCGCCGACGCTGCTTTTCTTCGTGGAGGTTGTGTATGTGGCGGTTAAGCTCCGCTATGCGCTCCAATAGGGCTTCTCGCGATGAAAGTAGAAGCGCTGTCCACGCTGCCGCCACCGCGTCGCGGTTCCTTGCCGTGGTGCTCCAGCGAGTGCCGCCAGCGAAGATGTGCTCGGGTTGTTCTCTCAGCTGCCTCGTAATACGCCGCTTTCGCTCTACCTCGGCGCGGACGTCGTAGAGGCCCTTGGAGCACAGATCCCACGTCGCGGTGCCCCAATCGAGCCCCTCAACGCACGAGGAGGCCACTGCCTCTCCGGTGATACGCACGCCATTACAGAGGATACCTAAGTGATTGAAGTACATCAGAAAGAGGGCAAAGGCGGCCTGGCGAGGAGTGGAGCCGGTAAAGGGTACCAAAAACCGCTCTTCCTCGTCGGGGTTGGAGGAGTCCCGGCACCGTCCTAGCGACGCTGTCTCGGCGTATGGGCGAAGTCGCTTTCGCAGTCGGGTGACCACCGTTCCCCGCGCAAACTCCACTGCGTCACATCGTGGTGTGGTGTCCGTCGCTGCGGCAAAACGAGGAACGCCTGTGTAGCAAGTAAAGGAGGCGGCCACACAACGCACGCCGTCTGGTGGAACTGCTGCCGCGCTGTTCGCCTCGAGATCTGGCGGGTATTGCTGGGTGCCGGTGGCTGACTGACTTTCTACGTCCTCGACGAGCGAAATGGGTTGGCCGCGGAAGCGCAGTGGAAACGGAAGGCGTGGTGGGAGGTAGAGAGAGACCCCGCTGCCGCGCACGTCGCGGTGTGACCTCATGAAGAGGCGCAGCTCCTCCGCGTCGGTCCATACTGTTTTCCATGCTTGGCACTTCGGCGACTGTCGTTCGTGGCCGGGACGCGTCGCCAACCGACTCAACCACCTATTGACGTTATCCATCCCTATCTTCACTGCGTGACGCGGTGATGTGACTGTTGGCCCTGTGCTGCCCGCGGCGCTAAAGGAGCTTGTGCGATATGTACAGCGCTTTGGGCAAGGATCAGAGCTGCTAGGGGGTAGGGGTAGTTCAGAGGTGCACACAGTCAGCGGGCATTCTGGCCGAATTAAGTGTGTATCGCCGGTGCGAAAGACGTGCTCGTTTGCCTGTTGCAGCGTCTGACGTGCGGTGTTGTCGTGCGTGCTGTGTTCCGTGTCGTCGTCTACAGCCATTGTGCTGGGCGTGTACACAACGGAGCTCGTAAACTCCACGAACGACTCATCGATCGGGTCAATGATGACACCGCCACTCAGCACACCGAAACAGTTAAAAAGAGGACAGTCCGAGTCGACGGTACGCCTCGTCTCCTCCGGTGAGCTGGCGGACAAATTGCCGTGGGCGGTCGGCGAGGGCATCGTGGGGGCTGCTGTTGCCGCCTCACGATGAACGCCAGAAAACACGTCCATTGGACGGAATCGGCCGCTGGCGTCGGCCGTTCGACATAAAAGGCCATTTAAGAGAAGAAACACACCAGGCGCATCCCCTTCCCGGGAGGCCGATAAAGCAGACGGACTACTCGGTAGCGGAGATGTACTGCCTATCGTGACCTCGTGCTGCAAGTGCGCACCCGAGGATGAGCAGCATGAGGATGGGTGAGGCATACACTCGCGCCTTAAAAGAAAATTCTAATGCGCTCTCTCCCCCTCACTCTTTTCAAAAGAAAAAAGACAAAGAGGACGAGACAGCGACAGCGTGGGTTTGTTATTGCCGTTGAGGTTGACACAAGAAGGGAAACAGCCAGCAGCATACGCCCAGATGCGGGAGAAGTCCAAGCGTGGAAGGGTGAAGGGTAGGACGTTCTCCGTCGAACGAGGTTCTTCACCTAACAGAGCACTCTCGGTTGATCCAAAAAGATCGCGCTAAGGTCGGTGCAGGGATGAGGATGTCGCCTGGTTTGCCGTGGTCGCCTTTCAGTCTGCAGGTTCAGGTCTACACCACGCCGTAGTCGCCGCTTCACGGCCACGTACAACTGCTGCCTCACGAAGGCGTGCGCGAGCACAGCCTACACCACCGGTTGTGGCAAGAGCGAGACTCTTCGGCTTTGCTGTTCTTTTCTTTTTTTTTCTTGAAGGAATGAACATTTAGTGAGCGCATCGCACCCCCATGTCAACCCCTTCACTCCCTTGCACACGTTAACGGAGACTCGTCACCGAGGGGGGTGCTCAGAAAATTCGAACTTACATCAATGATGGAAACCCGAGAGGTTTGTGTGTGTGTGGGGGGGAGAGTTGGAAAGAAGAGATGCACATTACAGCTCCCCCCCAAGTAACGACCTATACACAAATGCAGGAATATAAACACGTAGGGTAGGCAACAGATGGGGGACATCAATGAAACAGAAAGGCATACGAGGCCACCACTCGCGCCATGGCTGCGCTCCTCCTCCCAGGCCCACGCCAGACACCGAAGAGGAGAACAAATAAAACGACCAACAGAAAGAAATGATCGCGTCTCCGATCCGCCCACCGGCACGGCAGAGCGGGCACCGTGACTCAGCTCTTCCTTGACGCCACTGAGCCACGGTGCCCGCTCTTCGCACCCATGGTGGACGATCGGCGCCGGCTAGCCGTTGCCCCTCGGCCGGCGGTCTTGGACACAGTGGAGCCTCTTTGGGCGTGCACCGATCCCCTTCTGCTTCGCTTGTCGCCGTCGGGTCCACCTTCGATATCGTCCACCTCGTGGACATCGACCACGCACGACTTGCGCTTCTTCATGGTTCGTGGTTCCTTTACAGGTTCGAAGCCGAAGGCCTCGGGCGAAAGCTGCGAAAAGAGGGCACTCACGTGTTTGGTTGTCAGGAGGTAGATGCGCTGCAGCTCCCACGGGCGTTGGCAAAGTGACCACCACCCTCAGCAGCACCACGGCTACCGTGGCCGTCTTTCTCGACCGGTGTTCTCTCCACCATGTTTTCCTTGGCGGAAGCTTGAAGGCTTGGCACGGTGTTACACCGCCGGCTGTGGGGTGTAGCTGACGCAGTGGATGCTTTCATCTCCTGGCTGATTTGATCGTGTAGGACATCAAGCACCTCTTCCACGGAAGCAGTGTAGGTGAAGCGGTGATGAACTGCCGCGTAGGCCTCCACACTCATGACGCGTTCCTCATTCGCGGCTGCCCCATCTTTTTCGAAGAAGCTGCTAGGAAGGACAGTGTAGAAGAAGTCCGACACGTCGCCAACGTTGCTAGCACCTCCGCCGTCTGTGCTGCTGGATGCCTGAGTCGCGACGCGGTACTTGGCGGGATGGCTAGCGCAGGCGCTGTCGTGCAGCATCTTCAGCGCGGAGTGATCTGAAGGACTCAAGTCGCGAACGAGTGCGTCGAAGACGACCACGCAGATAAACGGCACCAGGGGGTGGGGGCCGCCGAGTAGTCGCAGCAGCTGCGACGTCGAGGTAGAGATGGTGGAGAGAAAGTTGTACTTGGATAGCGGAGCCTTGGCAAGGACACCAGTAATTGCCTCTCCAATAGCGTCCGCTCTAGTGCTCGACTCGGCGTTAGTGAAGACATGGATGAGAACCTGCTTTGGGTCTGCCGCAGTCGCGCTATTTGCAGTCTTCCCGCGGAAGTTGACCGTCGTAGACGAACCCGCCTTGGACTGCCGGCGTGCGCCCGTCGCCAAGGTACTAGTGACGCCTTTCACCTCTGAACTACTCAGGGAATTGCCAGTAGCGCGCGTAGCCGGTGCGAAGCAGACATCTCTCCTGTCAGAGCCAGCGGCAGTCGTCATCTTGCCAGTTCTGGCGCTGGCAACGCGTAATGCGTGCCCCGCTGGCCCCGAAATCACCGTCACGAAGTCTTCGATGGATCGCAAGTGCATTTTGGCAGCTCCTGCTGAAGCAACCGCATGCCACTCGAGACGGCCTTCATGTTCTGATGTGCCTCCTCGATAGCGTCGTCCAGGTCGCGCAGTTCTCGATCAAGGTTCGCCTGTTCCACTTGGTAGTCCTTCACGCGGCTTGCTCGTGTGCCGCGCTGAAAGGCTGGCGAGAACTGGTTCCGAATGACGTTGCCGTGTGACTTGATCCGCGCTTCCATCGGAATCTCCACCGCGCCATGGTCCATGGAAGAGGAAATGTGATTCTCCTGCAGCGACCCGGCGGCCGTCGCGCCGACTAATACACCGACAACCTCATTATCAAAGATGTCATTGCTCCGCACTGCCGACTCCGACTCATTTTCCATGCACACCCCCACGCAGTTGTCGTAGATATTGGAGTTTTTGATCACTGGGCATGAGCCGGCGAGCCCGCCGCTGAGGGGCGAGACGATGTTGATGCCGTTCTTGCAGTGTGACACGTTGTTGCCATCGAACAGTCCGGCTGTTTTGATCAGGAAACCATCCTTGGCGCAGTTGACAATGCTGTTACGAGAGCAGAGGAACTCCAGTGCGCTGCGCTTGTGGGATGGGACTGCGTTGATGCCTTTGTAGGCGGACGAGTGCTGCACGAGGATACCGTTAGGGGCCGTGATGATCGTATTGTCCGCCATCCGACCGCCGTAGACGACGGCACCACAGTCCAGGCTGGCGAGTACCCGGTTTTTGTTTACATCTGTGCGGTTGAAGGGAGCGAGCAGCAATCCTGTCACGCACTGCACGATGCGGTTGCCCGTCGCAATGCCCTCCGCGCCAGGCAAGCACTGCACACCGACTTTGCGATATGCGATTGTATTTTCATTGACAACGATTCGACCACCCTCCTGAATAACCACCGCAGCCGCCGCGCTGCTGCAGCCATCCGAGCGGGGCGACAAGTCGTGCGCCGTTTCCGTGAGCGCGGCAATACCGCTGTCTGACATGGGGATGAATTTGTTCTGCGTAAAGAAGGCTGCGCCACGCGTCTTGCCTACGACGGTGCCACAGAAGATATTTCCGCTAAATGTTGCGTAGCCGTCCTCCATCGCCACCACGTCGCCTCCGCCCTCCGCTGTGGCGTTCTCCACGAACACGCACTGCTCAAAGACTGTCGTATCCGAAATACCGAGTGCACTACTGGCATCGATGGTGCTGTCGGTGGGTGTGTGGTCGTCGGCAGTCCCTCTGGCAGCGCCATCGCTGCCTCTTCCCTTGCCTGCAGTACTCTGGGAGCCGCGCACCAGGACCCCACAGACGCGGTGACTCGCAAAAAGGCAACACTTGACGTGCGCTTTCAGTTCTGCCAGCGCAACAGCCGGACTCGCTGCATCCCGCACGGCGTCGACGCCGATGTCGTTATTCACAAAACAGCACGCGTCCACTGCCGGTTCGGTGAAAGGGCCAATGAGCAGGCCAGCCGGCAGCCGTGCCTGACTTGTGGCGGTGAGAACACGTGTGTTCTCGGGCAACAACGTCAAGGAGAAATTGCACCACTGAAGTAGGAGCGTCCCTTGCTTCGGGTAGCGCATCGTCGACTCCGCGCTAATCTGCTGGGACGGCGACTGAGGCCCGTGTGTGAGCCCTGCAAGCGAGCCCACTGCGTCACCATCCCGCGTGTGCTCTCGAAAAACACACTGGCGTACCTGCGGGCGAGAGCCACTTCCCACCACCTCCAGCCCTGCCCGTGCGTTTTTCTCAAAGAGATTTCCCTCGAGCGTCGGGGTAGCGCCGTTGCAGACGATGACACCAACGTAGTTGCACGTAAACCGGTTCTCGACAAGGGTGGTGGGAGAGGCGGAGGGTGCGTTCACCACCCCAGACTCGCTTCCACCCACTAGGACAACGGGGGTATAGTTATCTGAGAAGACGTTGCCCTGCACCACCGCCGTTCCGCCAGCTCTGCCACTTTGTAAATACAGCGCCACTGTGCCCTGCGTGTGCCCACTGAACTCATTTCCGTACACCAGCGGCGCTTCCTCGCCGACACATTCCAGCAAGATGGACGAGCCCTTGGCCGCTTTGAACGTGTTATGAAAGATGCGGGTTCGCAGGGCGTTCGGCGTCCCTGAACAGGACGTCACGAGCCGAATGTGCTGCTCCTGCGCCACACGGAGTCCCACACCGTTGCCGTCAAAGACATTGCCCTTCCCGATTGTCGCGCACGCCAAATGCCCCAGCACCGAGAGCGCGTCGCCTGCGATGTTCACAAAGCTGTTTCGTTGAAAACGGACGCTGTGCGGCCCGAGGTAGCCGCACAGTCGCACTCCGCTCTTGGCGTCGTGTATTTTGTTCTCCTCCCACAGTAGCACACCAGGTGGCGGCAGTTGGAGTAGACTCGCTATTACGGGGACCCCAATGAGCACCTGAGAGGCGTAGTTAGACCCGGCGAGGGCGGCAGTCGTGTCCAGCTGCAGCAGGGTTCGGTCGCCGTCCTGCGTCAGGGCAACGTAGCGAGACGTCACGTAGACCTGCGTTTGCTCGTTATTGAAGAGGTCGTTCTTCCGGAAGAGAGCGTGGTCCACCTCCTGGTTAAGCGCCTGCACCCCAAAAGGCAGCGCCACTTCCACCCGGGCCATCGGCTTCCCCAGTATCAACTTAGAGCGAATTTCGCCGTACTGGGCCGCGAGGGTCATGTTGAGTGCTCTGCGACTGGGAACCCAGCGCTCGCAGCTCACGTTTGCCACGTGCACCGCGTACACACCGTAGCGACGGTTCTGCGTAACGGTATTCCCCTCTACCACGATCTTGAAGTTGAGGGTACTGTAGGCACAGTTTATCACGTCAATGTCTTGCGATGAGGCGGGGTGTGCAGTCGTCACAGCAGTGGCTGTGAAGGAGAGCGTCGGTGTACTTGCTCGCCGAAAGGGCTGCTGCGCACGTGCGTCTTTTGGGGTGTGTGGCACCACCCCAGTCGTCCTGTTCGCGTTGCCAGCAGAGGATGGGCTGGTGCGGTCAACTGACGCCGACGTAGCCACGCCCGCGCTGGTCGTTGTGGACGCCTGGAGTCGGTGAAACACCTCGATGTGCACCCCATCCTTGTTACCGCTAATGACATTATCAGCGATGTGGGCGTGGTGAAGGGAGCCCACGCGCTGCCGTTGCTCCTCGGCCTCCATCCCGCTTGGACAAGAGAGGGAGAGGCTGTGATGCAAGAACGACGCAAAGCTGGCATCGAGGCTTTCAAATGTAGTGGTTGCAGCTATCTGTAGAGCCGCCAAAATTCCAGCCGCGCAGAGCAGCTGTGTACCGAAGAGAGCACCAGGCTCCCCGCAGGCAAGAGGTGGCGCCTCTCGTTCCACAGCAAAAATGTCCACCGTTGTGCTGCTCGCTGTCGCCATCCTCGGTTTTGCGGTGGCAGGTAGTGAGACCACCATGTCCAGCTTCTTATTCGCTTTCTTGTCTTCCTCTATGCGAAATGATTTGTGCAGCGCCGAGTGGTGATGTAAGACGCCTGTGGTGAACCGCACACCGCTATTCTGGTGCTTGCCAATTCGGTTGCCCTGGATAGTCACCCGACTTCCCGCCTGCACCCACACCCCGATGCCGCCGTCGGCCGTGGACACATCCGCATAGTCGGCCAACGCCACGCCGCCAAGGTACTGCCAACCCGACGCCGCCGCGCCACCAGCGCCAAACGATGCCCCACTTGAAGCGTCAAAGAGCGCTGACGGTGCGCAGCCGCTGGCGAGCGTCAAACCGCCAGAAGAGGCAGCGACGAGCTCGGCGAGGTAGCGCAAGGCGTCCGTCATGATAAAGATGTGGACCGCGGCAAGGTGAGTCATCTGCTCGTACGCGCGGGAGCACATGCGAAGCGGCCGATGTGCGGCGATGGCGGCAGCGCGCACGTTGTCCTCTACAGCGCTCACCATGGACTTCGTGAAAAATGACTTGGAAAAGGTGCAGTCAGCGAAGCTGCGTGGTGTGTGCTGGCTCGTCGGTGGGCGACACCAGCCGTTGTTCGACTCGATTGCGCCTTTTGCAATGTAGCCCTTCGCTCCACTCGCCGCGTACACCCCAGCCAGCCCGTTGCCGCAGATGTCATTCGCATACGCCGAGACGGCTGACCCGAAGCGCAGGAGGAGGCCAAAGAAAGCGTTGTTGAGAATTTTATTGCGCTGAAGATATGGATGGCAGCCGTACCCAGCACCGACGCCAACGCTGCACTCGGTGATGGTGTTCTCGATAAGACTTATCTGCTTCAGCTGGCGCTGTTGTCGGTGTTCATCGCTGTCAAGAATCTGGGAGGTGCCAAGTAGAGCTTCGTACCCGCCGTAGGCGTTCTTCACGGCATTGACAGCAGAGCGCTTTCTCTCTGCGTGCGTCTTCTCGAGCGCCGAGAAGTCCCAGTGGTCGAAGCGGTCGTGGTAAACGCCCATCATTCGACTGCGTCGAATCACATTTTTTTCAAAGGTGGCGCAGAGTCGATCGCTTCGCACGGCTGTCTCGCGGACCGCACCGAGATAGGGTTTCGGTGCATCATGGAGCGGCTCGTCAGTCGATGCGTCCGCTGGCGAGGCTTCAGCAGATTCCTCACTAGGGCCACCGCAGGACAAGATTAGGGGTGACCGCAACGGACATCCCGATAGGACGCTAAGTAGCAACACGCCATGCAGTTCGTTTTCTTCGATGGTGTTCTCCGTGAAAATCGGCGTGGAGGTGAGGATGCGCGCATTAGTCACCTCCTCGTGAGAGATGTGAAAAGGGGTGGTGGGGCCGCAGAATACCACGACGCCCGTCTCGCAGTGACGGATTGTGTTTCTGCGAAATATGCCTTGACCACTCACGTCCACCAGGACGCCGCAGAAGCCGCAATTCTCGATGCAGTTGGAGTCGGCGAGGTTGGGGTGTGCCATGTCGGAAACGTAGACACCCGAGTAGGTGCAGTCGTGGATGTGGTTCGCCGTGTAGCAGCCGTGACCGCCGCTGGTGAAAGCGAAGCCGTCCATGCATGTGTGAACCTCATTCTTGCTCATCGAGCAAACGGTAGAGTTGTGCGCCACGCATACGCCGTATGGGGCCCCGTAGATGGTGTTCTCGGTGATGGTTGTTTCGTGTGTATCGCCATCGAAGTGGTCAAGAAGGATGTTCGCCTCGTCATGGCCGTGGATATTGTTTGCCTGAATCAGGAGCAGCGTTTTTAGTTGTGCGGGTGAGGGCTGCTGCTGCCGTACTGGTGGAAGTCGTATAACACGTCTGCAGTCTTCAGCGCCCGATTTGGTCATCAGGACCGCCTGCGCACGCGCCGCAGCGTACGTAGCGTCGCCAAGGATCCCATAGGCGTTGTTGCGGAAGATGACATTCTGTTCCACCGTGCCACTGGGAAATGAGTCTAGCAAAACACCCCCACGCAGGTTGGCCGTGATGGTGTTGCTGCGAACAACGCTCGACGCCGGCCGCACCACGCTCGTTCGCCGTTGCGCCCCCGCGTCTGCAATGCTGCGCAGCACACTCGCATCCGTCTTGGTAGGGAATAGACTAGAGTGACACGGTGCAGTGTGTGATGCCCTGCCCTGCGCCATCGTCGACGAGTCCTTGTCGCTCGGGTCCGCGTCACTAAGATAGACAGATTGGATATCAATGACTGCCGTGTCCATTGAAGAGCCAAGGTGCACTCCGATGTCGTTCCGCGTCAGCTCATTCTGCTCAAAAAGGCCGATGCTGTCCGGGGCAATGTGCAGCCCACTCATCTGACAGTCCCTCACCTTGTTCTCCGAAAAGACCGGGTTCGCCTGCCGCTGTGTCAGCACACCGGTGCCATAGCAGTTCTCAATGAGATTTTTGTCAGCAACCCTCTGCCACAGTCTGACACCAGCACACCGACCGCCTCGCGTGCAATGTTGTTGTCCCGAAATGTCGGATTCGACGCCTCTAGGATAAACACACCACACTGGAAGTTTTCGAAAATGCTGTTGCGCAGGAAACTGCCACCAGCGCTGCGCGCGCAGACTATGCCACAGCCAGAGCGCGAGCCTGAAATGACGTTGCGCAGCAACTCCGGCTCGGAATACGCACCAGTCACCAGCACGTTCGCGATCGCGTTCGCTGAGATTGTGTTGCGTTCAAAGAAGCCATGCCCCTCGTTGCACACGACTACGCCTCCTTGCGAGCTACCTTCGATGCGATTGGCGCGAAACACCGAGGAGGCGCCCTCCGTCAAGAGCACGTTTGGGCCAAGATTGTCGAGCATGCGGTTGTCCACGAACACGCCGAGCGCGTTATTGCGAGCATGCACCCCTGCTCGCGTGTTGGCTGTGATTTCGTTGTTCTTGACGTAAGGGTCGGCATCCCGCTCAACGAGGATGCCGTCGCCGTTCGAGCAGATTGTGTTGGAAAGAATGGTGCAGCGACTGCACAAGTCGATGTGGATGCCGGTGTCTGCGGAGGTGGAGATGTGGTTATGCGAGATAAAGGCATCGGCCCCGCCGGAGCAGCGAACCTGTGCTTGCAGGTTCCCCGCGAGGTGGTTGAACAGGAGAGTCGGCTTGCTACCCTCGGCGACAGAGATGCCCCCTTCACGGTTCTGCGAGATTACGTTGGCGCAAATGAGCGTCTGGCTGTTTTTGTCGACACGGATGCCGGTGCCAACGTGCGTGGCGATGATGTTGCCGACAATCAGACCGCGACTCATGTTGGTGAGTTGAATGCCGTCTCGCTTCCCGCTCACCATCTCGTTGCCGATGATGAAGGGATTCGCAAAGTTGGTCACCAGTATGCTGGCGCCGCGAGAGCGCAGGAAGCGGCAGCCGGTAATGAGCGGATGCGCTGCGCAGTCCACGACAATGGCGTAGGTTCCACAGTCCTCAAACACACACTCCTCCACCAGCCCATACCCGTGACGGCCAAAGCGAATGGCACAGACATCGCAGTTGGAGAACTTTGTGTTGACGATGTCGACGCCTTTGTTCCCGCGCAGCTGCAGCATTTCCCGTTTCCATGAGAGGCCGTCCTTTTGGTGGCTGAGCTGCGTCCCCAGCATGTCGTTCAGGATGTCGGCGAACGTGTTTGTCGAGTTGGCGCCAAGCCCTTCAGTCACGAACAGGACGGTGCCAGCAACAAACCCGAAGGAAGGTTGCAGAGAGGTGGGGTGGGCCTGTAAGGTCATGTTCACGAGTTGCTGGAGATTTGACTTGAGCTTGTCCAGCGCGTACCACTTATTCTCTATGCATACAAGCGGGTTCGTTGACGAGGTGGTGGACAAGAAGTAAGCCGCGTCGGACGTGCTCGGAGGCGGAGTGCTACCCTGCACCGGTGTCCACTCAAAGGACCGCTTCGGGTTTGGTAGTTCGTCAACCAAGAAACGATCAATTCCGCTCACGTTGCTGCCGTTGACGGTGATGTTCAGCCCAGCATCGGCTGAGCCACTAATGCCAGATCCGGCTCCTGTCACGGCGACGGTGGCACTCTGCTGCTGGAAATACGACGCTCGGTTGCTGGAGCACTGTACATCGATTCCCACACGGCAGCGGTCTAGTACGTTGTCGCCAGAAATACGCAGCGTCTGATGATCCAGGGAGTACCGGAAGCCTTCCTCTACAAGGGCCAAGATGCCGCAGCGCCGTTGGCACCGAATAACGTTGCCTCTGAGCTGCGCCGTGCCAGGCCCTCAATCAGCACGCCAATCTCGCCTTCAATGAACTCGTTCGAGGCGATCGTCGGCGCAGCTCCTTGGGTAAGGACAATGCCGCACGCACACCCTACTATGTTCATCGAGACCCCACCTGCCCCGCTGCTCATAGCGTCGCCGGAGATAGAAAAGTGGCAATGCGACACCTCGACGTGGCTGCAGGACAGGTACGGCGCGCCAAAGTCGCGACTGATAGAGCTGACAGCACCGGAGAGCTTCATCCCATCGCCGCAGGTGGTATTGTCGACCGTGCACTCTGTCACCACCAACTCGCCGCGCGTGTCGATGTCGAAACAGACGCTGCGGTGATTGCGTATCGTGGAGGATTTGATGATGCCACCGCCACTGTCCTGCACGACAATGCCCACGCCGCTGCCGCTTTCCTTAATTGTGCACTCGTCTAGGTGCGCCTCGGCGGTGCCGCCGATGAGTACCGAGCTGCAGTGGCAGCGGAAGAGGATCGGGTTGCCGGCGACGGAGACAATGGCGGCATCGAGCGTGCTGGTACTGCGAGATGACACAATAATGCTCTCCATGTAGACGTCGATCCCAGGCGTTGCAATGGTGATGGTGGATGAGCGAGAGAAGATGTGTGGATCTTCACCCTCAGAGGCGACCAACTCCAGCGGTACTTGAATAGCCACGGACTCATGGTACTCACCGCCTGTCAACTCGATTCGATCAAACGGCTTTGCAAGAGCAATGGCATCAGCAATGGACCGGTGTGAAGGGTTCTTGGCGTGGGCATTCACGACGATAGTGCGAACCTTCTTCTTCTGCCATCGGCTGTACCGCTGCAGAACAGCATAGCCTCCCTCTTCGAACATTTGAGTCCGTGGCGCTCACAGGAGCTTCTCCAGCGTGCGTTGTATGTATGTGTGTGTGTGTGGGGGGGGGGGGTACGGCTGACTATGGAAAGAAGTAAGGAGCAACACCCGTGGAGCTGCCCAAACGTTTGCGTTAGTCTGCACGCGAGCTGGGCCTTGCTCTCCACGTTTCTGAGGCTCTTGATAGTGAAGCCAGCTGCTCTGCTCTGCAAATGCGCTCTAGCAGTCGCGCCACCGGCAACAGGTCTGCCAGTAACAGTAGCACAGATGATGTACGATAGGCTGTGCAGCAGGGTGCACTTCCGCCTCAGCGAACGGAAAAAAAGAAAGAAAGAGGTGGGGTTGGGGGAACGCGGAGAAACCGCGAAGACGCCGCCGAGTCGCTTCGATTCGGTGTGTGTTAGGCAGCAAAACAGCGCGGTGGTCGAAAGCGCAGCGGCCCACCTCGCGCTCCTAAGGGCGGGACCACGTGTGTAGGCGTACGGGACTCGAAGTCGACAATACCCGCAAGTGTGTGAAAGTCGCGCCGCTCCTTCGAAAAAACAGAAGGAAGAGGAGGAGCGGGAGGCGCGGCTATGACAAAGCCGTGCAGCAACACCAACGAAACAGAGGGGACAACCAAAGAGAAGGAGAGACAAGAGCAACACCCCATGTGAGCGAATTGTACGCTCCCTCGCGAGTTGCGCAGCACTCAAACAGAGAAGTTCGACACACACACACACACACCTGCAAGAGGATGAACACGACAAACCACAGCGAAAGAGGGCCCCCAAGAGAGACGAAGAAATGAGATGACGAACAGCGCGGGGCCAATCACGACGGACACACACCCCACAGTCGCCTTTCCACCGTCTGACCCCCCCAAAAAGCAGAACACAAGAGAGAAACAAGAACGAGAGTGAGTGGAGAAATCGAAGAGCGAAGCAGCAGAGCGCGACTCAGACCCGCACATGCGCACATATACACGCACAAGGGAGAGAGAGAGGTGCGAGGGAAGACACGGGAAGAGAAGACAGAAAGGGACTGCCGTACATCAAGTTGAGAAGCCAAACAATACGCAATAACAAAAAACCAAAAACAAAACATAAACCAAAAGGAATGCGAAGGAGGAGGGGAAGGGGAGGTGGCACGCTGCGAGCAAGAGAGAGAGAGGGGGGGGAAGTACGGGTAAGGGTAAGGGTAAGGGTGAGGGGAGGAGAGATCCGAAGAGGGAGGAGAAGAACCAACACGATCACGAACAAGAACACAACACAACACTTAACACACACACACACACAAACGCACACTCACATCAGCCGAGAAAGTGGATGAGGAGACTATAAACGAAAAGAAATGAAGCGGAAAAGGGAACAGAGTGTGCTGACTGTAGTCTTAGGCGGTGGGTATAAGTCGAAGAGAGTTCCGCGGAGCAACACGGGACAGACGAGCGGGGCTCTTCGCGTAATTAGCCAAAAAGCAACGATTAAGAGGGTCTCTGCGAGGAACACAATAGGTTATTCTAAAAAGGGGGATGCGCAAGGTGGCACTGAACACTAACCGAATGCGAGGTGGTGGTGAGGTAGTGGGGGAACGTGCACAGTGGGGAAAGGCAAACTTGATACGTGGTTCTCAAAAGAAACTTACCGCTACGGAGTACGTTACTACCAGATACCGACTGGTTGTGTCGTAACGTTCGACTCTCACCCACCTGTTAGCGCGGCTGTGGCTGCTAGCAGAGAGGGTAAAGCGGAGAGGGAGGGAAGGAGGGCAGCATGGAGAGAGGGAGAAGCGTATGACAAACTGATGTACATTAGTAAAACCACTTGTGTGACGCTGACGCAAAGTGGGCAAGTTGGAGCAGTGGCGAGCATAATGTGCCCCCTCACATCCTCCCCCGCGTACACAGGGGAGGGGGGTGAAAGTTGACGTGGTGGCTGTGCTCCCTACGGCACCTAAGAAGGAATGACGCCGTCGGAGCAGCTCTTAGTGGGAGCAAACAGCAACGAGTATGCTCGTGCGTGGTCCTAAAGTGCACAACCACAACATAAGAGCCGTCGGGTCGACGATCACCGCAGCATCGCTGAAGAAGCACTGCAGTAGCACGTCTTTGATTGCGTTTCTTTTCTCTCACTTCCTTTCCGCGACGGTGCATCGCTCACCGGGAGGTGCGCGCACCAGTGGTGGGAGGGGCGCGATAGACTGACAGCGAGAGAGGTGGAGTGGGGTGCGATGGAGGATCAAAGAATGAAAAGGTAAGGTGTTTAAGTTGTTCTCCCCAGTATAGCAGATGAAAGAGAGCGGTGACAATGGCGAATTTCAACGCCCGCAGAATGACTTTAAAAGCCCGTACGGAGACGAGGAGGCACAAATACAAAGATGCGGATGAGAGTAAGGGGGGGGGCGAGGGAAGACATGGCCGAAGTCGCTGCCCTTTTTCAGACTTGTATCTCCGCACCTCAGAGTAGAAGAACTGAAGGAAAAAAAAATCGACGTTTCTCTGTTGGTCGCGCGCCTCGTCCTGCGGGTGGAATCGCACATTCCACTAATCCACACCTCGCTTGACTCACGCTCTGCTTCGGCGACACCGTCGATCTCGAATCCCACTGTCCGCATCCCCCTGCTTCGAGTTGAAGTGCTACAGTCTGGCACAGCTGTAGTAGCGAGGTACCCTCAATCTGATAGCGAGCGGTCTCTCTTCCCAGAAATCCCTGTTGGGGCGTCGCGGAAGAATGCCCCAAGCGGAATGGTGCGGCGTTGGGCTGTCGTATCCGGTCGTTAAGCGCATGTTCGAATATAGTGGCCCTCATGAAGCCTCCACAGCCATCGCTGAAGCGCTGCTGCACCATGCACCTGGCAAGGACTAGAGGCAGTTGTGCCGCGATTCTCCTGGCCATGCGTACGTACCACCTGACGATGACGGACGGGGGCTGAGTGGAAAGTACGCACTCGTGCCTTGCTGGGGATTCTACCTCAGGTTAGAGTACCGGTTGGCCCATGATGCCGCGCGTCCAATGGGTATGGAGTAGCTTCTCTTTGTTGGTGATGACTTGATGTACAGCCTCCCGTGTTGCGTCTGCCGCAAGCGTGGCCAGTCGTACTCACTTGCAAAGGGGTGGCGTTGGAATGTAGCCTTGGTGAAGACCAACCCACCTCGCGGCGTGTCCTCTTTCCGCGTGACACGCCACCTCCTGTGAGCGTCTCCCATTGGCCTGCCCCTGCACCGTCCCCCTCTCTGGGCCACCCGACGGGGAGCCCTGCCACCCCTTTTCTTGAGGGCTGTCGGTGCTGCTCCTCAGCACTGCCTCCGTGGAAGAAGCCTCCACAGCTGCACCGACCTCGGCCACGCGATCCCTGCTAGCGCAGCTCTCGAGTAACCACCATCGCAGCCATGGTGTGGACGGGCTTTGCCGCATGTTTGCCTTCACATCCTCTGACCTGGCGATTCACCTTGTCAACCAGACCAGATGCGAGAGCGTTCGAGTTGCCTCGCCATCTCACCCACACCTGCCACTCCCGCTTGGTAACCTCAGGTGTCGTCAACGAGAATATGTTCTCGCCACCAAGCAATGCGTTGTCCTAGAGTTTCTCGTGAAACCCCGTCACAGAAGTCTCCGCGCTGCCAATCAGGCCACCGCTTGCTGCCTTCCACTCACCCGGTAAGAGGGGATATGCTGAGCTCGCACCACTTTGCGGAGAAAAGGGGGTACTGCCGTTTGGCACCTCGCTCACCAGCGGGAAGCCACTGTGTCCCCCCGTCCTAGGGGCTAGCCACAAACCAATTATGCGTTCTGATGAAGTCACAGGTGCTAAAGTGGAGAACTATGCGCAGCAGTGCTTAGCCCGCCTCGCACAGGTCATTTGAGAAGAGTCCGCACTAACTCAGCCTCACTGCCACAGGAGTCAAATGGCTTTGCCGGGCGAGACTCATGGAGCTCTCCTCTCCTCTAGCTCTCCGCGAGATGCAGGCTTTCAGTGCGCTGCTGTTCCCTTCCTCCCCAAAGTGTCTCAGCCTTGATCAGCTCCTGCATCCGCGGGTAGACTTGTAACTAGTGCTCGTGCATACCTCTCTACTCCACGAGGTACTTCGAACTTACCGATCTTTCTTTGGGTTGCCTCGGCACTGAGGGAGCCGACAGAATCGTCCGCCTTTTCTGCCTTCAGTTCCTCCACTGCGGTGTAATTTGCCCTTTACCTCTCACAGAGTGCAAGACGCCGCTTACATTCATCGGCTATCGACTCTGGTGTCCGGCTGGTAACGAGATGGGCGAAGTCCTTTTTCGCTTAGCTGGCGTGTCGTGTGGAAAGAAGGAGAAAACTGTACAGCGCAAGAGGCGCGCTCTGTAAGCTGCAATGGTGTGGGAGTAAAGGAGAGGGCGGGTGCAAGAGGCGATGCAGACTGGAGGGGTTTGTCGGATCATTAGACTGCATGTCGTGGTCCGGTGCTGGGCGCGGAAAAAAAAAAACAATACTTTGCTCAACGGTTGTCACTTGTCAGTTCTTTTAGAAGTCCAGCAAGGCGTGGGTACTCTCTGGTTTTCCTTTTCGCTACTAAGTGGGATAAACACACAAGGGTGGGAGTGGCAGGGGTGGGGTGGGGGCGGTCGCAGGCTCTGAGTCCCGCTTCCGCCCCTTACGAAATGCTTCAGCTGCGTGGTGCGGAGTTCAGACTTACAGGCGCCAGCATGAAGAACAGCGAACCATATGCATGAAGCTCGCACTCTCCCCTCATCGCTCACGAGTTCCTTCTTCAAATAATCCTCTAGTTGCATTACGCAAGCCTTTTGGCAAGGTCGCCACTCTTCTGCATGGCCTCCAAGTCACTGCAACCGCCAATGAACTCCCCGTTGATGAAAATCGCCGGGACTGTCTCGTGTTGATATTCCTTCAGAATTTGATGGCGAAGATCCTCCCCGTTCGCCATCTGGTCGCACTCATACACTCTTACATCCTTCGTCGCCGACGTAAGGATCGACTTGGCACGAGTGCAGAAGGGACAGTGCACCCAAGAGAACACGACAACTTTGCTCTGCTTAATGAGCTCAGCGACAGAGGCGGACATGGTTGATCAGCAGCGTTGCTAAAAGGGGCGGGAGAACGCTCCAGTTGAGAGACGAAAAGAAAGAGAGGAGGAGGAGGAGGAGGAGGAGAGAAGAGAGAAGGGCGTTGGAGAGGATGGAAGCTGAGGCTCGCTTAGTAAGCTGTGAGGCACGGATATGACGTGTGCAGAGAAAAACAGGAGGAAGCGCGAAGGGGAAGCAAAACAAAGAGTATGAAGAGGCTACAGTACGAACAAGCCCAGACGTCCGGCAGTGAACGCTGAGAAGGAGGTGCTTGCGTGGAACCACGTACAACGCGGTGCGAGGCGTGGTGCGACACCATGCTGACATGAAAAATGAGACGCGTATCACACCCTTATCAGAGGTGATGCACACGACAGTAAAGTGGCAAGACCGCACTCGTGGTGTACCGTGGCTAACACCGTTATGCCGCCTACTCGCAGTAGTTCCACTCGTCAAGCGGTCTTTGCTTCCCAATTTGATTCATTTCCGCTTTGGCTGCTCACCGTTTGAGGAGGAGACGACGCAACTCCGCACTCGCCAGCAAAGTGCCTCCTCCATCACAGAGAGAGAACGAGAGAAGAAATCTCTTAGTGATATGGGGGAGAGGAAATCAGCTAAGCAGCAGAATAAAAGAAACGAGTGCACTCTCCTTCCCAACACAAGAGAGACGCACAGACCCAAATTGGATGTTCACTCTCCTACTCACAGAATACCGATGGCTGAATCACCTCGGTGTATACGTGCGTGCGTGTGACTATCCAAATATGAATATTGTTAACCCAAGAGAGACCTTCGCCCGCTTCTTCTCTTATTCCCTCACGTGTGCAGGACGGCATTGTCAGCCGCTGCAAGACCAACGAAACCTATCAACTGTGGTGGAGGAGCGCGCAACCTGAGAAGTGGCAGCGAGAACAGAGGACAGGTGGGACAAGGAGGAGAGCTGGTGAGCAACAGTATCGCGGTTATGCTTCTTGATCGCACAGGATATGACGAGCAGAGACAAGAACACACAACCTGCACCGAGACAGGCACCCGTACGCTGGCAGATAAACCCAGACAATCTACACGTGTGTGTGCGTGCGTGTGCTACGAGTCTCTAGAAGTGCTTTAGAGTGGCAGCTGTCGCGATGACATCAAGATGAAGAGGCGGTGGCATGCGTTCTATGGATGATTGATGTGCAAAGATTAAACTATGCGGTATGGAACTCAATGCGAGGGGTGCGTGGCACAAAGAGAAAGAAATGCGCAGCGCCGCCGAGAGAGGGGTACGGTCGAGAAGAGAGGAAGCGGTGACACAGAGGAGGGGTATGCGCATTGTAAAGGTTCAGAGAGAGCGAAGGTGACTGGAATGCCCATGCTTCTCAATAAGCCTGAGGAAGGTCGATCACGCGTGTGCCATCGCCAGGGACAGGGTGCACCCAGCAAGGTATGAAGACATGATGTGTATACGTACACGAGCGCAGAGATGCATCTTCACGATCACGAAATGTGCACAGGTTGGTCTCACAGGAAGGGAAAACAAAAGAGTGAGAGAGGTCGCAGTGCTTCTTCGCTGTGGCTCTCTAGCCACTCCAAGCATTCTCCAGTGCCATGCTGACTCACCTAAAGAAATGGCATTTGGAAAGCGCAAACGAACCGAGGCCCTGGTGGCAGTACACCGGCGCTGAGAAGTCCTTGAGCGTGCTAAAGGCCCCCCCACACACACATGGACGCGCAGGAGCGTAGAGAAGTACAACAGCCGGAAGAAATAGGGACAAAGCACACCTGCGCGTTGCAGGGACGGCTATGCCAGTCGAGAGAAGGGGGGAAAGAGAGAGGGGGAGGGATAAAAGCGACGAGAAGAGAAATAGAGAGTCAAAAGGCTTTGCAGACCAAGTACTTCCCTCCCGCCCGAGCAGCATCCATGCAACCAACACAGGTCACCCAGGAGGCTAGCATCAACAGAGGGCGAGTTCCCACAACCGCACACATTAGTCACTGTTCAAATCTCACAACTACACCCCATGGCCCAGTCTTTCCGTCCTCCCTCCCCTCACACCCACACAGCACTACAAAACACTTCTTTGATTCTTCTCAGAATCCCTCTCAGTGCTTCTCAGCCCATTTGGAAAGACAGTCGAGTATAGCGCGCGCCTCAACCACTTGCTGACACACATCCGCGTACGCCGCCCAGTCGAAGTCCTTGGGGGCGTACTGGCGCACCTTTCGAGGCAGAAATCGCTGATCAAAAGCGCCATATGAGTGGTCGCTGTGGAAGCGCAAGTAGTACAGGAAGAAGAAAAGCGAGTTCGTAATCGTGAGGATGTACGAGACCGGCTCCATAATGTCCCAGTCTAAGTCAAAGTAGGTGAGACGGGATATGACGGCGAGCTGAGCACCGGCGTAGAGCAGCGCGCCTCCCCATACCGTGCGACGCCAGCGTGCTGCTCGCGCGATGGCGGGCTCCAGTTGATTCCGCATTGCCTTCTCTCTTTTGGTTAGCTCTGCGAGATGGCGCTCCGCCTCCTCCAGCAGAAAGCTGCTACTATTCACGGACGGCGCCGAGTTCGTCGCAGGCGTCTCGTTGCCGGCGTTTGGCGCGGTTGCCGCATTGCGAATCATTTCCAGTGTTTCAAGGTACAATGCCGGCCTCAGGTGAATCAAGCTCCCGCCGTCCAGCACCACCACCACACCCGCCGCCTCCAAGTCTGCCAGGGCGGCTTCCGGGTCCTCGACATGCGCAGTGGCGCAGAAGTGGCAAAACTTGGTGCGAGAAATAATGATGTGTCGCTCGCCAGGGGTGAGTTGTGCACCTACGTTGGTGCCGTCAAGTTCCGTGTGCTGCTGCAGCGCTTGGCGCAGTAGTAGAAGCGGGGTAACTGCCGCGAAGTCGTTAGCCGACAAGGCCGCTGCCTTCGAAGGTCGTGTGTGGTAAGCGCGTGAGGTGACAACTTTGCAGCCGAGTGTGCTGAGGCGACGGCAAACGTGCGACAGAGTCGGCGTGGATTGAACACTCGGCAGCAGCCTGCAGTGGCGGCAGAGTACCGTGTCACTCAGCAATCGCATTCTGTACCTCCTCCTCCTCACTTGGTGTCACCATATTGTAGGAAGACCTCGGTACGGTAGGTTGTGATCTGATCAACCAATAAAAGAAACGGAGACAGAAGAAAAGCACACCATTGGCATCAGGCACCGAGTCAGAGAGAGCGGCAACGGCAGCAACGGTGGCTGCAGCAGCTCTCTGCAGGTACTCGCGCGACTGCGCAAAGGGAGAGAGGGGGGGAACAGGAAAGGATGGGGAGAAGTGTCATTGTTGCTTGGTGAGGTGTTGCCCACGCTGCGCAGCGCGAGAGTGCGCCGCTTATATCGATGTATAGTAGTGCGCAAATCAAGTTACCCAACATGCGAGAGGGGTGCCTTGGAAACGCGAGAGGGCAAAGGGTGCCCGCTGGGGGGAGGTTGGTGCCACTCCACGCTTGTAGTTGCCCCACTCGGCTTCCCGTACAGGACGGAAAATTCTACAACATGAAGGATGCCAGTTGACGTCACAGATGCACAGAACTGATGGTCGCGTGTATACACAGGTGAAAACAATGCTGGTTGTGTGCAGTAGGAAGAGCTGTGCTCGGCAGGGTTGCCTGCAAGCCGAAAATCATATTGAAGTCCACATCATCGTCGTAATAGGCCCCGGAAAGATGACACGGTGTGATTGACGCATCGACACACACACACACACACACACACACCGCTCAAACAGCAAGTGCCCCAGACAATGCCTACTCCTTCATTGAGCGCGTGGTACACTTATTCACACTTCTAATTGTACCACGCGGCGGCAGTGTGCCACGAGAGAGGGAGGGAGAGAGTGAAAGACAGTGAGAAGGCCATCATGTGTGAACAGGTTCACAGAACAGAGCCACTGACATGGGAATAGGGAATGAAAAAAACTGAAGAGGGAGGACGAAAGGAACTCGGAGAGCAGCGTTAAAGAATAGGGGAACGTCATAAGCGAAGCGAGAGCAGCAAACCGAAAACAAAAGTGCGGCACAGGCGGGCAAACAAATTCTACCGAGACCATTCGCTTTTAGCCTCTTTGGCACTTAAAGGGCCAACTGAAGCGTGCACTAAGACAGGTAGACCCATCCACACAAAGACACACAAACGTCTCAGTGCAAGAGTGGGGAAAAATGGAGGAAGAGACAGATGGGGGGGAGAGCCGTGTAATGTGCTCATGGGACGCAGAAATCAGCACACAGGCCCGTCGTTACGTACGAGTACGTCCATCTGCACCCGCGTGTGGTCACAGATATCCGCACACCGGTTTCTCTGCCTCTCTCCTTAGGCATGTGCGTGCAACGTGCTGCGCCGCTGCACGTGGTTTAAGTTAACAGTCCTCTATGTGAGCCCATCGCACATCTGTGTGGACTTTGGCAAGAAGGGGGAGGGGAGAAGAAGAAGCGCTGCACACGTGAGTTATGTGCATGAACAACGGAAGAAAAGCCCCCTCTGTGAGACGATCAAGAATACGAGTGAAGGAGAGCGCTGCGGCAAAGACGGAGTCGTGAAGGCGACTGGAGGGGGAGGAGGCCGCACTCTTCTTCACTTTCCATTTGTTTCTGTTTTCCTTCCATCACCCCACACGCAGAGCAGAAGACAAAACCGAAAGGCGGGAGTCTAAAGGCCACGTACACGCAGCGGTGTAACACACAAACACACACACACACACACATACACTGGTGTCGCCCAGCGCTTGTTCTGTCGTTGAGCTGAAAAGCATCGATAGAGGACACAGAGCTGCAAGCGCACACACTCCTAAGCAGACAGTGAAAAATATCCCTACGAGCATGTGGCAACGCAAACCAGGCGGTGGGTGTGGGCGGGTGGGTGGAAAGCCATGGGAGAGTACGAAAGAAGAAAGCGGGCGGAAGGAGTATAGCGCACAGATGATGCGGGTGAGGGGATACCCGAGTTACACAAACAACGAAGAGGATGACCTCTAAAAAGAGGGAGATGAGGACAGGGCGGAAAAGGTGCGTGTGTGCGGGTAAACATCAGGAGGAAGCGAGGAGGAGGCACAAAGGCAAAAGAAGACGAGCGCTGGCGGCGTCACTGCGTACGACTATTCACCGATCCTGTACGGCACCCACATCGACTGCTCCGCATCTGCAAACAGAAGCGCCGTGGACGCCTCGTCAAAGTCCATCCAGCACGCCGGTAGTGCTATGTCCGTCCCCTGCGTCGGAGACAGCGATATGTCGCCGTTTTCGCTTGGAGTGAAGTCGCTCTCGAGAGGACGGGTACTCGTAAAGTTCAGCATGGGGTTCTCTGGGGTGTTGGCCCACCTATTTGGATTACCTGACGCACGGTGCGGCAAGTAGGACATGTGGCGCAGACGGCTGGTCTCTCTGTCCGCGGTGCCGTCGTCGTTTCTTGCCTTGCTTGCACTGACACTGACTCGCCTCCTATGCGCTTCAGCTCCAACATTTCCCGCCACATACGACGCACATATGGCACGCAAGGCGACGCTTTTCCCGCGGCACGTCGCGCTGGCGTGCGTCACGATCTCAAACTCACCAGCCTTGACGTCTGGGTCAGTCTTGGTGCTGCACCGCAGTGCCAAGACTCCCAAAAGGGTACCGTCTGCAGCGTAGCACGTGAACCCGTGGTGAGGTAGCATCAGCGAGAGAGCCACCGCGTCCTGCTGTGGATGATTGTGGTGAAGCAGCGGCACCTGATTCGACAGAAAGGACAAGAACACCGCGCCCGGCAGCGCACGGATGGCATGCGCCACCCCTGTAGAGATCTTCACTGGTGGGTGCATGTAACCGAGCTCACCGGTGGCGAGGACGCAGAAGGTCAGAGCACGGAATGTCGCATCTACCGTCTCGCTTGGCAGCCACATGCCGTTGACATGCATGTCGCGGAGTCCAGCGGACTGGGCGCCGCTAATGGGTGGCAGCTTTGGCGTCGTCGCCGAGAAGGTTTCCTGGATGCCCACCTCCCCCGTCCCACAATGAGCGACAGTGCGCAGCTTCAGGGGTCTCGGCGAGCCTCTGCGACTGATGCTTTGCGCGAAGGGCATCGACTGTGCCAACGCTATTGCACTCAAGACAGGATGCTCAGCGACAACGCTTAACGGCGCGCCAGCTTGAGACTGCACCACTGCCGCATCACGCAGCTCTTCAAAGGAGACCGTCATGGCATGTAACTCGCACGTCTTCTCCCGCCCAGAGGTGAGAGAGCGCGACACTGCGGGTGGGGTGCTTTGCTCAGGAGCAGCCAAGGCTCCTGCGCGGTTGGCGTTGGCGTCGTGGTACACGGGTAGCTGGGTAGCATTGCGCTCTGTCAAGCGCGTTTGGTTGCATGTCTCTGCCCAGTCCGGTGATAACGACTTCTTGTGGTTGGCACTGGCGCACGCATCGGGCCTTGGTGTCTCGAAACAACGAGCAGGGTGATGAAGCGGATGTGTGGCAGGTGTGCCTCGGCACGAGGTGCCCCTCGCCACGCGAAAAAGTGATAGTGTGGGGTGCATCAGAGCACCTCTGTGCCTCAGTAGTTACTTCAACGGCATCGATAACCTCCACAGGGAACGCGGCAGTGCAGCGCGACGGCGCCCTGTTCTTTATGCTGCTGGGCCAGCGTCGCCCATTGTTCGGTGGCGCTTCCTGCGTATTCTGCACCGGTAAGGCGTAGAGAGAAAGAAGACCATGCGCTGGAAGGGTGCCCATCTTCTCCCCCTCCTCCACGATTTCGCGCGTTGCCGAGGGTAGGACAATGTCTGCCACGCTGTCGCACGAGCGGCGGTGCAGTATGCTGCCCCGCAACACGCTGCAGTGTCTCAGGCAAGCGCTAGGTCGGGTGACGCTCACCGCGCGACCCTCCAGAAGATTACCGACGCGTCCCTTGTCGCCAGCGTGTCGCCGAAAAAGTGAGTCAGGCATCACAGTGCGCGACACCGTTGCTGGCAGCGTCGCAGCGCGCAAACTTGTCAATGCAAAGTAGCGGTCACGATCCGTTGGCCGCAGGTCCGAGCTGAACCAGAACACGAACGCGCCATCGCGCGGCGCCGTCCAATGACCTCCGTTTGGCAAGCTGAAGCGCTCGCCAGGAAGAACCCAGCCAAACCACTCCACGTCGTGGTGGGCCCCAGTTAAGCCCAATGGAGCGCTGCGGGAGACACGACCGCTTTTCTGTAAAATTTCTGTGCAGCAGGATGGCCACGGGAGGCCGCCGCAGAAATCGATTGTCAGCTTAGCCAGTGTAAGCTCTGAGCGGCGTAGCCCCTCACTCGGGTACGGGACGAGCACCTCCCTCACCGTCACGCGGTAGAAGGCCTGACCCTTCGTGTTGAGATCCAGCACCCGCTCGTACACGGCGAAGCCACCGAACACCTGAAACAGCAGTGTACTGTCCAGCAGCGGTGCGGTGTCACGGACGATGCTGCTGCTGGCTTTGGTGTTCCCATGGGGGATTTGTAAGGCCAATGCCACTAGTTTGCGTCGCCGACGCGTGTCGCTAGACCCGCATAAAGGATAAAGAAAGGTGATGTAGTGCGAGTGCATGCCGGGCAACTGAGGCAGAAGCTCCTCGTCAGACCATGACGGCGATGACAAGCCCGATATGTGGTCACTGCCCTTGGCGCACGATGCCGTGCTCCCACGCTGTCGCTTGCACAAGACGCACCTGCCCTCCATGGTATACCGCCGTGCGCCGGGGTTGAGGCTGATGTCGGTCGGGTTCGGCATCGGCAGCAGGTTGTACGAGCCCAGAGCAAACGGAAAGCGGCGCACAGGGGTTGGTCGTTGCAGTTCCTGTAACATATGGTCCACCGTGTTCAGCGATGGTCGCGTAAGGGGGTCAAGCGAGAGGAGCTGTGCAACCACGGTCACGATTGTGCTGCTGTAGCCACGGCGCTCCAGCTCCTGCCGCAATCGCTTCCACAGCGAGTCAGGAGTGTGTTCCGCAGAGTTGAGTGGCGCCAGCTCACGCAGACGAACACAGTGGGAGCTACGGTGGCACGGAGATGTGACGGCGGTGGCGTTGCCTGCGCCGGCAACGCCAGAGGCGAGGAGGTAGACCACGACACCAAGTTCCCAGGCAACCCGCTTTGCGGCCGCGTTGCCGTTCGTTGGATACAGCTTTGGAGAACAATCCTCAGGGGGACGATAAAGCAACATCTCCGCCTCCGGGACGATCACGTGATTTGTCCGACATGCTTTGCAGAATTGTGCAGTCGCGTTTCCCTCGCTGTTCTTGTCAACACATGGCTCTGCTTGCCGCCGCTTGAACGCGCCGGTAGACAACACAAACGTTAAGTCTCCCCCCACCTCATCTGGGTCAGCCTTGTTCGCCGTCCTTTTTACCACTTCCGCGGCCGGGTACACGAGCACCTTCTCCAGTGCAACGAACAAGGAAGGTGTTGCATTCAGTCTGCTTGCCGTGCTGATGGCCGTGCTCAGTGCGAGTGCGCCGGCCGTCACGTGGTGTAAAAGCGTTAGGAGCGATGCTTCTGGCACGTGGTGGCCAGACTGCGCAAACTGCGCCGCCCACTGCCACATGTTCTGCGGGTAGCGCGGCATCCACGTCACACCAAGACATACTCGCACTCCCTTGTGCTCGTAAACGAACTCGTCAATGGACAAGACAGGTACACAGAAGCCTGAGGTGTTGACTGTGGCACAAACCTTCCGTATCAGCAGCTCTTCCATGAGTTCCGTGTATTGTTTCTCGGTGTGCACCGGCCACGGTGTCGCCGCGAACTCTTCGGGAATGACTAATCCATCCCATCTATCATGTAGCAGTCCGGCGTACACCAACGCACTACGACACAGCTCCTCTCGCCTCGCTGCGGATAGTGTGCGCTGCCCCACTGAATCGGCTGCGTCGGACGCGCACGTCTCGCCCCCTGGTGACGTGTACGAGGGCGGCGAGGTGGTTGGGGCCCACACTTCGTAAAGCGTTACGCCAACGCACACCTTTGCTACCAAACCATTGCGCTGGAGTACGCTGCGGTGCGACGGGGGAGCTGTGCTAACGGTCTTCAAGTCGAGACGATCATTCTCGAGTGGGAGAAAGAAGATGCTACGCTGGCTGATATTATGCACTCTCCCGAGCACCAACCTTGGCGATCCCGCCATCATTCGTGTTTTACAGTACGCAATTGCGGCCCTAAAAGGAAGCGTTACCGATGAAGAGCCGACGAAGGAACCACCAGGAGTCGACTCCTCCCTACTCACCCCTTGGGGGGGGTTGTTTTGCTGCTGCTGCTGTTGTTGTTGTTGCTCGGCTGGCTGCACCTCTTTCTCCTGCCTGTCCTTGAGAGTTGAGCCCTCAGCGCCGAAGATATGGGAGCACCGCGATGGTGCGGTGGAAAACCAACAGAGAGACAGAGAGAGAGAGAACGACAGAGTGCACGCGTGAGGATCAAGGGGAACGTGAAGCCGCTTGTGAGTGCAGCAATGACATGCAGACGGCGCCGGTATGGCGAAGATAACAGTCACTACCGGCAAAAGAGCAAGATGAAGGCGGATGGGGGGGATCGCCGCTTCTGCATGCACAAGTGTTTCCCAGCCTTTCTACTTGCGCCTCGCCACTATGAGCAGCGTGTAGGCGTTTTGTTGTTGTTGCTGCTGTCCTTGTTGTTAACCTGCTTTCCTGAAGGAGACCCATCAAGCACCAAAGGAGAGGAGAGAAGGGTGGGTGGAGCCCGCGGTAGGTGTGAGAGGGTCAGGGAAAACACCGTCGCGTATGTATATAGACTTCACACTATCGTACTGTCAACCTGCCTCTGTTTTATCACTGTTTCTTTTCCACCCTTTGCCTTTTTCTCAGCCTCAGTACACGCGTTCAGTCACGAGCCTTGCACCTTAATGGGTGGCGGCGTATCATGGCGAACTGCTGACGTGAGCTTCCCTCTTCGAATTGGGTTTCCTTCGCCACGTTTTTCCTTCGATTTCTTTTTTTTCTTTTGTTGCCGTCGCCTTCGAGCAGTGGCACTTCTCATCGTTATTGGGTAGACGAAGCACGAAGAGGTGCAAATCCACACGAGCACACACACACACACACACACATACACACACACACACGAGCACACGAAAGAAGAGACGTGCGCGTCCACAGATTTGCCTATATGCTGGCAGCGACAACAGAGCAAACAAAAGGGGGGAAAACTACAGAAGCAAGATGAATGAGCACCGAAGTGAAAGATGGAAAAGAGCAAAGAGGAAGTGCGCCCAAGCGTGCAGGGATGAGAGAGGACCCAAAAACAAAAGCCTCAACAGGAAAAAGAAGCACAAGAGCGAGAATTTCACGTCAGCACCTGTCGCATGCGATAAAATAACCGTAACAGCTACCGGAGAAAACTGAACACGGAGAGAGGATCTTCAGAAGAGGAAATAAAACAAACGAGTACTCGTCACTCCTTCCCAGAAAGGCAAACAGCTTCATCCGAGAACAAGCAAAGAAGAGGAAGAAATGCTTGTGTGGGGAGGCTGTAGAGCAGATGAGGTCACGCAGCGAGGAAGAATGAGAGCCAGTGGGACTGGCATGAGTGAATCTCGCAAAATGTTGCACACACACACGCCCACGCGCACGGACATGCAAGCACACCTGCCGTCACGTGACCCTCATCCCACAGGTTCGTTGCATTACTAAGTGCCTCCGATATTCCTGTTTTTTTTCTTTTGTTTTTCTTCTCTGTTATTGGTGTTTCCTCCCTGTGCTTGGGTGCTCTGCGTGTGGGAGAGAGCAAAACAAAATGGGGGGGGTTGTCTTTGCAGGTTAGCATCCTCTGAGCTTCACTGAGTCATCGATCTGACTAGTGAATCAGGCGTGCACACGAGGTAGATGAGAAGCGATCAGCGCCAGAATGGATATAAAAAGGAAAAAAGCACGTGTTGATCGCTTCGCTGTCTCTTCTCCTCCCGCTCGTCTCGACCACGACTGCTTCTTCTGTGTGCGCATCCGTCTTTGAGAGTTTCTGTCGTGGCTGTACCGCATCGCCCTCCAGCGCCTCTTTGTCATTGCTCTTTCTCCTCAGCTCGCTGGTGACGACAGAGGGACGCATGGCCTCCATCACCGCCGCCACCACAGTAAGCTGCTCTCATGCCTGAGCACTTCTACGAACCTTTAAAAAAATAAAAGATCCTTCTCCCCATTTTGTGTTCAGATTACACGGCAACGAACTCGACCCCCCACTCCCCTCCACCGGGTCAGAAAACAGTAGAGCCGAATATGGCATCAATGCCAGGGGAAAAGGCGACGACTGCAGAGAAAGACCAGCCACTGCGCTTGCGCCCGCTGCCATCATGCAGGCACGCCCACGCCCAGTTCCCTACTTCCTTCAACGCGCTCTCACCCTTTCTCTTCTTGCACTCAGCGAAACAGTGGACGCCCCCCCACGTATAGAGAAGAGAAGCGTGAGGGCGGCGAACCGTGGGGAAAGTGGGCGGCGCCACGTCAAGACAAACGACAAGCAAGAAGCAAAACATAGCAGTCCAGAGAGATGCACAGCAAGAGAGAGAGGGGGGGGAATCGATGAAGAGAAACGGGTAGACACGGAGTGGGGCAAGCCGTAGCGGATGACGAGTAGAACAGCCCCTAAGCGCATTCAGGAAACATGAGGCAAAGCAACATAGAAGGAGTGAGGAGAGAACGAAGCTCAGAAAAAAATGAAAGAGGCGTCGTAGAGTCGTGAAGGGAGGGCTAATACGCACACGTACTCCCAAAGAAAACGTGGCTGACCGAAAGGGGGGGGGGCTGCGGCCTAGATGCAAACAACGACGAGGCACCCATACAAAGAAAGAAAGCAATGATGTTCTGCGTGCGTGGTGATACTGTGTGAATGACTGCCTGCGTATCAGCCTTTTCGCGTTTGCCTTTACGGGTATTTATGGAGACAGCCACGCAACACACACACACACACACACACACACACACACGCATACCACAGGCGCTCATGTTGAAGTGGCGTTGAGGCAGCATGCACTTGCGTCTCTCGCTCAACGGACGGCAATTGTCAGTGCCACACTCAAATGCACCTCAAGAAGAATAGCGCTGCACTCTCGTACGCTTTTTCGTTCACCTGCAGAACGCAGTAAGCAGAGGATATTGAAGACCTCTATGGCGTTCTGCGTTTGTGTCCACAGATCACAAGCAAGTTCACGGCTGTCGGCTCGACAGAGAGAGAGTCCTACGAAGCACTACCCTCGACTCTGCGGCAGTTTGTCGGTTGTGCATTGAATGGGTTTCTCGCAGCGCCTAGCAGCAGTTGTCCTCTTTCTTTGGCGCCGGAGGGTTCTGTAGGTTGGGACGCGACACGGATTTTGTCTCACCACTCACAGCCAAGCGAGTCTTGATGCCAGAGGCCATCTGAATGAAGGCTTCCTCGACGTTGGTGGAGTTCTTAGCGCTCGTTTCAAGGAATGGGATGCCAAGGGAGTCGGCAAAGTCCTTCGCCATTTGTGTGTCCACGGCCTTTTTTGTGATCAAGTCACACTTGTTTCCGACGAGGATTTTGTTCACGTTCTCGCTTGCGTATTTATCGATTTCGCTCAGCCATGTCTTGACGTTGTTGAAGCTCTCCATGTCTGTCGTGTCATACACTATGATGATGCCGTGCGCTCCACGGTAGTAACTACTCGTAATGGTGCGGAAGCGCTCCTGGCCAGCAGTATCCCAAATCTGCAGCTTGATTACCTTGCTATCCAGGTTTAGCGTGCGGATTTTAAAGTCGACGCCAATGGTGGAGATGTAGCTATCGGTGTAGCTGTCATCGGCGAAGCGGAGGAGCAGGCAGGACTTCCCGACGCCGCTGTCGCCAATGAGCAGCAGCTTGAAGAGGTAGTCGTACTCAGCGGTCATCTTTGCTTGTAGAGAGAGAGAGAGAGTTAGTAAAGCGGAGGAGGCGCTTGGAGAGAAACGGGTTGGGAGTGGCGAAAAGAAGATCAACGACACGAGAAACAAGAAAACAAACGCAAAGAGGGTATGAACGCGCTGCCAGTGAACGAGAAACGAACGTGTCAATGCAGCCGGCTGATGTGCGAAGTATGAAGCGGAGGTGACTGACAGAGACCAAAAGCACGGCGACGGGAGCGAAAGGAGACGAGACTATAGCGAGAAAGAAAAGAGAAGAGGGAGTGACTTCTAGCGAGAGTGTGGGAAATTCTTTGGTTGTGCAGAGGAGATGCCGGAGATGAGATGAGAAGGTGGTCGGTGGTCGGTGGGGGGGGGAGATAAGATTTTACAAGCAAAAAAGAGAGAGGATGATGCAGTGCACGAATCAAACCGCCGCTAGCAGGTACGACACTCAGAGGTCGTAGGAGGAGGGGGCCGATAGAAACGGCCGAGGGTATTCTGTGCAGCTTTGGCGCGAAGAGCGCGGGCCAAAGCTGCACAAGAGTTCAGCAGCAAAAGAGGCGCGCTTTTTTTTCTTGTTTTCATAATTTATTTTTCACTTCATTTGTCTTCTTGTAGAACCTCTTTCAGGAATAGGACCCGCCACAACTCAGTGCACATCCGCAAATCTGAGTAGCCGTGCCTACAGACGCACATGCGAAGCAGCAAGGGGCGAAGAGGGATCAGAGCTCCCTGCGTGTGTGTGTGTGTGTAACAAAGCCCTTTCTCTTCGCGAAAAAAAAAGCAAAGGAAAACATGAAAAAAGATCGGGGTAGCGCAAGACAATCGAGAATCACTTGCTATTGTAAAACAAAGAAACGAACGGTATCTGCAGTCCACGGCAGATGCTAAGGCGCGTGTACGCGTGTGTATGTATGGGGGCGAGAACGTCTCTGTGGTGCGGTTCATTTTGTCTAAAACCGGTGGCGGCTACAGGACCAGCGTCAGTGTTTATTATGTTGCTGACTGTTTAAGCGCTTCGTAGTCTGATAGAGCCACCGGTAATGTCATGCGACGTACAGCCGAGGTGGAAAAGAGCGAGGAATAAAGCGGAAAAGAAGAAAATATCGATCAGAGGCTCTTCGCAGATAGTCACCGTTGAGGAAACGAAGCAAAGCGTACCGGAAGCAAAGCAATGAGCACTGCAGGAGATTTTCGAAACACACGTAGCCACTCTCAAAGAGCAAATAGGAGTACGAGTAGCAAGAGAAAGACTTGGGGAGGGCCGAGGTGGCACGCGAGTCACTGTTGTTGAAGCAACGCAGGCACGGCCCGCATGAGACGGAGCAGCAGGCGCGGTAAAAAAGAGAAAAAGGAAAAAACAAAGTGCAACAAAGAAAACAGCAACAAAAACAAAATCGAATCATGTCTTGCACGGCAGGACTTGCGAACAGAGGGACCACATCGGCCGATTTTCTCCCTGTCTCACGCCGCACTGCTGTATCGCCCAGGGACCCTTTCTTTCCTGCTGCCTTCCCCCACCTCAATATAATAGACACTACCTACATCTATAACATCTGTAGGTAGTGTTCATACTTCTCTCGAGACTCAACTTACCATTTCGACGTGCTACCCGATACCTGTCCCGAATTCCACACTACCAAGTGCACCCCTCCTTCGCATCAAGGCGGAGGCGCCACCTTATCCACACCCCTCACCTTTTCGTCCCTACTTCCACCACCTCTGCGCTTGCCCGCAGCAATTGTTTGCCTTTCATGCCCCCCCACCCCTCCTTCTCCTCTCTCTTTTTCTCTCGGTGGCGTGTGCGCGTGGTTTTGTGAAGTGCAGTTCCATTGATTAGGTCTTTTACTGTTGAATATGTGCGTATGAAATAGGGAGGAGGTGTGGGCGCCTCGCAGTGTGGCTGTGCGTCACTTAATGAGCGCACCTCGCAGCGATCAGCATCCTTTTTTTTTTCTTTCTGCGCCATTCGGCGGCGTACAAGAGGGCGTGCGACTATCTGTCAGTGTGTGTGTGTGGGGGGGGGGGGTGCGTGTGGTGTAACACCTGGTCAAAGACTTGACGTGACATTCACAAAGTCAACCACTGTCGCCGGGCGCTCCGCTGTGCTCATGAGGTAATTCATTAGGTCCATGCGGGCCGGATGAATCTGATACATTCGGAGGTAGTGTCCATTCTGATGGCGGCTGAAGAGGGCATGAGTGTTGCCCTCAGCAGAGTCAGTCTTGTTCGTAGAGAGCGTCATGCTTTCGCCAAAGTGAAGCTCGATGAGGCCCGGCACGGACGTGCGTACCCGCTTGAGCAGCTCGCATAGCTTCTCCAGTTGCAGCGGCCCTTTCAGCTTCAGATGCGCACATTGACAGACCGAGTTCACTAGCGGGTTCAAGGATTTCTCGTGTGCTTCCTCTTTTGAATTGGCCGCATCATCCCCATGGCGTTGTGCGCAATGTATTTCGCAATAGAAGTCACGAGCACACACACGTGAACAGAACGTCTCTTCGGCCTTTTTGTAACCGACGGTTTCTTTTCTTTTTTTTGGAGGGGAGGGGAGAGGGGAGGGGGTGGCGGGGCGTGTGCTGAATGTGCGTACGTGTTAGGTGTGCGCCTGCTACACTGCTGCGGTGGATACCGTTGTGATGCGGTTCAGGACTTGGAGGGCTGCCGACGGAAAGCCCAAGAGAAAGCGACATACAAACGATAAAGGGGAGGTGGTGGAGCAACAGTTGACCCAACAGCGCGACGCGAGGGGAGAGGGTGGGGCAGAACGAGAAAGAGACGTCCCGTGCACAGCGCAGGGACATCGCAACCACTAGGTGGATTTCATTCCACAAGCGGTAGTTGTGGGGTGCGTGCGGAGGACCACACACATACACACTCACACACTCACACAGAGTATATTAACCATAACTTGTGCATCACCTGCGAGGACGGTAGGGCTGAAGAGTCTGTGGGGAAACACGCAGGCAGATGAGCGCAGGTGGGAGCAGACGCACACGCGCGCACACGGTGTTTTCTTGCGGCAGGTGGAGGTCGTCACTGCATAGAGGCGACGCATCTCTCTTTTGTTAAAATCCGCTTCTTATCCAGCGACAGTTGACACTGGTGCGATCACGTTTGCCCTCCGCCAAGCAATGGCAGCTAAACAGGCGAGTCTTTTTCTGTTGGTAGTCGCTGTTGACCGATACGCGACACGTGCCCCAAAGCAACAACGAAGGTAGTAAGAGGTGCCCATCACGCTACATGTTGAGTCTCACCTCAGGGCTTACTCACGTGGGTGGACGCATAGGGTGAGGCCTTACGTGGATCAGAGCAGTGAATACCCTGGGGGTTCTGTTCTTCCTCTTTTACAGGTTTGAGTGAATGTCGAGCTCCATGCGGAGAGGCGGCGCCGCGAGACACTTGAAGAAGCGCACCTGCAGTGCTTTGTGCACCGGATGATTGGCGTAGATGCGCAGTGCAGTCGCGCTCACGTGACGCGACACCAATGCATGTGTGTAGCCCCCCGAGGCATCCTGGTAGCCAGCCCAGGGGTGGATGTTCTTGGCACTCATCATCACCTCGACGAGGCCGGGGATCTCAGACTGTCGCATTGCTTTAATCTCTTCTTGGAGCGAGTCGCCCGGGAACTCTTGCGCGAACTTCTTCGCGTCGAAGTTGAAGAGGACGATGTGCAGCATTGTTTCGTCTGAGCTTGTGTGGGTAGAGATGAAAAAGCGATCGGAAAAAACACAGGAGGGACTCACGGGAGAGGCACACGCGTGCAAAGTGAGCAGAGAACTGTGCGCGTGCGTGTGTGCGTGTGCTAAGCCATATGGGGCTGTGAGAGAGAGAAAAAAAAGAGAGAGAAGGTCGAAGGCCTCGGTGGTGCTAAACGGTCAAGGCGCCTGAGCAGCGAGTGCGTCTATGTGAAGGAAGGAAGGAAGGCATACGAAAAGGGGACAGAGCGAGGGGAGGTTGGCAGGCCACACAGGTAGTCCCCCGAGGCACAAAGAGAGCGAAGGCCACGATACCCCCAAAGTTGCCAGCACGTGTGACCAAACCCAATAAGGAGGTGGGATGGCGGGGAGGGGGAAGACAGTAGCATGTGGCCATCCGGCCAACACAGACCTCGCCTCGCGTCTTCCCGCCCCTCCCCCACCTTTCCGTCTTTCAGCTTTCACGCACTGCAGACACGCTTCATGTGTGTCGTTGTGCGTCCATGTTATGGGTGCCTTGCGCGTAGGTCGGTATGTGAGCTCATCGAGGCAGGTAGGGCGCAAGGAGGCAGCAAGAGAGAGAGAGAGGGAGAGACAACGTAGCAGATGACGGACAAAATATGTGGAAACAATGGAAGGCTGATGTGACAACGCGCTCGAACAAGAACAGCAATGAAGTGAGGATGGAGGTGGGAAAAGCAACAGAGGAGGAACACAAACGACCGCGTGCTGGACAATGCCGCATACTCATTACCACCAGCACCACCACCGTGGTAAACATCACTACAACAGCCAGAGTCAATGGAGGCTCCTCGGCAGACCAGCCGACACCAGTTTTTAGTGGGTGCATAGAAGCCGAAAAGGAAGAGCAGAAGGAATAAGAAGAGAGACTCAGGGAATAGGGCAGTCCGGGGATTGAGGAAACGTGTTGGGGGGCGTGACTTATGCCATCACGTGTACATTCTGCGGGAAAAAAAGAGGGCAAATGACGCCAGAGGGGAAGATCCGGGTGAGCTTGACTCGAAGCAACACTGTCGCAAGAATGTTTGTCTTTTGTCCACTCGATGTTCCCCTGGTCTCTTCTCGCCAACTCCAGCTCGCCACAAACGCTTGACGTCGACCACGCCCTTACGCGTCTGGTGCATGTCGTTCTCTCCGTTACAGGTACCCTGATCCATACCGTGACCGAGAGCGATGCTCATCCACAGCTACGACGCTTCAGCGCCCACAGGCATACATATGGCTACAGCGCCGCATGACATGGGTGCTCAGCATATATGTGGAGTGCCTCCTTCGTGTTGTGAGGAACCACCATCGCGCGTGTTTAGGAACCCAAGAGACGACAACGCAGCCCCTCCATGGGGCGGTCTCTTCCGTCTTAACTTCAAACATGCCCCGATACTGCCACGGCAGGGGAGCGTGCTGCCGTCTCCCACTAATGTATTGCATGGGTACTCTGCAGTCATCTTAGCTGAGTTGAGCTTGAAGAGAATAATACTCAACATAGCCGGGATACTAAGAGATGGAAGTCCACACGTTGATTTGCGGTTGAAGGTGTTCTCTACGGTGGTGGTGCGCGACCAAGCGACACTCCAAGAAGAAGGGACACGTGCCAGTGCATGCACGTGTGTATCGATGCACTGAGTGATGTGAAACATCCAAAAGCCAAGGAACAAGAAAAAATGCTCAGAGATGCATCAAGAAGGGAACACTGGGAAAATCCATTCACGTGAAACAGCGCGGATGCACGCATGCGTCGGAGGGTGTGAGTAAACAAGGGAGCCGTTGCCCAAGGGGATCGAACGTGTTCCTTCCACAAAGCTCCCCACGCCGTAGCATAGCTGCGGCACCTGCTGTAATACGGTTCACATGACTGTGGTGCACTGCAGACCTCAGCAGAAGGCCAAAGACAGCGTCTACTTACCCATGGGTGTGAAAGCGGCGCCGTGCGATACCATCACAATACGTTTACTTCTTGTGCCTGTCACAGCACACCAGTATCAGACAAAGGATACACAAAAGCTGAATGCCGGGTTCTATGGCTCACTACAGAAGCCTTCACAGTGCCACAGCTATAGTGGCAGTGCGGAGCGCGAGGACATGCGTTCTCAAAGATGCGCATGGACAGTCCTCTGCACCTGTTTTTTTTTGGGGGGGGAGAAACATGTGCAGTGAGTTGCTCTTGTTCAGCGTACGGTGACGACAAGGACCACACCACCCACGGCTGCCCGTACTAAAGCCGCCAAATCCACCAACGATGAGAAAGACAGAGCAGAAAAATGTGAGTTGGCAGAGGGGAGAGCGGTAAAGAAAGAGAGAGACACACACAGCGAGGCGTGCACGTGTGGTGTGTGTTTGTGTGTGCCTAATGGTGGCACGGGGCGGAGAGAGAGAGAGACAGCAAAAAAGGGGAGCGAGAACAACAACAGCGCCAACCTACATCAAATTCAGAATAGTGTGGAAGAGAGAGAGATGCCAGCACGCACGCACGCACGCACTCCGCCACGGCAAGCAAGCGAACGAGTACATTAGTCTGGCCTTTACATACATGTCTGGAAACACTTTCTCCACATTCAAGAAAAGCTCCACGATGATGCCCTGATGCACCGCACGCGGGAATGGAGAGAAACAAAATCGAAGAAAGCCGTGATAGAAAAGAAATGCAGAGAGAACAACCATCAAAGGCCACACCCACACCTACAAAAGAGAAAGTCCCTCCATGTAGAGGCACGTCCTCGACGTCGTCCACAAATACGAGATGGCAGTGGTCGCCTGCTTCCGCCGATGTCCTTTTTTGGGGGGGATTCCTCCCCGCTATCTGTTTCGCCGGCTCGCTTGCTTGGCTCGCATTGCCTTATCCCTCCTATTCCGCAGTGACCCATATTCACTTTACCTCGTACGTGTGCGACTCGCTCTCTCTCTCTCTCTCTCTCTCTCTCGCTCTGTCGTCTTTCTCGCAGCTTACCGAACCGAATACTTTTGAATTTCGTGCCAGCGAATCTTCTTCTGCAGGTTGTGCAGACAAAACACGAGACTCTCGGCAGACGGCGGGCAGCCAGGGATCCAGAAGTCGACCGGGATCGACCGCTCGCAGCCGCGTAGCACAGCGTAGGAGAAGTGGTAGTAGCCGCCGCCGTTGGCGCAGCTACCCATCGAAATCACCCACTTGGGGTTCACCATCTGCACGTAGATGTTGCGCAGCAGCGGTGCCATCTTGTTCGTTACGGTGCCGGATACAATAATGATCTCCGCTTGTCGAGGAGACGGACGCGGCACGATCCCAAAGCGGTCCAAGTCGTAGCGCGACGAGTAGGAGTGCATCATTTCCACAGCGCAGCAGGCAAGACCAAAGGTCAGCGGCCAGGGCGAGTAGGCCAAGACCCACTCCGTCAAGTCGTGCAGCGTCATCTGCGCGTACTGTAGGGCGTTGTTGGGCTTGCTGGTACCGAGCTTGTGTGCCAGCGTTGTTTTCTTGCCCTTCTTTAGATCAAGGCGATGGGACCACTCAGGGCTACCACGCGAGATCATGGCGCGGCCCGTAAAGGCGATATGTGTGCGGCGCAGCATGGTGAGTCCTCAAACAACGATAAGATATCACAAAGCGCAGTGAAGACGTTAGACTGTAGAGACTAGCGGAGGGGGAGGGGGGGGGGAATGGCAGCACGTGCAAGCAGAGGGCGGTAAGAGAGTGGAGTGGACTGTGGCCAACTCCGTGTGAAATGGCTGGCGTTGTGTACGATACACCTGATATCTCTGAGGGTGCTGTCGATGCGATGACTAGGTGAAGAGCATGTAAGGGGGGGGGCGGGAAAGAAACAGAGAGGGGATAGAGAGGGAGGAAGCACAGGTATTCCGCTGTCTGGCTGGTCACTCGACTCATTAACTCTTCCACGACGGGCCCATTTTCAAACGAAATCCATATGCGAAGAACAAACACACCCACTTACACCGCATAACTGTTAGTGCACACGACTTCTGCGCGGAGTGCGGGTTGTTCACTGAGGGCGGAGGTGGTGGTGCACCCCTGCATAGATATCTCACCTGCATTTTTCTCTTCACTCTCCTTTCCAGCCCACTTCATCGAGTGTCCTAGGGAAGAGTAACTCAACTATGTTCTGTAATTGCTCAAACCTACACAACACACTAGCGTTTCATCAGTTCATGAAGAAGAAGCCTTACCTCGTGTCTGAGTGACTGCACGCTTACCTGCACTGGTGTGTACGCATGAAGTTATGTGTGTGTGTGTGTGTGTGAAGATGCTTCTCTCTCGCTACTGAAAGATCGAAAAGTGCGCCAGAGAGAGAGAGAGAGAGAGATGGGAAGCAGTGCAACGTAATTCATCGCTCTTAGGGGCTCCATTTGTTTTCTTTGCGCCTGCTATGGGGTGGGGTCCACAAATTGTGTGGGCCGTGGGCAGAGAGGGGAATCTGCTTTCCGTATTCCCTTCTCAGGGAAGAGCACCGTATCGTTTCCACGACTTCGACAACAGTACAGGCTCCGCCCCCTTCTCCTTTCCATCATGTTCCACTCTCCCTACGTCGCTCGTCAGACCCCGTCTCCTTTGATATGCGGGGTCCCGGCTCGGGCCGTCTGCAGAATGAACGGTCGATGTGATGAGTTGAGGCGTGGCCGTGTATGAGAGCTCAGAGACGGAGTCGCTGAGTGGCGTGCGGCGCTGACTTGTTCGGCGCCGTAGCGTACGGCGAAGCTCCAATGTAGGGTGACTTGGTGTATGCCCTGTCAGGCATCAAATCGCCAGTGGCGGCGGGCTCGCCTTGGGTGGTGTGTAGAGGACGCGTAGACTGGACTCTTCTTTATGCTGTAAACGAAGTCTCCACAGAAAAGCGAGACGCCGCCCATCCGAGGCGTGGGGCACACATGGGCATTCTCGGCCGGTCGCTTCCCTCCTCCTGCCGCTATCAGGAACTGCGCCAGCGCACACGCGAATCACGCAGAGCAACTTGGAGGGGAATGCGCTGGGCTCTGCTACATTTGATCGCGGCACCCACAGCGTAGGGCAATCCCGCCACTGGGCAGGTGGAGTGTGCGCCGTGGCTCATGGAACTGGGGGTCATGCCTCATCGACCCGCCGCCTTCCACGTCAGCAGCAGCGGCACGCACGGAGAACAGACGGGTTCCGCTCAGCAATTTGGCCTGCTGGACGGGAGGCGGAGCGTCACTCGCTCCAACCGCTACGTTCATTAGCGCTAGTCCTTGATTGCGCTCAACCCGCCTCTGCCGAATGTCCATGATGTGGCGAGTAGGCATGTGCTTTGCCTGCAGCAACGTCCCCCATCGCATGAAGGAACAGCACGGCGGCATGCTCGCTTAGCGAGAGGTCGGCCACACTCGCGAACATGACTAATGGGGACCACAGGCTGTGCATCCGTGACCACGTGGTGGTCCCCCGCCTCCCTTGCATGAACTGTTCCACGCTTTTCACAGATTCTGTTACCACTAACTTCTGTCGCACTGTACAAGTCACCAACGACATCGACAACAGCCGCAACAACACATACTCGTTTCACTTCGCATCGTTGGTGACCGCACCGTCGTCATTTACGGCTCGCTCCTCACAACGGCCTACGTCGCGTACCTATGGCAGTCCGTTGCTACTCTCTCTGGTCCGAGAGTCACGGATGCGAGCATCATCTGAGCACTTTGTGCCCTGTACGCGATGAATGGGACTGGACAGCTCGGTAAAGGCAGTCACCTTTGCTAGGGCGGAATGGCAAGCTGGGGTTGCCGTATGACATGAGCGCGCAGGGCGGCAATCTGAGCTCGCACCTCCCGCAGCGAAGAGCGGAATTTCGGAACCGGCACAACCTTGCAGGTAAGCTTGTTGCAAGCAGCCAAGGAGGCGCTAAAGAGTCGCCTCAACTTGCCCTCGGTGTGTTTGAGCTCGAGTTCGAACTCGTGGAAGGCGGCGTAGGAATGGGGCGGCCCTCTTTGCTCGCCTCCTTTTCTTTGTCTCTGCCAGGCAGAGAAGACTCTGACGCTTCTTTTTGAGGTGTTTCCTATGCTCGTAACTTTCAAACTGTGCAATGCACGCGTCTGGGAGGCGTACTTCATATCGCAAGACTTGTGTGATGACTGCGTTGGGGGAGGGGGGCATCAACTCCACCGAACGTAGCTTCCCACGGGGTCCTCCCATAAATCCTCTGTGATGCCGCACTGATTGATGGACGTGCAGTCTTCATCAAATTCGGTGACTGACAGAGTGAAGGTGTTTCAATGTAGGGTCACAAGTCCATCCCCAGGTGTGATGCAGGGATCTCGGCATTAAAACCTCACCAGGACCAGACCGGCTTGTGTAAAGAGCGCCAGCGTGGCCCACACGGTGTGGCGAAGATCGGCCATTGTTGGAGATGCAGTCTTATGCTTGTTTGTGTTTCGCCTTCGTTCGATGAGGAAAGGCTGACCTCACTTACCAGCAGGTAAAGATGAAGGAGAAGAGAAGTGGGATTCGTCATCATTTACCCTTTGGGGGGGCACGCCAATACCTTAGCACATCGGTGTCGGGTGTGCTTAGGAAGCCAAGAGAAGAGACAAGGGAAAAGGCTGGGGGTCCTCAAGGAGCTGCGCAGCCCAAGAAGCGAAAGATCGTGTCCACACTGCGCCATCGCCAGTCACCTACTTCGATGACGCAGTGTTGTTCAGTCGTGGTGCTCTTCATTTTTCTTTTTCGGCATTTGACCGATAAAAGCGAAACGGGTTGTGTGACGAACAGGTTGATGGGCGCTGCTGTGGGGCCGCGTCCGGCTTTCCTTTCCTCACTGCGTGTACGCAGAGTCGATCGTGGGGAAACAGGCCTCGAGAAGTGTGCAAAGGACGCAGCGGCAAGAGTGCGTGGGTTTCAGTGGAACATACACACACACACACCGGTGCTGAGCAAAGGCAGCTCTGGCGAGGACTGGACGCGTATGCCGTGCTCGCGTGACAACAGCACGACGACACCCCACTCCTGGGCCTCTCTTTAGAAGCGATAAACGTCAGTGTTATCGTAGCCGAGCTCCTTCAAAAGACCCCCGAGGCTAACAAGATTGTTGATGTCCGTTGCCATGGGCTGGATATTGAGGCTACCGGACATGGAGGACATAGTTGAGATTGGGGTCCCGGCCACGTGCGACAGCAGCGGGTCCGGTCCGCATAACATGATAATCTTCTTCTTTTCCTCCGGCGCCGGCATACTGCGGCAGATCATGTCGGTCGTTACGTATCCGAGGAAGTGATTTTCCCGCTCCAGCCACTTCTCCTTGTCTACGGCGAGGTCGATTGTGTAGAACATCCGGAACCGATCTGGATACCGCCTTGCGAGGTCATCGAAGACACCACTGAGGAGGATGTGCCGCTCCGTACGGTTGCAAAACAGGAAGGAGAGCTTCGTTTCGTCTACCTCCGTGGAATCCGAGCGCTCCATCAAGGCGTGTCGGATGAGCTGCAGAAATGGAGTGAAGCCGGTGCCACCACCGATCATGCCCACGTGCTTCCATCGGTTTGGGCGGTATTGGATTTTGAAGGCGACACTGCGGAAGAGCAGCGTGTCACCGACATGCATGCCGAACAGATGATTTGTCATGGGGCCGTCTTTCTTTCGCTTCACAATGAGGTCGAAGTAGCCTTGTGTGTGGTTGGCTGTCACAGGGGTGTAGAAGCGCTGGCATTGGTCTTTCGGCTGCACACCGTACTTGTAGCACGCCTGGAGTGTCGAGCATGGCTTCAAGTTAAACTCATCTTCGCTGTTATGGAGAAGGAAGCGGAAAAGCGCTACGTCAGAAGTGATGGGGATGATCTCGCCTAGTTGGTACGGTTCATAGCGCTGGCTGAAGACTTGACCCTTGCGTTGTGGATTGCGGAATGTGAGTGGGTTTTGAATGCCGCGGTAGCACTCCGCACTCTGGGCCAGCGACGGCCGCCACACCCACGCACCCACTGCCCCCGCGACACAGCATAAAGCAAAGCGCATCGCGCTGTTCATATCACCTCCTCGCCGTTCACGTCCTTCACAACGCTGTGCAACGGCAACCGGCAGCTGTACACCCGACTGGGTGGGCACCGGTAGAACGTGTGTCAGCGATGCATCGTGTCACTCACCAGAACATAACGAGTATCAAAGAAGCGAAGAAGCAGAGAGCACGCGTTGGCGAAGATCAATCAAAGCGGATACACGACAGTGGCACCCTTCCTCCCCTTCTGACGGGGGTAGAGAGAAACCTCCACTTCGGCATCACAGAGATAGACGCAGAAGAAACGCCTACACAGCTCAACACACAACAAGCGCGCAGAACAACAGTCAAACACAGTCGATGTGTTGAACGAGGTGTGGGAGGAGGAGAATTTCATACGGACACGTAGACCTTTGCCAAGAAACAAAGAGGGCCACATGCCCCGCTCTATAAAACAGGATGCATGCACCCCACCACCACCACCATTAGCCAACGTGTCCTGACAGAGAGTACGCCGTTTTGAGTTTCCTTTTCCGGCACCTTTTCAACGCTGTAACGTCCTCAACAAGAGAGAGAGAGAGAGAGCTCGAGGCAAGCGAATAAGCAGCATAAGCACAAACGTACAACTTTCCTTCATTTGTTTTTTTTTTGCTTGCAATAAATCCCCTCATTCCACCACGTACAGGCCGCCCACAACTCGGTGGGCACACGACCACAACTCCTCTCCACTCCTTTGCCGCGCCACGGGTGAATCCAGGCCCTCTAGGAGGAGCCCGCCGGCCCACGAATTGCGCTATGCGCCATACGGGCTCTTCCCGCCCTTCCGCAGATACGTGCTGCGCGACCGGCGCCAGATGCACCGGAGTGGCTTGCAGGCCTTCATGCACGCAGGCCGGGAACAGGGTTCTGCTCGGGGTCGGCGGCAGCGGGGCCCGTCGTACGGGTAACAGGAAATGTTGGACTTGGTGTCTGAGACCGGCAACTCAGTCCATAGACTCTCCCGCTAGTGCCGGTATCTCTGGCATGTGGCATTGTGGTGTGGAGCGCATCGAGAAGGTGGGTGATCCTGCAAAATGCGCACAAACAAGCTGAAGTGGGAGACGCACAAGACAGGCCTGTAACTCTAGCATTTATGCACAAGTACCCTACATCTCTGCTGTGGTACGTCCTTGCAAAGTCCGTGCCGAGCGCCATGCGGAAGGAGACTGAGCTCGCAACACTCACCACACTTGTTCTTCTATGTTTCCTCGATTGAGCAGTCTTAGCAGCAAACCAGGTTCCATCACGACTGTTTCTTGCTAAAGTGCGGCAGATGCAAGCAGAGATGATCGCAGTCTTGTGTGGCTTTCCCGGAGTGGGTGGATTTTATAACACGCAGCTGCTACTCCTTACTTGATGTCTTTCAGCACCGCACCACCTGTCCACACGAAGGACGAGAGCCTCGCAAAGAAGGGAAGCGTTGTTTCCTGCAAGCCCTTAGTTTTGCTTTGCACAAGCACGACAGGATAACTGTCAGCACGCCCCTACTCCACCTGATGTTCCGCAATGTACTCCACAGCGGCCTCCGCGTCCCCACCGCAAACCGTCAGCGCCTCGCGGCATAGTGCCTCGTCCTCGAATCCCATATCACGCAGTGTCGACAGGCCATGCTGCATCACTTCCTCAGACAACGCTGATGGAATTGCGGATCCCGGTGGAGCAGCAATCAAGGGTGGCGGTGAACTAGCGGCGGTAGCTGTCGGTGTTGGCGGTGACGTCCTCATCGATCGCAACATTACATTCACCATCGCATCCATGACTGCCTGGTCGGGTTCGCCCGATGGCGCGGGGGCAGTGCCCGCTACAACCGGGAATCCCATTGTGTCAGTGGCAGTGCCACTGAAAGAGGAGACGGGTGCAGGCGGGAAGCTGAATGGGTTGGCAAAGGGAAAACCCTCAGCGGCGCCAAATGGAAAGGCACTGGCCACTTGAGGCACGGCGCCAGACGCCGTCCCAGCCGGCGTAGCCCACGGGTTCGGCAGCGGGTCATTGTTTGCCTCTTTGGTCGGGTCTGGGTGGTAGAGCTCGTTGCTCACTTCGATCGTCGACGTGCCAACGCGTAGTTGCCGTTGTATGTCGCTTTCCTCCTCGTCCTGCGTGAGCTGATCCATGTAGTGGTTGATCATCTGCTGACCCCCAGGCAAGGCGGCGATGTGGGCCAGTTGCAGCTCTGCGTTGCGCTCCATCTCCGCCGTCGCTGCGGGTCCACGGAGGACTTCAAAAGCATGCGCAGTGTGTCGGGATCCTTCAAGAGACGCGCTACCTCGGGGGACTTCTGCTGCATAGTTTTGATCATGGGATTCAGGCTCAGCATACTCTCCAGTAACGCGGGGTTGTCGGCGAGGGAGTCCACCATCGAATCCATCGCGGCCACCTTTTCGCGCTCCTTCGCCTGTTCCAGCTTTTTTTCCTCCTTGGACGGCAGCAGGCGCAGCATCTCAGCGCTTTGCGACTCCACCACTGGGCGATCCGTCACGTTGCAGAAGAGCTTGCGCTGCATGGGGTGGGGCTGCTGGCTTCGGAAGAGGCGGCCGCGCAGCTCTCCCCAGGTCTCTGCATCATCTTTAAGGAGTTTGCCGTTGAGCGAGACCGTCATGATGACGTCATCGGGGGCGTCCAGCATCGCCGCAGCGACGCCTTTGACGTCCCCTACAGTCATTTCATCGTCAATGCAAAGTGCGAGCTTGTCACCCTTGCTCGAGATGATTTGATACTCCATCTCGGTGACCGTTGCTTGAAAAACAAAAAGGACTAGGAGGGGGGGGAACTTATGACAGGAGACGACGGTGTGGGTCGTTGGGTTGGTGCGCTGTCCACTTAGACCTTTTTTGTGGTTGCCCGGCACCCTCTCTCTTGCTCTCGCTGTGATGATGAATGTTTCGGATTGCAGTGCCAAAGGGCGAGGGGGGGGGAATACGCTGCAGAACAAAACAATTCCACCACCCAACCCACGCAGCACGCCCCAGTGAAGAAGGGAGGACAGGTGTGAGAAATGGAGACGGTCCGCACAGAATGTTGTGAAGTCCCTCTCTTTCAGCAGGCCACACTTCCGGTTGTTGCACCGTCAACACGATGCACAGTGAGCGGGGCCCAATGTAACATGACTGCGCTTGACTCTGGCACAGCGCCGGTTCAGACTGGTTGCCAACAAAAGAGTTCGCACAGACGTACCCCAGAGCACCCTGCTTGGCTTTCCCACAAAGAGTGTGGCACCGGACCCTGAGCTGCCGCCGGTGAGGCGATTTGCATCACCAACGAGTTGCAAATCGTTTTTGCTTTTTTTTGTTTTGCAGCGAGCGCCTTCTCTCCTACAGCGTTCCTCCCACTCCACGCGACCCACGTCCTGCCACAGGGACCCATCACGTGGGCGATGGCAGCCACAGACGCGCGTTACAGCCATGCGCCGACCTAGTCCACTGAGCACGACCCCTGCCTTGAGATCCGCCAGCACACCACTCCGCAGGTCGCCTCACAGCTTCTTCCCATCCTGTCGATCGCCACGTAGAGCCTCCCAGAACCAGTAGTCAGTCACGACAGAGGAAGATACGTTTGGGGTACACGGGCACTTTGCCTATCGTATGCGTTGCACTACAGTGTTTGCTGTCGCAGATCACTCCGACGCTACGCCGCTGTGGACGTGACCGCCGGCACCAGCAGTGATACGTTGCTCTGCTCCCCTACGTTGTAGGTGCTTGATCCCCCCCATCACCAGAGGTAGCACGGTCTCTTGGGAGTGAGAGGGAGGTGTGTGCTTGACCTCTCCACATGGAATGAGTACTAGACCCGGAGATACCGCGTTGAGGCGTCCGCTGTCATCGGCGACGCTGTGAAGACTGAAATAGAGGTGGGAGAAGAGAGAGGGGGAGAGCGTCGAAGAGAATAAGGACTAGCAGGCTCCATGCTAGAGGAGGCGACTAACACGCACTGTTGAAGCGGCCCACCGTAGCACCGCTACTTCGGTCGCTGAAGACCTGTTAAAAAGGCGTACGTGATGCCACTGCTGGCTTTGTTCACCATTCCCGTATTCGCACAGGGGGGTGGAGGAGGAGGGGGAGGGGAAAGCGGTACCGAGTGGGCCCACACCTACGAGTTGCTGTTGAAGCCTCTCGTCATTTACATTTCTTCCCTCTTGTGATGAGGGGCATTCGTGGCTGTGCATAGGATGGCCCTGGAGGATAGAGGGAGGGAGGAGCGGATACCAAAAACAATGGTGCTGACTGGGGCCGGTTAGGAATACCAGCAAGCCTACAGCACTGCATACACGACAGGCCAGTACCGGAAAGCGAGCTACATTTATCAGGCAACACACTGCCCACCACTATCTCTATCCAAGAATGACATTCACGGTAAGAGACAAGGCCATTGAGTGAGCCGCCTTGAAGAGCTCCCTTCATCTCCCTACGAAGCGCGGTAGAGACTAGAGAAGAGGGGAAAAGTGAGATATGGCCCAGCACAACCTTGCATTGTGCGGAGCAGCCCCTCGGCGTCCGTGCTTCCATCAAACAGTTCAGGTGGGAGGAAGTAGTTCGTGCCGTTCCATGCTTCCAACGGTGACGTGGCCGCCAGTTGAAGGACAGTGGACGTGAGCACAAAAGTGAGCAACTTCGTTGCTTCCCCTGGTGGCAGCCCTACGCTATTCATTGAATTGGTGTCAGACTGTACGATGGACGAAAGGTGGCGCACCTGCACCTCGGACATCTCCAGCTCCTGCCTCTGCCGCCCACACGCATCCGCTCGCTGCGTCAGTGGGGATGTTGCATCGCCGACCGCAGCATCCAGGAGGTGGCTAATTGCGGAAACCCAGAAGGCACTTGTGCTAGGGCTGCACTTCACAATCTGTTGCTGCCACCGCCGCAGCACGCGAACGGCGTGTACCACTGCCTTCGGCAGGGCTGCTTGTACACAGGGAAGAGAAACGCCAAAGGATGCTCGTAGCGGCCCACGTCGTGCGGCGTGCACTTGACGGTGCAGATCTGTCAGCGTAACGTCAGGGTTAGCAATGGACACTCGCATGCGCTGAGGAGCAACCGCGTCACAGCCGGCCAGGTCGCTCGGCACGGCCAGCGACAGTTCCAGCAGGTCTGCTCCGCGCATAGCACACTGTTTATCCACCCAGATGGCGGCCCAATCGACTCTTCGTCGGCAGTAACTAGGTGCCTGACGCTCTGCCCGGTGCGTGGAGGAAGCGACGCCGACAGTGTTAAGCGGCGCCCCAGCTCCTGACACCGCTCCCACAAGCGTTGGTATCACCACTTGCGCCACATCTCGCATCTCGACGCCACCAATGTACACGATGGCGTCCGGGCAGCAAAGGATGGGCTGTGTGATGTGAGGCAACGGCGATGGCTGGGATGGTCGCTGAGGAACGGCAAGAGGTAGACTCCTTGTAGTGTCCGCTGCGTACAATAGAGACCACCATGATGGAGCTCCATCCCTTGCCGACCCGGCAGGAGCGATATGGCGGCGTGCCAAGATGCGCTGGAATCCTGGGGTGTCTACCGTCAGACCTTGACTCTCAGCTCTGCGTGTGTGCATCTTCGCCAGCAATGTGTCAAACGCACTGGTTTTGCTGATGTCACCGCTACCTGTAGTTATAGCGGCAGTCGTGTCTGCTGCTGAAGTGAAGAGAACCGTGGCGGAGGGGTAGCAACTCTCGACCAACTCGACAAGAGCAGCAGCCGCCTTCCCGTTTACGCCGCAGGGGCACCTTTGCGCCATGGATGTAGCGGTGCATGCGCTTTCTCAAGTACAGCTAGCGCACATACGCACACACCCGGACATGTCAAAACAAAAAATACCGCATGCACCTCTTCCGTTCGCCAGAGCGCGTAGACGAGTTGGGCTACCGTAAGTGCAACGAGAGAGCGAGAGGCGCACAGAGGCCGAGATGGTGAGCAGAGCAAAGACGAGATGCAGCGAGTATACAAAGAGCCGCGGTAAAGCACCTGCAACACACAGACGTCCTAGACCGATTGAGAGAGGGTGCAGAGGAGAGTCACTGCATCAGGCGTGTAAGCGTTGTCCCGGGGCACACTCTGCACGGGCACATCTATGTGTGTGTGTGTGTGTGTGTGTGTGTATGCGCGTCTGGTGCTCTTGAGTGCAGAGTGATGAGGCACAGCTATGGCAAGGAAAGACAGAAGAGAAGAAAGACAAAAGCAAATGAGCAGGAACGAAGTGCGCTACCGTAAGCATGGCATCACCAGTGAGGTGTTGATGAATGAGATACTCGTTCTGTTTCTAGTTGGGTGAGCGCACGCACGGACACACGCACAGGAGTACATAGAATGTGCAAGGCTAGTCACCATTCTTCCTTTCCGTTCCCTTCCTCGACTGGATCCTAGAGACGTGTCGATCATGGCGATCTCTAGAAGAGACTTACGACACGATTGTCTTGGGAAATGTCACCTGGAGCGCTGTGCTCCTCTTCGTTCTATCGCTTATTTGCGTAGAGTGAACCACTAAAATGGTCCACGCACAAACGTTTCTTTCGCCTTAATCGAGAGACTCTGGGCATGTCTCTCTCTCCCTCCTTCCCTCCGTGTGCGCGCGTGCGTGTGCGTGTGCGTGTCTGTGTGTGTGTGTGTGTGTGTGTGTAAGGCACACCTGGGGAAGAGCCACAGCGCAAAACATTGAAAAGACATGGACAACAAGTGCCCGTGAGCTGTGACGCCTATACCCAACGCACGACGAGAGAGGTGAAAGGGCGGGGGAGGGGAGGAGAGTGCCACAACGCGCAAACACAAAAGAAGCAAAAGCACCGCGCAATCGTTTTGCTTCTGCAATCCACTGCAAACACACACACACACACACACACATACACACACACGCGCGCACACACGCACACACGCACGCGCGCACGCGCGCACACAGCCACTACTACGAGGTAAACATATGATGAAAGAGCACTCAATCGAAATGGGGAGGAGGAGAGGGCGAAGCTCAATACCCTCAAAGTTGAAAAGTAGAAAACGTGCAAACAAACAAACAAACAAAACAACAGAAAACAAAAATGGAGAGAGAGAGAGAAGGGCCATATCACATGAAATTCTACCGGTACACAGCGCCAACCGTTGACGTGTGAGTTTGCGTGCGTATGCTTGTGTTTCTCTTCAGCACATCAGTAACGCGTCGCTAAAAAAAAAATTCGCAGCAGTCGCTTGACGGGACTGCTGAAAACTCCCACGCGACATGTACTGCCATCAGAAAAGGAGAAGAAATCAAAACGAAAATACGCCCCGTCCTCTTCTCGCTTGCGTAAAGCGCTGCTCCGCACTTCCATACGATGACAGAAGGAAGACAAGAGCAAACCAAGCGAAGCAAAACAAAGCAAGAAGAAACGCGACGACAGCAGAAGAGAAGGCAGTGAAACTCGACGAAAAGAGACAACAGCAAAACACAAAAACGAAGAAACACATACACACACACACACACACACATGGGAGGATCGCCTGCTTACTGCCGTTTCTTATCGGCATTACTGCTTCGTTGTTTATCGGATCAAGACAGTAAACCAAAATGTCGAAAGGGAGAGATCTGTGCAAAGAGACACAGACATACACATACACAAGTGTAGCTGCGTCCCCCCACCTCCGCTCTCTCTCGCTCTACATACGTGAGTTTCTTCTTTACGACCTTCCATTACATCGACGTCCTGAAGATGGAAAGCCGTTTATTTGCTCTCTCTTCTGACAAGGAGGGGGGAGGGAGGGAGGGAGGGAGGGAAGGAGGGAGGGGAGGTAATGTGCAAAACAAATCAAAGAAAAAGACACGTGAATACAAACACACATAGAGAGAGAGCACGAGGCATACCCACGCATAGACGCAGATCCCCACACAGGCAAAGCACACACACACTCACATACCTGCCTCCGTGGATCTATCAAGGTCTCATTACGATCTGCCTGTTCCTCCCTCACGAGGGGGGGGGGAACCGGTGAGGAGAACGAGAAAAGAAGGCGAAAACAAACAGAAAGACCAGCAAAAGAGAGCGAGAGAGACAACCGGCTTTGCTGTCTCGGTGAGAGGATTAAAATTTGGAAAGGGCATCAGCAAAACGAAGGCAAACGAGGAGTGCAAAAACCCAACGAAAAGGGGAAAATTAAAGTTTCGGTCGTATTGGTGCACTCGCAGAGAGAGAGAGGCACACGCCAGCGAGACAGACCGATAGATAGACACAGGCAAAGGAGGAACTTTAGAGTCGGATGCGGGTTCTAGTGCGCTTGGGTAGTACACTGGGAAATCCCCGAGAGTAACAGGAGAGAAGGGAGTAGGAATTCAAGCCAAAGATGAGCTGAGAGGTTTGGTACAGGCGGAGAGAGAAGGTAACAAACGTCTCTTATCAACGCACAACGCCTGTCCTGAACGTGCATCAGAATGATTACTTGTAGAGAGGGCAACTGTCCAACAACTGAGGCGGGTAGCCCGGGTGCGGCAGAGCTGACTCCTCATAGGACGGGAGTCCCTCTCGTTCCTGTTGTTGCTGCTGCTGTCGTCTGATCTTCTGGCTGGCTTCGCCACCAGCCGCCTGGAATATGTCGTCAACACCAGAGCCTTGCGCACTACTGCCACGGGCACCACCCCTACAGTGGCCGGAGAGGTTATTGTCACTGAAGGTTTTCCTTTCATGACCGCCACCGCCGCCGTGTGCGCGGCGACCACCACTGTTGACAGCATCCGCCTTGAGTTCCTCGACCACCATTGAATCGCGCGGAAGGCGAGCTTTCTTGGATAAAAGCGGCGCGTCAAGTGCAATATACTCACACATCGCGTCCACCTCGTCGGCTGTTCGCGCCAGCCACACGCCACCAATATCGAAGAGAATGCGCTTGTGCAAGCTGCGAACGAGAGTTAGGTCAGCCTCACTCTTGCAATACAGTAGGTAACACCCCGCTCCGCGGCTTTCGAGGTGACTCGCGCAGGCCCCACAGGTGCGGTGCACAAGCCACAGAAGCTCCGCAGGCGTCGTCTCAAACCGCACTTGGCCAATAAAAAGAGCCATAGGGAGATTGTTCTCACCAGAGAAGCCGCTGCCAGTGCTGCCATTCGAGCTGGAGTGGTTGCCGTTGGTCGCGTGTGGGACAGCTGAGCCGGAATTAGAGATAGGTGGGAGATCGGCAGGAAACTGAATGTAGCGACAACGATCTTTCAGGGTGCGATGCACCACCTCCGATGGCAGCGCAAACGTCGTGTCGAGGCGCACGCTGTGTCCTTGGATGAGAGGGGCATCCGCCGCCGATGGCCACGTGCCGTGGTACGGACCACCGCACAGCATCCTACGAAACGGATCCCCCCCCATCTCAAATGTGTTGATCTGCGGAGAGTGTGTCGGGGTGGACAACTGTCTGGGACTGGAGCTACCGGAGTAGCTGAAGCTGTAGGGGTTGTGCCGGCCGCTGCGGTCAATATCGGCGGCCATTTCGCTCGGCATCGGCGCCATGTACGGCGAGCGGGAGCCACCTCTGGTGCGGCAAGTGACCTTGATAGGACTGTCCTCGACCTCAATCAATGTGCAGCTGTTGTGACGCCTCAGGAATGTTGGATGGCTCATCTGCAGCGGTTCAGCGTGAAGCGAACTCGAGAGGGGATCTGGCAGCTGTGCAGGCACTCCGCCGCATTGCGCTGTAAACATGAGCGGCGGCGTACTACCGCTCTGCTGCGGGTAGGTTGACGGCGGCATGCCAATGTTCGGGGAGTGCGTCATTTCTTGGCCGCAGCACGGCTGCTGGACGAGGTGACTGTAGCTGCTGTTCTGCATGATGATGTGTAGGACGCTTCAGGTACGAAACTGACAAGATCAGGAAATAAAGGTCAGGAAAGTAAAGAAGGTGAGCTGGGAAATGAGGCGCAACTAGACGGGTCGAGGGGAAATTAAATGGTCGAGAACGTCAACCCAGAAAGAGTGAAGAGAGGGAGAAGAAGGTGACCTGCTCGATTAGCGCCGACACGGAAAGCGGTGCGCAGGCAACGTAAAGGGAGAGCGGCCCAAAGAAAAATAAGGAGAGCGGGAGAGAGACGTACAAAGTCCAAAGGTACGCGGGATTCAATGACGAGCAAGCTAGTGAACAAGACGTGAGTAGGGTTCGAGCTGAAGAACACACGACACGCGCTCCTCGTCGGATGCGTGAGTCAGTCAAACAAGTCGACGAGAGCGAGGACTCGCACTGAAACGGTGACAAGCAACGACACTCCCTCCACCTCCAAAAAGGGAAAAAATAATGACCGCTGGTTCAAAGAGTGTGTCAGTGCTGCAGGGAGGCGGGTGCGTGAAGTGGCGATGCTGGGGGAGGGGGGGAGAGCGAAAGCGCGCAGGAGAGAGGGCAGAATCACACAAATGAGAAATATGAAAAGAAGGAAACACTACAATCATAGGAGACAGTGCAAGGGGGGGGGGCTCCGAGGGAGAGAGGTGAGGTGGAGGTGCGTGTAGGAGGAGGGGGAGGGGGAAGGGCCCAAGGCCTGAAGGAGCCGTGGAAGAAAGGGGAGAGGGAGAGAGAGCGGGAGAAGGAAAAAGAGGGGTAAACACGAAACACTAGAAGTCCCCAAGCAAGACTAGCGAAGTCACCGAGAACGAACGAAGAGGGAGGTGGGAGAGACACTCGAAAATAAAGTCCGAAAGAAAAAACGAAGGCACAATTGCGGGTGCGCACAAGAGGTGATCGGTAAAGAGAGGGGGACAAGGCGGTGTGGGAGAGGGTTGAGTGGGTCGAGGAGATGCTGCCGCGACGGAGACACCACAAGAAGCGAAGAAAAACAGCTGTCAAACAGAGGAAGAGCAAGTGAAACAACAACAACAAACAAGGAGTCACTTAGCACAACAAGCAGCAAGAGGGGAGTAGGGGGGGGACAAGCACAGCGAATCAGAGTTCTGAGAGCACAAAGAGCGACAACAGCGAGAATTAAGACGGGAGAGAACAGGAAAAAAAAAGAAGGGACACAGACGAGGGAAACACACGAGCTGAATTAGAGGGAAGCGACACCAACGCAGCGAACAGAAGACCAGCACAAAAAACGGGGAAAACAAAACGAGCAAAAAGAGAGGGGAAGCGTTGGAGGACGATAGAGCTGAACAGAGAAAAGGGGTCTCTTATTCAGTTGCAAGCAAGCGATACAATCAACACCGATTAAAAGAGGATGCGCGCACGCATGTCCACGGTAATCATAAAAGAAAAAAAAAAACAACAACGAAAACAAGAAATACAGAAGTGACAACACAGAAAAGAAAAGTTCGCGGTGATGGATTGAGAAGAAAAGGGCGAACCAGCGAGACACCGTTTGCTTGTCGAGGAACTGCTGTAGGTAATGGTAACACAGAATCAGAAGCAGCACAGGTGATACGAGAGAAGGCGACCAGACGGAATCAAAAAGAATGAGGCCTACACGGAGAAGAAAAGACCAAAAAATGAAGGCTACGAAACAGCGTAGAGGGGTGGGGAAAGAAGAGTGGAGGGAAGAGTCGTAGAGGGAGTGAGGTGCGTGTTTGTAATCGAGGAGGGAAAAGGAGGAAAAGGGGGGAAGGGGGGGCTGGTACCGGGAGAAGAAGCAAAGACACACACTGTAATGACGACACCCCAATCCATACAAACGCAAATAAAAATCACCCGTGTGTTATGGTGTGTGTTGAGATGCCGTGGTGTGTCAGCGTGTTACTTCGTTGTCGGGCAAAAATGTTGTCGCTCTTCTTCTTTTCTCCTCAGGCGTGCGAGTTGCTCACGTTTGGTGTATCCTCCCTGAGGTCTGCGATGTGATTCTTTCAGGGGGTATAGTCACTGTACAAGATGTGCCCTTCGCTTGAAGTGGTCTGTCAGCGAGATCCTGGACCTCACGTGTGATTTAGAAAACGGTAGACACACAGGCCGACGAGAAGCATGAGAAGCAAGAAAGAGTGATGAAGGACGCTAAAGACGGAGAGACAAACAGAAAGATGTACCACTGGAAGCACGATGAACACAACACAACAACGACAACCACAACAGTAGTGAAGACAACAGAGGTGGTGGAAGAGCAGAAAGGCTTGTGTTACTCTTTCTTCCCGGAGACTTCTACGATGCGGTCCTTGATAGCGCACGGTCTTCGATCACTTTGAAAGAAACAACTCCCTTGAATGGGCGGCGTCTACTACTGCAGCTTTTGCTGCCACGACCTGATCGAGAACAGTGAAAGAAACAAAGGGGTATGCGCTCTGAGGGAGCGAAGATGCACACCCACACACGCACACGCACACACGAGTATAAGCAACAAACAAGCAGTCGCAGAGCCGTGGTAGAAGCAGCGGTGAGGTGAATGATGAGGATCGTGAGACAATAGCGTTCTCGGTGTAGGGCGAATACCTTGAGGTTAGTGACGATAAGGAGCAGAACAATGCTAACAGAAAGTGGCTCGAATTGTGATGCACTCCTCTTGTGTGCAGGAGGGCGGAAAAAAAAAAGAAGTGTGTCTGTGGGAGAGAGGAGAGGGAGGGAGGAGGGGATAAGATGCGGCAGCGATGAGACGGCGGCGCAGATACACCTTCGACAGTTACTGTTATGGAGAATGTGGAGTAAGTGGAAGGGCGTGTATGAGTGAAGTTATGGTCTTTGTTTTTCCGTTCCTAAGGCGCTTAATTCCTTTTAAAAATGCACGGGAATAGTAGGAGCAGAAGTACACACACACACGCACGGGTCTGTATCGAGCGCGAGAAAACGCTCAGAACACTTTTGGCTTCGGTCCCTGAGACTTGTTGCTCACTGTACTTCTTAGTTTGATCGGCCTTCCGCCACAGCGTTGGTCTTTTTTTTTTGCCGTTTCGCGATGAGTTGTAGGGCAGTGAATGCCTCGTCCGCTTCTTCTTCCTTCTTTCACTGCTTCGCTCACCGAGTGACGCACCCTGTACCGCTGTTATCGGAGGAGTTACGTGTGCTTGTTGCCTGTGCGAGGTGTGTGAATGCTAAAATGTAGATGTAGATGTATGTGTGTAGTTGTACGGCTTCGCTTTTTAGATTAGCGTGCACTAGCGAGAAAACAACAACAAAGAGAGAGAATGTGCCCTCTTCGTCTCGGTATCGATGCGCGAGTGGCGCTGAGAAATGCACGAACAACAAACAAACAAAAAAAGTGGGAGGCTGATGAGGCAAACTGAAAGTACGCGCGAGTCACAGCTGTGGTGCACTACAGGAGAGGGAAGGGGCGGCACACTCGGAGTAAAGGAGCAACGAGTGACGGGAGAGGGGGGAAGGGATAGGGCTTCATCACGAGATCTCGCCAGTGCCTGTGGCGCAGTCCAAGACTAGAGCTTGGGAGGCAGCGACTGCATGTGTAAGGAGCTCTGCAAAGATTGAGCAATCGGTGATGCGTCCACCATTTTGGGACCTTTTCGCACGCGGATGTGCACACAGGAAGGAGTGACAAGTGCGCCACGGCGAGGCCATCACTATAAGGTCACAGGTGCACAGGCAACATCGATCACCAGATTGGCGTTTTTCTTTGGTGTTCTGGAGAGGAAGCGAGGCACGATTGAATACATGTGACACGAGTAAGAAGTTGGTGCGCCCATGAGTGTGCTTGGTGGAGTGTCTGGTTGGCGTACCGGTGTCTCTGCAGAAAGACGGCGCCATAGGATGGCGCGCCCATGCGCCCGCCACCTAAGCCGTGCGTCAGATAGTGCTGTCCTGTCCGAAGCCCAGCGCACGCCAGAGAGCAAAACCAAAGAGCGGAAAAAAAAACAAACAGACACATAGCAGGAAAGACTGGAGGGGGACCACAAACGATGCGGCACACATCCCCCTACTTGCGCTGCTTCGTTTTTTTTCTTTTTGGTTCATGTCTCTGCGCCGAGGGAGTCCCCCGCCGCCACTTTTGACGAGTTCCGCGCTCTCATTCATTTCTTCTTCAGTCTCGCCCCATTGGCACCGCCTTCGCTGCAGCAAACCCGTCCCATTTCACAATAGCGCAGCAAACAACAATGAGGAAAGGCCAACATTTACATCCGACACCACACATTCGTGGAGGTTTGTCAGAAAACACGGAGCAGCGACACGCAAGCGAAGAGCGACTAGCGCACTTGGCGAATGGCAAGGATAGCGTGCTGCCCAGCAACAGATATGAATTCGCACTTCGCTCTTGGGCGCACCGCCAGCCTCCGTCACACGTCGTGCACCACGAAGCTGTGCTGAGTCAGGGCAACGCGCAGTTCAGGACAGAGAGCAGTGAACTCCTCGTTGGCGATAGCGGCGTAGCGCCACCGCGCCATCCGTCCACCAGCACGGTACTGTCGAAGCTCCGCACAGCCTCCGTCGCTGTCGTTGCGGCTAACTTCTTCCCCAACCGCATCTGCTGTCCCACTGGCTACATTACGCTGCGGCGCAGTGCTTGCCTCCGTGTGCGCTATCTTGGCCGCACGGAAGCGGCGGAGTGCTGCATCCTTGCCGAGGACATGCACTCCCTTCGGTCCGTGGCCGTACGTGGCACTTGCAACGTCCTTCTCAGTGACCCCTTTGGCGATGGTGGCTCGGAGTTCAGCGTCAAGGTCTAGGAGAGGTTGCGTCAGCACAGTCACACCGGACAAGAGGTGGTGGTACTCCATTGACCCTGCGGTTGACGCCCCTGTGGCGTCACTCTTGCGGGATCCCACATGATTGGCCAACGAAGGCAGGCGCAGCATAAACTCGCCCTCCTCCAGCAGCAGGACATGGCGCGACATGAATGTATATTGGCAAAGAATCGGCGCGGCATTGCTGTCGCAGCCCTGTCCTGCTTCGACATTCCAGCAGCCGTGGTACGCGTGCAAGTGCACCGGCACAGAGGCAATGTGGACCGGGTGGATGTGGGTGAAGGCGCCCATTGGGGTACGGTGGACGAACTGCTTGTGGAGGAGCTGATACGGGGCGTAGAGGTAAAAAAAGGCAACAGGGAAAGGAAGCGCCCAGACAACGACGTCACCCGTTGCTTCGGTGACAATGCGCACGGCACTCCTGCGCTGAAAGGCGGTCCCTAGGTTGGGCATGGCAGTGCTGCCGCCAGCAGTCGAAGTATGATACTTGGTGTAGATGGACAGACAGTCGAGAACCTCGGCGTCGCCGACCCACTGGCCTGGCAGGACTCGGTTCACTCGTAGCTGATCCGTGCCGGCTTGCACCTCTGCGTAGGTGCGCGTCGCCTGGAGCGATACAGGGAGAAGATAGATACTGTCACAGTTGCTACCCTCCACATAGAGGGTATGACCGTTGCGCACGGATACCGGGATCAAGTTTTCCGAGATCTTCTGCATAACAAAGCCCCACTGTGTGTCCTGCTTCTTCCGCAGGGCCCAGTAGTTCTCCTCCGCGATGGTGAGAGAGGTGGGATCACGTACGGAGTCGCGCCGCAGTCCCGGTGGGGCCTCTGGCTCGGGAAGTACTTGCTGACGGAGACTAAGGAGAAGATCGGTGGCTGCTACCGCAACGGCTGACGGTGTAGCCAAATCTCTTGATTCCACTGCTTCGAGCGGCTTCGGGACGTTGGACCACACCAGCCTCCCTCCGAGCACGGTGCGTTGTGCCAGCGATTGGGGCATGAAGGCGCATCGTACCACCTCGACACACTCGACACTCCACGTCGTACCCGCTGGTGGGGCCGCTGCTGCGACTGCAGCAGCACCACCTTCGCTTGATGTGTCGTACGTCATATATGTCAGTTCCATCATTGGCGCCACATCCGCTACGGATAACGAAGTCACCGAGTTGGAGCCCAGCTCAGATTCCGTGCACGCGTTGAAGGACATGCTCAGCTCTCTTGTTTTTTTTTCTAAAGATGAGGGGTTGGCCTGTGCCGTCTGAGGCGCATCGTAGCGATGAATCAGTGTAGTAGACCTCCCAAAGAGCTCTGGCACGGCCGAGGCGCCACGCTCCACCGCCATAACGACCTTCTTCGCCATCTCCGCAGCCCACAGAGCTTGTGTAGCAGCGACGGAAGAGGATGTCGATGAAGCGCCATCGGCTGTTGCGCGCTGCATTCGCAATTCATTGAGCAAGCACTGCGCACGAAGCATCTTCTTCTCGCTATCCGTGAGAAGCGTGTCGTCTAGCACAAGTGTCGTCAAAGACGGCGTCATTTGAACCAGACGCGAAATGGCTGGGACAAGCGCCGCCGCCACCGGGTTGCCGGAGACATCCAGCAACTTCAGGGAGGGGTGGCCCTGTAGGGCCTCCAGCATGTGGCGCAGCACCGCGTTCCCGCCTTTCAACGTGCTGGCGTCGCAAGGTGCCGTGAAGTCCATTGAGAGATGGGTGAGTCGAAGCGTTGTCAAGTCCGGCAGCAATGAGCACATCACCTCCCCTCCCTCGCTTGCACGACGCGAGCCCGCGCCCCAGAGTGGTGCCATCACGACAGGCAGTGTAACCATGCCTTTCTTTCCAGAAAGAGGACGTCGCTGACTGTCGCTTCGCTGTTTGATAACGCAGTGCACACGAAGCACGTCACCAAGGGCCAGGAGTGTGGTCGGTCCCGCGTAGGTAGCGCTGAGGTCAATCTCCGTTACAGGGGAAATGAGCTCGCCAGCCCACTCGTGACCGCGCTCGCTGGCGCTGCCATCAACATCTTTTCCTTCGGTGACCGACGCCACGTGAAAGAGATCTGCCCAGTACCGGGGTATGTGCAGGGCGCCGTGGTAGGAGGCGAGGAGTGAGAAATATTGGAAGAGAGGGCTCAAAGGTACGGCGGCCTGTTGAGGAGCAGTTGACGAGCCAATGTGTAGTGTGCTCGTGCTGTTACCATCGGCACCGCTATCCCAGCTTATCTCCACCTCGCTTTCACTTTGTGCTTTCCAGTCATCACCGGGATCGGCCGCCTGCTTTGACCCGCGGCCCAGTTCGCCGTTAGTCAAGCTGCCCTTATGCCGTGTGACGTGCATCTATGAAGAGACACCAGCATAGACGCACTCACATGGGAGATGCTAGCAGCCGTAGAGCCGGTTTTTCTGTTGTTGTTGCTGCAGAGTCAGAAAGACAACGATGGGCGCCCTCTCTGAAGTCTGGAAGTCGGAGAAGACTGCAATGACGGGCAAGAAGTAGCGGGAGGGTGCAGAAATGTTCGTCTGTTGTGCGTCTTTTGTGTCACACGGGTATGCAAATATGGCCGCTCAGAGTACACACTCGGTAGAGAAAGACGGGGTGCGCCAGGGACGTCCACACAGCGATAGGAAGAAAAACAGAGACCGCGCCGGGGCTGTGGCACGCACAGAGAGAGAGAGAGAGAGAGAGAGAGAAAATGCGTAGGAAAGGGGAGACACGAAGCACACAGGACGCTGCAGCTCACAGACGGCAGTTGCCTCACGCCGATTCAGAACGATCCAACAAATACAAACTAAAAACACGAGACTTTCCTTCTCACTTCTGGAAACGGAAGGGCTTCCCAGTTGGAAAGCGCTACTTGGTGCGAAGGCGAATGGACGTTTAGGGAAATCAGGCAGCCGTGAGCCGCAAGGCACGCGTGATAGAGGTGCACTGTCACAGCCCTTTGTTTCTTCCGCCTCTTTTCGAATTGCCTGTCCTTAGACTCTAACCTCCGTTTATGCCTCTCGATCGAGAGCCGTATTGGATGGCAGCCTCTGCGGTGTACTAGAAGTTTTGCTGCTGCTGCTGCTGCTGCTGTTATTTAGGATGATAGACTTTGGGGAGACGTTTGCACTCCGGTGACGTGTCTATTCGCTTTTCTGTGCCGCTTCACTGATTCGCAAGGCAACGGTATAGCGCGACAAGCGCCCACAGGCCTGCCCTCACACCACAGCAAGAGGGAGGCACACACACACACACACACACACAACCGGACCAGAGCAGCACAGGTAGGCACGCCTCCCAAACAATCACAAGCACAGAGGAATAATAAAAGCGAAAAGAAAAACAGTACAAAGACCACAGAGGAGAGCGCGCGCGCACCCACACACCCACGCACGCACGCCGGCTTCTGCACGGCCACTCTCCATTTCTTCCACGACACTGGGTGAGACGAGAGTCCAAAACAAAAAAAAGAGTAATAATGCTAGACAACTACGATAGAACAGCAGAGAGTTTTTGCTTGCAATACGCCCCCCCCTTCCACCACGTACAGGCCGCCCACAACTCGGTGGGCACACGACCACAACTCCTCTCCACTCCTTTGCCGCGCCACGGGTGAATCCAGGCCCTCTAGGAGGAGCCCGCCGGCCCACGAATTGCGCTATGCGCCATACGGGCTCTTCCCGCCCTTCCGCGGGTACGTGCTGCGCGACCGGCGCCAGATACACCGGAGTGGCTTGCACGCCTTCATGCACGCAGGCCGGGCCCAGGGTTCTGCTCGGGGTCGGCGGCAGCGGGGCCCGTCGTACGGGTAACAGTGGGCGTTGTGAGGGCGTACCGGGTAAGCGCTAGAATGACACCGGCCAGTCCCCAAGGCCAGACCCCGACCCTCCGAGGCACGACGCCCCACCCACATGCTATCCCTCCCACTGAGGCACTTCACGCGGTTGCATTCCATAAAAAAGAGTCGAGATTCTTCAGTTTGGAGTGTGGAGGACACAATTGACATTCGCGGCGTTCTCGTCATGTCTCTGACAACGGTCTCATCAGACAACCCGGTCAGATGTGAGAGATGCCGCATGCTTCGCACAGATGCACTGTAGAGGTGATTCACATGAATCGCTCCGTCTCGTGTTCCTCCATTGGACTTGCTCTTCTGGTATGTGAATGATTTGCTTAGATGCCATACGCCATGCCCGCAATGCTTGGCAGCGCGTGCGTGCAGTGTTCGCCTTTTCCCATCCCAGCGGCTGCTTCAGGAGGGCATCCTTGTATAGAGTCCCCGCGGCCTTCATTCACCCCACCTGTCGATGTCGCAGAAGGCGTGTTTAGATGGCGTTGTCCGTATGCTCCGCGAGAAGTGGAATCCTGCCATGCGCCTCTGCCAGCAGGGGCACACCACCCTGCTCTGGATCGGCACACCCTTGACAGGTTTGCGTGTGTCGCGTGGAAAATGCCCGTGGAGAAGCACGTGCATGCGGAGAAGGGGGTCACCGATTGAAGCTCTGGAGGGGCACAAGAAGGGAACAGCGAGCAGCACCCGATGGCCGGAAGCCCATGCGGCGCCACCGAAGGGCGCATAATCACATCACCGCGTGCACGGTTATAGTGTGAAAGGAGGTGTGCTGCGTGATTCGAGCAGTACGAAAATCTCGAGGAGGATGCCAGGAACAACGACGAGTGGGACACCCTCGTAGAAAACACGAGCGGGACTGGCAAAGCTGGCGGAGTGGAGGAATCACAATACTAGCGAAGCAATAGGCCGAGCATCATCCGCAGTTGTTGCTGCGACTGCCAGCCGCCCACCGTTGCCGCAATCCACAGTGCAGACAGGGGTGTCTGTGCGGAAGAGGAGTGATCAAGAACATTTCGTGCCACCAGGTCGCTCGCAGGGATGTAGGCTGCCGTGGAGTGTACCCATCTTGTAGGTTCACCGCAGCTACGCCAGACCATGATGGCTTCACTTTCGACCTTGCGAACGAGGGGTGGAAGTGGGGGTTAAATATATACACGTTTCCAGTTGACTGAGCACGGATACGCCACTGCTGTGCTTCTTCTCTGGTGCTATACTGGAATACTGAAAAGACGTGAGCCCAAAGGCCCTGCAGATCGAAGGTGGTGAAATGTGTCTCTTGCAGGATCGAGACTCGCGAGAAAGACTTCTCACAGGGCCTAGACAACCAACAGTGACGGAGATCGTTCAGTCTCCTTGCAAACGCGCTGCGTATAGCACAGCCTGTGTCGATAATTAACCACGACATCACCACAACACACCACAAACATCAAAACAATAGACAACTGCGCACGTTCGCGCTGCACCGTCAACACGATGCACAGTGAGCGGGGCTCTAATGCGATCATGACTGCGCTTGACTCTGGCACAGCGCCGGTTCAGGCTGGTCCGCCGACAGAAAGAGTTCGCACAGACGTACCCCAGAGCACCCTGAGCTGCCGCCGGTGAGGCGACTTGTATCATCAGCAGAAAATAGAAAAGATAACGAAAAGGAGAGAGAGCAACCTTCGATTTGAGAAGCATCCGATTCACAAGCGCACTTTCGGGAGAGGTGCACACACGCACCTCCGTGTACTTGTGAGGGGCCATAGGAAAGGAGAAGTGCGGTCGTGTGTTTCGCGTCCCTCTGTTCATTGCATCCGCTGGTGATCATTCGAGAAGAGGGGAGGTGGACAGAGAGAAAGCACACAGACACACACAACAGGAAAAAACTCTTACATGTATGAGTGCAGCGGTACACGTGGAGCATGAGAGAGACAGCAAAGGGGGAGACGCTAGCACGCAAACAAAACAGCAAGCCACAGAGAGGGAGAGAGCGGGACATCAAACATATCCGTGGATGCAAAAATAAAATAAAAAACAAAGAACTCAAGTAGAGAGAGCGCAGCGACTGCGTGGCTGAAGAGGGTACGGTGGGGAAAGACAAGGGAGGAAGGGAGGGGAAGGGGGAGGGGGGGGAACGGGGCTGGAGGCAGCAAGAGGTGGTGAGAACGCAATGGTCCTCTTTGCTTCTTGTGCCATTTCGCCCAGTTTACGAAGGCAGTGGAACGCCTTTACGAGTGGGAGGAAAAACAAAAAGAAGAAGAGGGGGCACATCGAAGGTGTTCTATTTTTTGTTACTTTTTGCTTCTTCTCGCAGTAGGCCACACAGCGACGTTTACTCCCCTTACGTGCCCCCCCCCACTCTTTCGTCGGCGCAGAGTGCGCCGTCAGAGTCTCAGTTGAGAAGGAGTTGAGGTAAGGGCGAACGCGCAGGTGTTCGCGCGGTGGCAGGAAGACGAACTTCCCACCACGAGAAGGCAGAGAGACAAAAAAAACCCCAAAGAGAGGACGACTCTGTGTGCCAGGAAGGACCCGGAGAGAGTCGTACACAGACAGGAAAGTAGGCGCACACACGCACGCACAAAAAAAGAAAAGAAAGAAAGGCATTTTGATGGAGGTTTCTGCGATTGAGTGTGCACTGCTGCGGGCGCTGGTGGTGGCTCCGGGCTGAAGACACGTGTCGATCTGGGGGTCGTGCTTACAGAGGCGCTTCTCCTCACAGAGAAGAAAATTACCATCGGTGTCTACCATGAAGAGAGGACAGCGCCGTAAATGGCAGCGCTCGTGCCCCACACCACGGCAATAACACCAACCAGCAGCAGTGCGTAGGTGCCAAGGAAGTGGCCCCAGCCAACGCGAGCGACCGAGAAGCCGCCCGAGTACATCATGAACAGCGATGGGAAGATGAAGCCAACGAAGCCCCCGCAGAAGCCACCCAGCAGACCAAAGACGGTGGTAATGCGCGGGATGAAGAGGCCGGCGGCGAGCGCCCCCGCAGCCTGTAGGGCACACAAGAGAGCATTCTTCCACCAGGGCACGCGAGATACATCGGTGCCTATCATGTAGTAAACACAGTCGCGGCAGGGTATCAGATGCAGAGCGAAGCCTACGCAGACCTTGAGCATCATGCCAGCGTACGAAACGGCCATGAGATGGTCCTTGAGGGGGTTGTACATGGCCAAGATGGAGTCGTTCACCTCAGGACCGAAGTCAAGGTAGCCGAAGAGACCTGTCAGGAAGTAGAGTACGGCGCACAGCGACATTCCGAGCAGTGCTGACAAGAAGACGCGGTAAACGGAGAATTTGTACATCTCACGTGAGATCTCCGGCGCATTCACCTGCGCAATGAAAGCAAACATGAGACTCGACAAGCCCTTGATCGCCGTGTTGCCGGTTTGGAAAGAGACAAGGTCGTCCCTCATGCCACGTTCCTGCAGACTCTGGACAGAGTGAATGATGCACGTGATGGTGAAGAAGACAACAAAGAGGATGGCCACTGTCGACACAATGCGCAGCGAGTTGATCTCCTTCAGCACACACATGGGGAGTATCACGGCGATCCACAGCATCAATGTAATGAGCCGATAGCCGGCTCTGACTTGATGTAGTCTGAGGCAGCTGGCGAGTTCTTCAGGAAGCCGGTGAGAATACTCTTGAGGGCGATGATGTACGAGACATCCCCACCAAAGCAAAGTACCCACATGACAAAGACAACAAAGTAGTCCCAGCCGCGGCCCATCAAGCGGCGCGCGAGGATCTCCCAGTTGTACAGCGCTGTTTTGTGCGACACAATAGCCAGCAGCACAAAGGAATACACCGCCATAGTCACCACGACCATCAAGTAGATCACAGCCATCCCTATTCCGCTCATCTGAAAGGCTGCAGGGAGTCCGATGATGCCGCCACCGATCGTGGAGCTGGCAATGCTGAAGGCCGAGGAGAGGATGCCACCATATGGCATGATCACCTGCAGTATCCGCAACACGGGATTGGTGGTGTGGCGGCGGCGCCACACACGCTCCTCACGGTCGCGTCGCTCCGCCTCAAGGATCTCCTGCATGATGTCTATGTTAGCCAATTGCCGCTTGTACCCTTCTGATACTGGCTCTCGCTCACCGCTGAGCGAGGAGGAGTCAGCCTTCTTGGATTCCTCGGTTTTACAGTCCACATCGCTAGCTCCCACCACAACCTCATCCGCCAGGTACTCCTGGTTGAGGTCATCGTTCAGCAAGTTCAGCCCGTCTTCGCCGTACTCCGGCGGGTCTTCTGGCATGTTGTCCAGGACAGTCCGGCCCGGTCCGTGCTGAAGATGCAACGCATCGTTAGCGCTGTGGTTTCTGCTGGTCGGCATATCTCACGTTGCGTTCGCTTGTCGAGGTACACAGAGGGAAGTGGGGAAAGTGTTGGTGCAGTGGATAAGCCTGTGCGCTCCTTACAACTCTTCTACTGCCTTGGTTTTCGCTTCTTGGGCCTCTTACTTCATGAGCTCACATGCACAGTCCAGACAAGACACGAGAGCAAGTCGTAGGCGATAGGGGAGGGAGGTGGCGACGCACACGGAGGTCAAAGAAGGCGGTGTGCGTGTTGCGTGTATATGACCGAAGGAGGAGGGAGGAATTGGAAAAGGAGCCAGACGGAGGCGGCTGAGAAATGTGCGACAGTAAGAGAGAGAGAGCAACGCTGAACAAGGCAGCAGGTACTGGGAGAGCTAGAGGGAACAGCCCGACCTGAGAGGGAGAAGGAGTACAGTCGTAAAGCTGAGGAGGTCCATCATAAGCACCCCCCTTAATGAAGACGTTACCAGGCATTAGGCCCACCTCCAAAGAGTCAAGCACGGCGCCAGCCTCCTTCGTGAGACTCGGCTGAAACCCGGTAAAGGTGCTCTTCGCGCGCGCCTGTTACACGCATTCCTATTGTATTTCTCCTACTGGCAATTGATGTATCTATTCGAAGTTAGGTTAGAGGAAACCTTGAAAGCAAGAAAGGTGGAGCAGGTCATCTGTGAGAAACTTCATCTCTCTCCCTGTACGGTGGACAGAGCAGCAACAGCGTCGTCAAGGTCCTCTGAAAGGACCAACCTCGGTGCGTTGTCACTCCCCGTTGATCACAGTGGGGTGGCTGCGGGCCACACATGCCAGCAACGGCGCTCGTCGCCAGAAAGGGAAGCGAAAGAAGCGAAGGAGGTGACACCGCTCTGCACGATCAGAGCAAGGGGGAGGTTCTGCGATCACCATGCCGCACCACAAGCCTCAACGTGCGCCTGAGAAGCACCAGTGCTGCAGAGACGGGAGAGACGCGAAGCGGTCGTGAAGAGACAGGTACGAGAGAAAGAGAAGAGACCACCTAATGACCAGTCCTGAGCCCACACACGTAAATACACACGTACATGAACGACGCCAACGGAAGATCCGCAGCAAATCAACGCAGAATAGAGAGAGAACCAGCGAAACAACGCTGGACAAGGAAGGGACAGGCGAAAAGGGCCTTGTCACTGACTCGCTCCTTCGTGTCCTGTGCTCGTATCTCTGGGTGACGTAGTCAGCGGGAGACACAGCACAGAGAGAGAGAGAATTACTCACCTTGCACACTCTGCATAACCCCATCGCAGTAGCTTCTCTGATTCGAAGGCGCCCAGTCTCAAAATAAAGCGCACGTACACAGAGAGAGACACAGACGCACGCCAGAGGAACTAACGGGGTACTGCTCAGGGGGAAGCAAGCGGCATGACCGCAAGAAGAGGTGAGGAGAGGGGAAAGAAAGGCTGTGTGGTGGTGTGTGCCGAGTGGAAAATGGAAGGCGCCGCATCTAAATCGAAAGCGGAGTGAGGCAACACGCGGGTGTGGTGAATACTCCAGTAATAAGAGCTGCAGGGGAGAAAAGGCGAAAGAGGTGTGATGCCATCGTCAGTTGTGCTTAGACACTGGGCATCACCCTCCCTCATTGGCTCGTATCGGACCCACACCACGTCGTAATCGAGGAGGGCATCAGGAAAAAGAACAAAGCAGCACTGTAGCTGGTCTTCCTAGCCGCCCTCCTTCTCCGTCCCAACCGCCCATTTTCTACGTATTGGCGGGCAACTACTCCTGCGTGTGACGCTGCTGCACAACCGCTGCCATCGAGCCCTCCCTTGCCCATCGCGCTGTCCGTCCGCAACGCGGCAAGGGCATAAGACAAACACTAAAAGCTGGAGGAGGGAGAGGAACTGATGGTATCCCCTGGGTACGAGAGCAGGTGAAGACGACACAACTGGGGGGAGAGTGGAAGTGACGACGAAGAAGGATGAGGGTGGCACACCTGGACGGCAACATCTGATAACGCATGTTCGCCGACAGAGAGAGAGAGAAAGAGGTGCACAATGTAAAGAACGACTGTGCGTCCCTCTCGTCTCCGATGCACTCGAAGTACGCCGCAGCGACAAGAGAAGGTGATAAAAGGGGGGAAAAGTACAAAGAAAAACGGGAAAGAAGGAGGAGGAGGGGGGGGGGAAACACACAAACACACACACACAAACACACACAACAAAACACACACACACACACACACACACACACACGTGACGGGCAAACTACAGTGAACAGAACCAACGGAGAAGAGGGAGAGGAGGGAGAAGAGGGAGGAAGAGAAAGGAGGGGACAGAGAGGCCTCCAATATTTACCTCCAAGAAGAGACTGCGCGGGGTTTGCGGCATGCAGACGGGCCCCTGAGTCGTATCAAACAGAGAGAACAGGAAAAGAGGGGGCGTGGAGGGAGCCGGTGGGTGAAGAGGAGCAAACGAAGACCGTAATGGAGGGGTCAGTAGTCAGTACATGGCGAGAGGGAGAACAGGGGGGGGAAGAGAAGGAGGAGGAGGCTATGTATAAGCCTGCAAGAAAAGAGGGAGGGGAAGAGGAGTTAATGCACCTGCTTAATGAAGAAAACATAAAGTAGCTTTGAAGAGGTGGAAGAGAGAGAACGGAAAGCGGCGGCCTGTGCGGGGGAAGGGGGAGGGTGGACGAGGTGTATTGTAGCGGTAGAGGAGGCACGGCTGCAGCCTCTGAAAAGCGAAACACGAGAAGGCCAACAGCAAATAGTTTTTTGTTCACCCCCACATTACGATACAGGCCTCCAGTGATATCGACATAGATCACCCTGCAACCCCTTTCCTTATGAGGCATAGACACATCCGTCAGTCCCACTATCTGCACCGGCATCCCCACACATTACATTAGGAAAGGAAAGACGTGAAATTTAGAAAAGAAATAAGCACACAAACCACACTATAAAACTTAGTCCGAATAAGGACATGCAGAGGAGGTGCCTCAGCGGGGCAGGCGACATCGTCCTCATCGATGGTTTACCAGGCGCTTCGATGCCGGCGCAGCTCACGTTGAATTACTAATTTTTCCTCCTTTAGGGTGCTGCATTCCTGAGAAAAAAAAAGAAAAGAAAAGCGGCAGCATCTCCGCGCAGCATGGCGCCATAAGAGACAGCAATGCCTACAGAAAGGAAAGAGAAAAAATACACACGGTAACGCCTCTCCATTTTACTTCCAGTCGGAAGACACCTTCCTTGACTGATTTCTGAGGGGTATGGCGTCATTCCCCACACGCAAGGAGCACACCGACGCGTATCCGACTCGTGCTAAATCTCACCATAGATGGAACTGGCCGTCCCCCACACGACGCCAATGACACCGACGAGGAGCAGCAAGTACGTGGAGAGGTAGTGGTACCACCCAACCGACGACAGCGACCAGCTGCCAGCGTACATGACCATGAGCGCCGGGTAAATAAAGCCAATGAAGCCGCCAGAAAAGCCGCCGACAAGGCCAAAGACAACGTTGATGTTCGGTATGAACAGCCCAGCCACCAGTGAGAGTAGTGCCATGAAGCCGCACACACACGCGTTCTTCCACCACGCGATGGCGTGCACATCCACGCGGATGCAGTGGTAGATGGCATCGCGCACCGGGATCATGTGCAGGCCGAACCCGACACAGAGCTTGAACAGGATGCCGACATAGCCGACGCCCATCATCTTATCCTCGATGGGGTTGTAATACTTCAGTGCGGAGCCCGTCATTGCAGCGCCGAAGTCGAGGTAGCCAAAGAGACCAGCGAAGAGGTACAGCACAAACACCATACCAACCGAGATGCTAGCACCCAGCGTGAGGCGCAGCGGCGTGGGGTGCCTCATCTCCTCGTAGGACTCGTACGCATTCAGCTGCGAAAGAAAAGCAAACATGAACGTGGCCAGTCCAGCAATGGCGGTGTTGCCCGTGTTGAACAGCCGAATCTCCGGACGCGGATCTGCACGCAGTCCATTCTGCGCGCTGTGCACTACCATCGCGATCACAAAGTACACGATGAACACAATCGAGATGCAGGAGAAGTAGCGCAGCGAGTTGATCTCCTTTGGTAGGCACAGCGGCATCATGGCCACAAGCCACACGATGAAGGTGAGCAGGCGCTGGCCCCAGATGCCCAACAGGAACGCCGGCGTGCTGTCAGCGTTTTCGAGGAAGGCAGTCAGCACATCCTTCACTGAGATGACGTACGACACCTCCCCACCAAAGCTTAGAAACCACATGCAGAAGGCGAGGAAGTAGTCGGCGCCGGGGCCGAGCAGCGCGCGCACAATCTGCTCGTAGTTGCGCAGACCAGTCCTGGTGCCAGCCTGGCCCAGCAGGTAGTAGGAGTAGATGGTGAGGTAGGCGATAACAACCATATAGAAAATCCCTATAACAAGGCCGAGGAGTTGAAGGCGTACGGGAGCGCAATAATGCCAGCGCCGATGGAGGAGCTGGCGAGGTTGAGGCCCGTGGAAAACAGACCACCGTAAGGCACAATGTAGTTGAGGTACTTCTGAAGCGCGTTTGCAGGTATACGGCGGCGGGTCACGCGGTCGGCGCGTACCCTGTCCTGCATCTCGATCCGGTTCTTCGGGTCATGCCGCGAGAAGTCGTATGGGTCCGGCGTCTCAGTGGAGGAGATGTCCTCCATCCCCTTCATATCCTCCCCGACGTACCCCTGAGACACTTCCACCTCGAACTCGGAGCGCGGATCCTGCAAATCTCTCTGGGGTTGCCTCCCCGTGGGCTGCAAAGGTTGCCCAGAGCGAGGGCTTGATTCGTTGCTGCCATGGTCTGCGTGAGTACAGCGCCGGGTGGTGAATGGGTTAGCCTTGTGGGCGGAACAAGAGCCTGCTGAATTATAGACTCCGATATTAGCGGCACTTTATAGCAATAAGAGAGTTAGTGATTGATGTGTTTTGAGAACGACTGGCGCGAGAGTGATGGGGCCTGAGTGCTCAAGTGCATGTCTATCGATGTTGTGTGTGATTCGGGCGCAATGACGGTACGGCCAATGGAAGGGTAGAGGCAATGAGAAAGAAATGCGTATAGACAAAGAGGTGTGGAAGAAACACAGCAATGAAACGCTCATTCCAAGAGTGGTCTTGAATGGCAGGTACGGTCTCATGGCACCATCGCTGCCACACGCGCCTGCGTCCTGCACTTTTGAGAGTCACAACCCCATCGCCCTCGTCTGGAACGGTATACGATGTGCACTGCATTCCCCTTTCTTTCGTCTGTCCAGTATGCTAACGCACAGACAGCGGTGTGGTAAGAAACTTCTCTGGCACAAGCGAAAGAGCTACAGAATTGACCGGCCGTGGATTCATTGCTGTTCACATCTGTGCTTTGCATGAGTGCCTGCGCACGTCGGAGTATCATTTGGTACAACCATCCCAAGAGCCTCTACAAGCAGCAGAGGAAACCTCCATTTTCTTTCAATGCGCCTCCGCCCTGCCGCTGAGCGCGGGGTCGTCCCCGCTTCACCCCCTACCTGTGACGTGCCCATCGCGTCTTGCGAAGCGGCGGTGGGCACGCGATACAGCAGTGACGTGCGCAGTCATCTCAGCATGGCCCCTGCCTCAAACTCCGCCCAGGCACCGCACACCAGTAGGCACTCAGGGCCGGGTGAGGTGCTTTCCAGTCACGCTGGCCCGCTGCCCATCATACAGGTAGGGCAAACGTGCTAATGGCCGGGGGTCTCGCCAACGCCACACCACTCACGACCTGGCCGTCGACATCAGCAGCGATGCAGCGTAGTGGCCTCTCCCGCGTCGTGGGTGCCGGTCCTTCCACCACCAGAGGAGGGAGGCATGGCATTTGCAGGGATGAGGGGGAGGGGGGCTGCTTGGCTTCCAAGAGTGTGGGGGTAGTGAGCTGTGGATGCCACGGGCTGAGGTGTTCTCCCCTTGCCATCAGGGAACGAGTGGTGGGAAAAGCGAAAAAGGGGGCCGCGCTCCCAAAGGAGAAGCTCCCATGAGTGAAGAGCTACTCGGAGCGGATCACCATGTGTGCTTCAGACGGCAGGTGGGCAGAGATAGTAACCGGGGGGAGGGGGGAGGAATGGACACTGCCAAAGCATGAGCGAGACAATTTCCAAAGAAGTAAGTGAGAAAAGAAATGACTCCATCCACCTGCACCGATGGCTGTTGATGTGGAGAGGAGGGAGTGGTGTGAGGAGTTTCCTGTTGCGTTTCGCTCGTGCAGCTGAATCCACGCGTCTGTATCCCCCGACTCACCTCCCCCCCCCACACACACACACATACACATATACACTTGTTGTGATACGTTGGTGTTCGAGGATGGTTAGGGCTGCTTACAGATCGCATGTACAGATGGCTGTCATAGCACTGCTGGTTTTTCTGCAATGGTAAAACGGAAACGCCGTTGCGGTCATACGTATCGTAGGAGGGTTGGAAGACCTCTGCTCGTTGATCTCACTAGACAATAATACCGAAAACGCTGCCAAGAGACTGCGCTAGACGTGCAAGCGTGTTTGTCGTGACACACTTTGGTTCTACAGTGCTCTATCCCAGCTCATAGACGAGGCAATGCAGAATGAGACTGTCAGCTCCCTGTGGCTGAGCAGCACGACACAGAAAGAAAGAGAGAGACTTCACCGGTCGTTGTGTATCAATGCGTGAAGGATGGCGCCTTGATACGTATGAGGTCTCTGTGAAATGAGGACCGAAGCAGTGAAAAGCGAACTGGCGGTGTTGACAAGAACGTCCAGTGAAGTGTCTACTGTAGGCGTATGCATAACGTACAAATTAAAAGCGGAAAGGGAAGAAACACACGTGATGCACAACTCAGGTGTGTGTGTGTGTGTGTGTGTGAGCAACGACAGCTCAGGGACACTGCAACATAGAGCTCTGGAGAGGAGCATACCTTGATGGAGAGAGCTTGGCAGATACTCTCGAAAGTGTGAAGTCAACGGGACCAAGACTTTGACAGGAAGCCATTTTCATCCAGGTCGCATCGTGTTATGTTCTTTCCGTTACGTCTGCACATTACCGAGCATGGGATCCGCAGGAGCAGCGTGTGCTCGGTGTTACGCTGTTTGTAGCGCCGTCAATCAATCAGGTGCCCTTCTTTTCCTCTTTAACGCCACACATCAAACTGAGAACGCCTTCTGTTTCCCTCACCTCGTGTCGCTGTCGTTCACTGACGACGTTCTTCCTGTGCAGCAGTGCAGCTAGAGTCTTCCCTTCATGGGTCTGCCTTCCCGGTGTGCATGTGTGCATGTGTGCATGTGTGTGTGTGTGTGTGTGTGTGTGTGTGTGCTATCGTGTTGAACAAACAAAATCCACCAAGTCACGACACATTCACATGAAGAGGTCGACGGAAAAGAAAAGGAGGAGAAAATAGGGAGAGGAGGAGGACATGCGTGCAACTAAGCAAAGCCCAGAGGAGCAAGTGAGAGGAGCGCATAAGGAGCCACATTCTCCGACAAGCGGGTGAGCTACAAATGCCGATCACCACAGCAGCAAGTGCCACCTCCCCCAAAGACTAGAGAGTAGAGACTCGGAGCTCAAATCGCCACATCGTGACAAAGAGCGCGGAGAAAGAACAAAGGAGTTGTGGGGCTGCTGCCATTCGCACACATGCAGAGAAGCGATGAGAGGGTGAGTTGAGGAAAGAGAAAGAAAACTATAGAAGCGTAGCACCCTCCCCCCACTCACGCAATAAACTAACTGTTCACAGACTCAAGCAGGGAGGAAAGAGGAAAACTACGGCACACTGAAGCCCGCAGCAACGCCACAATCCAGCACGAAACGAAGAAGAAGACACACGCACACACACAGACACGCACAGACGTAAATGGGCGAGGCAAGGGGGGGGGAACAAACCACAGAGAGAGAGAGCGCGCGATGCAGAAGCATACATATGGAAACCAGAGTACACTCAACGACATCGGCATAAGACACGGTATACACAGAGAGAAGACGAGAAACACAACGGCTGCAGGCATTTCATTTTTCTGCTTCTTTTCGATTACACTGAGAAACAAAGAAGGAAACACACGGCAAACTTGCGTGCAGCAGTGCTGAGAGTGTCGAGGCGGGAATAGGAACAAGATGGCGAGATAGAAGACAGGGACCCTGGGGAAGTCAGTGGTGAATAAGAAAACGTCAAAGAATATGAAGACCAAAGGGAGAGAGGGTAAATATGAGAGAAGCTCAAACAACAGCAAGAAAGACACGCAATCGCTGGAAGGGAAAAGACACACACACACACAGAGAGAGGGAGACACGCTGGGAGAGTATTGAGGCGTGAGAGAGAATCAGAGAGCGGAATACACATACGAAAAATAAAGATCAGCGTTATACGCCGCGCACATGGCCTTGTGCCCGAAATGGCGTACGCATGGACATGCCAGCGGACACATACACATTCTGTCAAAAACATCGACGCGCTCCTTTTCACAAAGAGCGACAGGTCGGTAGAACGGAAAAGAAAGAAAGAGTATAACGTGTTGTCGTTGCTGCGCCTTTCGATGTCTCAATCACGAGTTTATGTAAGTGCGCCAGTATCTACAAGAGTGGTGGAAGAGGAGAGGGGAGGGGGTCCATCGTGTCTATTCTGCTGTGTGCATGAAGAGGTAGCCATAGGGAATCGAGGATACTCTTGAAAGGCCAACTTGCTGTTTCCTCTGTCCTTTACCGTGCTTCTCTTTTACCGCGAGCACGGCTCACGTGAAGGTGACGCTTTACTTCTTGCCGTTTGCACGCTCCACTGTTTTTGCCTAGTCAATGAAGCTCACGCTCGTGGTGCGGCGCAGCCGTGGCCCTGGGGAGGTTGTGTTGTGCTCATTGGACGACTCAAACGACCGCCAGTTCCGGGACGGTTTCTGCATCAGTGCCGGGGTATCGGAAGAAGCTTTGGCTAGAGCAGTTGGCCCAGTCGTAACACTCGACAACACAGGGCCCGGGAGAAGCCTCGTATCCTGCTCTGCACTAGAGTCGAACACCTCTATCGTGGCGGAGTACGTGCATCGGGTGTTAGAACGGGGGTCGTGGAGCTTTGGGTAGCCCTCCATTTCTTCGTCATCGTTTCGGAGAATGGACCGGCGCCCAGTACCGTTTTTATTGGGTGTGGCGGCGTGGAACGAGCGCACGGTCCCGCAGCTGCTGCTGGAAGAGATGGACGAGTTGAACGAGAGGTTGGAAGGCCTTGACACGCGTGGGTTTGCCCTCTGCGACGCCGCCGGGTCAACCGACGCGCCAGAGGCCACTGACAGGGCCACCACGGACTCCTTGGGGGCATAGCAGCACCAGCCCTTTTCCCGAGCTTTGCACAGGATGAGGACAAAAACCAGCCCAGCCGCCAGCAGAATAGTGATCGAGATACCGACCCACATCGTTACGCTCTGGTTGCTCTCCTCCTTCTCGGCAGGTCCGTTCGTGGTGCTCGTGTTGGATGGTTGCGTGGTGGTTGTTGTTGTGGTGCTAGTAGCCGGCGGCTCTGCTGTCGTCGTGGTGGTGGTGATAGTAGCCGGGGGCTCTGCTGTCGTGGTGGTGGTGCTCGTCGTCGTAGTTGTAGTGACCAGCTCAACAAGGCACATCGCAAAGTAGCTGTTCGTGGGAACTTCACCGTACACAAAGGAGGTGTCGCTGCTGTCCACCCAACCTGCCCTTGAAAATCTTTGGGGAAGCGTCAGCATCGCGTAGCGCTGGTATTTTTTCCCGGGAAATCTTTGAATGCCGTCCATGTGCATCCAGTAGTTATCGGAGGCTGTGCTGATCATGCCTGCGCCACTCAAACCGTCGTTGCTTCCCGAGGCCGGGTAGGAGTTGCCCTTGTAAAAGGGATAGGCATTCTCAATGCCGTTGTACCGCCCCTGGTCCCAATACCAAATGCAGTCCAACGTTGCCTTGGACGTTGTGCAGCCCGTGGACGAAAGAAGCGTGGAGCCGCCCAGGTAGCCGCAGTAGCTTGTGACACCGACCTCCTCCATCTTGTTGAGCAGTTCCAGGTGAATGGCGTCCGATACATCAGGCACTAGCACGCCCCCCTTCGTCGCGCACACCTGCACCTGAGAGCTGCGCAGGGAGCTATCAAACGTGTTTACCACAAAAATTTGTACAGCGGTGGCGTCGTACACAGGGGCGGCGGCATCGGTGAGCAACACACAACGCAGAAGCGCCAACGCGCATACGCAGAGCAGCGATCGCTGCACCAACCTACTGTAGCGTTCTCGATAGGAAATGAGCATGGTGCGTAGAGGACTGCACTCACGCCGAGAATGCGCCGTAAGATCCGTCAATCCAGGAGGACACTGCTGAGGAATAGAGAAACACACTGCGAGAAGTGTCTACTGCCGGGATGCCGAATGTGTTTGCGGTGGTGTCCATCGACACACCACACGTGCAGGAAAACACAGAGGGAGTTGCGGGTGTTCGTGAAAGGGAGAGAGAGGAGGGGAGGGGGAGGGGAAAGGCACGGATTGCAGAAGGAGGTCGGCCTTGCTGAAGCACAGAATGAGCGAGAAAAATACGGCGAGGCTGCTCCGAGCCCCACATCCCCAGCAGCTAAGACCACCGCGGCAAAACGAAGACCAGACAGTGCCCAATCGCTCAAGCACAGAGTATGCTGAAGGCCGCAGCCACCGCAACAGCCGAAGAGAAGAACGAAACAAGAAAAAAAGCGAGGGGAGAGGCAGCAAAGTAGTTGTATCGATCAAACAGTCGTCGGGGTGCTGACGTATGTTCGAGGATGGCCACGGTGCTGTTACAGGCAGGGTCACTGACTGAGTAGAGGCCGGAGGAGAAGCGACTGAGTCTCTTCACGTGAGAAAGAAAGAGACGGGGTGGGGAGCGGTCACACAAAGCCCACAGTCAACGTCAATGCGAAACTAAGATGGTCTCCACAGGTATCCATAAAACAAAGAAAAAAGGGAAGGAGACGAATGAGAGGAGGGAGTGCGAGAGCGAGAGCGGCGACACTCACAGAAAGACACACAAACAACCCTAGGAAGAAAGAGAGAGAAATATAGTCAAAGCAGTTTGATGATGAAAACAGAGACGACAGGGGGGTCAACGGCAATTGACACTACGTTTCTTCTCGTCCGGAGCTCCACGAACCGGGAGGAACAAGAAGAAGAGCCGTCAAAGCAGCAAGAACGTGCGAGAGAGAGAGAGAGAGAGGGAGGTACTTGACAGTCGAACACAACGGTAGTGCAATCACACAAAACATGCGCTGGAAGAGAGGATGTGCGGATTGCGCGGCAGATTCTGTACTAAGGCCAAGGTAGGGAGAGAACAAGATACACAGAAAAAAAGGTCGGAAGAGAAGAGTCCACGAGTCGCATTCCCTGTGAAGTGATGGTTTTAATGGCACCAAACAGAGCAAAACTCAAGGCAACAAAGGAGGGCAGGCAAAAAACAAAAAATGACAACAACACGCAAAGAGAGGGAAAGAGGCGAGTATCCGCGTTCGAGAATGCACTGTGGAGGACAAACGAGTGTGTGGTGTGTGTGTGCACACTTGGCACCACACACGAGCGAAAGACGAAGGAGAAAGAAGGTGAAGGAGGCGAGATGGCGGAAGAAATATAAAGTGTGCCCACAGCCAGTCGCTCTCGTCCGTAATGTGTTTCTTTCTTTCTGGTTTGTTGTGTCGGATGTGTACCTGGGGATTCCTTTTGGTCTGTGCTGCTTTGGATATGACTTGCCTTCCGCTGCTTGATTACCCCCTCCGTCCCCTTCGTGCCTTCTCACTCTCCCTCTTTGTCTAAGGAAATGGACACTTCGGTGGGCGTCGTATTGCCACCGTACTGAAGAAGGTATTTTTCCCTGTTCTCTCCCTCAGCCGTCTGTCTATCAGTGCCCACGACGTGGAGGCGTTGACGTACGGTATTATCTATAAAAGCGGCAGACAGACTGAAAAGAGAAACCGCAGAAAAGTAGCGTTCGTCTGCGCTTCGCAAGAGCCACGTCCTCTTCCGGCTCTCAATTTACCAACTATAGAGGGGGGACTAACTTGGTGTACGCCGGTAGGTACAGACGAGGAAGACGGCGTGTCCTGCTTCACCAGGTGTGGAACTGCACAATGCTTCTTGTATAGGGGGTCTCTCCTTGAATAGGGCAGTGCAAAGCATATAGTACGCTGAGGACAGCAGTGATCTGCTCACGTGGACACACCAGCACGTACATGCGCAGCCATACACGAAGCGCGCCTCAACAAATCAGTGCCTTGCACGAGTAACAGAGCGCTGGAAAGGGAAAGATGCGTGAAAGACAACACAATGGCGGTTGCAGGTCAGGTGGGCGTGGTGGTGGCGAGCTAAGGGAGAAGTAAGACAATAGAGGTGAGAGTCACGTCAAGAGTATGGTAGGGCGCACAGGGAAAAGAGAGGGCAGGTCAAGAACGCCCGAGACCGAAGGACGAGAAAGAACAGGGAAGCACAGTAGTCGATCAAAGAGCCGTCCGCACCGATGTGAAGGAGGCGGAGGTCGGAGACGAGAGATGAGCTGCCCCCTCCCCCAAAAAAAGGTAGCGAAATACACAGTCAGAAGTATGCACGCGCGGATTGAAACGACAGTAAGCAAGCGCAGCGCCCAACACGATCCCTGGAGAATATGCACAGGGGGATAAAGTGGCGCGGAGGAGGAGGAGAAGCGCCCAGTCCCCAGCCCACCGTAAAAGAAAGGCGCCAAAGAAGAGCCCCAGAGAAAAAAAAAGAAAAATAAACAAACGAAAAGGCTAAAGGCGGTATAACGGAAAGAGAAAGAGAGGAGAGACCGCAATATCACACGCACACACACGCGCACAAGGAACTCAGAGAGTAGCGAAAAATGGGAAAGGCAGTCCAAACTCGGGGGGTGGGTGGGTATATTGAAGGGTAGAAGTGAGCAAAGAGAAGAGAGAGGCAAGTGATGCTGCAACACAGTCCGACGAAGGAAAGAAATGTAACCCATAAGCAAAAACAGCAGCACACAGAGAAGGGAGGAAACAGCAGCAGCAGCCAGTAGCAAAACACAAACAACAACGAAGGGGCTGCGCTTTTCCTCGTTTATGTAAAATCTTGAAGTTGACGAGCTGTGCGATGAGTCGTGGGCGCTTGTGCTCCTCGTTTCCGTTGTTGTCAATCGTATAACGCGGGTTCTGGTCCTTTTTCCTTTTCGTGTGCCTTTGGTCTCACCAGGATATATATATATATATATGTGAATGCCGAGGACCAGAGATGTGAAAGAAAACAACGCCAGAGGGAGTGAGTGTGAGGAGAGACGAGGCGGCGTTTGGAGCACAATAATGAAAAAAAGGGAGAGCGCAGACATGACGCAGATGGAACGAGAGAGAGCAGAAAGGGGGCGCAGCGTCACCTTGAGGTACACGGCGAAACAGTGCATGTTATCAGCATACGCTTGATTGCATCCACCGGATCGGGGGGGGGGGGGCGTGCACGCCAGCTTGGATACACTCCAGTATGAACCACTTCAAAGGTAAAGTTGTTCCTTGCCTTAGGGTTGTGCGACCCAACGGGCCCCCGCCGACATTTCCGCCTCTGGCCACATATGCAGCCTCCTCGCCTCACTACGCAGAACATGAACGGTCCCTCAACCACGACGAGCAGCGCCAGCGCTCTGCCATCGGTTTTTTTTCCTCCCATCCCGTGGGTGCGCTGCGCTTCAAGCGTATTGCTCATGTGGTTGATGACAGCATCTTGGCTGCTTTTCATTTCTGCGTCTGTTCTTTTCGCTTGTTCTTCCCTTTGCAGATTAAATGAGAAACGGTGTATCGCATGGCAAACAGGCCTTGGTGATCAGCGCTTGCACGTTTTTTGGGGGGTTCCTTCTTGCTGGTTTTCAGTACGCGCATGCCCACTCATCCAACTTACCTACCGTCTACTACTACACTATAAGAGGAAAGAAAAAGAGGGGGAAAGAAGCCCACACGTCGAGTGCTTCAGAGAGGTGCGCGCGCGTGTGAGAGTGCATGTGATTACAACGGGAACTGCAATACCTTCCAGTGAGGGTACACATATGCTAAGGCCCTTGCACATACACGCATGGACTCCGGAGGGCTGAGGCCGTCGCACAGCTACGGCGGCCGCCAACGCATAATCGTGCAGAGCAGACAAGTAAAAGAGGAGTCAACGTTCCTAATTATGGAGGACTGAGGGAGGGGAACCCCACTGAGCACATGCACCGAGGCTCACGATGAATCGCAATACCGGCGTCACGTGTGCAGCGCTGTTCTGCTCGTCATTATGCTCCCAACGGTGCCAACTGCTCTCTCTCACGCCTGTCGCCGAGGCCTCCCACGCCTCCGCAGAAGATTATGCGTACAGCTGCATCTGACTCTGAGGGAGTGAAGCCTTGATGTCCACTGCGAGGTATTCCTCGACTTTGCCGCTCTGCACCAGGCGGCGCGCCTGCTCACCAAACACAGTGTTCTGGTTCACATAAGCGCGGAGGCGACGACGCTCCTGGATGTGCTCGCCAATAGCAAAGACAAAGAAGGTGGGCAGTCCAACCAGCATCAGGCGTCCGTACCCCTGCGGGGTGTAGCGCCAGCGGCTCGTCATGGTATCGCAGATCGCCTCCTTGATCTTAGCGTCCACACCGACGTCGAAGAAGTGCGGGGGGCCGAACTGGCGCCGAAGAGTCGCAGCACCGGAAGTGTACATAACAAGACTCCCCATCACTGCGCCAGCTGTCACCATGTTTGCCTGCCGCCACCACTGGCGATTATTCTCAATCTGCCAGTCGCTCTCCGTCTGGAACTTGCGCCAGCGGAGCATCCATTCATCCAGGTACTGCATCGTCAGCTCGACCTTCATTGTTGTGCCACTTCGAGATAAGTGTAGTGTGTGTGTGTGTGTGTGTGTGTGTGTGTGTGTGTGTGTGTGTGTGTGTGAGGGAGGGAGGAGGGGAGCAGTGGAATGTTGGGAAGAGGCGTCGCCAATACGAAAAGGGTACTTCTGTAGGTCGTTGAAGGTGTGCGCGTGTACGTGCACGTCAGCAAGGGTGGGGAGCCAAAGGAGGGGGGGGGGGCAGAGCACAGTGTGACGCAGAGGAAGAGAAAGTGCGAGAAATCGAGAGAATCACACAGGAGACATGCGAAATGAGCGACGTTAGCAGCAGTACATGTGCACAGATGCAGTACAATGACCACACGGAGGGGAACGCTGTCCCACGACTTGTGTCAGTAGGCCCACGTCGCTTTCAACAAGAACGAAGAGACATTTCGAGAGAGCGAAAGAGAGAGTCTACTGTCCGAGCGAGACGAAGCGCAACCTGCAACACAACCAGATGAGAGAGCCCTCAGCATCTTCACTATGACTTCAAAGTGTCGCCGGTGAAGCAAAGAGAAGGTGGGCCATCAGCAGCTTCGATTTGCACCCTCATCTTATCTGTCTTTTGCCTCTCGCTTTCATGTAACCGGGGGGAGGGGGGTAGACGTACTTCGCAGCAGCAAGCGCGATTATCGAACCCGAATCCGCGGCGACCTCGAATCGCACATGTGAAGAGGGGGAGCGAGACATAAAGACACCTGTGCACTCGTCGCGTTAGTACAATAACCATCAGTGCAGCGAGGCGAGAAGAGAACTGGATATGGGGTCACGCCCGAAGCACCCCAAAGACGCTCTTCAGGCAATCCTCAGTCGCCCCCTCTCGTCAAACGCGTCACTCCCATTCTCGCAGAGAATACGTAGCAGCGTGACGCAACCGACGGCGAGTTCTTGGCGAAGTTGTGCTTGAATTTCCGCAGCAACACCGTCATCCAGATACACGCCGCTACCGGCGTGAACAGGTCTGCTTCGGCGTAGTACCTGTTGCAGGTGGTAAAGACGCTCCTTTAGAGACTGCTGAGTTGCTCTCGCGCTAGCAAGCGAGGCCCGGGCTTGCAAAACTTGCACTCGGCACTGCTGCAGCGCAGATGTTGGTGCGGCCGCGAGCGTGTGCGCCCCTCTGGGGCTCCACGATAGCCGTACACCAGCCGCTGAGCACGCGCCAACTCTGAAAAGAGCGGCAGGCGTTGGTTAAGCAATAGAGGCGTGTAGTACAGTTGCAACTCGGCCAGGGTGAGCAGTGGACGCATCATGAACCTCTGAGACAATGGGGCGACAGGCTCGTCAGCACTAGAACCAGTTGAGACCATCTGCGGTATTGGAGGAGTCCCAGTGGCGGGCGGCCGTGTAGGTGAGTCGACGACCTGTAACAGTTCATTGTGGCGCCTCTCACGCGTCAGCAAAGCCACAAGGCCTTGCTCAGCCTTTTTGTAGCAACAAGATGCCACCAGCGTCTCCGCAGCGGTGACAGTGGACTCCCGCACTGGTGATCGTTTCTTCAGTGTGGCTTCTAGAGCAGCCTTCACATCTCCAATCCCTGCTGAAGTAGGCGCAGCGTCTGGTTGTGTGACTGCAGAACAAGTAGCAACGCCCGCGTGCAATGCACGCGACTTCGTATGCCTTTCGGGTCTGCAAGTAGCGCTGCAGCTCATTGTCACGCCGCACTCGCTCGTACGCGAGCGCAGCACGTTCGACAGAAACGGCGGCGGCAGCTTCCGGCGCGGCGCTGGAAGGCAATGCGTCGAACATAACAAGACCAATGAAAACATTCACCTTTCCTATTGCCTCCGCTTCTCGGAAGGGAGTAACGACACTGTGAGGAGGAGAGGGGCTCACTCCAACACGACTTGTGATTTTCAATGAGGAAGAAAAAGGCGTCAGAGAGGGCGCGACAGGTGTGATCCGCAAAACGAGCAAGGCCCCCACCACAACACACCGTACATGCAGCGCAGCGATGAATGAAGTTTCTACGTGACGCTCAGTGGCTTTGATTCGCTTCTGGAATGCCCACAGCGGATACAAATAAAAAAGGAGACGGGGGAGACGAGCTGCTGCTGCCCCGTCACTGTGCTGAAGCAAGCGCGTGCAGAGAGCGACTGTTCTCCTCGCTTGTGTGCGAGACGCATAGAGGTATATGTCTCTCTCTCTCTCTGTGTGTGTGTGTGCGTGTGTCTAGGAATGTGAGAAGGGGATGAGGAAACGCTGTCGACCACGATCTATTCTGTAGCCCTCTACTCTCGGCATGCATGTGTTGTGCTCATGTTGTGACGCTAACGCGGTGGCTTTCAGATACGTCGTAAAGGCGAGGTGAGAGCCGAAACAACGATAGACCGAAAAGAGGTCCCACCGGAGGCACACACAACGTAAAACAAAGAGAAGCTAAAGAGACAAGTAAAGCGAAAATGAGAGATGCTCACCGCAACCAGCACACAATAAACCAAACCGCATGGCAGGTAGTGCCCAGCAAACGGGTGTGCCTCCTCCTGAGAAGAGAGACGGCAGGGTTGATAAGCAGGAGGAGCGAGAGCGAGGAAGAGACTGCTACTGCCTCAGTAGAGCAGCACGCCAAAGCTCTCCAAACCCCTCAATGAGGAAGCCTGACAGCAGACGACATTCGTTTTATTTGCCCCGCTGCCACCCCTCCTCCGCTCACCCCCCCTTCCCGGTACAAGTCCAAGCCATATCACCAGCTCTGTCGAAAATACGGCAGAACCACCACAAAGCGAAGGGCGATACTACACGTGGGGCAGTGAACTATAAGAGCAGCGGGAGTGGAGAAAGCGCGACAGGTCTCGCTCCTACTAGTGTATCCTCTCTATCCCTCTTTTCTTTTCTTTTTTTCGTCCAAAGCCCTCCGGTCGACTCTTCACCGCTCCTGCACATACGCCCGTGGTTCCCTGCCGCCTCTCCCCCTGAGGGCGTGCACAGGCACTCCATTCCCGCGACTCGCTTGCCTGTCTTTTGCACTCCTGCGTTTTTTTTCTCCTTTTCCATTTAGCAATCTCACTGTGATTCGAAGGCATCGGGCACAATCACCTCTCCCCTCCCCACCGCCGCCATCAGTGGTGTCACGAGCAGTGAAAAACAAGACAACAGGCATATACAGTGAGACACTCACAACAACAATAACACACATACTCGCGTGCATGAAGGAAAGCATGCGCCGCGTTCTCGACTCCCCCTCCTCGCCTCTCGTGCCCTTCCGAGCGTTTCGTGCGATAGGAGCATCAATGTTTGTCATTACTGTCATGCTCCATCGCGTCTTGCAGGGCATCCACTGTGTAGCCTTGCGCGTCTGCTGTCTGAACCGTCTTGCGCACCTGCATGCCCTTCACGTCCAACCAAGTGTCCATCGGCGTCACGAAGAGACTGCGCTTCTTTGCCTCGCGGTATTTCTCGTAGAGCTCCACGCTCTTCGCCTCGATGCGGGCATCATCGAGAACGGAGTAGTACGTCTTGCTCTGCCCAGACGGGCGGCGCACCTTCACCTCGACCGAGGGCCAGTACTCCCTGCCCAGCAGCGCCTTGCGAGCGTCCGCCAGCAGCTCAGACAGCTTTGCTGAGCCGTAGGTTATATTATCGGACTGATCCTCGTACTTGTCACTGTCAAGCTTCAGCACCCCCATGCCAACGCGATGATCAGCGAGAATGCGCAGGCGCCTTTCCACTTGCATCTCCACAAACGGGTTTCCGTAGGCGTCCAGCCGCTTCAAATCGTCGAGGCGGCACTTAATGGAGACGTTGCGGTTGTGAATGTCCACCATGCGCTGGTACCAGCCTTGCCAGTCGTACCGCTTGTATTGCAAGTTGTCGTACTGTTCTACCATACCCATCTCCGTTGGCACGTTGAACTGCGTCAGCTCCGTCCCGACAGGGCCAAGGCGGCGACGTGTTCGCTGCGCCATGAGAGCCGCAGCTGCCTGTGGGACGTATGAAAGGCGAATGTATATTCGTGTCATGCACTCCAAATACCACATCGATGACTTGGTTGCCGTAGAAGCGCCTGCTGGGAGAACCCCTGACTTCTCCCAGGATGGATGGCGCTGACGAATGGCTTCCAAGAGGAGGTCAAGCACGCTGTTGTCCACCTCAGGCCGGCGCACAGTCTGCTGCAGCGCGGCGGCTGACTCGGCACGCTCGAGCTCCTGTAGTGACGTCCCCGCCATGCGTAGAACGGCGAGAGTGCTCTCTATCCGTTCATATGACGTGAGCTCTTGAAGAAGCCTCTCCACCCGGGCCTTGCGTGCACCCGTACGTTCCTTGCGTCGGTGCAGAACTGCCTCCAGCTCAGCCGCATACACGTCACTAAAAAGGCGCTTCGTACCCAGCTTTGCACCAGTCGCGTTCTTCAGCAGGCGGTACACCGCCTCCAATGTAGCCGGGTCACAGAGCAGCTCACGGGCATGCTCGCGCCAGCGGTGTGTCCAGTCGACGGCAGCCATAACAGCGTCCCAGTCTACAACGTGATGAGTCTTGCTCGCAGCACTAGAGAGCTGAAAAACGTGGCTCACGTGCGCCTTGATGGCAACTTCCGTCCCACTCATCAGCGAGTGCAGCAGCGACTTCACCTCAGCGGTACTGTCGAAGCGGTCCACCATGTTCTCCACATCTTCCCGCAAGAGCTGTCGGTCGTCCAGCGTTGCCTCACACAGCGCAACGTCGCGGCTCAAGTTATACAGTCCGGCGGAACGCAGAGCCTTTGCGAGACGGCCACACCCACTCATTTCTCCCAGCAACCCTTTCAGGGCTTCTGTGGCAAAGCGACGCTTAACAATCGGGCTCAGGGTGGCGAACGCTGCGGGCACCACGTGCTCATCGGCGGCATCGATGCCTTCGTCGAGGTGAGTTGACGTAACCTTCAGTTCCGCAGGAGCGCGACTATGGCTTTCAGTGATTGACAGTAGTAGCAGGTAGAGAGCCACGTGAGCCGTCATGGCAGGGGTGCGCACCACATCTTCCATCATGAGTGCTTCCCAAACAAAGCCAAGGGTGACGCTAACAGGAGACTTGGCGGAGGAGAAGAGGTCCCCCTTGTGTGCCGCAACGCTGTCAAAAAAGACACGCCACACACCATCCCCGTGGCCAAAGTATAGGCAGTTGCGTACTATCGGCAAGAGCTCCTCCTGCAGGAAAGCGTTTCGCTCCGTAATGGCCTTCCGACGCAGCACCTCGAGCGCCAAAATGCCATCCTCGCGCGGCGACAATGCAGACATGTCCGCCTGGTAGCGCGCGTGCAATGCGGTGAGATTGCGCTCGAACGCGACTTTGTCAAAGAGATGAGACCTTCTCAGGTCACTGTACGCCTGGTTCGCCTTCTTCCAGAGAACCCTCAACCTCTCCTCCGCCCCAGGGTCTGCCTGCTTTGCCATGCCCGGGATTACCTCCGCAGCAAAGCTCTGTACCATGGCCTCAGCTACTGGCGAAACAGGCAGTGCGTCCTTGACAAGCAGTCCTTCAATAAAGAGAGGCAGCCGCGGGTGCTGGTCGCCGAGCCAGTACTGCAGCGTCCCCCACCTCTGGTGCAGAGACTGTTGCTCCTCGAGCGACGGCGCTGTCGTCGCAGCGGCGCGCAGCACGGAGCTCTCTGGTGGACGGGACTCTTGATTCGGTAGCGTGCGTTGGTACGGGTCCTTGTCGCTAGTGCCGAGGCCCTCGTGCACTTTGGTGCGAAAAAGGTCGGCTGCCGGTGCGGCGGTTTGCACCCGGGAGAAGTTAGGACGGATGTTCACCGTTGCCATCGACTGGTGATTGACAAGACCCGCGCCATGCGAGCCGAGAATGCGGTCACGATGCTGCAGTTGCATCCGTCGCGGTGTTGATGACACACCGCGACATGTGCTGTAAAGCACAATCAGACACATGTCGTGCGCACCCTGCGCATGTTTTGGGAAGCGCAGCATGAGCACAAGCCAACGCAAATAGGGAGGAAACAAGTGGTGCGCAAAGGCAGGAGAACCGTGGGGAGGGAGAGCTAGACAAGCAGCGTCTCGCTGCAGCTCCTGTGTTGGTCAACCGTTTACCTCCTGCTGCAGCAGCACGTGTGCGTGGGTGTGTGAACAAGTACGGACGTTGTGGGGAGCAACAGGGGAAGAGAGAGAGAGAGAGACGAGACCGTCAGTGTATAGGGCAACCACAGTATCGCGGGAATGGGCTGAATGGAATGCCGTATAACAAGATAGAGAAGCGCGTGCCTCTGCATAGTTTCAGCGAAGAGAACTGACCCCTCTACACGCACACGGAAAGAGCTTGTCCATCTGCGAAACCCGTGCGCGCACCGCCTCAGTACTAACGAAATGAGAGGAAAGGTGGCTAAAGCGAAAAGAAGAGAGAGCTCCCTCATTCCTTCGACTCCATTGGTGGACGAGTGCATGCACTTCAGTGTCGTTGTGCAGTCCTTGGCGTAGTACGATAAAGGCGTCCACGAACAATACTGAAAAAGAGCAGTAGGACGGCGTGCATGCGGTGGCGTCTGTCCACACGATCAGTGCACGCTCACAAGAATAACTGACTCACCAAACACACTTTCTGGAATGAGGACGCAAAGGCGCCTGCAGGAAAGTCGAACTCCTGCGTCGTCATGTACTGCAGTCCCTCATCGTACGTCGCCCCCTCCGCCCACGCCAGACCGAGCAATAAGCTGGACTGCATCGTGAAGAGCAGCACAAGCACGGTAAGCATCTTCATCAGGAACGCCTTCAGCATCTCACTCGTCATGCCCATTACAGCCGCAGAGTTGCGCGCCCTGGCGGAGGGAAGGGTGCCAGCGCCTTGGTAGTAGATCTGGCGCACCACAAAGTACACCAGCCAGAGAGGCACGTAAATCCACAGGTACCGTACGAGACCTGACAAGCAGAATACGCAAAGAAGCGGCACGAGTACCGCGGCAAACGCCACGAAGCTGGTGCCTTGAACCAGAACCGTCGGTAAGTCATTCAGCTCAAGGCTGCTGATGCGCAGCAGCAGCTCCACGATAAAGACAGAGTCTGTTTTCTTCTCCTCCTTCACTACCACCGGTGTGGTGCGGTCGAGGTCTCGTGGTAGGAGCACCATCATGGTGTACTCCCAAACTGGCGTAAGGAGACCGGAGAAGATGTTCGCCGCACCACAGATGCAAAACCGGCGCCAGCCCCCGTGGATTCTGCCAAAATGATACTGAATGTAAATTAGCATCGCAAACGCCTTGGTGGCACAGAGTATGATGTAGTATGGGTGGAACTCGAAGATGAGGCGCTGGCTCTCCCGCCGCACCGCCTCCATCGTGTTTGTGAGGGCCTCCGCAACTACAGGTGCGGGCACCGCCGCGGGTGGGTTCTCCTCGTGGTACATCTCCATTTCTGTAAGTACAGCGGCATCTCCGGTGTACGGCGTCGCTAACGCCGCATGAAAGGACAATGTTGCTGCGCCAACACTGCCCCGATCAACTATGAGAACATCCGTTGCAGAAGACGTCGTGGCACCGGTAGGGGGCGCCGCCAAGGCTGTGGGGCCGGCAATCCCGCGGAAGAAGGCGGCGCTGTTGTACAGCTCTACTGGCGACATCGAAGGGGTGCTGCTCACTGTCACGGCACCTGGGCGGTGCGCCTGCGTCATATGGGGCGCCTGGTCGGAAGATGGTGCCTCCACAATGTGAGCCGCCTTGCTCATCCACAGCACGCGGCGCCATTGCTGGAACGTCTCCATCACCATGCGATCCCTGTGGACAAACATGTTGAACGCAACGTTCATGGTCGTCACCGTAATACTGGACAACACCAAGATGAGGAACGTCGGTATCAGAACCTCCGATGGGAGTTCCTTCAGAATCGAAGACGCGTTCACCCCGTTGTTCGCTGGGGTGGTTGACCGTGCCTGGGAGTTAGTGATCGAAGAAGGTGGCGGCGAAGGTAGGTGAGAGGTCCTGGCAGAGGCCGGCAGGGGCTTGTAATACTGCGGCATTGACGCGATGGGAAAACACGGCAAGAGTTGTGACGTAGAGAAGCCCAAGAGAGATCCAGTCCGTCAAGTGCCGGAAGGGGGTATGTGTGGCGCACCCAGGGCGGCTGTGCGAGAAGGCAAAACAGAAGAGAAACGGGGGGCGTGCGCACAGCGCGGAGGACCGACGTTTTCTTCCCTTCAGAGGCAAAGCGCATAATCAAGAGAAGTGCACAAAGTCGAGCGAGCGCTCACAGTGCGGTTGTGAGTGTATGGGCTAAGTGCAATGAAACGCGGAAGTGCCCTGTACTTGGCGGTGGCAACCTCAGTCGCTTCACCCTCTCCACTTCACCAGGAATGTTGTACAGCCAGCAGAGAGGAGGTGAGATGGGGATGAGAAGTACACGACGTAAGAAGGACGAGCATCAGAAATGGACAAGAGCACAAGAGCGGCATCAGTCAGCCGCTTTTCACTAGAGGCGCTTCCGAGTATACGCATGGAGACAGTAAGGGAACCCGTGTCGGTTCCACTCGTGGGACTCCAGCTGGCTGCTCGTAGAAACGAAAAGGCAATACACAAGTACCGGCAAAACTGTGGGACAGGTGCAGATCAGTAGCGATCACGAGCAACATCGTGAATTGCCCCATAATCGCTGCTCCATCATTGCAGAGTGAAACGCTCTCTCTCATTTCGTTGTGTGTGGATGTAGGGGGATGGTGTACATGGGGAAAGAGGTGGGTGGTGCATGCGCTGATGTGAGAGCTGTGGTTGTGTAGATGCGGGAAAGATACATGTAGCGTGAGGGGAGGGGGGAGGAAGGAATAGCGCTAAAGAAAACACACACCACACACACACACACACACAAGCAAAAAGCGTGCGGCGGAGATGAATGCGCCGGTGTATTTCCTTATGGGTTGCAATAACAGAGGTAACGTGAAGTCTGTGAGCGGGACGTGCAAGTGAAAGGGAGGGAGAGCGGCAGGAAGGAGAAGAGGCGGGGGAACCTCAGTGACGCCTCAGTCAAACCTCAACCGTTCACGAGCGCAAATCTAACGTCTGACGGAGCCCCAGAAACACGGAACGCACCTGGCAAGAGAATTATAAAGCAAAGAAGACGTACACACTCTGCGCCAATGTCATCAGAAGCGTGTCAGCCGCCCCTCAGCGGAGGGGCCGCACCGTAACTTCTGGGTGCTGCACGGAAGACACAAGCGGATCGTAGCAGCACAGATGTTGTCAAGAGGCGAAAAGAGATGTTAACAATGACAACACCGCCACGAAGAAGACCAACTCCAGTCTCCTCTCGATGAGCCACGGCACGCAGGACACGACGCGCTTCGCAGAAGCTCCTGTAAAGAGGAAATACACAGAGAAATCAAGGAAGAGGTAAAGCGGAAACATAAGCGAAGCGAGTGCCCATCTTCATCCGAAGTTATTGCCTCGACGCTTCACAGCGTGTCGCTGACTTCTGTTGGTTCCTTCGGTAATAAGGGTTGGCACACTCCTCCCCCCTCTACCTTATCGCTGCTAGACAGCGAACTCTGTGGGGGACGGGAACGACACGATTTGGTGTCCGTGTTGAGGGGCGGCGACGTGTGGACCCGATCCCCAGGAACCCTGGTTGTCAGCATACGCCGTTGACCCGCGCTGGTTGGTCGCTGCAGCGCCATGTTGCTCGGCCTCCGCCTCTGTCCTGGTTTCTTCCTCCGCCATAGCGTTGTGCAGCTCCTCCATGATGCGCGCGGCGCGGTGGTTCCAGCGCCTGTAATGTTGTGCCAGGGATTCGTTCGTGCGACGATCCTGAAGCCTTTGCACACGCTCGCGGTGAAGTCGCACATTTTCATCGAGCAGCTTTCCTGCCTTGACGTAGCGCATCACCTGCCGCTCCTTCGCCTGTTCCGCCCGCTCTTTTTTCTCCTCCGCCGCCTTCACAATCTCCACACCACGCGTCACGCGCTTGTCGACAAGTTTGCGGAGGTTCTCGCGTTGCCGCTCCTGCCGCACGGCGTGAATTTGCCGGCGCTGCTGAATGTATGCCTCCAGTTCCGCCTTCTCCTCGGCGTAACGGCTTTCCTGCTGCAGCCGTCGCTGTTCTAACTCCTCTACAAGGTCGTTGTGATTCTTAAGCTTCGTCTCGAGGATGGCCTCTCCGTTCTTCCACACAACTATAGACTTCGAGCTGCTGGCCTCCTTCTTTGCCATCCACTTGCTGCGCTTCGACTCGCGAATGGCGCATAGCTTTGCTTCCCTCTCCTGCCGACGGATTTCAGCCAACCGCGCTTTCTCAGCCAGCATCTGAGCATCCTTCGCAGCCTGACGCTCGCGCAACTTGCGTGCGTAGTCTTGCCTTTCCCGCTCACGGTCGTGCAGCTCTTTTTGCGTGCGTTGGCGCTCAGCGTCGAGGTTGGCTAAGTTGCGTGTGCGACGCTCTTCATTCGAGACTGCCTTCATCACTGCCTGCACCTGTACTTGCTCGTTGTGGGCCCGGCACTGATGCGCCTTTGCCTCGATGCAATCGTTGCGATTTTTGTAGTAGGCAAGCTGCAGGCTCCGTGCCTCCTCTAGCTGCGCAATGCGCTGCTTCTCGGCATCCTGGAGCTTCTTCTCAGCCGCCTCCTCCGCATCGATGCGTCGCTTGTAAGTATCTAAAATGCGTTGGGCCTTGCAGTGCGCGATGCGCGAGCGGGTATTCGTGTTCAGTCGCTCTATCTCCTCTAAAGCGGACTGGATCAATGCGATGCGGCGCTCAACCTCGGCCGTGCGCACGCCCGCTGGTGGTTGCCCCGTGGTTTCTTCAAGAAGCCCACGCAGCTGTGCGATGTACCGGGCATAGTCCTGGCAGAGGATATGGTCGTCCGTCTTTTTGGGGGGCGAGGGTATGGACTTCTTGCCATTGGTGGCCGTGAGAGGCGGCAGATGATAATCCATCATCCGGAGCAAGAGGCTTGTATGTCGCTTCCCTGTACGTCAGCGCGGAGGGCGTGAGGGTTTCGTTGCTGATGTCACCAAGGAGGTGGGCGATGGCGTGCGAGGGGAGAGCCCAATGGATAGACGGCGCCCTTCCCGCTTGGCGCGGCTCACTTTCGTTGCTTTGCTTTCGCTTGTGCGCCGCAAGTCCCTGCGTAGAGAACGTACGCACGCCCACGTGTATGAGAGAGAGAGGGAGGAGGAAAAGGAGAGAGGCCGGGACGAGAGAAGGGGAAGCGGAACAGGCAGAGGGAAGGGAGTTGGCACGGATAGTCAAGGTAAAGTGGGAGTATGGTATTACGTAAGCAATCAACTTACGTTTTGCTCATTCCAACTGGAAGCAGAGGTCTCACACGAGATGAGAAGGTAGGGCACCTGTGGCTACCTAAGCCCTATTCAGCACTCTTCAGGAAGCACTTCAATAGCATGAGCAAATCCGTTAGCATCCCCGAGTCACACAACCGTGCTCCTCGACGACGGCTTTCTTCGCACTGCTTCTACTGAGCCTGATGCACGACACAGCTGCTTTTTTCCCCGAGCACCACCTTGAGAAGCCGACACCCAGCGCTGTTGCAGCCCCGACATGGCAGGCTGGCTGTTCATTCAGAGTCAAAGGGGCGCACATATACATAAACGTGTGCGCATGTTTGATCCAGCGCGATTATGCCTCGCATCTCCATCGCCGAGTCTTCTATCGGGTCCAACGAAGAGACCAGCGTCCGAGTACGCCACAGACACGCCCACACACACACGCGCACGCACAGTGGAGTTGAGCACCACACAATCACCCCGGGCCTTTTTGTATTTTATGTTTTTTTTGCGCAGGCGTTCCGCAAAGACATCCGCACTGCCCCCTCATTTCTCACTCACCTTCTCCCCGGCTTCGTTGCCACTCCAGAGCGTTGGCCAGCGCAACGCTCACGCAGCGGAGCGGCGCTGATGCTCTCGTATTTGGCGCAGCAGCAGCTCATGCCCAAGACGCGCTCGGTCTTCCGGAGTGCTATGCATAATTTGCTCAGCCAAAGACGGTAATGCCGTCAACAAATTACCACGCCCATGGCAGGAGCTCGCACAGGGGTGGCGCGCTGCCAGTTTGCTTGGGTAACCTTTGCTCGTCGATGCGCGCTGCCGAGGTGCTGCGGCAGAGCGTCCCGCAAGCGTCGCAACGTAGGAGTGACATTGTAGTTCCGCTTCTGCCGGGGCCTTTCTACTGGCAGGTGAGGCGGAGAGCGCCTGTGCAGGTCCTGCACAAGGACGCGAACATGTTGGACGCGGAGTTACCACTGGCCCGCTCACAGTGGATGTAAGTGCTGCGGCGCCGCCTTCCGGCGTTGTCAGCTCCTCGCTGCGAGCTGCGGCACTCCGCGACCGCTCGCGCGTCCAAAGTGAAGCCGGATTTAAAGTGCCCCGTGAAAACAGCTCTTGGGTTGTTGTACGGGATGGTGTTAGCCTCTGGGCTGAGAGAGGGCGTGCCATGGAGTCGACCCCAAGTGCTGGTGCAATGCCATAAATCCGCGCACTCAAGTGGGCGCGCCGCAGCATCTCGCTCTTCGTTGACTTTACCGGTACAGTCATGTCTGGCCTGCACGCGTACGGGATCAACCGCCGCGGCGCCGGCTGGAAGGTGTATTCGGCACCATCGGCAAGCACTCCATCTGTGATGGGGCGTTGACGCTGACTTTCCTTTGTCCACTCCGCCAGCTGTTGCGCTCTTCGTGCGCGAACCTGGCCAATCACCTCCGGATCCGGTTTCTCTCGCTTCACGCGTGGCAACGCAGAAGGGGAGCTGGCCGCGCTGGCGGTGGCACCTGGGGCACTGTCTGCTCGCTTCAGTGTGGCGGCGCTTGCAGCCCTGCGAAACAAACGTAGCGGGGGTGGGGCATTGCGCAGCAGCGCACTTTGCACAGGGGTTGCCTCCTGCTCCGCCAAGTACCGAAACACGACCGCAACAAACTCGTCTTCTGTCAGCCTGTGTCGACCGCAGTGCTCCACGGCACCAAGGAGTTCTTCTGCTTCCTCAGTGCTCAGGATGTCCAGGGCAGCACGAGCCACCTGTACGACAGATTGCGGTGCGGTGGTTCGGTATGGGCAGTGCTGCGCCGATGCCACGTGCCTAGCAAGCGCGCGGAACTTGGCAACTAGCACAGAGCGATAGTACTCTTGCTGAAGACGCTTGCGCTCTTGGGCAAGGGCTATGGCCTCCTCTGCCCGTGCAAGCCGCTCTTGCTCCCGGTCTAGCTCGCGTTTCAGCTGACTTCGCACGACGCCTTGCTCCGAGTGGCGGTACAGCTGCTTTACAATGTTGCCATCGCGCTCGCCTGAGGCCACCTGAGCAGCCACAATGCGCTTCGTTTCAAGTGACAAGGTTGGGTGATGCACATCTGGCGGTACGCCAGGACACTCCACTGATCGTGCACTGCCCTCGTATGGAGCACCATCCGTATTATCCTTCTGCGATGCGGCTCCAACCCCGCTACGCACTACGCCACGGGCGCACAACCGCTCTACAACCTCTGCCAGCTGCTCAGCCCTCAGCGGCGCCGGAGATGCTCGCCGACGCTCCTCTAGCTGATGGACAAGCTGCGGCTTGACGTCTTGCTCAAATGCACGGCGGTTCTCGGCCTCTGCGTAGAGGTCGTGGAACACAGTTGTCGCCGCTCGGGGAGACTCGATAGCGGTGGGGTCTAGTTGAGCAGTCCGCAGGGTCAAGGGGCGGAAAGTGCACGACTGCAGCTCACGCTCCACTTCTTCCTGCTGCCTCTTGGCCACCCATTGCTTGCGGCGCATCATCTCAGCGCTGAAACGGTTCTCGGGACGGAGAGAGGCAGGTCTCTGGATGCGCGCGGCGTAACGGGAAACTTGAGGGGCGAATGGGCAGTCACGTCGACGGCGCGCCTCCTCGAGCACCTCCTGCCGCGCCCGCTCGAGGGCCATCCACTGCTGCTTGGCCACTTTCGCCTTCATCGCCTCCACGTACATGTCAGGAGGGACGTCGCTGGAGCTCCCGTTGCCGGTGTCACCTCTGAGTAGTACGCGGAGGGGCCCCAACGCTGCGTTGCTGAGGCCCACGGACTCGTTAGCGCCGCTGCACCCTCTGTGCGCGACAGCGCTTGCATTAATGCAGATGAGTACGATGTAGTTGACTGCTGGTCGTGGCGTTTCGGTGAGCCGTCAGCAAAAGGAATGGTGTCGTCGTCGCTGTGCAACTGCGCTGTGGTGCTCAGTGTGTTCGCTGCGGCCACATGGCTGTCGCCAATGGGGGTCGGTTGAAACGCAACAGGAGGTGGTGGCAGCACCGACGTGGTCGGTGGTGCGGGCATTGCTTCCGAAGCGGATTTCGCAGGGAGAGGATCCCACGGCGCCTGTCGTGAAGGTGCAGGCGTGGAGCAAAGTGCGTTCAGTTGCATTTGTCCTGATGATGGCGCTGGTGTGGCCGTGAGCCGCGCGCTTTACTTTTAGAGGTGGAATAGTTTCCTGGCCTTGTCACTTTCTCTACGGGCGAGAGGAGTTGCTGTATAGGGACATCGGAGTCGTCTGCGTTAACCGGGATGGGACTGAGCATCGCTGACATCTCTGCCGAATTCTGACTTGCCGTAGGCGTGTGTTCATTGCGGGCTCTTCTCTGCACGTGCGTCTTTCCAGCGCCACTGCTCAGGCGCAGTGGCGCTGCCGCACAGGTGTTGCTGGCGCCGGAAGCGACTGCTGGTGGCCGCGCAGTAGGTGGCCGTGCGCTATGCACTGCATCCAGCCACCCGGCCGAGACCAACGGCGTTGGTATAGGAAAGCTGCCAAGATCCACCGAGTCGCTCAACGGCGACGACAAAGTGTTCGCCGAATCGTTGATCTTGACCGGCATAGGGTCTTCTATGCGCAAGTGTATGGGTGTATGAGTGTAGTTCAGTCCACATATATATGTCGACACTCAATGATGGCGCCTAGGAGCACCAAAGAGCAGAAGACTGCTTGACAGCGTTGAACGAGAGGGGAAAGAGGGGTAAGGAGGGAGTCGAACAGACGCTCGTCTTGGCACGAAAGCAAAAACTTCCCACCGCTGCGTCGATTCGGTCTTTCAGTTCAGCAGCTGTGTGGCTGTATGGGGGTATGTGTGGTATGTTGAGGGGGGAGGGGGGCGTCAGCGTATTTGCAGGCGTACGTCTGTGCAGAAGGAAGAACAGATGGGAGGTCTATGGTGTCGTGGGCGTCTACACGTGGATGCGGAAAGCGGCGGTCTTGCGACACAACGCACGTTTGCGATATCCACACGAAGGGGAAAGAAAACCCGGCAGGAAGAAAAATCGTAAGCCCAGCGTAAGACTAACTGAGAGAAGAGGAAAGTTGCAGTGGAAGCAGTCACCTAAAGGCAGCCACAAGATGAATAGAAGCGACAGGCTGTAGCGATGCAGAAGCCCTGTTACATCCCCGCACTACCCCTTGCCTCCACCACAGTCGTGACGGCGGGAAGGCAAACCGTAAAGAATAACAAGAAGAAGGGAAAGAGCGTTCGGCACACTTGGAGGAGTCCAAAACACGAGGAGGTGGGAGAAAAGAGCGCACCTCCTCGCAGAGGTGAAACGATAGGATCGACAAGAGAGAGAGAGCGAGCGAGCGAGGAAGAACGAAGAAAGAACGTGGGTGTCAGGCGGCGAACACCTGGGGGTGAGGACTTATAACTGCTATTGACAGTCGATCACTGGTGACATCAACGCCTCTTTTCCTAAAGATTGCGGACAACGGTCAGCACGTATCTTTTGCCTCCCTCTTCTCGTTTTTTTTCTCCCGTCTTGCGGTGCGGGCGTGCGAGTGTGGATATGCGTAGGCGCCGCGTAGGCAAATAACGTCGATGGCGAAGGTGGTGGTGGAGGAGAGAGAGAGAGAGAGGGTGGCGCGCAAATAGGAACAAGAGAGGAACGCGCACGCGAGAACAGTGAAGGAGCGAAGAAAACAGGGCAATGCGCCAAACAGAAACGGCGACAACGTACTTCGCTTCTTTTTTTGTTGTTTACGGGCAGGGGGCATGTGTCGGACGCATAGTGTCGTGAAGCGGGGACGCGCTCCACGCAGAGCGGTCTGCACCGCAATTTCTACGCAGAGGTAACGACTTCTATTCCCATACTCTACACGCACGATAATATGCCAACCCCATTCTTCCCTCAACAGCACGGGGTGAGGGGTCCCCAGAGGAGTCATTGGAAGACTGCGAAGCGCAGTGTAGAGGGCTGATAGAACGCAACGGGCGTCTTTCCTTCCCCGTTTAAGGTGCTCAGGTGCGGATGGACGGCTCTAGTTGGCACAATATCTCGTTTTACTGGTATATACGTTCGATGGTGAGGAAGCGCCATCAAAGAAAGAATAGAGACGACGGAGTCCCTTCCATTAGCCCACATTCTCACCCAACTCCAGTGCCTTGGCCCATCATCGAGAACGAGTTGCGCTCAAGTGACTCTCTCCACCACCGCATCTACACGAGCAGAAAACACGTTGGCGCACACGCACGCGTTAATTCAGCAAGGCAATGTGGCGGCACCGTGGAGTGAAGAGAAGGGCAGAATAGGAGATAGTAGAGGCGGCAAAGCTTTGCATAAGGAAACGAAAATGTGTCCGCTACATTGCTGGGTGCTTTGTGCAGACGTGCCTGTGGGCGTTACGAGGAGAGAAGAAATGTGAGGTGCTGTGCAGCACCAACCTGAGGAGGCGGACTGTGGACAATAGACAAACCCTCTCCCCTTTCATAGAGGCTTCACCACACCAACGCAAGCTTCACGCTCATGATTTCTCTCATTCCGGCGCTCGCGCTACGCAGCGGCTTGCGCGACATAGGCGAGCAGCGACGGCTGCGCGTACCGCTCCTGAGAGAGTCTCTGTGCATCTGATACCGTTCCCTTCACGGGGAGTGGATCCGGTTTTCCGTCGTGCAGGTAACTGGTCAAGGCGTCTTCTCTCGTCCACCCTCCCGCACGCGCCAGATCGTCCAGCTTCGCGATGTATGCTGTCTTCGCGACGTCCTCGGCGTCCACGATGAACTTCGCTGTTTCCGCCACCACTACCGCGTGCACCGCCCTGGACATGACGTCGCCCAGGACGGTGGGGGTCATGTACTGCGTGCAGGAGGTCCCAAAGAAGGCTGCATCCATGCGCGGGACTTTGCCCTCCTTGCAGTGCAGCACAAAGCGGTCCCACTCAAGGCCTACAAAGTGCACGCGCACCTTTGGTAGTGTGGCGGTGTAGGCCACGCCGCTCGGTGTTCCAGGCGGAAGGTAGTTGTAGTTCCGTGTGTCATCCCAGGCAAAGGCGTGGTCGGCCCATGGCCATGGCAAGCCGGTCAGGAGTGTGTAAAGCCAAGCCCGCACGTTGTGCATTGATACGACGCCGTTGCCATATTTGCAAGTGCCATCCGTCGTGCGGTGGCGGAGGTGTGCGTTGGGCGTGAGCGCTCCAAAGGAGAAAAAGGGCCCGCTCTTGATGTCCCCTGAGTAGACGCCGCGGCCGGAGCGGGAAAAGAAGCAAAGGGTCTTGTTGGGGACACTGTACTCGTAGCTGAATCCCCGTCGCGGATTGATGTGGTTGACGTCGAAGGCCACGCCAGTGTTACGCCAAGTGCGGTACTCGGGGAATTTCAGGAGGTTTGTGTACTCCGTCAAGTGGAAGACAAAGTCCCAGTCGATGATGTTGTCGCGGTTGTCGTAGCGCTCGGCCATCTCCTGTTGAACGCGCTGCACCCACTGTTCTCTAATGTCAGCCACCGAGGCGTCGCGGTTCCAGTGCGCCAGCTGACTCTCCACAAAGTCCCTCTCCTTGCTCTTCATTTCCTCAAACGAGGCAATGCGGAGTAGTGCAGACGAGTCTGTCTCAAGCGCCGTGCGCAGGCGCTGCACCACGTTGCGCACTTGCGCAGCGGTCATGTCACGCATCAGCGCGTTCCCGTAGACATCCAAGAACATGAGCACACGCTCCTCCAGCTCCTCCAGCGAGAACATGCTGTCGAGCAACCACTGGAGAAAGAAGAGGTGGCGACAGTGCAGGCGCAGGCTTGGCTCATAAATATAGAAGTGATACGTTGGCTGCGGTCCCGACTTTCCATTGGCTGACTCGGCAGCGCGAAGAGACGACAAAGTCCGAAATAGGTGGCGGATGTCAGAAGCCCCGGCGAGCAAGACGGTCACCTCGTCGTCTCCCGCCGCAACGGTAGGAGAGGGTGCCGTGGAAGAAGAAAAGGGCGGACTAAATTGGGGTCTCGATTCTGATGACTCTACTGCGATGCTCTGCGCAGGCTCTGCGGTTGCAGTCCTACGACCCTGAATCTGCGCAATGAGGTCGTCGATCTCAGCCTCCTCTTTACTTTTGGAGGACGGAGCCGCTGTGGCGACAAATGCGGACGACGCTGAGGGTGGCGTCGCTGATTGCTGGCCCCCTATTTGACTTGTGATCGACTGAGATATGCCTTTCTCGGCTGCGCGATGTGGTCGCTTGGCAAGCAGCGACACAAAATCAATGGCGGGCGACCACCCCCAGCACACCTCCGTGCCAATGGAGTTCAGCAGCTGCTGCTGCTCATTTCGAAGATACTTGTCGCTCATACTAGTGACGCAGGCGCGAGAACACACATACACAACCACATGTATCGTCTGTGAGAATACGAAGAGAAGCGAGAGAGCGAGAATAGCTGCTCGGGTGGCGGGGCACCTGCGTCCCGCGCGCGGGCAAGGATAAACTGTGCGGAGAAGCACCCGCTTGCTGAGAGGCGACTAGGGCTGGCGTGAAGAGAGGGGAGAACATCAGCACGGGTGCAGCGAGAGAAAAGTTGGAGGGGCCGGGACAACGATGTGGCATACACCCACACCCTCAGCGCACGACATCACGAAGAAAAGGCCCAGCGACTCTGCATGAGGTATAACAACCGGGCCGTCCTCACCACCCCGCCATGAAACGCAGCAGGGGGAGCCGTATGGAGTCACATTTGGCACCGGCAGCACGCGCATGGAGAGAGAGAGACAGCGAGAGGGCCACACCCCTCATTCATGATGTGCGCATTTGTATAGAGGAAAGACTGGGGCAGTGAAGTAGAGGGGGGGGGCGCAGCAACAACAATGCACACCACACGGGCACAAGCAAGTAAACGCACAGAGTCGCGTACGTTTCACTCTTTCTTTCCCACATTCATGAGTGCGTGTGTGCGTGTGCGTATACGCCTTCTCTTTTCACTTTTCGTGTTGCCTGTGTGCGTGTGGTCGCGCCCATTCGTAAGTTGTCCTTGTAGCCTGCCGCCATTGATCTAGCAGCATCACCACACAACAACAAGATTTGAGCAGCGGTCAAGTGAGTTAGTGACATACCGACATAAAAAACGTGAGCTTCCATTTCTTGCCTGAGCCTCTCAGAGCTGCAACTGCGCAGAACTGAAAAGCGTAGGCCACCAACTTCATTGACTGCCTGCCGCATCGGTGTCTCTCTGGTGGAAAAAGAGCCTACACAGCGTTCTGTTGCCACACCCCTTTCATCTGCTTCACCTTACAACGTCGCACACTAGTGCATGTCGTAGATGGCTGGCAAAGACACGCTGTACGCTACGACACTCGTCGGCTGATGCTGCGTCGGCGACCAGGTGCACGTCAGCTGCAGATCTTTTATGGGCTTGCCTGCTTCCACAATCACCGCAGCACTTTGCTCAGCCGCACTGCTGACTCGCATGCAGCCGCCAAACTCGGTCCACTGAACTTCGTTGTACCACCTCATCTCAATGTTGTGCAAACTGATGGTGCCTTCGCAGTCGGCTGCGTAGAGGGTGAGCAGTGGAACAGACATGGAGACGACCGTGTGCACATGCGGAAAAGCAGAGCGCAGCGGGTGTGCTGTGGCAATAATGCACAACGCTTGGAGAGAAGCTCCGAAGTAGTGGTTGCCCTCATCCTTCACGGTGATGCGAACAACACATGCCTTGCCAGCGCGAGTCAGGATAAACGCGTCTTGCGTCGCTGTTGTGGGGATGCTAGTGGAGGTAGTTGTTGCAGTCGTGCCATGCGTCGCATCCTCAACACACGGGAGTGCGTAGAGCTGCGTGGGGACGGCGTCGCGAAGCTCATGATGAATCTGATCAAGGGGGATTGCCCCCTGCACACGCAGCAGCTCCACTGTACCTGGAACCTCTGCCCCTTCCTCCCGCTTGTCCTCCAGTCGCCATAGAGACAGAGTCCCGTCATTGCCGCTGCTGCAGAGGCAGTACCGCAGCGCGTCGACCACAGTGTCGGGAGCTTCCAAAGGAAGCAGCGCATGCACAAACGCGCTGGCGTGGCTGTTAGCGACCGTCCGAATCACAGCCCCAGTCGCGATGTCGAGCACCTTAATGGCGCCGTCAAAGGAGCCTGTTACAATGAAGGAGTGATGGCCAGACAGGGATACCGTATTTCGTGGTCCGGAAAAGACGACAGCTGTGATGCCCATCGTGTGCGCCATCTCAAACCGGCGCACCAGTTTGTGACTGTCAACGTTGTATACCTTCACCCACCCGTCGCGGTAGCCGATGGCGAGCCAGTCCGGCGCCGGCCCCGCCCCGTCCGTGGTGTCTCGCATCATACACATCACCCCGCCTGAATGTCGCAGGGGGTTACCGATGGTCTCGCCGGTCGTCAAACTAACAAACTCAACTACGCCGTCGGCACAGCCGACCACGAGCAGCTCCTCATTCGCACACGAGAGGGGGGTGCAACAGCAAACGGCTCGCGTGCCAGCGTACGGTAGCCGCCGCCGTATCGCCTTCGGCGCTGTAAGAGGGTACTGTAAAAAAGTGTCCGCCCACGCGGTGTCGTCGGGAAGCGCCTGTCCCAAATCACGTTTGCGCGAGATCGCCACCGCGTTGGAGGGCTCAGCCAACAACGTCGGCCCGCCACTCTGGGGAGGGACTATGGACGCAGAGTGTGTTCTTTGCGTACTGCCATCCACACCACCGAAGTCCGAAGCGGCGACGCGTGCCAGGGCAGCCGCCAACCGTCCAATCGGGGCCTCCGAGGTGAAGCGAATCGCCGTCTTCAGCTGCTGTAGCAGTGCTGTTCTTCTGTGAAGAATTCCCGGCGTGACGTGGCGAATGGCTGCGTTGTAAACGGCGCCTTCGGTCATCGTGCGCTGCCCTTGCTCAATCATCTTTTCAAGGCGGATGTAGCGTGCCGGAGTGTCTGTCTTCATGAGCTGGAAGATCGGGGCATTCAGCAGCAGCGAGCGGCCAGCCGGGATGAGACCATGAAGCTCCACAATCTCTTCGAGAATAACCTCGTACAGTGTCGCCTTAATCTCCTCCGTAAGCAGAAGACCATCCACGTACACGTGCAACACCTCCGCCCAGCTGCCCTCCATCACTGCTCTTTCTAAGTTGCGCTCCGTCGCCGTCGGAAACCCCTTCGCACTACCTCGCTTCCCCGAGAAAGATGCCTGGGCAACCCCAGATGAGTGGCCGGGTTCATCAGGCTTCACATGTATAACGTTGTACGGTACCTTCGACTCATCCTGCAGCGCGCGAAGGGCCTGCTGGTAGCCGTTCTCATCGAGGAATTCGTACACGTAGCGCAGCACACGCTCATGCGGAACCACCCGAGACGAGGACGGCGGGGGTGACTGCGCCTCCATCAATACCGCCAGCTCGTTCGCCGTCTGTATTTTTCGGGGCTCAACGATGTGGACCTCTCTGCTGGGGGGCGTGCGAGGTGCGTGTCTCCGTCGCTCGGCAGAGTCGTGCAAGACCCTTTTTTCTCTCTTTGGGGGGCGGGGGGTTCGCGCTGTGCGCTCTTGTGAAGTGAGGACAGCGGCAAACGGCGCCAAAACTTGTTTGAGGTGCGGGGGCGGGGGGGGGGGGGCGTTCAATACGAAAACAAAAAGAAAAACGTAAAAGGGCGGCGCAGGTGGAGGAGAGTTAAGGCAGCCGGGCGGTACGGCCCGTGAAAAGACGCACGTGGCGGTGTGTGTAGCCCATCACGATGTACATCACGTAATGTGTGCGGCAGCAACGAAAGGGAATTCAAAAAGTGGGCGAGGCGTTGCATCAGAACACGACTCCGCAAAGTCATACACGTCGACAGAAAAGCTCAGGCCCTGCGTGGGTGTGAATGATGGGGGCACTATTGCGGTAGCCAACGCAGTCTATCAGCATCACTAGCAGCCTGTATCTCCTTGTTTTTTGCCGCTTCACCGTTCAGGCTTCACTCGAATAAGATGCAGCACTAAGCAGGGAGAGGTGGGGACCCTGGCAGTACTAGCCAAGGTTGAATATTCCTATAGGTGCAATCACTTCACCCATAATCGTCTCTGTCCAGAACCATACCTGTTTGTGTGGGTGTATGCGCTGGTGCCTCCTCTCGACGGAGCGCTGCGAGCAACGCAGAAAGCGATGGCAAAGGGCCCCACACGGTGCAGTTGACTAGACCAGCCTCGGAGGGTGTTCGCGGTGCTGCGCAATGATGCGTGCGAGCTTTGCTAGCGCAGCCGCCTCTCTCTGTGCCTCCGCACGCACCAGCTGCTCACGTCTGCGCCTCAACGATTCACCCCTCGCCACCAGCTTCTCACGCACCATTGAGCGAGCTTGCGTGATTGCCTGCGCCCATAAGTCACTTTCCGACGTGGTGGTGTCTCCCTCGATGTAGCGACGACGCCGCAGCACGGGGAGTATGTCAGCGGCCCACTTACGCACCATGCGCTCCTCCATCTGGCGTCTCTGTTGCGGATCACCGAGCTCCTTCTCTGCCGACTCAAGCTCTGCTGTTATCTCATCCGCTGCAGTGCCATGGGTTCGCTTCCGAGCGCCACTGGGAAGCACAACACTCTGAGGGACACGGTACACCGCTTGCAGGCGCTCTGCTTTCGACCGCGCGTGCTGGTGTCGGGTCTGCGCCTCCGCAGCGCGCGCGTGCTTTATCCTGTTGAACTCAATCATGGCTGCAACGGCATGTGAAGTAGGGGCTAGAAAGTAGTAGTTGTCATCCGCCGCAGTGGCATTCTCCGTGTGCGGAGGCACAGAGGGGCGTCTCGAATTCCGCGGTGACGCTGTTGTGGCGGACGTCATGAGATGCAAATGCGGCTTTGAAAAGTCGACGGCGACACGTGGCACCGTCGACGACTCCGTGCGCCTAGACGACGCCGTCGAGGAGGACCTTCGGCTGTGGCCGTGGTGTTCCGCGGTGGGGTTGTCCGCCAGTCGAGCCACACGAGGCGCAGGGGCAGCCATCATGGTGAGAGTCGGTGCGGAACTAAACGACGCTCTCGTAGGAAGCTCCGCGTTACAACTACTACCGCCAGTATCCACCAGAGAGACAGTAGTTTGCTTCTCTGCAACGAGAGCAGATGCAGCAACTGTGCATGCCGCCGCTATACCTTGCGTCAGTGCCGGTCCTGCAGCCACCGGCTTCAGCGGTGCTGGTGGCTCCGACGAAGCATCAGGGAGCGACGTTCCACTGAAGCTTTCTGTCAACGGTACATGGTCATCTTTCTCCCGCAGTTTCGAGCAGGCGGCGCATAGAAATGTTACTGGGCGCTCCGCCAAGCTGAGGCAGTCAAGATGGGCAACATAGACGCATTGACGACGGTCGCAGAAGATCATGCGCGCGGCATTGTGGGACTGCTGGCACACATCACACCGTACGCTATCCAGCAGTGCCTCCTCGTGAGCTACGTCGTCGTCCTCCTCATCGTAATAGGAAGACTCCCACGCAACGTAGTTGCGCTTGCGCACCTTAGTTTCCTGCTCCTTTCCGGAGTCGGCGTGAGCTGTGTAGATGCGTGTGAACCGCGCCTTGCAGTTTGGACACACATTTGTGTTCTTCGCCCACTCCTTGATGCAATGGGAGCAGAAGAGATGTCCACACGAGTTGAGACGGCCACGCGGATTGTCGACGGGGTGGATGTCGGTGAAGCAAATCCCGCAGATGTTCTCATAGACCTCTTCTGACTCCACTGGCGTCGCTGAGGACGTTGCAGGGGCCGAACTGGCAGTGAGTGAACTCTGCTTCACCACCTCCAAACTCTGTGCAGGGAGTTTCGACCCTGAAGATGAGCTCATTCTCGCTGTTTTGCCCCAGGCATGACAACTTTCTGGCAGGGTCAGTTAATGCGCCCCTCAGCATCAACAGTAGACTACACGTATGCACTCGATAGAAGCCTATCGGAGAATAGCGCGTGCCTGTGGTCAGCAAGGACGAGTGTTAAGCTTCTCCGCAACAATACCGCGGGTCCAAGCCTACCGCTGGGGGAGGGGAGGAAGAGTGGTGGCGGTGCAGCTCTTTGACGCCAATGCAATGGAGAGGGGACTCGCGGAGTAGACGATGGCAGCCGGCTCCACGACAGCGGGACCACGGATGCGTGTCTGTGTTTTTCGTGTGCAGTAGAGTGCGGAGGCGGAGGCGGGGGCGGGGGGCCTGCATACTGACGCAGACGCGCACACCTCGAGAGACGAGAGTGCAACAGCGCACAAAGGAAAACAGAAAGGAGGAGTGGAAGAAGGGCGGTAACGCGAGCACGCGCGACAGGACAGAGGAGAAGAGGGAGAGAGCCATGAGGAGGGGAGGGTGAGGGAGGCAGGAGGAGAGTCTTCACAATCTTCTATCGACGCCGCGCGAGTTAATGGGGTGAGGAGTGTAGACACCCCAATGCTCTCCCGCCTCTTCCTTCTATTCACTCTGCACACGCCAGGGAAACAGACAAGGCAAACTTCTCACGCAAGAGACGACGACAAGGAGTCAAGAGATTCTTCTGTTATTCCCCCCTCCCCTCCTGTGGGCTGGAGGAATATAGTCGCAAGACGGAGAGACGTTCTTCTCGTATTCGCCTGTGAAGCGAGCAAGTGACGAGAGCAGGAGGAAAAAGAAGGTGGCGAGGACGCGGATCTCGTTACGACCCGTGCACCGAGCAAGAGTGTCTGATTCGTGCAAGTTCTCCGTGCTACCACGCGGCACACGTTTCGTACTGTCAGGCAAGCAGTAGTGAGTAGAGGAATTGTTTTCTTCTTTCACGAAAGCCAACGCGAGAGAGAGAATAGAGCGGCGGTGTAGTGCCACGACATCAACTCAATCAGAGGGTGAAGATGCAAAACAACTCGCAGCGCGGTTCGAGAGCGCAGCACTACGAGTAACAGCCTTCTTGCTATGATCGTATCTAAGGAGAACGGACTCTCGTATCCCCAGGCTTATGCTAAGGTGCCGCTGTTCCGAAGCAATGGCACGCGTCCGCCGACCCTCCATGATTCCCAGCTCATCGGAGGAGTCGAGTAGACACGTGCATGCACGCACACGACCAGAAGAACACAACAACAACAAAAACAGAGTTCCCCGAGCCTCTCTTACACACGCAGAGAGAGCGAGAGAGAGAGAGACGTACACAGGCCACCAGAAAGCCGACGACACGAGCAAACACAACACACCTAACGCAGCACCGCTTGCCTACCACGACCCGCGGAACAACAACAAGGACAAAAATGCGCTACGCATCCTTCATAAAGGGGTGCTCAAGGATATCCGGAATCGTGGGCCGAAGCTTTGGGTTCGTGACAAGCAAGTAGGCGATGAACTCTACCGCTTTCTCGTCGTAGTCGCGCAGCCGCGTTGGCAGGGGTGCCACGTGGTACACCTTGAAGTTTCGTTCATAGCCAGGCAGCTTCGTCACGCCGGGCCACGTCTGTTCCGTCGGGGTGCCCACCACGTAGAATACCTTGTCCAGCTGGTCGCGCCAGTTCTCGCCGCGAAAGAGCGAGTAGCCAAGAATCATCTCCGCCACGATGCAGCCCACCGACCACACATCAGCCGCCGGTGTGTAGTGACGATCACCGAGAATAATCTCGGGGGAGCGATACCACAATGTCATCACCTCGTGCGTGTACGTTTGCACAGACATCTCGAACATGCGCGCCAGCCCAAAGTCAGCCAACTTCACATAGAACTTCGTCTCCTCGCTCTTTTTATCGCGGTAGCTTGCCACAAGGACGTTACCCGGCTTGAGGTCTCGGTGTAGGATGCGGCTGTTGTGGCAGGTCCACAGCGCGTACAGCATCTGACGCGTGAACTCCCGCACAATGGGGAGCGGCACCGCTGTGCCATTTGCCGGCTTTTGCCCGCTAACTGGGCGATACCGCTTGATAAAGGTGCGGAGGTCCTCGTCGAGTAGCTCAAAAACGAGGTAGACACGATGATCGCTGCACACTACGTCTAGCAGTCGCACCACGTTCGGGTTGTCGTTGAGATCATGCAAGAGGGTCGCTTCACGGATAGTGGTCGCCGGTACGCCTTCCGAGAAGCCGTCGAGTCGGAGCTTCTTGATAGCATACTTGGCCCCGGTCTCTTTGTTGCGGGCTCGGAACACAATGCCATACGTGCCCTCGCCAAGCACCTCCTCTGGTTCATAAGCGGCACTCAACGCCGCGATGTCGACGTGGTCCAGCTTACCATTCAAGTCATCCACCGAAGTGGACATTGCTTGTTTCGTGGGTGAAACAGTGTGCGTATACGTCTCTCTGGGTGTGTATGACAGCACCGGTGGCGCCGTGCGAAACTGCGGTCAGTTACTCTGTGAGTCGACACCGAGAAACCAAAGCAACCACGGAGAGAAACACAATTACAGACACAACAACAACAACCAGAAATGCGCAGCCCTGCGCAACTGATGAGATACCGTTGATGTCTTGAGCAGAGTGCCAGTAGAAGGGAGACAGAAAAGCAAGCCCCAAAAGAAGTTGAAGGACGCGCAAGTCGTTAGCTGGATACGTATAGCCAGCTGCTGCTGCTTCCTCACGTTTTGGTTGCCCTGTACTCAAGGTGCTTCGCGATGCGAACGTACTAGGATGCAGCCTCCACGCCGTTGCAGGCATGTGAAATAGAAGGCGCAAAGAAAGGAAGTCAGGGTTGCGCGAGGAAGTGGAGTGGTGTGCAATACGGATGTAGAGCGCACTGCTAAGCGAGCATATAATGTATCTATACATGTGTGTGCGTGTGTGGGCCTTTAATCAGCAACACACACCCCCACGCTCCCAGAGCCATGCCAGCGGATTGAGGTGCACCTCCATCTGCAGGCGACTGTAACGCGAAGAGCAGCGAAAAATGTGCCTTCAAGAGCAGTGGTGCGATACATCGTCTTGGTCACAACGCGGCGCGCACGGAGACTCGCAGCGCCGTTCCGCCACCTCACACCTGGCCCGTATATTGCGTCACTCTTTCTCCTTCCCCCCCTTTAGTGCTATGCTAAGGCCCCTTTTTGCCAGCCATCACGAAGGAGATCGTTCGTCCGGTTTGCACACTCTCCACGCAGCTCGAGCAATGCAGAGCGAACAGGATTTACCGAAAGCAGGAAAGAGGGAGAAGAGGCGTGGGAGGAGTACAGCCGCCTGAGCAGTAGAAACATAAAACAGACTCTACGGCATGGCGACTCCGTACAAGCACAAGGAGCACGCGCACCCAAAGCGCAACTCCAACGCACCACAGTTATCGCACAGCGTGTCTTCGAGTTCCCTTGCCTTCCTTTTTGATCTTCCTCTCGCCCCGCCCCCCCCAAAGACACCATCTTGCTTCACTTGAAGGCTCTATGACGCAGTGTTTTCCACAGCGGTAATCATGCGCGCAAGCATCGCGGCTAGCTGCAGCGAGGTACCCACACCTTCGGCGATGCGCATCGTCGTCTCGCCCACAATTTTCAGCACCTCCAGCTGCTGCAGCTCACTTCGAAAAAGACGCGCGTTTGTCTGCACGACCTTGAAAAAAGTGGCAATCACGTCGACCGGGGCATAACCCCGATTAAGCAGCCGATTCATCTCCTTGTGAGCCTCGTCAATGCTGCGCTTCGTGATGCACGCCGTGATGATGTTCTCGACAAGCACCGGATGCGGCTGGTCACACACCTTGAAGACATTGTCAGCATTCACGAGTCCGTAGCCGGTGTGCGTGGCCTGGAGGGAATTTAACGCCTGCCGCAGGTCGCCCTCAGCGAGGTACAAGAGCGCCTCCAGTCCATCATCGGTGTAGGAAACGCTTTCCTGCTGAATGACGTACACTAGCCGCTTCAATATGTCTGCATCACTAAGCTTCTTAAAGCGGACAACAGCGCAGCGGGACTGGATAGGCTCAATGATCTTGCTACTGTTGTTGCAGGCAAAGGCGAATCGCGTGGTGCTGCTGTGTAGCTCCATTGTGCGACGCAATGCCTGCTGCGCAGCTGGGGTCATGCTATCCGCTTCATCCAGAAGCACAATCTTGTGCAGGTGGACTACATGCTCATCCTTGGTGGGCCCCTCGCCTGTAGAGAAAAACTTCTTGGGCAGCGTCTTCTTAGTCTGGGCGAAGAGTTTGATCTTCTCACGCACCACATCCAATCCGCGATCGTCGCTGGCGTTCAGCTCTAGCACCGCGTCCTTGAGAATATCTTTCGTGGGCCCACTCAATGACGTCCCTGCGCTACTGGCGTCGGTACTCTGAAGCAGCAGGTCGCGTGCGAGGCAGAGCATACTCGTCGTCTTACCGGTGCCGGGCGGTCCACAAAGAAGCAAGTTCGGCAAGTTACCTTCCTTCGCGATCACCTGCAAACGCGAAATCGCCTCGGTGTTACCCACAATGTCTGTCACCGTCTGCGGACGGTACTTCTCTACCCACGGTGTGCTGACTGTAGACATGGCGGCGCTGCGGCGCTGTAGAGAGAGAAAAGAGAGAAGAAGGGAGCAGAAAATACAAGAGAGAACAGTGAACAGAAGAGCCCAGCCTAAGCGTCTCTATAAAACTCCCTTCGCGTAAGACAGGTATCACAGCGCGATGGTGGCGAAGACGACAGACTGCAGAGGAGCAAGACCTGGATGTCTCTATGTGTATGGCTGGGTGCGTCTGTAAGCCACAAAGGAGTCGTTCGGTGTGTGAGTCAGTTTGCTGTGTGGGGACCAGCACAGCACAACGCCACCCCACCTCCCTCCTTTTTCTTGATGATGATGATGATGCGCTGCCGCCGTGTTCGGTGAGTACCGTACGTTTTAACCTACGCGGTCGCGAAGGCGCAGTGATGGGGGTGAGGTGACAAGACCACGAAACGAGAAGTCAGCGAGAAGAAAAGGGAGTCGAGGGTTTGGACATGCGGCACTACTCTTTGGGTTCCACAGGCGAGGGTGTGCGTTGGCAACATATTGGAAGTCGTGGAGGAGAGGTGGGTCGACGCAGAGGAAAGGAAAGCAGGAACAGAAGGGCATGCATAGAAGTGGCCTCACACAAGGACACATGCGCCGTTTGAATCCATGCTGACACCAACCCCACACGGGTCGTGAGGAAGCAGATGGGAAAGGTTGGTCATTCAGCAGTGGTTAACGAAAGACGATGCCCAGAGGCATGCAGGAGAAAAATGGTAGTCGTACCACCTCTACTTTGGGTCGTTGATACCGGGCTGAACGCAACGATACGGGCAGCACAGACAAGGACAGGGGAGAGCGTATTCCAGGAGCAAAGAAAAAGCGCCACACCACCACAACAAACAAACAAACGAGCAAACAACAGAACACAACATGAATGGGAGAGCGGAGCGGAGGGGCGCGCAAGGGAGCGTGTAGATTACACAACACCACGGTAATAAAGGGGAGGGGGGAGGAGTGCATAAAGACGAGGAGAGAGAGAGAGAGGCCGCATCTGAGGATGAACTGAAAGCACAGGAATAACAACGTGATTTAATATAACGCAACGCAGGAGGGGTGGGGAGAGAAGCAAAACCAAGAGGAGGATATGAAAGGGGAAAAAAAAGGATCAACGAGATGGAAAGAGAAAGACACATGCAACAACAACCCCTCAAGAATGCACAGAAATTTCGAATAAGGGAATATTTGATGGGTACGTCTCTCTCTCTGTGTGTGTGTGTGATCTCACCTGTGTGAGTACCGAAGTAAACAGCAACAACCATACAAGAGAAACACAGAGAACTGCACCAGGAGCAAGAATAATGATCTTGATGCGCGGGGAATGCCGAGGGGGAGGAGGAGGAGGAGAGGGTGGCACTAACAAAGGCAAGAGCTGTCGAGGTGAGAACTCTGTGCGTAGTGTCATCCTGTGCTTCATGTTGCCCCCTCAGGCATCGCCAGCAAAGTCCAGGTAGACCAGCAAAGCAGAAGCTTGATGCCGCAGATTATGCAAAAAAGAGAGTGACTAAAGACCACACACACACAAACGTACGGAAACCCACGCACATGGACGCCCGTGCATGGAGGCATCGTAGACTCAACTATATAGGGAGACGCAATCGGCTGCAGTCCAAGAGATACATTTCAGCTGCTGCTTCGTGACGATGGATTGAAAGAAGGTAGAGAGAAAATTTTGGATGATTGGCCGCCAGAAAGGTGAAGGGAGAGGGAAGGCCATCGCCTGAGAAGAGAAAAAAGTACAAGAGGTGGAGGTTGTCCGACTTCGACATGAATCCAGCGAGGTGACAACACGAAAAGACGTGAAAAACGGGGAAGTCTCCACGGAGGGCCCGCGCACGTCCCACACTCATAGAGAGAGGGAGAGGGAGAGGGGAGGGGAGAGGGGGAGGGGAGAGAGGGAGAGGGAGAGAGGGAGAGGCGTTCAGCGACATCATCTTGTTTCGTTGTTTGAATGGGTAGGCAGGCTCTCGTCCATTTGGCTGCAGACCAACTCAAAGAGACGACAGACGCGAAGGGAAAAGAAGACAAGACAACATAACCGGAGACAATCGCCAAGACGGGATGAGTCAGCGCCATTGTCACTGCTAGTAGAAAATCTACCGGATCACACACACACGCACACACACACACACTGCTGCACATGCACCCGCACATATGCCCCCACTGGCAGAGAGCTTCAAGAAAACATCATTGTCGGTCAACTGCTTAATCAGACAGAATAACCAAGACGCTGGTGGTAAGGGAGACACCGCACGAGATAACAAAGGAGGCAAAACCTAGCGACAAGTTCCACTCAGACGCCTTGAGGGACTCAGCGCTGCACCAACCTTGGAGATAGAGATTCAGTGCGAAGCTAGCCGTGACCACCGCGGCGGCAGCTGCCAGAAAAAGGTATACAGCCAGCGGGAACTTGACGACAGGAGCAAAAAAGAAAAGAAAGACAGACATGATGAGGTTCGCTGCACCCAGAACACACGTCACTACAGCAAATCCCTCCGCTGCCTGAATGAACATGTTACCCTGGTAGCAGGTGAAGTAGTCGCCACGAAGGCTGATGGAGGTCTTAGCCCTCGATGTGCCATACGAGAGCCTCCATAGCGTCATTTTGCTATTGGCGGGCGCTCCACTGACCAGCTGCCCGAAGCGCTCCAGCGTTTCTTTCTCCGTCGAGATGTTGAAGTCGGTGCTCTGGATGCTGGCATTCAGAGACTGAATGGCGAGCGCAATGCGGCTCGGCATCTCGAATAATGGCAGGAATACGCCGAGCATGGCGAATGCCAGCGCTATAGCGGCACAGAGCGGCACAACTATGCGACTAAGTGTGCAGCACATTATCTCTCCGTAGACTGTTGTAAAGGGGTGGGGGTATGTTGAGCAAAGCACGCTTGCAAGAGGGGTGTGTGTGGCTGCTTGTGCTCCGGTGCAGAGATACTACACCAAACTGAACTGTGACTGAGGGAAGTGGAGAGCTGCAGAGAATGCGGAAGTCCCGAGGTGGATGGTAGAGTGATTCGCCTCTGGCACGGTGTTCACCGTGTGCGCGCATATGTGTCGGTGTGTATGATTGAAGCAACCCAAGATGCAAATGCGTGGGTGTTGACACATACGATGTCACGCAAGGCAACGCACGGTAGGGTGTGCATCACGAGCGAATACCCGGGGACAACACAGGCACAAGCAAGGTGGAAGGAAGTAAGGCAGTTAAGGATGGCCCAAATCGGTTGCACATCACGTCACCTTCCCTCTGCAGTGATTCCTCGCACGGCGAGATGACACTGCAGAGGAAAATAATAACATATGTAAAACACAGAGCAAAGCCCCCGCACGTGTTGCTCCGCCAGTGGACCTTTTGGGTTCACGAGGGCGGGCGAAGTCTCCTTGCTTTGCTGGTTTGCATATTCTACACAGATGGATGCGCGGCGGCACACAGAAGCGAGGGAACTGACAGCCAGGACTCCACAAGACAATAGAAGCCTCAGGAGAAACAACTTTTTTTTCATTTCCGCATACTCCTCTTTGAGTGGTGATAACGCTCTTACGCGAGTCCCGATGAAATGGGCAGAAAATAACGTGAATGGCACCCCTGCAAGCTTGTGCAGTCGCATGCTCCCAGACACTATACATCACCGCTTGCACCTTTTCGAAGGGAGGAGGGAATTCAAAAAGTACGCCGCCGTTGAGCCTCTGTGCGTTGAAGCAGGGCAATGCGTGCAGAGACCGGAAACAGAAACACACTGCGGTCAAAGTCTTCGGTGCCTTCGATATCACGGCGGTGAATGTCCTCTTCCTGCAGTACCGCTCGAAGTCGCGCCTGGATGCGGCGTAGTTCTAGCGACGGTAACACGGCGGCTGTCCTAGGCGACCAGATGAGTGTGGCAGCCGCCGCACTGGCGCTGTCTTCCGAGACCCCTCCGCGAGGGGTTCCGCGTTCCGGCCTATCTCCACCACCGGGCTTCGTGCAGCTACGGCGATCAACCTGATCCTGCTCCGGCAAAGATGCCGCACCACTTGCCGTACTGATCTCCTTGATGGGCGATATGTTTGGCGTGTCACGGAGCATGTGCGGCGTGTGCAATTCTTCGACAGCACGGTGATGAGCGGCGCTGCCAAGGATGGGTCCGTCCGCCGCCGCCTCAGTGTCAACGCATGAGGAACGCGTCGGGGTCCGCTGCCGCTCTCCCGGGCGAAAAGTGTACGCTGAGGGGGAGTGCATCGCGTATACCGTCGGCAACGATCGGTTGGCTGTGTGGGCCGCCTCTGTCGCTGCCTGCGAGGCGTGGGCGGGCGTGGACGGCAAGGGTGCACGAGAGAGCGTAGGCGAGACTCTTGTAGGGAACGAGGGAGTCCTCCATGGCGTCACACCGTTCCCACTGTCGCTTTTAGGTACAACGTGCTCTTCCAAATGGAACGCAGAAAAAACCGCGGCTGCCACCGTCCAGCGCTGCACACGGGAAAGCATCTCGCTCCGGTACACCTCTGCACGTCCGTCCTCCTCAGCGTTCTCAAGTTGTCGGCGAGTGCTGTGCTCCTGGAACATCACCTTCTCGCAGCCCTGTTGAAGCAGCGCGCGGATTGTCTGCATCCACGGCGATGACCCCTCCATAATCGTGCGTTCCAGACCACTATCATGAGCCTTCTCCAGCGCATCGCAGAGTGCTGGGTATGCTCCTCGAGCACCAGCAGAAGAGCCGGCGACTTCCTCTGAGACCTCCTTACGACCAGTGCGTCCCCCATTGCTACTGCTGCGGCACATCAGCTGTTTATGGCGCCCAGCGCCGGACAACGCGCCCTCTTTCTCCCGTTCATAATGACTGAGGCTCTCCAATGGGTCGTGGTCACGCCAGGCGGCATTCCTTGCAAAGTTAGTGGCACCCGCACGGAGTGGTGTGGTGGGTTCTCCCCCGATCTTGCGCCGTCGCTCCTCGCGCAGGAGGTCCTCGCGCTTCTGAACAAGGGCCAAGATGGTGCGGTCCTCAAGAAAAGGCGAGCACTCCGTCAAGAAGTCGTCCACCTCTTGTGCGCTTGTCGAGTCCAGCAGCCGTACGCCTAGTCGCTGCGCCTCGGTGATTTCGCGACGCAGCGACTCCGCGTTGCACAAGTCCGTGTACATGCACAGCTGCACCTCATCGGGTGCACCGCGCGCCTTGACAAGGGCCTCGAAGATGCCGCGCTCACTCAGCTCTCTGCACGCCTTCCGCAGTGGCTCCACATAGGCCTTGCACGCCTTCATGTGAACGTGGTGCATCTGCTTTGCTCGGGCAATCAGAGTGCCGAGGGGAGAGCAGGACGTCTTTCGGGCGTGGGCGGACACGTGGATGGCGTCCTCTGCGGCCGTGATGGCTTGCTCGAGCTCCACAATATCGCCCTTCTCCAACGCGTCCTGCAACGCGGCTGTGACACTTGTGGACTGCATACCAAAACGAAAAGTAGCAACAGAGCAGAGCCAAGATATCAACTGATGTCGCTAAGGTCAATGGCGTACAAGGTAGACGGCGAAAGCGTCCCTGACGCAAGTACAACACAGAGGAGCACAGACAGGCGCACGGGGATATCGCGTACTCGACAAAGGAACGGGCTGAAGACGCTGCGTGAGGTCGTTGCGCGTGACGGTGTGAACTCATCGGCCACCCCCTTACAAGAGAGAAGTGTGCCTCTAAAGAGCAACTCGCTTCCCGGTAGAACACAGAGAAGCGAAAGAGAGATGCACGACTACTACGTGGTCTTCTGGATGGAGCGCGACAACCCAAGCGTATAAAGAAAGAGAAGAAGAGATGGGCTCGAGTAGCCATCCAGTCTATGGGAAAGGGAAGCGCAGGAGACAGGGAGGGAGTAGAAAGAGAAGAAGTGGGCGCTTCTCTGCAAGTTTGAAGACGCCCAGGCGCCCACTCACCATGTGCAGCGACGGTACATCTCTAACGAGCCCACACAAAAACACCGCAATTTGTCAAGGCAGGCGTTGCCGCTGCCGTACCCATCTGCTCGAATAATACAAAATCCTGCACACCGAGTCCCAGAGGAACAATACACACAACATCACGTGCGCACGCGCTTGTCTAGTGAGTGCGAGGCAGCCTCGGCGTCGCCCTCTGCGCTACCTTAGAGGAGGCCCCGCGTTTTCAAGAGAGAAAGCTGCACTTTTCAGGGCCAGAGGTGACATGAAGCAAGTCTTTCTCAACTGTTGTGATTGCTACTGCTGTTTCGCTTTTCTTCCTCTTGTTTGTCGTCAGCACCAAGACAGGTAGAGCACACCCCCGCAACGCTTTGGAATCGACCAGATCCAGCAAGCAAGACACGCTCACAAAGGATCAGGCACAAGCATAAACGAACGCGCACTACGCATCGGCGACGCAGAGATGCGGATGAACACACACACACACACACCACACACACACAACGAAATGCAGCACGCCATAGAAGGGCGGTGAGGGGCGCCGTAACAAGAGCATGTGCCCGCACAAAACATCGAATAAGAGACAAAGGCAGGAGTGAGCGAGCGGCTCGGGGAGGGGGGGGGGCACTTTTCCTCCGTCGCCACACGTCAGAGGATCACGGGAAAAGAACGCAGAAAAACGGTACGAGAGCTCGGCACACGCTGCGTCTCTTTGAGATGAAAGAGAGAAAGGCTTCTGCACCGGTCAGAAAGAAAAGCGCTGTGTCGATCTGTGCGACCCTCCCCCCTTCCTCCTCTCCCCCTCCATGTTGTCTCCGTGCACACCAGAGAGCACCACATGCAAATTGGTTACGACCCCTTCGCTGGGATAAGGCACGCGCCTTGTGCGAGTGCGACAGTCGAGCGAGCGCCATCAAGTCCATCCAGAGGTAAGTTCATACATACTATAAACATGTAAAATAACGAAAGGCAGAGCGAAACAGCCCAATCAAACACAAGCGATAGAACGAGGGAAATACGTAGAGACGTCAGTTGTCGCTGAGGCGGCGGTGGCGGTGGCAACAGTAGGTGGAGTAGGACACCGTCGCCAAAAGACGCGTAGAGCGAGCGACACAAACAGGGGAAAGTGCGCTCCGAGAAAAAAGCGACAGAAAGGACCCAAACACAGCAAGTAGACGCGTGCGCGACAGGAGGAGAGAGGAGCGCAGAGAGAAACGAAGAAAGCACTCTACGCCAATAAAGGCCCTCCTGCGCCGCCGCTGCTGCGCGACTCTTCGCTAGCTGGAGCCGTTCAGCCGGACTACCTCGCGAATAAGTTCGTCCACGAGCGCGCGGGCCTTCGTCTTTTTGGCTAGCTCCTTGTCTACCTCGGTCATCAGCCACGGGAAGAACTCCAGCTCCACCTCGTTCAACACGCGGTCTGCAAACCACCCTTCATCTTGCAGTCGAGAAAAGACGCGGTTCTCCATGTTGCACATGTACGCCTTGGCAAACTGCCTTGCCTGCAGTTTCTCACGAGTCTCTTTCTCACGCTGAATGCGCTCCATCTCCTGTTTCCTGCGGCGCTCCTTCTCCTCGAACTTCCGACGTTCCTCCGCCTCAAGCTTCTGGGTTTCCAGAAGCTCCTCCTTGCGACGCTGCTCGAATTCGATCTGCTGCTGGCGCAGGAGCTCCAGCTCCTCCTCCTGCATCACCTCTAGCATTGCCTGCTCCAGCGTCTTGCCCACGAGCACCTCAAGGATCGGCTCCACCGCTTCGTCGAAGCGAAAGAGGTCGCCCTCGTGGATTTGGGTCTCCGCGTCGCGACCAGACTTTGTTGGGACGTACTTTGGAGTTGCTGGTCGGTCCATGAGCGGGTCTGTCTGCGTCTCCTGCGGCTGTTGCTCCACTCTGTCCGTCAGCTCCTCCAAGTACTCGTCGGTTTGAACTTGTGTGTTCTGCCGGTCACTGCCCACGTCGGGGGTGGCCATGTGTCGTCGGGCCGCCTCCAACTGCTTGCGACGCTTGATCGAGGCGGCGCGCTGCGATGCTTGTTTTCGCCGCTGCGTGTCGATCATCTCGCGCTTTTCCATCTCAGCACGTGCGGCGATCGACATGATCGGACTAGCGTAGGTGCTGCCGCGGTAAACACGACGGTCATACATGATGTTTCCATACCGCTGTGAGTTGCTGTGCATGTTCCGACTTGCATTGCGGCCGTTGGACGGGTCACGGTACTTGGGTTCCTGGAAGCCTTGCGGTGGTTGCCGGAAAGTATAGGCGGCCGCCGTCACCTCCGATTCTGCCGCCCGTCGCTGCATTGTGGAACAGTGCACAACAGATAGAAGGGCAAAGGCTAGTATCTGCACCACTGTTTCCACTTGTCGATCTCTATGGCGCTGGGTGTGATAGCGTGGGAGTTGGAGGAAGAACAGCGAGAAGAAGCGCGATCTAACGGGGGAGGCACACCGTAAACAGAAAAGAAAAAACAGCAGAAGAGCGTCAGCCAGTGGCGCTCTTTGGCACGCAAGAGGGCCACTTAGAAACGCCTGAGAGATGCGCTGACCTGGTCCAAGGAGAAGATGGATGGAGGAGCTGATACGGGGAGTACCGCCAACTAAAGGGATTGATGAGTACGCGGAGACGCCCCAAAGCGATGGGCCCACTTCTCTCAGCAAAAACGGAAGTGCAGGCAAAGAGAAGACGAAACAACCCACAAACTGAGGTCGCTGGTGGTGCTTGCGTTGCACGCCTACAGAATGCACCTTCCCTGTAGGTGTGTGTGTGTGTGTGTGTGTGTGTGGTGTGTGTGTGTGTGTGTGTGTGTGTATCGCATAATGCGTAAGAGCGAATGTAACGACGGAGGACATGGAAAAGAGATGAGAGGTCGATAAGGCAAGGGCAGTGGAAGAAGGGAGAAAAGCGAATAAATAGAGACGGAGCTGCTAAGGCAGGTCGACACGGTCACTGAACAGGTCCGCGACATGCGTGCAGAAACGCAGTCTACTTAGACAGCTGCCCTTCTGTTAGCAAGGATGCTCGCCACCCGAGTTACGATTTGGGCTCTACCCGCTCGCCTTCCCCTCCCCTCCCCCCATTCTGCATGGTGACTACACCAGCAAAGAACCGCGATCACTCGAGTTCCCCACACACCCCTCACACAAAAGATGCAAAGAGTGGCGAGATTGGTGAGGAAGAACGAAGGAGAGAGGTCGGTGTGATGAGGTGATAAGCTGTAGCAAGACCAATAAGCGTGCGAGTGATGACGTGAATTGTGCTTTTCCTTTGTGGGTTGTTCTCGGCGACGTGTGGCACGTAGACAACATAGGCATACGAAGATGCTGCATATTTAGCGCTCAAGTGCGCTGTTGGTGGTTTATCGCGAGCGCGAGAAGGTGTACATCGAATCTAGCGGCGGTGCGGACGAGTGTGGCTGAGGATAAAAGCCATCAATCAAAACAGTCTCCAGAACGCAGGCGGCGCATTCTCCCCCCCCCCACTCCGTAGGTGGAGCGCAGACAGCGGCAAGAAAAAAAAAAGAGAAGCATCCATGTAGCCCCCAATGCAGAAACAGCCTGCACGTACAATGCGCGACCGGTCATCAAGAACGATGACTGGTTGTGTCGAAACAACAGGGCAGGGCAGGGGATAACGACTACAACAGAAGCAAAGCCTCGAGAGGAAACTCCAAAAGAGAACAACGAGAAGGGAGAGGACGCACACGCGCGCTCGAAGATACAACGGCACGACGTCATCCCTAAAAAAGGAGGCGCAACGCAGAAGAGAGCCTCAACGCGTGCAAAACGAAAAGATGCGCATTGAGGGAAACGCTATAGGACTACAGAGAGACACTCATGGGGGAGTCGGCTGCCTTCGTGTACGCGCCGCAGACAACGCCTTCATCGAGATCAAATTGCAGACGCTCCTTCACCTCTTTGTTTCTTGCGCGCTTTCAATCTGTTTTACACTTCATCAAGGCTCACTGAATCTTTTCCGGCGTGTGTGTGTGTGTGTGTGTGTGTTTGCAGGTAACGTACGTCCAATAGTACGGCAGAGTGCAAAGATTTCAGAGAAAGGTGGAGGTTTTTTCTGTATCCTCAACTAACTTCCTTCTGGTCACAACCACAACGACCATCACAGCTAAACATCAGCCCTGCACACGGGGTTTTCAGTTTAGCATCGAAGACACATCTTCTGACCCCCCCTCCCCCAGCCCTTGCTTCTCGCGCAGGACGGCGCAACGTCCACCTTCACGGCGAAGACCGGCGAAACAAAAGGTGTGCACTCGACAGGGTCTCGATGGCAGCGAGTCGCGCGCCTTTCAGTACCGATTGAAGAAATCAAACGCAACCACAGAAAGCGAAGGTAGTAGATGACGACGTGGGGAATACTATGACATGAAACAAATCTGTCCACATGGGGCGAATTCCCTCAAGCCCATCTAGCAGCACAGTGGGTCTCTATGTTGTTGTTGCCGCATTCCACATCAAAGACACTTAACGATGCCCAGAGAGAGAGAGAGAGAGCATCGTCCACATCTCTGACGAGCCCTCACGTAGAGGTAGTTCACACAGCACAACGCGCTGTTACGTCCGCGTCGTCGTATACCCTGTGGCTCTCGACAAATTGATAAAATAAATAGAGAAAAGACTACGCACCAAACGAATTGACCGAGTCGCGCTGTTCACGAGATACCGACCTGTGTATTTCTCGCTGCTTTTCCTCAGCTTCACGCTTCGCAATCGTGACGCAGTACGCCCCCTCCCGCCGCACCGAAGTCCCCAAACATGCACCTGCACGTCCTCCTCCCTTCTTTCACTCTCATTTTCTTTCCTGCTTTGCCTCATCCCCCTCCAACAGCGATTGCCCGCATTCCCTCCTCACCTCTGGCGCACGCCTACACACCTGCACGCGCATACGGACTAACAAACTCACACACGTGGGCCAGTACGGTCAAGGTGATTCCCTCAAGTCCACTAAAAAATGAAGAGGGGAGAGAAGAGCTGCTAGGGCAGAAAGCGGCTGCAGGGGAAAGGGCAGGATGGATCAGTGCGAGCGGAGAACGGAGGAACTGCGTAGAGGGGAAAAAGGGGGGAAGAGGCTAGAGAAGAGTAACCGATACAGCAACACGTAAAAGCATCAATGCAAGAGAGGGCACGTTCAAGGGACATCCACACATACCCATGCAAGGCTTCCGTGCGAAAGAGGCGCCTGTGTAGCGCCGCACAGAGAGATCCACATAGGTCTGTCTGTCCTTCTGGATATCAGCACAATCCGTGCAGAGGCACGACGCATAACACAAACAACATCCAGGCATTCCATGAGAAATGGAGGATTAACGTCGGTGTGCGGAACCATTCTCGCAAGCCCCGGAACACGTGGCGTACGAGACACAACCCCAAAAGAAAGTGGGGTGCGGGGTCTGAGGGCTACGGTCAGCTGCCTCTTCCTCCCTCTCCCCTCGCCTACGTGTCTCGCCTACGTGTCCCGTAGAAACGCTAACCTCGCGCCTTGGACCTCTTGAACACCTTAGCAACTGCAAGAGAACGGTCCACTAATCGAGAGAAAACCCGCACTCGGCGGGCCCGCACGATTTTTGCGCAATGGCGGTAAGGTCGCTTCGCGCTGCTGCGGCGGCGGCTGGCGTGCGGTGGAGGCTCCTCGAAGACGACGCGGGTTGCTGCCACCAGCGGCCGTAGCGGGCCCCCGCGGCAGCATCGGGAAGCGGGTCGGCCGCAGCGGCCTGGCCCCGGCAGGAGGCAGCACAAACTTCACCATTACCCGCTTTGGGGTGAAGATGCTCACGGTGCATGGGTTGTCGCCAGTAACAGGTTGATTAGGCGATGTGAGAAGCAGCGAGTAGTAGCCCGGCTTATCCGCCCTGAACACAAGCGAGTGCTCGCGTGCGTTTGTCGCATCACCGGAGGATGTCAGTTTCATTGCCTGGTCGTTGAACGCTACCATCACCACGTCGTCTTCGGCGATAACATCGCCCTTCATTGCAGCCAGTCGATCTGTCATCTTTTCCTGGCGTAGCAGCACGTGCACGTCACACGCGCTGCTGACCGTAAAGTCCACTCGCCGACCCTCTGCGCCGGGTGTCAACGTCACAGGGACGCTCTTCGGCTCCCGCGAGAGTCCACAGTAGTGAAGCGGGGTGAGAGAGACCTTCGCGAATCCGGGGTATACTGACAAGAAAAAGGAGCCGTGCTCGCCAGCCTTGCTCGTGTAAGGAATGAGTAAACATGTGCTGTTCGCGGGGATCTCCATCAAGCTACACACCTCACGCGAATCGAGCATGACACCCCTCTGCAGGAAACAAGCCGTGCTGTTGGTAATCAAAGGCGTGAGCGGGGCTGAGGAGGAGGTGGGCTCCATGAGGACAATGCCCGACTGTGGGTAGTGGCTGCACCCTTCGGGATCAACGAACTCCGGCGTCGCGTGGCGGAGTTCTGATAACACGGTCGCTGGGCGAGAGCTACTGTTCTGAAGAACGAAGATCGGGTTGTTGCGGAAACTCGTAAGCTTGGGGTTACCGCCGCTTGTGCGACTGTCCCACGTGCCTGTCACCGTAAGTCGATCACCGCAGTTGATGTGACACGTCTGCATGCTCGAGAAGTTGCGCAGGAACGTGGGCAGAGGCAGGTAGAGTATGTCGTCCCTCTCTGGGTCGTACTGGCACACACGCTGCAGCATCAAGCTCCAGTTGGCATCCCTGTGGCAAAGTGGACCAGTGTAGAACGGCTCATCATTCCGGTACGAGTTCTCTAGCTTGATGACAACGTCCGACGGGCTCGTCGAGCCCTCCAGCGTAACGACCACACCGATAAGCGCGTAGCTGCACAGGGGGTGGATGCCGTCCGGCACCTCAGCATTGGAGGAGCACACGACGACATCACCGCGTGCCATGTCCTCTGCCACACCTAGCCAGAAGTCTACGGACGTGTACTTGCCAAGGCTGGCGGCCTCCGCCAGCTTCATGTCGAAGGGCATGTGTGTCACAGGACGACCGGTCAAATCGCGCAGCGTCTCGAGTGAGGTGCAGTTGTTGAGTCGCTCGTAGCCGCCGACAAACTTTGCGTACGCCTTTTCCAGCAGCAGCGGCCACCACAGGTGGCATGGCGACTGCACGAACTTTGGTTCATGCGCTTGCGTGCACGGCACTCGGTCGTCTACGTCAACGTAAACGGGGTTACTATGGGGATCAAAGAAGATGAACGTGTAAGGCGCGTTGACTGGAATCTCCTCCGTGGCGATAATACGCTGCAGCAGCACTGGGTGTCGCGACAGAGCGGCTATGAACGGGACAAGATAGCCGACGTCCTGTGGTGCGGAGACGACGTCGTCCGGCGCCGGGTTTGTCGGAATTAAAGCACCGTAGCGGCCCTCTGGGTAGAGGTCGCACACCCTCACCCACTGCTCCGCCACGTGCTCATTGACCTCGTGAAATTCGGGGTCCTGCCACCCGCGAAGTTCCGTCGCCAGCTCGTGCACACGGCGGTTGAGCAGGTCCTCCAGCTCCAGTACCTGGGGCGGGTTCTCGCCGCTGCGCTTCAGACGTCGGCGCTCCAGCTCCATGCCATGGAAGGTTGGGTCCGTGTCCAGCGGCAGCCGGTCAAGTGGAATCCCTTCCGGCTCCTGGTCGAGGTACGCGCGCTCCTTCTGGATGAACTCCGCAGCGAGCTCCATGGCGCGCTTTTTCAGCTCATTCTCCATCGGCACCAAGTCCGTCTCACAGTTCTTCTTGGCACGGAAGCGTGCCAATTCTGCTTCGTGAAAGATGCGATCCGTGTGCAGCGGGAGATCCACCAGCGGCACTCCGCACGGCTCCGGGTGCAGGTAGTCGCGGTCGTTGCTCAGTAGCTGATCCGCCAGCTCATGTGCGCGGGCATTCATACCCGCTTCCAGCACGGCCATGTCCACCGCACCACTTTTCGAGTCGGACTTGCGAAGCTGCCGCCGCGTCCGCTCGATTTCGCGCATTCGCTGGTCCGTGTTGAGCGGCAGCTCGTGCAGTGGAATGCCGAGCGGGGCTTGGTCCATGAACGACCGTTCCTCGTCGAGCTGCCTCTGCGCGAGCTTCTCGGCGCGATTGTTCAGCTTTTCTTCAATTGCCTTTACGGAAGCGACACTGCGGCCTGCCTCTTTGAGGGCACGGCGCTGCTCCTCCATCTTGCGGAAGTACTCATCTTCATTTAAAGGCACATCTGCGATCGGCACACCGCACGGATCGGGGTGAAGAAAGGCGCGTCCTTTGAGCACCAGGCCCTTGGCGAGCGCGTGCACACGCTCGTTCATCTTCCGCTCCGTGTCGGCAATCTCGCCAAAGTTCTTCTCGGGGCGCTTGCGCAGCTTGCGGCGATGCAGCTCCTTTTCATGGAACTCGCGATCTGTGTTGAGAGGTAAGTAGCGCAGCGGAACCCCCTCTGGGTTCTGATCTAGAAACCCCCGCTCCTTGTCGACAAAATTCACCGCGATCTGCCCAACGCGATCTGCCATCTGCTCTTCGCAGGTGCGGATAGCTGCATGGTTACGCTTGGGGTGCATCCGTAGTACGCGGCGCTTACGCTCGACAGGGTTAAGGACGTCGTCATAATTCAGTGGCAGCTCCTCTAGCGGCACGCTGAGCGGCTCCGGATCGAGAAACGCGCGCTCCTTCCTAAGCAGATCCTTGGCAATCACGTGCGCCCTGTGCTCTAGATCCGCCTCTTTTGCCGCTAGCATTGCGGTGTTGACGAGCGGGTCGCGTTTTAGCAGCAGTCGCTCATTCTCCATTGTGCGGAACAGCGGGTCGGCGTTCAGAGGCAAATCAGCTAGCGGCACACCCTCCGGCTCGCGCGACAGGAAGGCACGCTCCATCTCTAGGAAGTCCTTGGCCATCTCGTGTGAGCGAGCGTTCATCCTCTCCTCGACAGCCCTCACCTCAGCTTCACCCACGCCTCCCTTCAGTGCTTTCTTGCGACGGCGCCGCTCTCGCGCCAGGTCGCTGAACTCCATGTCCGAGTCCAGCGGAAGCACCTCCAGCGACACACCTTCCGGTTTGGGGTCGAGGAAGGCGCGGTCGGCTGCCAGAGTTGCCCGTGCCAGTTCCTTCGCCCTGCCGTCCATGCGCATCTCCATCTCCGCCACTGTGGCTGCGTTGGGGACGACACTGCGGTTCATGCGGTAGCGCGCAATTTCCGCTTCCTTGAACTCTGGGTCTTCGTCGAGACCGAGCTCCACCAGCGGGATGCCCTCTGTCTCCTGTTTCATAAACCCGCGGGTCTTCGCGAAGGTGGCCCGCGCCAGGGTGTGGGAGCGCTGGTTCATTTCCTCGGCCAGCTCGCGCAGCACACTCTCGTTCTGCTTCGCCGTCCGCGGGTCCCTGCGGCGCCGGCGGTACTCCTGCTCCAGCTGCTGAAACGCTTGGTCGTCATCGAGCGGGACATCGATCAAGTACATGCCCTCTGGCTCAGGGTCGAGGAAGGCGCGCTCGTTGTTGATCACGTCGTCGGCAATCTCGCAGGCGCGGCGGTCCATCTCATCCTCGATGGCAGTCATCTCCGTCGCCTCGACGCGCCCCTTTCCGCGCAGCCGGCGACGCTTCTTCGCCAGCTCGCGAAACGCAGAGTCAGCGTGTAGGTTTAGTTCTACCTTCGGGATCCCACGGTAGGACGCCTTGATGGGCTCCAAATCCAGCGCAATGACCTCCTTCGCTAGCTGCTGCGCGTGACAGCGTAGCTCCTCCTCGTCAGCCGCCACCTCTTTCCTCATGTTAGATGAACGCTTGTGAACACGCCGCTGCCGCTCCAACTTGTTGAACTTGCTGTCCGTGGCCAGTGGCAGCTCCTCCACCGGTATGCCATACACCTCTTCCGGCAAGTAGTAGCGATCACTCACAATGATTTCATGCGCCAACTCGTGGGCGCGTGTGTTCAGCTTCTTTTCCAGCTCTGCCACTGTTGACTTTCGACCAGTCGCGTCATCAGCCAGCAGGATTGCTCGCTCCACCTCCATTCCATGGTAAATGTGGTCAGTGTCCAGTGGGATGTCGCACAGGTCCACACCTTCAGGTTGCAAGTCAAGATACTTGTCACGATCACCCTTCAGCTGTGCCTCGCCCACCTCATCAGCCCGCTGCTGCAGCTCACGGCGCAGGTTGGCGACAAGGTTAAGGGAGTGAGGGCCATCTGGTTGCTGCTGGTGCTTCCGAAGCTCCTTCTCCTTCGCCACAAAGACCTTGTCCGCGTCGAGGGCCAGCAGCTCCTTCGGAATATCGGACGACTGGCTACGCAGAAAGTCGCGACCTTTCGTCTTCACCTTGACCGCAAGTTCGTTGGCGCGGTCGTTTAGTCGCGCCTCCATCGCGCGCACTTGCGCTGACGACAGTGACGCGCCTTTCGCTAGCAAGCAAAGACGGTCTCTCTCGAGCGCGCAGAAATGAGTGTCTTTGTCTAGTGGTACATAGTCAAGCGCTACGCCCTCCGGCTCCTGATCCAGGAAGTCGCGGCTCTGCTTGAGGTACGCCCTAGCCAGCACGTGTGCACGGTCGTTCATCTGTCCCTCCACCTCGGTGATCAACTTCAGGTTCGGCTTATCCGCAGCCTTCAGCATGCGCAACTCCTTTTCCACCGCCACAAACTGCGCGTCTTTCTCCAGTGGCAGTAACGCCAATGGCACCCTTTCCGGATCCTGGTTCAGCCGAGCGCGATCCGCTGCAATGCGCTCCCTGGCGAGCTCGTGCGCGCGGGTATTGAGCGTTGCTTGCGCTTCATGCACCTTCGCCACATTTCCAAGTGGCTCCATCTTCGCCAACCGCAGCGACTTCACCACTGCCGCAAAGGCGGCATCGCTGTGAGGCCGCAGGTACTTGAGTGGGTAGCCCTCCGGCTCCCGATCCAGTCCTTCAGGTCTTCCTCAAGCTGCTGCTTTGCCAGGCCTGCTGCGTGGTCATTTAAATACCCCTCCAAGTCCTTAATGCGCGATGCATTCCCCTGCAGGTCACGCGCCTTCAGCTTCGCCCGCTCTACCTCCATGGAATGGAATTTGCTGTCTGCATCGAGCAGCAGCTCCTCGGTTGACACACCTTCTGGACTTGGGTTGAGGTAATCACGATCCATCGCGAGTATCGCACTCATCAGCTCGCGCGCGCGTTTGACCAGTTGGTCCTCGAGGTCGTCGATGACGGAAGCGTTTTTCACAGGATCGCGCGCCTTCAGCTTCGCCCGCTCCACCTCCATATCGTGGAAGGCCATGTCTGTGTCAAGCGGAAGACACGGGAGTAGCGCACCCTCCAGCTCTCGATTGAGGTAGCCGCGGTCTCGACAGAGCAGCTTGTCAGCCACCTCTAGTGCACATTCGTTCATAGAGTTGAGCAGCGTGGCGGTCACCTCTGCGCTGCAACCCTTGGGAAGCTGCTCCTTCTCCGCAATCAGAGCACTAAATTTCGGGTCTTCGTGCAGTTTCAGGAGCTCCACTGGGATACCACGCGGGGTCTGCGCCAGCAACTTCAGGTCTTCCATTTTCAAAGCCTTGGCCAGCTCCACAGCACGGCTATTCAGCTGATCCTCCATGTCGGCTATTCGGTGCTGGTTCTTCCTGGGCTCCTTTAGCTTCAGCATTGCCCGCTCTCTCTCAAGAGCATGAAAGGTGGCATCCGTGTCAAGCGACAGGCGGCTAAGTGGCACATTCTCCGGCTTCGGATGCAAGTAGCGGCGGTCCCCCTTCGTGATGCGGTCGGCCATCGCGTAGCTTCGGTCGTTCAGGCGCTCCTGCACTTCCTCGACTGCCTTGCTTTGATCGCCGTGTGATGCCTTCAGTCGCCGCAGCTCATCTACCAGCTGCTCGAACTGGGCATCCTGGTGGGGCTGCAGCAGTGTCAGCGGCAGGTCGCGTGGGTGTTGATCCAGGCCGCGCAGATCTTCCTCTTTCTGCGCGAGCGCTAACTCGCGCACGCGAGCGTTAAGCTGGCCCTCCAGGTCATTCACCTGGGTGTTGGTGTTACGATACTTGGCTGCAGCCCGGGTGGTCTCCAGTCTCCGAAAGGCTGGATCGCTGTCGAGAGGAAGAATGTCAAGCGCAACCCCTTCTGGGAACGGGTCAAGATAACCCCGGTCATCGCGCAGCAGCTGCTTCGCCACTTCGTGCGCCCGCTCCTTTAGTAGCGCCTCAAGCGCAGAGAAGTCCTTCGCATTAACGGTGCGCCCCGCTTGCTGCATCGTGTGCAGTTGCAGTCGCTTGTTCTCGAGCGTCTTGAACTCATCGTCTGCCGTGAGCTTTAGCAGGTGCAGCGGCACGCCTTCTGGCTCTGCACCCATGTACGTGGAGCGATCCTTCGCCAAGAACGCCTCTGCGAGCTCGTAGTTACACTCGTTTGCTGCAGCGCGAAGCTGCTTCAGTTTTGTCGCGTTCCTGGCAGGATCCTTCTCGAGACGGCGCAGCTCCGGCAGCAACTCCGCAAATGTGCTATCTTCGTGGGGCTTCAGTAGCGAGAGTGGCACGCCCAGTGGGGCCTGCTCCAGCCTCTCCACATCGCACTGCAGCTGCGCCGCCGCCAGCTCCTCTGCTCGCGCATTCAGCTGCTGCTCCAATAGTGCGATCGCCTTGCTGTTAGGATGAGGCTGCCGTTTTGCCACCACGCGTGCCACCTCCACCTCGTGGAAGGTCGGATCCTCGTCGAGTGGAAGCACAGTCAGCGAGATGCCGAGTGGGTTCGGCCTCAAATACTCACGGTCGCCGTTCAGGGCCAAGGTCGCCAGTTCGTGAGCCCGTTCATTCATCTGCTGCTGTTGCCACCGTATATTATCCTTGTTGTGCAGCGGATCAGTCTTGAGCACCCGAACGTCCTTGATGAAGCCCATCATTCTGACATCCTCGTGAGGATGCAGGAAGGCAAGAGGAATGCCGCGCGGGGCGACGTCGACACCGACAAGGTCCTCCTCCTTCTGTCGTAGCGCCAGCTTGTGCGCCTGTGCGTTTAGCTGGCTCTCGAGCTGTGCGATGGCACCAGCGTGCTTGACTGGGTCCTGCAGACGCAGAGTTGCCCGCTGCGCCTCCTTGTCATGAAACGCGTCGTCGGTGCGCAGCGGCAGTAGCTCAAGCGGCACACCTTCAGGGTGGGCGTCTAGGTAACTGTTGCGCCCCTCCTCCAGCGCTGCAGCAGCGAGGACGCGCACACATTCGTTCATCTTTGCCTGTAGCTCCGCAACCTTATTCTTTAGCTGTGCAGTGCGCTTGCACCGTCGCAGCTCTGGAATTAACCGCGCTACTTCAGCATTTTGACGAGGCTGCAGCAGGTCCAGCGGAATGCCTAGTGGAGCCTTGTCTACGCCGTCAAAGTCGCTGTTCAGCACACTGCGGGCAAGCACGGTGGCGCGATTGTTCATCTCATCCTCTAACGTAACAACCGCCTTCCGGTTTTCTATCGGGTCCTTCTCGTTGAGTTGCTGTCGTTCCTGGCACATGTTGTTGAAGAGGGTGTCGGTGCTGAGCGGGAGGTCTGCTAGCAGTACTCCTTCTGGGCTGGGGTTCATGAAGTACAACTCACCGTCCTTCCGCTTCCGGGCCAATTCGCTCAGTCGATCATCCATGATCTGCTTAAGATCCTCCTTAAAGGTGACGGTCGGTACGCGTATGCGAAAGCGCCGCTTCTCGGCAGTCTCACTGAAGATGCGATCAGAGTGCGCGTTCAGATCGTTCGTGAGGATGCCATGGTAGCTAGGCGGAAAGTCAGCAAGGTCCTCCTTCATCACCAGCTCTGCCAGCTGATACGCACGGTCGTTCAGCGTGGTCTCCGTACTGCGCACAGCAGCGGCATTGTGGATCGGGTCGGTAAGCTTCAGCACGACCCGCTCCACCTCCAAGGCGTGAAACATATCATCCTTCTCCAGGGGAAGGTCTTCCAGCGGTATGTTGCGCGGCCGTGGGTCGATGTAGTTAGCCCGATCACCCACAAGCAGCTTCCTCGCCACTTTAAAGGCGCGGTCATTGAGCGCTTCCTCCTTCTGGCGAAGTACGTCAGCGTTGTGCCCAGGGTTCTTGCGGAGTTGGCGCAGGTCTTCGATGAGCGTGGCACCTTCAGCGTCGTTATGCAGACGCAGTAGCTCTTTCGCAATCTCCAGCGGAGCATCCTCGACGGAGGCAAGATCGGCAACGCACTGGCGTTTTGCCAGCTCCTCTGCTCGTTGATTCAGAGCGGTCTCGAGGCTACTGATCATGGCGGACTGGCCACGTGGATCCGTCAGCTTCAGCCTCACCCGTTCCATCTCCATTGAGCGGAACTTGTTATCCGTCTCGAGCGGCAGCTCCTGCAGAGGCACGCCCTCCGGATTCGGATCGAGGTAGTCACGATTCATCACCTTATCAGCCAGCGCAGCTGCCCGCGCGTTCATTTCTTCCCGGTGGTGCACCATCTCCTGAACGTCACGAGGAGGGTTCTTCTTCATCACCCGCATCTGCTTCACCAACTCTAAAAAGAGCGGATCCTCGTGCGGTCTCAGCAGCTTGAGGGAAATGCCACGTGGGGTAGGATCGAGGTCACAAAGTTCCTCATCTTTGTGTATTTGTGCCAGCTCGTGAGCGCGGTCGTTGAGCTTTTCTTCCAGCTCTCTGATCCTTCCGGCATCGCGCTTCGGATCAGCCGCCTTCATGGCAGCCCGCTCCACCTCCATCGCGTGAAATACCTTGTCCGTATCGAAAGAAAGCATCTCCAGCGGGACACCTTCAGGATCCTCGTCTAGATAGCAGCGGTCGCCCTCCAGTATGCCCTTCGCCAGCTCATGCGCGCGACAGTTCATGGCGCTCACAACTTGTGCGAGCTGCGGTGATGGCGTCTTCGACGCGGGCTGCTCCACCTCCAGTGCGCGCCGCTTCTCTACAAGCGCGGCGAAGGCAGCGTCGGCGTGTGGATCAATCACCCTTAGAGGCACACCCTCCGGCTCTGCGTCAAGGCCATCCATATCCTGCGTCCGGCGCAGCTCTGCGAGCTCCATCACGCGCAGATTCAGCTGCCCCTCAAGCTCCGTAATTTTGTCCGCGTTTCGGCGCGCGTTCTCGGCCTTTAGGAGCGCGCGTCGCACCTCTCCAGCGTGAAAAGTCTCGTCAGAGTTAAGAGGCAGCGATGAGAGCGACACGTTCTTGGGCCTATCGTGAAGGTAGCCGCGGTCCTTCTCCAGCAGATCATGTGCCATGGTCTGGCATCGCTCCTCCATAGCCGCCTTGATTGATGCTACGGTGGGGTCTGCCTTGTTTGTTGCGTGCAGCTGGCGCAGAGCCGCAATGGCTTGCTTGAAGCTCGGGTCTTCATATGGACGCAGCACCACCAGAGGGACGTCAAATGGCTCAGGACTCAGGCCATCCAGCTCCTGCGTAATGTGGTCCATGGCCAGCTCATGGGCCCTCTCGTTCAACCTATCTTCCAGCTCCATCACTGCGGCAGCGTTTCGGATAGGGTCAAGGGACTTCAGGTTCGCACGCTGGGTTTCCAGCTCTTGGAAAGCCGTGTCCATGTCGAGCGGTAGCAGCACCAATGGGACGCCTTCCGGATCCGCGTCGAGGAAGGCGCGGTCGTCAACAACGCGGCTCTTCGCCAGACCAAGGCAACGCGCATTCATATCTGCCTGAAGACCACAAATCCTATCAGCGTTCGCGGCAGGGCTCTCAAGTTTTAGGGCCCGGAGAAGATCAACCATGCTAGCAAAGGTGCTGTCAGAGTGAGGCTGAAGCACAGCAAGCGGAATGCCATGCGGCGCCGGATCAATTCCGCGCAGGTCTTCCTCCTTCTGGAGTCGCGCCAGATTATGCGCCCGCTCGTTCAGCTTTTCCTCCAACGCCTTTGCCTTGGAGGCAGCTGCGCTAGTGTTCTGCGCCTTTAGCCTTGCACGCTCAACTTCCATCGAATGGAATGCGGCGTCCTCGTCTAGCGGCAGCACGCTCAGCGGCACTCCTTCCGGATCGCTGTCGAGGAAGCTTCGGTCGCCCTGCACCCGACTGCGCGCAATGGTGTACGCCATCTTACTAAGCTCGGTGTTGCAGGAACGCACCGGGTCACTGTCAGCGCCGTGCGTCTTGACGAGATGCCGACGCTCCTCCTCCTTACCGATAAACTCTGGCTGACTGGCCAGCTGTAGCGTCTCCAACGGGATGCCCTCCGGCTCCGGGTCGCAGTAAGCCAGGCGTGACTCATTGGCCAGGATACACGCGCGTCGGTTGAGCTCCGCTATGAGTGCAGCCAGTTTCATCACGTCGCTACTGCGTTGGTGCCGACTCGGAACAGCAGCAGCGGTGAGAATGAGACGTGCTTCTCTCTCCAGGTCCAAGAAAACGTCGTCAGAATTGAGCGGCAGTGCCTCCAGCGGTATGCCTTCAGGAACCTGCGACAGCGCGGCACGCTCTGCCTTATGCATAGCCTCAGCCAGTGTTGTAGCGCGAACGTTGAGGTCACTCTTCAGGGCAGTTGCAGCTTTGTCATCGCCCGCCGCCTCAGCGTCGCGGCACCTCTCTTCCGTCTCGCTGAACACTGCGTCCGTGTCTAGCGGCAAGTCCTTGAGAGAAATTCCAAGCACCGTTTGCGCGAGTTGATTGCGAAGTAGTAGCTTCACTCCTTTGGCCATCTCATGCACACGCTCGTTCATCATCCTCTCGATTGCCTTTACTTCCTCTGTCGACAAGTCTGTGCCGGCCTCACGTAAAGAGGTTCGGAGCTGCGCCCGCTGCTCTTCCAGTTGCTGAAACCTGCGATCAGAGTCAATCGGCACCTGCCGAAGCGGCACCCCCTCTGGACGACTGTCCAAGAAGGTACGGTCATTCCTCAGCACACTCATGGCGAGAGCGTCAGCACGGGAGCGCAGTGCTTCCTCTATATCGGCTACCGTAGCGGCCGACTGCTTCGGGTCCTGCAGGGCCATGGCACGTTTTCGCTCCAGCTCGCGAAACGCGTCATCGTCGTCCAGGGGAAGATCGTGCAGGGCAGCACCCCGCACAACTGCGGGGATGAAGGAAACACGATCCTTGCGGTTAGCCTCCAAAGCCAGCTGCAGTGCTCGCGCCGCCATTTCCTCCGTCAAGAGACGTAGTGCTGCCACATCTGAACTTTCCACCTTGGCCTCTGCACGACGCTTCGCCTCAGCAACAAGAAAAATGGAGTCGGTATTAAGTGGTAGAGACCGCAGCGCACGCCCCTCCGGATTGGAGTCCATGAGAGCCTTCCTCTCTTCCCAGCAGAGCTGCTCGGCCAACTCGCGTGCGCGGCAGTTTAGTGCACCGATCAAATCTTGCACTGTGGCCGCATTCGGCTTTGGCTTCTGCAATTCCACGAGTGCCTCAATCTCCAGCGTCTTGAAAGATGTGTCCTCGTCAAGGGGTAGGTAGGACAACTGGACGTGCACCGGCGCAACATCAAGTCGAGATCGAATTCCCTCAATACTGGCGTCCACCAGCTCCTCCGCACGAGCCTTTAGCAAGGCGACCTGCTTCAACAAAGCAGTGCCTGAGGCACAAAGAGCCAGCTCCGCCATGATTCCTGAACACCTTTCATCTGCCAACAGCGGTATCAGCTCGCGCGGAATTCCCCGAACCTGCTCAGGAACATGCTCAGCAATGAGCAACGCCTTTAGCCTCTTTGCCATATCGTGCACCTGTTGATTCATGCTCTCTTCAAAGACCGTTATAGCAAACCTGTTTGCCTCTGTCAAACCATCGCCCAGCAGACTCGCCCTCTGCTCCTCTTTGGCACGAAACAAATCATCATCATCAAGCTTAAGCGCAGCAAGCGGCAACCCTTCAGGGTTTTGATCCAGAAAGGCCCTATCGCCACACAGATGTAAGTTCGCAAGCTCTATCGCGCGCGCAAGGAGTCGCGCTTCCAGCGCGGCGGCCTCGGCCTCGTGCCCGGACGCGCACACCGCACGCGCGCGCTCCTGCTCCACGCGCCGAAATTCCTCGTCGTCGTCCAGCGCCAGCGCCCGCAGAGGCACACCACGCACAGCCTTCGGCAGGTACCTCGGCCGGTCAGCAGCGTTCATGCCGCGGGCAATGTCGGTCACACGCTCCCTCATCGCGCCGACCAGCCGCTGCAGCGTGGCGGGGTCCGCATTACCCGACTCGCACATCCCCAGGTACGCAGTCTCCGCGTCACGGAACGCAGCGTCGTCGTCCAGCGGCAATGTCTCCATCGGCCGGCCCTCGTACTCTGCCTCCAAGTACGTGGGACGCACCTCGGCAAGGTACTCGCCAGCAAGCCTCTCCGCGCGCTTCCGCATCTCCTCCTCCAGCGCCTTGATCGCCGCGGCGTTCTTGTTCGGGTTCTTGCGCAGCTCGCGCAACCTCCGCTCCATGTCAGCAACCGTCGCGTCGCTGTCCAGCAGCGCATTCAGCCGGCCCGCCGGCAGTTGCGTCTGCATCTCCAGCAGCAACCCGCGCTCGCTCGCCTTCATCGATGCAGCCAGCTCACGCGCACGCGTCCGCATCGCGTCCTCCAGCCTCGCAGTCTCCTCCGAGTCCGCATCGGGGTCAGCACGAACGCGGCGCAGGCGATCCACCTCCATCTCGTGGAAAGCGGCATCCGTGTCGAGTGGCAGCTCCGACGTCGGAATACCATCGTAGAACTCGGCGAGAACCTTGCCGCGCTCCTCATCCTTCAGTTGCTGCGCAAGCTCAACAGCGCGCGTGTTCAGCTCCGCCTCCTTGAGCGCCATGCCGTTTAGGTCGCGCATCGGGTTCTCTTTCAGCTCCGCGCGCTCAGCCTCCTTGGTACGGAACTCAGCATCCTCGTCCAGCGGTACCAGCTCCAGGGGAATCCCCGCCGGCTCGCGCTCAAGGTACCCCCGGTCGCCCGAAAGCTGAGCCTGTGCCAAATCCTCCGCGCGCGCAAGGAGTCGCGCTTCCAGCGCGGCGGCCTCGGCCTCGTGCCCGGACGCGCACACCGCACGCGCGCGCTCCTGCTCCACGCGCCGAAATTCCTCGTCGTCGTCCAGCGCCAGCGCCCGCAGAGGCACACCACGCACAGCCTTCGGCAGGTACCTCGGCCGGTCAGCAGCGTTCATGCCGCGGGCAATGTCGGTCACACGCTCCCTCATCGCGCCGACCAGCCGCTGCAGCGTGGCGGGGTCCGCATTACCCGACTCGCACATCCCCAGGTACGCAGTCTCCGCGTCACGGAACGCAGCGTCGTCGTCCAGCGGCAATGTCTCCATCGGCCGGCCCTCGTACTCTGCCTCCAAGTACGTGGGACGCACCTCGGCAAGGTACTCGCCAGCAAGCCTCTCCGCGCGCTTCCGCATCTCCTCCTCCAGCGCCTTGATCGCCGCGGCGTTCTTGTTCGGGTTCTTGCGCAGCTCGCGCAACCTCCGCTCCATGTCAGCAACCGTCGCGTCGCTGTCCAGCAGCGCATTCAGCCGGCCCGCCGGCAGTTGCGTCTGCATCTCCAGCAGCAACCCGCGCTCGCTCGCCTTCATCGATGCAGCCAGCTCACGCGCACGCGTCCGCATCGCGTCCTCCAGCCTCGCAGTCTCCTCCGAGTCCGCATCGGGGTCAGCACGAACGCGGCGCAGGCGATCCACCTCCATCTCGTGGAAAGCGGCATCCGTGTCGAGTGGCAGCTCCGACGTCGGAATACCATCGTAGAACTCGGCGAGAACCTTGCCGCGCTCCTCATCCTTCAGTTGCTGCGCAAGCTCAACAGCGCGCGTGTTCAGCTCCGCCTCCTTGAGCGCCATGCCGTTTAGGTCGCGCATCGGGTTCTCTTTCAGCTCCGCGCGCTCAGCCTCCTTGGTACGGAACTCAGCATCCTCGTCCAGCGGTACCAGCTCCAGGGGAATCCCCGCCGGCTCGCGCTCAAGGTACCCCCGGTCGCCCGAAAGCTGAGCCTGTGCCAAATCCTCCGCGCGCGCAAGGAGTCGCGCTTCCAGCGCGGCGGCCTCGGCCTCGTGCCCGGACGCGCACACCGCACGCGCGCGCTCCTGCTCCACGCGCCGAAATTCCTCGTCGTCGTCCAGCGCCAGCGCCCGCAGAGGCACACCACGCACAGCCTTCGGCAGGTACCTCGGCCGGTCAGCAGCGTTCATGCCGCGGGCAATGTCGGTCACACGCTCCCTCATCGCGCCGACCAGCCGCTGCAGCGTGGCGGGGTCCGCATTACCCGACTCGCACATCCCCAGGTACGCAGTCTCCGCGTCACGGAACGCAGCGTCGTCGTCCAGCGGCAATGTCTCCATCGGCCGGCCCTCGTACTCTGCCTCCAAGTACGTGGGACGCACCTCGGCAAGGTACTCGCCAGCAAGCCTCTCCGCGCGCTTCCGCATCTCCTCCTCCAGCGCCTTGATCGCCGCGGCGTTCTTGTTCGGGTTCTTGCGCAGCTCGCGCAACCTCCGCTCCATGTCAGCAACCGTCGCGTCGCTGTCCAGCAGCGCATTCAGCCGGCCCGCCGGCAGTTGCGTCTGCATCTCCAGCAGCAACCCGCGCTCGCTCGCCTTCATCGATGCAGCCAGCTCACGCGCACGCGTCCGCATCGCGTCCTCCAGCCTCGCAGTCTCCTCCGAGTCCGCATCGGGGTCAGCACGAACGCGGCGCAGGCGATCCACCTCCATCTCGTGGAAAGCGGCATCCGTGTCGAGTGGCAGCTCCGACGTCGGAATACCATCGTAGAACTCGGCGAGAACCTTGCCGCGCTCCTCATCCTTCAGTTGCTGCGCAAGCTCAACAGCGCGCGTGTTCAGCTCCGCCTCCTTGAGCGCCATGCCGTTTAGGTCGCGCATCGGGTTCTCTTTCAGCTCCGCGCGCTCAGCCTCCTTGGTACGGAACTCAGCATCCTCGTCCAGCGGTACCAGCTCCAGGGGAATCCCCGCCGGCTCGCGCTCAAGGTACCCCCGGTCGCCCGAAAGCTGAGCCTGTGCCAAATCCTCCGCGCGCGCAAGGAGTCGCGCTTCCAGCGCGGCGGCCTCGGCCTCGTGCCCGGACGCGCACACCGCACGCGCGCGCTCCTGCTCCACGCGCCGAAATTCCTCGTCGTCGTCCAGCGCCAGCGCCCGCAGAGGCACACCACGCACAGCCTTCGGCAGGTACCTCGGCCGGTCAGCAGCGTTCATGCCGCGGGCAATGTCGGTCACACGCTCCCTCATCGCGCCGACCAGCCGCTGCAGCGTGGCGGGGTCCGCATTACCCGACTCGCACATCCCCAGGTACGCAGTCTCCGCGTCACGGAACGCAGCGTCGTCGTCCAGCGGCAATGTCTCCATCGGCCGGCCCTCGTACTCTGCCTCCAAGTACGTGGGACGCACCTCGGCAAGGTACTCGCCAGCAAGCCTCTCCGCGCGCTTCCGCATCTCCTCCTCCAGCGCCTTGATCGCCGCGGCGTTCTTGTTCGGGTTCTTGCGCAGCTCGCGCAACCTCCGCTCCATGTCAGCAACCGTCGCGTCGCTGTCCAGCAGCGCATTCAGCCGGCCCGCCGGCAGTTGCGTCTGCATCTCCAGCAGCAACCCGCGCTCGCTCGCCTTCATCGATGCAGCCAGCTCACGCGCACGCGTCCGCATCGCGTCCTCCAGCCTCGCAGTCTCCTCCGAGTCCGCATCGGGGTCAGCACGAACGCGGCGCAGGCGATCCACCTCCATCTCGTGGAAAGCGGCATCCGTGTCGAGTGGCAGCTCCGACGTCGGAATACCATCGTAGAACTCGGCGAGAACCTTGCCGCGCTCCTCATCCTTCAGTTGCTGCGCAAGCTCAACAGCGCGCGTGTTCAGCTCCGCCTCCTTGAGCGCCATGCCGTTTAGGTCGCGCATCGGGTTCTCTTTCAGCTCCGCGCGCTCAGCCTCCTTGGTACGGAACTCAGCATCCTCGTCCAGCGGTACCAGCTCCAGGGGAATCCCCGCCGGCTCGCGCTCAAGGTACCCCCGGTCGCCCGAAAGCTGAGCCTGTGCCAAATCCTCCGCGCGCGCAAGGAGTCGCGCTTCCAGCGCGGCGGCCTCGGCCTCGTGCCCGGACGCGCACACCGCACGCGCGCGCTCCTGCTCCACGCGCCGAAATTCCTCGTCGTCGTCCAGCGCCAGCGCCCGCAGAGGCACACCACGCACAGCCTTCGGCAGGTACCTCGGCCGGTCAGCAGCGTTCATGCCGCGGGCAATGTCGGTCACACGCTCCCTCATCGCGCCGACCAGCCGCTGCAGCGTGGCGGGGTCCGCATTACCCGACTCGCACATCCCCAGGTACGCAGTCTCCGCGTCACGGAACGCAGCGTCGTCGTCCAGCGGCAATGTCTCCATCGGCCGGCCCTCGTACTCTGCCTCCAAGTACGTGGGACGCACCTCGGCAAGGTACTCGCCAGCAAGCCTCTCCGCGCGCTTCCGCATCTCCTCCTCCAGCGCCTTGATCGCCGCGGCGTTCTTGTTCGGGTTCTTGCGCAGCTCGCGCAACCTCCGCTCCATGTCAGCAACCGTCGCGTCGCTGTCCAGCAGCGCATTCAGCCGGCCCGCCGGCAGTTGCGTCTGCATCTCCAGCAGCAACCCGCGCTCGCTCGCCTTCATCGATGCAGCCAGCTCACGCGCACGCGTCCGCATCGCGTCCTCCAGCCTCGCAGTCTCCTCCGAGTCCGCATCGGGGTCAGCACGAACGCGGCGCAGGCGATCCACCTCCATCTCGTGGAAAGCGGCATCCGTGTCGAGTGGCAGCTCCGACGTCGGAATACCATCGTAGAACTCGGCGAGAACCTTGCCGCGCTCCTCATCCTTCAGTTGCTGCGCAAGCTCAACAGCGCGCGTGTTCAGCTCCGCCTCCTTGAGCGCCATGCCGTTTAGGTCGCGCATCGGGTTCTCTTTCAGCTCCGCGCGCTCAGCCTCCTTGGTACGGAACTCAGCATCCTCGTCCAGCGGTACCAGCTCCAGGGGAATCCCCGCCGGCTCGCGCTCAAGGTACCCCCGGTCGCCCGAAAGCTGAGCCTGTGCCAAATCCTCCGCGCGCGCAAGGAGTCGCGCTTCCAGCGCGGCGGCCTCGGCCTCGTGCCCGGACGCGCACACCGCACGCGCGCGCTCCTGCTCCACGTGCCGAAATTCCTCGTCGTCGTCCAGCGCCAGCGCCCGCAGAGGCACACCACGCACAGCCTTCGGCAGGTACCTCGGCCGGTCAGCAGCGTTCATGCCGCGGGCAATGTCGGTCACACGCTCCCTCATCGCGCCGACCAGCCGCTGCAGCGTGGCGGGGTCCGCATTACCCGACTCGCACATCCCCAGGTACGCAGTCTCCGCGTCACGGAACGCAGCGTCGTCGTCCAGCGGCAATGTCTCCATCGGCCGGCCCTCGTACTCTGCCTCCAAGTACGTGGGACGCACCTCGGCAAGGTACTCGCCAGCAAGCCTCTCCGCGCGCTTCCGCATCTCCTCCTCCAGCGCCTTGATCGCCGCGGCGTTCTTGTTCGGGTTCTTGCGCAGCTCGCGCAACCTCCGCTCCATGTCAGCAACCGTCGCGTCGCTGTCCAGCAGCGCATTCAGCCGGCCCGCCGGCAGTTGCGTCTGCATCTCCAGCAGCAACCCGCGCTCGCTCGCCTTCATCGATGCAGCCAGCTCACGCGCACGCGTCCGCATCGCGTCCTCCAGCCTCGCAGTCTCCTCCGAGTCCGCATCGGGGTCAGCACGAACGCGGCGCAGGCGATCCACCTCCATCTCGTGGAAAGCGGCATCCGTGTCGAGTGGCAGCTCCGACGTCGGAATACCATCGTAGAACTCGGCGAGAACCTTGCCGCGCTCCTCATCCTTCAGTTGCTGCGCAAGCTCAACAGCGCGCGTGTTCAGCTCCGCCTCCTTGAGTGCTTGGTTATGAGCGTGCTCATTCATATCGTCTTGTAGTGCAGTGATAGCACTGTGATCAATGATGGGTGAACGGAGCAGCGCCCGTAACTCATCCTCCATCGCGCCGAACTGCTCATCTGTATTGAGGGGCACTAGATCTAGGGGTATGCCCGCTGGGTGGACATTGAGATACACGCGCTCCGCATCATGCATCGCGCGGGCAATCTCTCTTGCCCTCTCTCTCATTCGAGCCTCTATCTCACCAATGGCAGAGGCATTCTCCTCGGGACGCCGTCGCAGCCCAACACGCTCCTTCATCATCTCTGCAAATGCCTTGTCTGAGGCGAGTGGAATGTCGTCGCGGCGAATACCCTCAGGGCGTGCCTCAATGAAAGATAAATCGGTGCAGATGTGCCGCTCAAAGGCGCTGTCAGCGAAGCTGCGTAGCTTATCCTCCTGCTCAAGCAACTTGTAATGATTGCGGAGATCCTGCTTGAGGTAGTACCGCTGGCGCTCAGCATGCATGTAGGCCTCGTCGTCGTCAATGACCGGATTGAGTGCGTTGAGATCGCGGCCGCTGAGGTAGATTGGCCGGTCCCTTGCCAGAATCGCCTTCGCTAACTCCCCCACGCGTTTGCTTATTCGATTCTTGAGTTGCTCAATCTCCTCGGCGAGCGCGGAAGGATCACTAAGCAGGCGTCCAAGTTCCATCACATTCTCTTGGAACTGGGGATCGCTGTCAATGGGCAACACTGATAGCGGAATGCCCTCTGGAAACGCGTCAAGGAAAGCCATGTCCGGCTCGCTCATGGCGATGGCATTCTCTGGGGGATCCGTGATGCGGACGTGGGCCTTCTCAACAGCACAGATCTCCACTCTGCACGGCACATCACCATTGCCACGGGGACACGTACTGAAGAAGACATAGTGGCCGGGATCCGTGAGGTGCGCTACTAGACTGAGCTCACGGTAGTTCATGGCGGACTGAATGCCCTTGATGCGATTGTTCTGAAGGTCGTAGAGGTAGACACCCACGTAGTCTTCGGCTAGCACGTCGCCGTAATGAGGAGAGTGAAAGACCTTCGTCTGCATAAATACCGCGTGCACCTCTGTTGGCGTATCGACCAAAAAGTCAACCCGTTCCTTTGCGCGGTTGTAGAGGTCGACGTGCGCGATGGCTGGCTGGTGCTTCGCCACCTTTGGGCGGTAGCGCTCAATGCGCAGCTTTGCGATATCCTGGTCTCTCATGAACCAGTAGGACAGCAGAAATTTGCTAATGACGCGACTGTTGCAATACCCGACGACGTAGCACACCGACTGTGGCGGAATCGTCAGCACATTGGTCACCTCTCGCACTGGCAGCAATATCTGACGGTGGATAAAGCGGTGATTATCGAGGGTAACGAGGTGCGTCGGAATACCCGCCGCACTGGGGTTCGCCTGAGCCACAGCAAGTCCCTTCTTGGGGTACGCTAGCTCCTGGTTTGGTAGGGTATGCAGCAGGTGTCGCTGATCTGGCTGCCGAACCATGCCAATGATTTGCACCGGGTCCTCGGTAGGGTTTGAAAAAATGTACAGAGGGTTCTCGCGCCATGACACGAACGACGTATCCCCGCCATTCGCGCCATGAGCCCATTCGCTGTTGAAGTGCCACGACGGCTCTGCAAGGCCGCCAGCATAGCCCATTTGCACCATTGAGAACACTTCTACAAAATGGTGAGCAGGGATGTAGAAAACATGAAGTTCCTTCTCCGGTCGAAACCCCCTCTGCAGCTCACTCGTCCACACACTATCCTCGGCGTTCATTGGACCGATGTACGGCGAGTCCTCATACGGGTTGTACATCTTCACAAGCACATCTGAAACGCGCTGAGTGTCCGTCCCTGAAATAATTTCCAGCAACGCGTAGTACTGCCCATCAAGCAAGCCGTACGCCTCAGCCTTTTGCCCGCTCGCCAGCGCCGTCACGCACAAATTCGGCAACGAAGAGGCCAACTCCATCCAATACGGGACCTCGTCGAAATACGACATGTTTACCATCGCCGCCTCGGGATCCGTGGACACAGAGAGGCACGGCTGACCTGAGTAGTCGTGGAAAACCTCCTCCTGTGAAATACCCGCCAAGTTCTCATACAGCGTGTAGAACTTCGCGTACGCCTTCTCCAGCAGCAGCGGCCACCAGTGGTGGGTCGGCGAGCGGCAAAACACCGTGTCGTCCCTCACCATCGGAATGCGGTCGTCGATCTCCACCTTCACCCACTGCCCGTAGCGGTGGAACTGAAACGTGTAGCGGCCGTCCTTGCGCGGGTTCTTCGAGACGAAGCAGTTGCGGATCACGTCGGGGTGGCGTTCCAGCAGTGCCGCGAACGCCGTCAGCGTACTGCAGTCGTAGTGGTCGCCCTGCCCGAACTGGTCCCGCCTCAGCTCGTTCGGCAACAGCGGCACGGTCTTGCCTTCAGGGTACAGGTCGCCGATGTGCACCCACGGATCGCTGGTCGCGCCGCGGTTATCCATGTAGAAGCGCTTGTCCTCAAAAGGCGAGTCGCTTTCCACCTGCTCGCCGTGGCGCGGGGCATCGAACACGACGGGGGTGTAGTCGACCGGGTTGTGCTCCAGCGCGGCGTCTTCGCCTTCGTCGATGATGTCCTCGTCGTCAAACATCGTGGCGTCCTCTGGCGGGTCGACAATGCGCACGTTCGACGCGTGCGACCCAATAATGGTAATGTAGGCCGGCACGTCGCCCTTTCCGCGCGGGCACGTGATCGAGATGGCATACCGACCACTCCGAGGAAGGCGGTGGATGACGCTGATCTCGCGGAAGTTCGTCGCGGCGTGCACGCCTGCCACCTTGCGGTCCGTGTCGTCGTAGAGGTACATACCCATGTAATCCTCGGTCATGGCGTCGCCGCCCGACTTGCTGACGTAGGGCTTTGTTTGGTGGAGAAGGATGTGTACATCGGTGGCTTCATCGACGTAGAAGTCGACCCGGTCCTTCTCCTTCTGGCGCAGCTCCACATTCTTGGTAGCGGGGCTGGACCAGTTCATGCTGGGTATGGCTAGCTGCTCCACTGAAAACTGGGAGTAATTCTGATCCTTGAAGCGATAAAACGACAGCTGAATGTTGGTTTCGGCGCCCTTGTGCATGCAGGAGGGGACAAGATAACATGTCGTGTGCGCCGGAACGGTGATGGTATTTGCCACCTCACGCGAGTTGAGGAAGAGGCTCTTAAAGATTGGCTTGTGGTTGTTGCCTGTGACCCAGAAGGTGGCGATCGGATTCGGGTAGGTGGAGCTGACCATGACGAGACCACACTGCACGTAGGTTGCTCCGGCATCCGGGTCAGCAAAGCGACGCTGGTCCTCCTGCTGTATCATCGCGACCACACTAACCTCTGTTGGTCCACTGTTTTTCACCAGGAAGAGGGGGTTCTTGCGCCATGAGGCAAAGGTCGGGTTGCCACCGGCCGATTCACCCTTCCAAGCGGTGTTATATGCCTGCACCTCATTATCGTCGGTGCGCATGAAGCAACACTGGATCGAGTTCACGTACTTGAGGAAGATCTTCAGCGGCATGAAGATAGAATGGCGGTCGTCCACCAAGTACTGATGTCGCTGCTTCGCGGACCACTTGGAGTCGCTCTTGTTCAAGGGGCCAGTGTACTGGTACTCCTCGTCCTCAAAGGGGTTGTGCAGGTGCACTACAATGTCGTCCAATACCGAAGATCCAGTGAGGGAAAAGATCCCCAGAATGGCGTATTGCTGCTCCGACTGCATGCCGATGCTTTCAAGCTTCGCGTCCTTCGTCAGGGCAGACGAGACGTAGTCGCCGCGTAGCAGGCGCTCACCCATTGACAGCCAGTACTGTCCATCGTCAATATCGACATCAGCCACCTTAGCCAGCTTGGCGTTCATGGGGATGTTCAGCACCGGGTTGCCAGTCAGGTCGTGGAAGGTCTCCTGCAGTGTGCAGCCCTCGAGGTGGTCGTAGGCGGTGTAGAACTTCGCGTACGCCTTCTCCAGCAACAGCGGCCACCAGTGCTCCGTCGGGGACTGCATGTACAACGCTGTATCGTCTTCTAAGGGAATTGTGTCGTCGATCTCGACCCTCACCCACTCCCGCCCGCGGAAGAACTGGAACGTGTAGCGGCCATCCTGGCGCACTTTCTGGGTCACAAAGCAGTTGCGGATCACATCAGGGAAGCGCACAAGCGTTGCGAGGGCAGAGATCATGAAGCATTCGTAGTGGTTGCCTTGGCCAAACTGCTCACGCGAGAAAACCTCGGGCAGCAACGGCTTCTCAGCTCCATCGGGATACAGGTCACGAATGGGGACCCACTGGTCTGCCACATGATGACTATTGGCAATGAACTCAGTGTCTTTGAAGAGCGTTTTGCTGTCCGGCACCTCCTCAAAGAATGACGACATGATTATCGAAGTAAAGAGAGAAGGGAGGTCGAGGGGCCTTCCCTTTTCTTCTAGGGGTTGCCTAAGGTGCGCTGAAGAAGAGAGGCTTTGCGTGTGTGGCTATGGTCACCACTTCAGGAACACGACAAGGCGCAGACAAATGAATAGTAGGAATAAAATTAACGTGATAAGATAAACAACCGAAGAGCAAGAAAGAGTAGAAATTCCGAGGAGAGCGATCGCGACGTGAGCTCAGCAAGGACTTGTGTAGGGAAGGAAAGGAGGTAGGAGGGGGGTGGTGGTGGTGGTGGAGGGACGAGAGGTAGACATGTGAGCCCTCTAAGATCCAAGGCAACCCCCAATACGAGCGATACACAGAAGCGAGGCGGGTCAAAGCGAGCCGACGAGGCATATATGAAAAAAAAAAACAAAGAATATAAGAGGGATTTCCGTCGTTTCCAACGTAAAACTAAAGAAAGAGAAAGACGATGAAAAGTTTGGGTGGGAGGGGAGGGAAGGGAAGGGGAGGGGAGGGAAATGCGGAAGAAGTCAACAACGAGTCAGCGGAATCGAACCAAACAACTGCAGAAAGAAAAAAAAAGTAAAAAAGAAGCCGAGGAGGCTGACGGAAACGTGACAACGCGAAGTAGCGGAAATGGCTATGTACAAGGGAAGAGTGTAGGAGGATAGATAGGGCTGTGGGGTGTGTGTGCTTGCCTATCGTCGCTTCAGCGCCGTACCCAACCTTTACGGAAGGAAGGCAGCAACAGCACCAACGATTGCAGTCACCACCAAAAACCACAAGAAGAGCGGTTCTGCGTTTGGTTACCGAGTTGTGCACTCTGGTGCAACGAGTGGGGTGCGCCTGTGCGTTTATGTGAAGGGGGGGAGCAGAGCAAAGTAAAGTCCCTAAACTAAACATGTACGACTACAACTAAATATAGTCGTTCTGGTGGGTGTTGTTGTTGTGAAAGTGCAGGTCCTTTGCACAGATGTGGGCGTACACGCGTATCTCTTCTTCATGCAAAGATGGATGGCCACCACACACACACACACACACACACACACACGCGCGCGAGATGAGGCAAAGAGGCAAAAGGGAGTCGGACACGCGGAGGAGAGGCGGGTGAGGGGCCTGGATGGTTGTGGTGCCGGGAGTGTCAACCGGAGATATCGGGCAGCACTGCGACACACACACACACAGCGCAAAATGAGAACAGAAACTACTCAGAGAAGGTGTTGGGAGAGCACGAGCGTAAAACACACGTGCTCAGCACGAGGAGAGAGAGGGGAAGAAAGAGGGATTAGTGAAGAAGAGGTCGAGGAAGGTGTGGGACGAGGAAAGAGGGAGGTGAAGAGATGCGCATCCTTTCGTACTTGGGAAAGAAAGGCGCGCGCCTCACAAGGTTGGCCTAGCTCAACAAAACACAAAGGAGCAGAAGCAGAAAGCCCCTCCCATCCGATTCCCGACTCGAGCGCGAGTTCGTTTACGTCTATCTCGTTTTATATATTTGAATTTCACTCGATGCACGGACGCCTCGCTAACTCACATAATGAAAGAAAACTAAACGGAAGGAAGTGTGCTCAGTCTCGTACACGCGCGCGTGGGTGTATCGCTCATTGGTATACGCTGCCCACAAGACCCTCAGCGATGTAGACCTCGACGCGTAGGGAGATGGTCGTGTTGGTGTTCCCTTAGGAGGGTGCAAAGAGGAGAGACTTGGGAGGTGGGCTTTGTTTTCGTCTGCGTTCACTGACTCTGCACCATTCGATGATGGTGAACGCTCTTGACGATGCTGTGAGCGTACGTGTGTCTCCCTACCCTTCCATACCGCTGCAGGAGAGGAGGGGGAGCGACTGGATCGCAGGGGAACAGAGGATCAGCGAGACCCTGCAGCAGAGCGCAAGCAACGAAAAAAAAGAAAGACGAAAGACAGACGCCCCCTGACACGGCAAACAGCGCAAACGCGCGGTAGAGAGGGAGTCGGAGAAAGACAGTAGAACCAGCAGAGGGGCGGGAGGAACACGTCAGCGAAAGGATGGCAAAAGGCAGAGACACACAGAAGAAATGCGCACGAGACTGCTGGCGTTTGCTTTGTGTTTCCTCGCCTTGTTCCTTTTCGTTTCGTCCGCTGTTCGTTGTCACTCACCCACCCACACACACACACACACACACACACAAAAACTCAGTTCTCCGTTCCTCCAGCCGTTCCCCGACAACACAGCCTATACCTGCAGTGCAGTAGCGGAGAAAGAAGAACAGACAAAGAGCACAAGGAAAAGGGATCCGATGTGAGGGTCTTAGATAACTCACGGCTTCGGGTAAGGTTTCCTTGTGCTCTGTTTTTTTTTAGAATTGGCGTACCTCCTCCATCGAGTAGGTGAGGGGGTTTGCTTGCGTAGTGGGCGTAAATGGAGTTGCACTTCACAGTGACGTCTCCAGAGCTGCAAGAAAGAGCGAAGACGGCAAATATGAGTGTGAGGAACGTCAGTCCCGGCAAGAGGGGGTACCGGATGGAAAGCAGCCAAAAGCGGAGAGAGAAGAAAGAGACTATGATGCGAGTCTTATAACGCGCATATACACATCTGTATGCGCATACAGAGGTTCGTGGTGGGCAAGAAGCGAGAGACACCAGTGGCAGTGACCAAGTTCGCTTGCAAAGAGGGGCGCGTGGAGATGATGTGAGCCATGAAAGAGAGCTATAGCGGCGCTAACGCTACTGCGCTTCACCACACAATCTTCATACACGGGCCTCGTGTCCGACACACAAAGATCGCACCAATGTGATTGCATGAGAAGGCATCGATCATGATGCGCAAGTGACGCACAAAAGACAATGAACGCAACACCACAAAGCGGTGCCACTCATAGGCCCTCTGGCGCCCGCTCGCATCTCTAACTACGGCAGCGCCCTTCTTGCCTACTTGCCTTTCCTTTCAGGTTTTTGTTGGGCTTGTTTGAAAGACGTCACACAGCAAAATAGAGAAGAGAGGAACGTCGCTCGGCGTGCGCGTGGATGTTCATGTGTGCGTGGCACTGTCCGATGCACGTGGGCCACCCACGCTCTAGACTGCCTCGTCCTAGACTCAACACACCTCGCAGAGAACAACAAGAAAAGACACAGTCATGCACACTCGAGCGAAGTACACACGAAACTTTCAAAACCGGGAGGAAAGTAGCGCAAAGTGAAGGAGAAAACAAAGGCCGAAGGACTGAAGGAATACACAAAAGGAAAAGAGAGAGAGAGACACTACGCGGCAAATTGGAAGGGGAGAGGACGCACCTCACAAACGCTTTGCTGTTGCTGTTTTGTCCTATGCATCTCTGACCACCCTTCAGTCTTTACTTTCGCTTGGCTGTACTGCTCGCTTTTTCTTCTGGTGCCATGGGCAGGAAAAACGTCGCACACCCACACGCCTACGTGTCACCTTCTCTTGTCCCATTTGTTTTCTCTCTCTCTCTTACGGGGCTGTTTGCCTGTGCGGTTGCTCTTCACCCCTTCGTTGTCTCACCAAGGGTCTTTCGGCAAGAGGCAACACGAAAAAAAACCCGCTCTCTTGCACACCAGCAGGCCTCTTATTTATCTTCCTCATTTCTTTCCGTTGTCGATTCCGGCAAGACATGCCAGTTCATCCTAAATGCTCCCCTTTCAACACTGCACATACGTGGGCAGACCCTTCGTTCTCCCTGTGCTGCTCTACCAGCTTTAATCCTCGGCTCCCTGTCTCTATCTCTCAGGATGCGTTCCTTCGACATCGAAGTGGTCTGCGGAGTCTCTATTCGTGTAGGAGAGTTGGGGAAAGGGAGAGCGTCTTGTCTTTCCTCAGGGGTCTTCCTCGCCATACTCTGTTCAGTCATTTTTTCTTCCTTTTACCGGACTGTTGCGAAATTGCACAACTTCTACGCACACTCGATCTTTGCATTACCCCCCCCCCTCCAGCGTCTAGCCTTGCTCGGTCACTACGATTTCCCCCAGTGTGAGGCTGTCGCGTGCATCACACGACCTCCATCGCTGTTCCGCTGTGGTAGCCAAAGAGAATCAAACGAAACAGTGGCAGCGCATCGGGAACGGGCGATGCGAGAGCAACCCCATCACTGTCGAAGCGAGAGTAGGAGAGAACAGAAGAGGGGGCGTGTGCGTGCAGGAAGCCCAAGGCGAGGTGCTACAATTTGACGCCAAAGCAACAAAGCGAAGAGAGCTAAAGCCGATCAGTAAAGTGTGAGTGTGTGTGTGCGTGCACCCCATTCTCTTCTCCTGCTCACAAGGAAGACGCCACAGAGTCGTGATGTATTTCCTTTTTTCCTCTGATATGCAGAAGCAAACCTTCTCGCGAATAAAGCGAGTAAATGAGAGGGGGGGTTAAAGAGGGCAGCACCGCTGTGGGACACAGACACGCAGGAATTGAGCCAAATACCACAAGAGAGAGAGGGAGAGGGAGGGAGGGGGGTGGAGAATACTAACGAACACGATGGAAGAAGATGCTGCAGAAATAAGAACAAAGAGAGACGATCAATTAAGGGGGGGAAGGAAGGAAGGGGGGGGGTGCAGACAAGCTAAAGTATGGCCAATCAACGCGAAATCAACACGCAAAGCACTAAATCGAGGTCGCTGCAAATAATCCGGTAGCCCATGATGTGAGCACTCATACGAAGACAGAGAGACACACACACACACTTGCATAGAGGAGGAGACATGCCACACAACCAAGTCATCAAGCACCCGGCCGATGCGAGTGCCTCCTCACACGCAAGTACGCTGATGCAATTTGGTCAGCTCGCCGGCGTAAAGCAAGTAGCAAGGGGGGGGGGGGGAAGGGAAGGGGAAGAAACACAGTAAGCACAAAGGGTGTGAGGGTATATAGAAAGAGAGCACCGAACTGGGCAAATCAGCAAGATGAACATATCTGAGGAGAGGGTGGCAAAGGAGAGGGCGATGGGGGCTCGCATTTCTGAAAAGAGCAGTTTCCTTTCCAGTTGGCTGCTGGCTACCACACTGCACACATCTCCCTACGACTTGCTCTTCAGCGCCTCCACATGGTCGCCAAATGCAAGTCCTCCTCAGCGCTTCCTTTCTGCATACCTGCATGTGGGTGTGGTTGTGTGTTGAGTCTACCAACCAGGCATTATCCGAGAAGAGGGTTCAGAGGGTCGATCGCCAAGAGCTGCTGCGTCTGAACCCCACTAGCTCTTCATCCCACTCAGATTTACAGCGCACGCATACACACAGGCACCTGCGCAGAGGTACGCTGTCACATCAAGTAGCGACATGCGTACAGCAGCGCACCCCTTCGGCTCCTCCGTTTTGTGTGTTTTCTTTTTGGGGGAGAAGGGGGGCACACCGCTCCTCAATCGAAGAGTCCACTGCGATAGAGTGAGAACAAAGGTGGCGAAGAGGAGCCAACACAAAAAGAAAGGCGGTGAGACAGCAGCAAGAACTGATGAAGCGAGGGACACCAATGCACACCATCGGCATATGCACACGCGCATGGCGATGGTGTACATTTGGGAGAAGTCGGCAAACAGAAGCGAAGAAGGAGGCCCGAAAACAAAGAAAAAATAAGATTCCTCCGTAAACAAGAGACGCCTTTCTTCTCTCTCGCCCGGAGCTCTGCCTCCACCTCGCCCTCCCTCACTTCAACCCAAGGTCCTCACGCACGATCGCCCTTGCTGACTCCTGCGAAGGCAACACCCTATCACCCTGCTCATGAGGGGCATGAACACAACGCGCATCATTCTGGTCACTACTGGGACACCTAAGGGGAGATGATACCAATACTCCCTCTCTTCCTTGACTCGCCTGTCTTCGACTGGAGCTCCCATACCACCTTCACTTCAAGATGAAAGAAGGGACAGCAGAAGAACGGCAAAGAGGGCAGGGGAAGAGGGAAGAGAAGGCTCAGAGGTGGGCGAGAAAAGAGGACAAGGGGAAAACAAGAGGAGAGAAGAAGGTCGAGAAGAACGACGAAGAGAGAGCTGAAAGGGGAGAGCTGCATGTGCCCACTACCAACGGGAAGACAAAGAGGCAACGATTAGAGAGAGAGGGAGAGAATATGAACACGGGAAAAAAAAAGAAAACGTCGATGGTTCACATATAAAGAGAAGGGGCAGAAGAACGTGAAACGCACTGCGACCTCAAACACACCCACACACAGACCCCCGAAAAGAGTGAGAACACCCATCCCCTCCACAGACTGATATCAACCAGAGCCGCAATGGGTGCCATCGTCCTGGCAAATGAAATGCCAAGCATATCAAAAGAAAAGAAAAAAAAAATAACAAAGGCGGCGACATCAGTTGTGGTGAGCGTCTCAGCATCGAGTGAAGAAGGAGTGAGAAAGAGGGGGGTCTCAGTGTGTCACATGAGCCACTGCCCCAACAAATTTTCGAAGTGCCGTTCGTTTTGCCTTTTCCTTCACGACGGTAGAAAGGAGAAACCGCACAAAATAGGCAGACCAGACGAACACAAAGGTACGGCTAACAGCAAAGGCACACGGAGACAAACGTCGAGGCAGCGCCAACACACAAGAGACAAGAGGGCGTGAAACCGAAAAATCAAAGCACCCCTGATCGACTAGAATGCACTGATGAGAGAGAGAGAGGAGGGGCTGGAGGGCACAGAAAGAGAAAAACCCCGAGCGCTGGCGCCTCGCTTGACACTAAAGGAATGGGGGTGCGGAGTGAAATAAAGGTGCCATCACCCAACATTTCCACAGAGAAATTCAACAAAAGCAAACCCGAGAGAAGACGTCCACACAGCGCACCTGATGAAAGGGGGGGAAGCAAAACAAACAACAACAAAAAGGAACAGTAGAAGGCAACGCATGGGCAGAACAAAGATCAGCACGACAACGTCTACCACGCTTACGACCGCCACCAGCCACCACCACAAGCCACATTCCGCTAAAGTCGACAGATCTCTGCTGCCCTTCACGGCTTCTATAGAATAACAGAAGAACGGCATTGGTAAACTGCTTCCCCAAGACAGTAGACCCCCCATGTCTTATCTCTGTACATTCAGTGCTGGGGCATGTGGAAGGGTTAAGTAGAGAGCTGAGTACAGAAGCGCGAAGAGGTGCACGCGCCTTTTCGATCATTTTGAAGAAGCTCAACCAAAGTACGCCACCACTGACCTATTCCTTGGATGTAACTGGACTTGCACCTTCCTCCTGACGATCCCCTTGCCAATTCTGCGTCTCTGAATTTCACTGCTTCTCCCCAGAAGAAATTCTAGAAGACTTAGATAAAGGATGATGGAGAGAATAAGTCGCCAGGACGTGGGTAAGCGAGTGCATGTGCCGGCGTGCAGATGTGCGTTACACACAAGGCTCAAAAAGAGCACCATCAGTAAAATCGAGCCGTGGCGAAGGAAACTCACACACAAAAGGCGGAGAGAGATGAAAAGAAGTGAAACCAAGGCGAGCAGCGTGAAATATGCCTCTTCCCCCCCACTCCCACTCCCACTCCCACCCCCACTCCCACTCCCCCCCCGACAAATAGCGTACTTAGAGCATTACTGCCAATTTCTTGCTCCAACCACACACGCTCTTTCTGGGTCATGTCGCACGTATGCAAGCGTGTCAGCTCCTTTTCTCCGTGTCGCCGCGGACGGCGTCCATTGTTGACCCACATGTGCGACTGGGAGTGAGTGCGAAATCTACTAAGGAGAGAGGACGCTGAGGAAGTTGTTCAGCGAGCGCATAGACCTTGTCCACTGCCCACAAGACAAAACAAACGTCATACGAAAGGAGAGAGACAATAAGAGATCGATGAGGGAAAATTTGAAAGATGCGAGATATCCACACAGACACAGACACACACACACACACACACACACACACAGCGGCGAGGGGTACAGGAGGCCACAGACGCACGCACGCGCGCGTAGGAGACAACAAAACAAAGTGCGCCAATAAGGGAAAAAAATAGCATAGGACATGTAGAGAGAGAATGGAAGAGTAGCATAGTACACACACATTTACATTCCCATGCGCAGGGAAGAGGTGCCACGCAGTCAATTATGGGGTAAGCTAGGGAGAACAGGGGGGAGAAGTGTGTATGGGCGAGAAACACAAACAGGGAATAGGAGGGGGAGGGGGGAGAAGACAAAGTGAAACATACGAGGAGAACACACACACGCACACAGACCAAAGGGACCTAGTGCCTTCTACTCAAAGCACCCCGAAGCGCTTCCAATGCATGTCAAACCCAACCACAACGCGTGAAGAGAGGAAATGAGCCTGTGGTGAAGTCATCTGCAACTGATCTCGTCCTGCGTCGCTTTTCGGCACCGACAATACTGCGGGTTCGGGGAGTAAAATGGAAAGTAATGTGTGCTGCCGATCGTCGCTTGCTTTTGTTGCTCATTCCACCCCTCCCCCCTTTTGGCAGAAGTTGTTCTCTCCTTCTCTTCTTGTGCCTCGCTATCGATGGTCAAGCGCACGAAATACGTGCCGACATGGCACTGCCAGGAAACAATGCGGAGTAGAGGAGAAAGCTGCACAAGACACGTGGCAACAAAACAGTAGCGGTATTCCACGTGGTCCTCCTCCACACGCGCGTCTTCATTTGGCAGTAGGTTAGGAGCCACGTGTGCCTGCAAGTGACGACAGCATCACCAACAACAACAATGGCGGCGAAGGAAGAAAGAGCGACCCGAAACAAGAACCGCACACAGAAGTGTGTTAAACGCAAACATCCAACACCACGAGAGGCCTCGCGTCATTTCTGTTGTCGACTACTTTCCGGCTAAGACGCTCTCTGGTGATGAGGCAACGCCTGCAAAGAAAAGCATTAAAAAGAGAGAGAGAGAGACGCCAACAACGGAAGTCCTCTCCCTCGATAGAGAACGAGTGCAGCGGTATTCGCGTGCAGAGAAACACACTTGCCCACAGGCGCCCCTCTACTTCGCAGTGCAATGCAGTTGCTTCAACCGGCATCTGGCTCGCAACAGAGGTGCGGCACCATGGCAACTAGGCACATACATAGGCACACGCACACAATACACAGACACATGTGTGTATCGGTAAAGAAATACATACATGAGTGAACGTAGAGTAAGACAAGAGAGTGAAGTCCAACGCTAAAGCGAAGTATAAAATGTAGAGACGTAGGCATGGAGCTCTCGTTGAGGCCCACAGGAAAAGATACAACGAGAATGTGGTAGAGACAAGAAGAGGGACACCCACGCAGCCGTGCACAGGAAAAACAATAAGGAAAGGGGGAAAGGGAAACAACGGTGCCAGAGAAGTTCTGTTGTTGGTCCACGCATGCTTTAACGATTGCGTCTTTGTTAGTGCTACTCTGGCCTCCTCCTCTTCCTCCTGATCCACAACGTTAGCGCTGAGAGGGAGGTCGCAGAAGCCCAAGAAGAGCGGAAGGGAAGGTAGAACCCGCAAAAGAGAAAGAAAACCACTTAACGCGTTCATGAGCGTGTCGTCGTGCTGCTTTATTCCTTCACCGAGTAAGCACAGTCGCCACTATTCCACGTCGAGTCAGTCCTCTGTTTGCCCTCACTTGTCAGATAGGGGCCTGTGTGCCTTCCATCTCCATCGCCGGACGCCGACTGTCGCGAATGGCGATGGAGAGCGGCCTTCGCCCCCCAGTGCGTGTGGCCTGGACGGGAAGCGATGGAAAACAGCGACGACCAAAACACGGCAAGTGCGCACCCACATCGAAACGAATAATAACAAATGAGCAGCAGAAAGCGAAGTGGCAAGTCAATTCACACACACACACACACGCGCCAAAATACAAACAGACAACGCGCCGCGGGGTAGAGGTCCAGTAGGTGCGCTAACGACGGCATCGGCGCATGCTCAACTAAGCCCCCTCCCCAACAAAACAAAAAGAAAACGGGAAAAGCGTAGTGGCCAAAAAAAAAATATGCATCAGAGTACTTGGCAAACGAGAGGTGAGCGGAAATCGCTCGTCTCGCTCCTGTCCGCTTTCACCGTGCCTTTTAGTGCTCCTTCTATCCATTTCCTCGCCTCCGTTGCATTGCGTTTCACTTAACGGCGGCTACGGCTGGGGCGACGTCTGGTCTCCTCGCGGCTTCCGCGACGGCTGCTCACAGATCGCTGGTTGATCGGCGGCAGAGAGTCGGTGCGGCGCACGTTGCTTCCATTGCGGCTCGCAGCACGCGACGCACCAGGGGCCGTCGCCGTTCGCGAGAGCGCAGGGAAGCGCGACTGCGCGTGTCCATTCAGCGGCTTCGCGTCCGGTGCGACCGGCACGAAGTCAGCGCTCACGTCCATCGGCGTGTATATCTCCAGGTTCGCTGTGCATGGCTCCTTAGTCGAGGACGCCACGCAGCTCACAAGCAGCGAGTAGCGGCCGCCTTGCGGGGCCTTGAAGATGAGAGCGTGCTCACGCGCGTTGCTTGAGTCGCCAGTCGTGCCGATCCTGATGCCATATTCGTTGAAGACTGTCATAGTCACCTCATCCTCACCCACGACATCGCCTTTGCGGATGCTGTTCGGGTCCGATATCTTCGTCTGGTGCAGCAGTATGTGAACATCGCTCGCGTCGTTCACCATGAAATCCAGCCGTTCCCCCTCTTCATCACCGGGCTGTAGGGTAAGCCTGGTACGGAGCGGCTTGAAGGTGAGGCCAGCGTGTCGAAGTGGCGTCAATGTGACCTTGGCCATGTCTGGGTAGATGGAGACGAAGAACTCGCCCATCGTGCCGCGGTCCTTTGTGTATGGAATGAGGTAGGACGTCGAGCTGGGCGGAAGCTCCATTTCGGCGCACACCTCGCGTGAGTCCAGCATCATCCCCTTCTGCAGGAACTTGTGCGTTCCATTCGTGATCAACGGCGTTGGCGGCAACTTCGCATTTGACGGTTGCATGAGAGTGAGCCCAGTGTAGGGGTACTGCTTACAGTTCGTCTCGTCCACGTATAGCGGGCCCGTGTGGCGTACCTCAGCGAGAATTGTGGCCGGCCGCGACGTCTTGTTCTCTACGAGATAGATGGGGTTGCTGCGGAAGGTCGTGTACTTGGACGTACCCCCAGCTGTATAGTCATTCCATTCCCCAGGCGAGCTGAGGCGATCACCGCAGTTGATATGGCAGCGCTGCATGCAGCTAAAGTTGGCAAGAAAGGTGGACAACGGCATGTAGATCACGTCATTATCGCTCTGCGAGAAGTCGCACGCTCGCTTCACATCCGCCGTCCAGTTACTATCGCCCTTGCGCAACGGTCCGTTGTAGTATGGGGCATCCATGTAGCAGTTGTGCACCTTGATCACGATATCGGAGGGGTCGTTCGTGCCCGGCTTCACTTCCACCACGTCTAGCAGCGCGTAGCTACACTGCGGATGCAGGCCGTTTGGCACGTTGCTGTTTGCCACGCACACAAACACGTCGCCGCGGTCGAGATCCTCCATGACACGACGCCAGAAGACCGGCGTCGTGTAGTCGCCCATGTTTGTCGCAACCGCGTGTTTCGGGTCCTCGAGGGAGATGTGCAGTACCGGTCGACCCGTCAAATCGCGCAGTGTGTCGTGGGCATTGCAGTTGTTGAAGTTCTCGTAGCCGCCGACAAACTTGGCGTACGCCTTCTCCAGCAGCAGCGGGTACCACATGCGTGACGGCACCTGTGTAAACTTCGGCTCCCGCTTGTCGTCGCACGGTACGCGGTCGTCCACCTCCACTGTGACAGGCGAGCTGTCCGGATTGAAGAGTGTCACACGGTACGGCTGGTTCTGCGGATGCGCCTTGTCCTGGAAAAGACGTGAGATCAGCGCTGTGTGACGTGCCAAGGCCGCGATGAACGGCGCGAGAAAGCCCATGTCCTGCTGGGCGGACGAGATGTCCGATGGCAGTGTGGCGTCCGGCGTCACTGGGTCGTACACTCCCTCCGGGTACAGTTCGCGAATGCGCGGCCACTGCTCGGCTATATCCTCGTTCGCCTCGTGGAATTCCGGGTCCTGGTATCCTTCTTGTCCTTGGCCAGCTCGTGCGCACGGTTGTTAAGTTGTTCCTCAAGGTCCTTGATGGTCCGGCAGTTCTTAGCGGGGTCCTTGTTTAGCTTGCGGCGGTCCACCTCCATGCCGTGGAAGTCTGGATCCGTGTCGAGCGGCAGCTCCTCCAGCGGCACACCCTCCGGCTCGGGGTCGAGGTAGGCACGGTCCTTCTTGAGGTACTCGCTGGCGATGCGGTCGGCGTGCTCGTTCAGCATATCCTCCAGCTCGCGCACCTTGTCAGCACCCTTTCCGTTCTTCTTGGCCTCACGACGCGCCAGCTCCGTCTTGCGGAACTCCAAGTCATCGTCCAGGGCGAGGTCGACCAGCGGCACACCACGCGGCTCCGGGTTGAGGAAGTTCCGGTCGTCGGCCAGCTGGCGCTTTGCCAGTGTGTGAACGCGATCATTCATGTCGTCCTCCATGTCCCGAATCACGTTCGCGTTCCTGCGCGGATCCTTGCGCAGCTGAAGCAGTTGCTTCTCCATGTCTTTGAAAACCTTGTCCTTGTCCAGCGCCAGGTCCTTAAGGAAGATGCCCTCCGGCTTGGCATCGAGGAAGGCGCGCTCGTGGTCCAGCATCTGCTGCGCCAGCTGCTCCGCACGATCGTTAAGCTTATCCTCCAGATCCTTAATAGCCTTGGCGTTACCGCGCGGGTCTTTCTTTAGGGCGCGCCGCTTCTCCTCCAGATCACGGAAAGTCGAGTCCTCGTTGAGTGGTAGCTCCTCCACCGGCATACCGAGCAACTCCTTCCCGAGGTAGTCGCGTTCCTTCGCGAGGTAGTCCTTGGCCAGGGCGTGAGTGCGATCGTTCATGCGCTCCTCGAGGTCCTCGATGGCGTCCTTGTTCTTTGCTGGCTGCTTCTTCAGCGCGCGCAGGTCCTTCTCCATATCACGGAAATCCTTGTCCTCTGACAGCGGCAGACGCTCCAGCGGAACCCCCTCCACCTCCTGGTCTAGGAAGGCGCGCGCCTTCGCCAAAAAGTCACGCGCGATGTCATCGACACGCGCCGCAATCTCCAACTCGAGGCTGCGCAGTGCGTCCGTGTTCCGCTTCGAATTCTTCTTGAGGTCGCGGCGCTTGCGTTCCAGAGGGTTAAGGATAGGGTCATAGTTAAGGGGTAGTTCCTCCAGTAACACGCCCAGCGGCTCCTGATCCTGATGTGCACGCTCCTTGCGCAACAGGTCCTTCGCGAGGTCGTCTGCGCGGCTGTTGAGATCGTCCTGTAGCTCGGTAATTTTACCCGCATTGCTGCGGGGGTCCTTTTTCGCCTTCATCAGGCCGCTCTCCATGTCGCGGAAGATCATGTCACGGTTGAGAGGAATATCTTCGATGGGCACGTTCTGCGGCTCCGGGTTGAGGTAGCTGCGGTTCTTGTTGAGGAAGTCCTTTGCAATGCAGTGGACACGGTCGTTCATCTTCTCCTCCAAGTCCTTGACATCAGGGTCGCGACTTCTCCGAGTGTTCTTGAGCGTCTGACGCTGCTTTGCCAGCTCGTTAAACATCTGGTCGTCGCTAAGAGGAAGATCCGCCAGCGGCACGCCTTCGGGCTCAGGGTCGAGAAAGGCGCGGTCCTTCGCCAGCTCGGCTTCGGCCAGCTCATGGGCTCGGTCGTTCATGCGCTTTTCCAGCGCCGCCACCTTCTTTGGGTCGACCTTCAGGTCCTTCTTGGCCTTGTAGCGCGCAATCTCCGCGTCCTTGAACTCCGGATCGGTGTCAAGTAGCAGCCGCTCCAACGGCACGCCTTCCGGTTCCTGGTCCATGAAGTCGCGCTGCTTTACAAAACTCTCCTTGGCCAGCTGGTGCGCGCGGTCGTTCATTTTGTCCTCCAAGTCGTGAATGACGTCTTTGTTCCGCTTCGCTGCACGCGGGTCTTTGGCACGGCGCCGACGCTCTGCTTCAAGGGCGGCGAACTCCCTGTCCGTATCGAGCGGAATGTCGGCGATCGCCATGCCCTCCGGCTCAGGGTCGAGGAAGGCCCGCTCGGTGTTGATCACGTCATCAGCAATCGCGCTGGCGATCCTGTCCATCTCATCCACGATGAGCTGTATTTCTGTCGTAGGGAGACGGTGGCGCGACGCGTCGCGCCTCCGGTTCGCCGCGCCGCTAAACTTCATGTACGAATGGAGGTTCAACTCCTCCCTCGGTATGCTACGGTACGCCGCCCGCGGCAAGCACGCGAGGTCCTCGGCAACCACACCCTTTGCCAGCTCGTGGGCACGGTCGTTCATGCTTTCTTGTGTGCTGACGATGGCGTCGGCGCTGCGCCTGGGGTCTTTCTTGAGTTTCCGGAGGTAGTCCTCCAGTCGCAGGAAGTTAGGGTCGTTGTCAAGGGGCACATCGGTGATTGGAATGCCCTCCGGCTCAGGGTCCAGAAAGGCGCGGTCTTTCTGACGCTGATCCTTGGCGAGTTCAGCAGCGCGATCGTTGAGCATCCTCTCGAGGTCGGCGATCTGGACTGCGTTATCCCTCGGGTTCTGAGCCTTGAGGACAGCACGCTTCAGCTCCGCATCACTGTACTGCGGGTCGGAGTCCAGCGGCAGATAGCCGACCGGCACGCCTTCAGGGTTTGAGTCGAGGTACTTGTCGCGGTCGCCCTTCACCATGTTCTCGCCCAGTTCATCAGCCCGGTCCTGCATCATGCCCTTAGGTTTTCAATGGCGCTGGCGCTCCGCTTGGGGTCCCTGTTGAGGCGCCGCAGCTGCAGCTCCATCTTCGCGAATGGCGCGTCCTCGTCCAGCGGCAGCAGTGCCTTCGACACGCGGTGCGAGGTGGGATTGAGGAAGCTGCGAGTCACCTCCTTTTGCGCCTTGGCCAGCGCGTGCGCACGGTCATTCAGTTTGCCCTCCAACTCCTTTAGTTTGTCCGCGTTGAGCTTTGGGTCTTCCTTCAGCTTCGCGCGCCGCGCCTCCAACTCGCGGAATTCCGAATCTGTATCGATCGGGACATCGGCAATCGGCACGTTCTCCGGCTCGGGGTCGAGGTAGCCGCGGTCACCCTTGAGTAGATCGCGAGCCAACTCGTGGGAGCGCGTGTTCATAGCAGCCTGCAGGTCATTAATCCTCTCCTTGTTGCGCTTCGGGTCCTGTTTCGCCTGACGCAGCTGCTTCTCCAGGTCTGTGAAGTGCCTGTCGCTGTCAAGCAGCAGCTGGGCCAACGGAACACCTTCCGGCTCAGGGTCCAGGAAGGCACGGTCGCGGTCCACTTGGGCCTTGGCCAGCTCATCTGCGCGGTTGTCCAGCTTCACCTGGAGGTCCTTGATCCTTGGGTGGTCTGGCTGCTCATTTTTCAGCCGACGCAGCTCAGGCAAGTGCGACGCAAACTCTGCATCGTCGTGCGGGCGCAGCAACTCCAGCTGTATACCGCGCGGCCTGCCATCCAGGTTGCGGAAATCTTCCCTCTTCTGGGCTTCGGCGAGCTCTTCAGCGCGGTCGTTCAGTTTGTCCTCCAGAGCCTTGATCTTGTCGGAATTCTTCTTCAGACCCTGCGCCTTCAGCTTGGCTCGCTCCACCTCCATCTGGTGGAACTGCGGGTCTTTGTCCAGCGGCAGATCCATCAGTGGTACACCCTTCGGCTCAGGGGTGAGGTAGCCACGGTCGCCATTCAACACGTCCTTCGCCAGCTTGTGAGCGCGGTCATTCAGTCGATCCTCCAAGTCTTTCACGGCCGCTGCGTTCTTCTTTGGGCTCGTCATCTTCAGCACAGCACGGTGCACCTCCATCTCGTGAAACTCAGGGTCCTCGTTAAGGGGCAGCATATGCAGCGGTACGCCCTCCGGATTGGAGTCCAGGTAGTCGCGATCGCCCTCCAGCATCTGCCTAGCCAGTTCGTCTAGACGCTCGTTGAGCAGGTCGTGCGTCGGATCGCCGTTGACGCAGCCGTTGTCCTTCGACGTCCTCAGTATGTTCTTCGGGTCACGGCGCTGCGAAGCGAGTGTCGCGAACGTCTCGTCGTCATGAGGGTTCAGCAGCTCCACCGGGATACCACGCGGCGCCTCGTTCAAGTCCTGTAGATCGCGCGCTCGCTGCTCCTTTGCCAGCTCGTGCGCCCGGTCCTTGAGGCGATCCTCGAGGTCAACGATCTTCGCATGGTTCTTCTTGGGGTCCTGTAGCACAAGCTTCGCGCGCTCAACCTCCAGTCGGTGGTAGAGGGGGTCGGAGTCCAGCGGCAGCGACTCAACCGGGATTCCATCCAGCTTGGGGTTGAGGTACATCGGACGGTTGCCTGTAAGCACGTCGTCCGCCAGCTCCTGCACGCGGTCGCTCATGTCCTGCTCCAGGTCCGACACCTTATTTGGGTCGGCCGACGGGTCGGCCTTTAGCAAGCGCAAGGCGTTCACCATCCGCGCGAACTCAGGATCGTCGTGCGGCTTCAGCATCCGCACTGGAATGTCACCCGGCGTCGGATCCACCGCGCGCAGGTCCTCTGTGATCTGGTCCTCAGCCAGCTGCTTCACGCGATCGTTCAGCTGATCCTCCAAGTCGTGAATTGCGGCAGCGTTTTTAGCCGCATCTTTCATCTTTAGCCCGGCGCGCTTCGCCTCCATATCGCTAAACTGGCGGTCTGTGTCGAGCGGCAGCACGTCGAGCGGTACGCCGAGCGGCTCAGGGTCGAGGTACGCACGGTCGCCCTTGCGCTTCTCTCGCGCCACTTCGCGAGCACGCTCGTTCAGCGCCGCCTCTAGATCCTTGATGGCGTCCTTGTTGACTTTGGGGTTCTTGCTGATCAGGTCCAGTCGCTCCGCCTCGAGTTGGCGGAACTCTGGGTCCGCATACAACGGAAGCGCCGCCACCGGGATGCCCCCCGGAGTCGGGTCAAGATACTGCCCGCGATCCTGCTCAAGGTAGTCGGCGGCGAGTTCTTCAAGGATATCGTCCAACTTCGCCCGCGTGTCGTTCAGCCGCGACTGATGGCGCGGAGAGCACTCCTTCTTCTGCGCCCGCAACTCAGGTAGCTTCGCAGCAAAACGTGGGTCATCATGAGGATTCAGCAGCGACACGGGTACACCGAGCGGGACGTTGTTCAAGCCATGCAGGTCCTCCCGCTTCTGCGCCTCAGCCAGCCCGTGTGCGCAGTCGTTGAGCCGCTCCTCAAGCTCGGCGATCGCCTGCCTGTTCTTCACCGGGTCCTGTGCAACAAGCACCGCACGCTGCACCTCCATCTCGTGAAACACTGGGTCCTCGTCAAGCGCTATGACCTCAATGGGAACGCCTTCTGGCTCAGGGTCGAGATAGCCACGGTCATTGCCGAGCATCTCGGCCGCCATCTGGTTCGCCAAGGTGTTCATCTGCTCCTTGACGGTGGCAAGTTTGTCAGCGTTTCGGCGTGGGTCCTTGCAGAGCTCTCGCGCGCGTGTGGCCAGCTTGTGAAAGTCTGGGTTGTTGTGCGGCTTCACTGCCTCAATAGGAATTCCATGCGGCTTGGGATCCACGTTCCTCAAGTCGTCCTTCAGGACTTGATGCGCCAGCTCGTGCGCCCGCTCGTTCAGGCGATCCTCAAGACCTTCGATTTGCTTCGCATCCTTGACCGGGTCCTTCAGCATCAGCTTGGCACGCTCCACCTCGAGGCCGCTGTAGATGCCGTCCGTGTCCAGCGACAGGTCCGAGAGCGGCACGCCCTCCGGGTCCTGGTCCAGGTAAGATAGACGCTCCCCACTCAATGCATGCTTTGCCAGCTCATGGATGCGGTCATTTAGTTTATTTAGCAGGTCCTGCGCCTTCTGGGCGTCACGTGTGTTCTTCTTGGCGCGACGCAGCTCTGGCAGAATCTTTGACACCTGCGGGTCTTCGCGCGGCTGCAGCAGCTCCAGCGGAATGCCCAGCGGGTTCGGGTCGACACCATCGAAGTCCCTTTCCTTCAGCTTCCTGGCCAATTCCTTGGCGCGGTCGCCCATCTGCTCCTCAATACTCTTGATCTTGTCGGCGTTACTGAGTGGATCCTTTGCCTTGAGGTTGGCACGCTCGCGCCGCAGCTGCTGGAAGGTTGAGTCCGACTCTGCCCCTACCTCTTCCAGCGGAATCCCCTCAGGCGCCTTGTCCAGGAACCACAGGTCGCCCTCCACCTTCTCCTTCGCCAACTGTGCTAGGTGCGTATCCATATCCTTAAGCACATTCTGTGCCTCAGGCGAAGCACCCTTACCAGCCTTCTCCAGCTTCCGCAGCTGGTCAACAAGGGCGGCAAACGCAGGATCGTCGTGTGGCTTCATCGCCGCCGTCTCAATACCGTTGTACTGGGGTGGAAAGTGCCTAAGTTCTTCCGCCTTCTTCGCCACAGCCAATTCTGCCGCGCGGTCGTTGAGCCTGTCCTCAATATCGGCGATGCGGCGCTGGTTGCGCCGCAGGTCCTGTGCCTTGAGCTTCGCCCGCTCTACCTCCAGCTCGGCGATTTCCTCGTCCTTGTCGAGCGGCAGGTACTCCAACGCGACACCCTCCGGCTTCTGCTGGAGGTAAGGGCGGTCGCGCTCCAGCAGTTGATCCGCCAGCTCATAGGCACGACTGTTCATCTGATTCTCCAGGCTCTTAATAGCATCGGCATTCATCTTCGGATCCTTTTTCAGCGTGCGCAGCTGCGGGATCAGGCCAATAATCTTTGGGTCCTCTGTGAGCTTCAGTAGGGCCAGCGGGATTCCCTCAGGGGCAGGGTCGCAACCAGAGAGGTCCTCCTTCAGCTGCCTCCTAGCCAACTCGTGCGCATGGTCATTCAACCGCTCCTCGAGATCCTTGATTGCGCGTGCATTGCGCTTCGGGTCCCTTAGCTTCAGCCTGGCGCGCTCCACCTCCATATCATGAAACACCGGATCGCTGCTGAGTAGTAGGTCGGCAAGCGGCACGCCCTCCGGCTCAGCATCGAGGTAGCCGCGGTCCATCGCCTCATCTGCCATAGCGCGCACTCGGTCGTTCATCTTGTCCAACACCGCCTGCTGCGCCTTCTGGTCGGCAACGGTGCCCTTCTTCAGTTTGCGAATCTGCTTTACGGCTTCTGCAAACTCAGAATCTGCGTGCGGGTTCAGCAGCTCCACCGGAAGACCGCGTGGGGATGGGTCGACGCCGCGAAGGTCCTCAGCAAGCTGCTCACGTGCCAACTCATGTGCGCGGTTATTCATTTGACTCTCGACATCCTTGATCTTAGCGGCGTTGCGGCGTGTATCCTGCGCCTTCAGCTTTGCCCGCTCCACCTCTAGCCTGTGGAACTCCGGATCTCTGTCGAGCGGTAGCTCCGCGAGTGGAACACCCTGTGGAGAAGCGTCCAGGAACTCGTGGTCACGCCCAAGCATTGCCTTAGCCAGTACATGAGCGTGATCGTTCATCTGCTCCTCCAGCTTTGCCAACAGATGCGCATTCTTCTTCGAGTCCTTCGCAAGCTCCCTGTGCTGACTCACCATCTCCGCGAACGCTGAGTCGTTGTGGGGGTTCACCAGGGAAATAGGCAGACCCTCCAGGACCTGGTCGAGGCTCTCCAGGTCCTTCGCGCGCTGCTGCTCCGCCAACTCGTTTGCTCGCTCCCGAAGGCGATCCTCTGCGTCCTTGATCTTGGCAGCGTTGCGACGCGAATCCTGCGTCTTCAGAACAGTGCGTTGCACTTCCATGTCGTGGTACTGCGCGTCCGTATCAAGCGGGAGCAGATCGAGCGGAACACCCTTCGGTGCTTCCTCCAGGTAGGTGAGGCGATCGCCACGCAGCTTCTCACCAGCCATCTCGTGAGCACGGCTGTTCATCGCGTCTATCACCTGCTGAAGGTGCTCCGGCCGCGTCCTCGGATCCGCCTTCATGTCGCGCAACTGCGGCAGGTACGCGGCAAACTTCGCGTCGGAGTGCGGGTCAATCACAAAGAGCGGAATGCCCTCCGGCTTAGGGTCAAGCCCGCGGAAGTCCTCCTGTTTCTGTGCCTCGGCAAGCTGGTCAGCCCGCGCGTTCAGCTGATCCTCGAGCTCCTGGAGCTTCTTGGCGTTCTTCACGGGGTCTCGAGCCTTGAGCTTCGCACGCTCAACCTCCATCCGATTGAACTGCGGGTCCGAGTCCAACGGCAGGTACTTGAGTGGCACGCCATTCGGCTCCGGCTCCAGGTAGGAGCGATCCTGCTTCAGCATCGCCTCCGCCAGCTCGGCGCCGCGGCTGTTCATTCGATCATACGTCGCATTGATGGCTGCTGCATTGCGCTTTGGGTCTCTTTTTAGGTCACGCAGCTGTTTGGCGAGATTAGCGAATTCATCGTCGCTGTGTGGCACAATAATACCGTACGGAATGCCGTGTGGGTCCGGCTCGAGGGCGCGCACTTCACCCTCCTTCACCTCCTTCGCCAGTTCACGGGCGCGATCGTTAAGCTGGCCTTCGAGCGCGGCAATCGCCTTCTGGTTGGCGTGCGGGCCCTCTGACTTGAGCTTTGCACGCCGCGTCTCCAGGCCGTGAAATGTGGGGTCCAAGTCCAGCGGGACGTGGCAGAGATCCACCCCCTCCGGCCTCTCATCGAGGTAGCCGCGGTCATCTTGCAGCAGCCGCTTCACCTTCTCGCGGGCCATAGAGTTGAGCTCGTCCTTGAGATCTTTGATGCCCTGGCGATTTGCAACAGGGTTTTTCTCCAGCCGCCGCAGGCTTTCCTCGGCGTCCACGAAGCAGGCGTCATCGCCAAGCTTGAGCACCTCGATTGGCACACCCTCCACCATGGCATCCACGTACTGCTTGCGGACCGCGTTTGCCAGCTCCTCGGCACGCGCGTTCAGGCGATTCTCGATGTCGACGAGCTTGTCGGCGCTCTTCTTTCCGTCGCTCGGAGCCTTACGCAGTGCGCGCGCCTCGTTCTCGAGAGCCCTGAAGACGGGGTCTTCATTGAGCGGCAGTACCTCGAGTGGAATGCCGTTCGGATGCTGGTTCAGAGAGCGCCGCTCCACGTCGTGCACCGCCTGAGCAATCTCCTTCGCGCGCTCGTTCATCTGGTCGAGCAACTGCGACGCCATCTTTGCCTTGCTCGGGTTTATCTTCGCGTCGCGGTACATGTCCTCCAGCTCGTGAAAACGTGGGTCTTCGTCTAGGTAGGGGTTCAGGTCCTCCAGCGGAATGCCGAGAGCGTCCGCCTCCATGTCGCGCCGGGCATCCTCCTTCACGACCCTCGCCAATTTGTGCAGGTGGTCGTTCATTTGCTCCTCCACCGCGCGAATGGCACGATCGTCTCGGAACTGGGCGCTCTTCAGAGCTGCGCGCTTCATCTCGAGGGTGCGAAAGGTCTGGTCCACGTCCAGCGGTAACTGCCGCTGCGACACACCCTCTGGTTCGGCCTCCAGGAAGATGCGGTCATTCCTTAGTGCCTCGGCAGCCAGCACGTCGGCGCGATCGTTCAAGGCGTCCTCTGTGTCTCGGATAGCTTGCGCGTTGCGCCCTGGGTTCTGGCACAGCTTCGCGCGCTGCGCCTCCAACCGGCAAAACTCCTCATCGGTGTCGAGCGGCAGCTCGACAGCCGGTACATTGCGCGGGGCGCTGTCAAGGTACATGTCGCGGTCCTGGGCATTCTTCAGCTTAGCTAGGTCGTGCGCGCGGTCATTCATCATCTGTTCCAAGTCGCGCAGTCGGTCCTGATCGGCGTAAGGGTCCTTCTTGGACTTGCGGTACTGCTCCTCAATGCCGACGAACGTCGGATCGTCGTCGAGGCCGAGGCCGCTCAGCTTTCGACCCTCCGGCTCGGAGTCGATGTAGTCCTTCCGCTCCTCCGCAGCCTTTTCCTTCGCCATCTCCATCATCAAGGCATGCAGGTTCCCCTCCGCGGCCTTGATGGCCTGCGCGTTCTTCTTCGGGTTCGCCCGCATCTCCACCAGTGCTGCCTCCTTCTGCAGGTACTCGGGATTCCGTTCCAGCGGAAGGTCCTCCGGCGAGAAGCCGAGCAGGTTTCCGAGATTCGCACGTTCCTCTCCACGCAGCTTCGCTGCTACGTCGGCAGCGCGCTTCTGCATGGCGTCACCGAGGTCGTGCCCCTTGTCGAGATCGCCGTCACCGTTGGCTGCAATGTGTGCCACTTCTAAATCTGTGAACGGCACGTCGTCGTCAAGCTGTAGCGCCTCGCGCGCAATGCCACCAACCCGCGGCGGCAGTACGTTCGCGCGCACTTGCTGCTTCAACACCTTCGCCATCTCGTTCGCGTGCGCGTTCATCGAATCCTCCAGTTCACGCACCTTCGGGTTCGGCGCACGTGCGCCATGGTTCTGCGTGCGGAGTGTCATGCGCTGCGCCTCCATTTTGCCAAACTCCTTGTCCTTGTCCAGCGGGATGTACTTCAGTGGGATGTTTTGCGGGGCCTCATCCATGAAGGCACGGTCAGCCTGAATCTTTTCCTGCGCCAGCTCCTCGGCTCGCAGATTCAGGGCATCCTCGATTTCGCCGATCGCTTTCTTGTTTTTTGCTGGCTGCCGCATCAGGCGTGCACGCTGCGCCTCTAGGTTGCTAAACTCCTCGTCCGTGTCAAGCGGCAGCTCCTCGAGAGGTACGCCCTTCGGCAACAAAGTCATAAAGGTGGAGCGCTCCTTGCGGTTCAGGCCCTTGGCCAACTCATGCGCACGGTCGTTCATAAGCTCTTCGCAGTCCGCCAGATCCTGCGGGTTGGCCTTCGGGCTCTTCTTCAGATCACGGTACTGCGCCTCCAGCTTGTGAAACTGCGGGTCGTCGTTCAGCGGCAGGCTCTCGACTAAGCGGCCCTCCGGCTCGGGGTCAAGAAAGGTGCGCATCTTATCCAGCTCCTCAGCCGCCAGAGCGTTCACCATGTCGTGCATCTCACCCTGTAATGCCTTAATCGCTGCCGCGTTCTTGTAAGGATCCTTGCTGAGGAAGCGGAGGCGCTCTTCTTTAGCGAGGTAGAGTGGCGTGAGGTCCAGCGGCAGCTCCTCCAGAGGAATGCCGAGCGGGCAAGGGTCGAGGAAGGCGCGCTCCTTGGCCAGCTTCTCCTTGCCGAGCTCGCCGGCACGGTCGTTCAGCGCCTCCTCGAGATCCTGGATCGCCGTCGCGTTCCGATGCGGTTGCTCCTTCAGCAGCAGACGCTGCACCTCCATGTCTCGGAACGGTTGATCCTCGTTCAGCGGGAGCTCTGCGTAGGGAATACCACTGAACCGGGCGTCCAGGAACCTAGGCCGCTCCTTCTCCTTCAGTGCCTTGGCAAGCTCGTGCGCGCGGTCGTTGAGCTGATTTTCAATGTCCGCGATCGGCTTCATGTTGCGGCGCAAGTCCTTCTTCAGCTTCACGCGCTGCGCTTCCATCTCGGAGAATACAGAATCCGTGTCCAGCGGGACAAGACGCAGCGGCACGCCCTCCGGCTCGGGATCGAGATAGTTGCGGTCACCCTTCAGCTTTTCCGTCGCCAGCTCCATCGCGCGGTCGTTTAGCTCTTGCTCTGTCTCTGCGATGCCACGCGCATTGCGGCGCGTGTCTTGCTTCTGCTGCTGCCGCTTTACCTCCAAAGAACGGAACAGCTGATCCTCATCCAACCCCAGCTCCGCAACCGGGATACCCTTGTACGCCGTGTCCATGTAGTCTGGTCGTTCAGCGGCGTTCATGTTGTGCGCGATCTCGAGCGCAATGTCGTTCATGCGGTCTTCCATAACCGGCACCCTGCTCGTGTCTCCGCCACGGCTAAGCGCACGGCGGCGCTTCGTGTCAAGGTCCTTGAACTCTGTGTTTCCACATAGCGGGAGACCCTGCACGAGGCGGCCTTCCACTTCAGGGTCGAGGAAGCTGCGGTCACGCGCCGCCTCGGCAGCCGCCAAGGTCTCCACCATGTCGCGCATATCGTCCTTCAAGCCATTGATTACCTTGGCATTGTGGCGCGGGTCCTTCTGCAGCGCACGCAGGTCCTTCTCCTTCCTGAGGAAGTCATCGTTGTAGTTCAGACACAGCTTCTCCAGCGGCATACCGTACGGGTCCTGCTCCAGGAAGGCGCGCTGATTTGCTTGCTGGTCTTTGGCCAGCTCGCGAGCTCGGTCATTCAGTTCATCCTCGAATGCCTTGATGTCGTCGCGGTTGCCCAGAGGGTCCTCCTTGCGCAGCTGCAGACGCTCAATCTCCTTGGCATGAAACTCCGGATCGGTATCAAGGGGAAGATCTGCCACCAGAATGCCAAGCGGCGCGGGGTCCAGGAAGAGCTCCCGCTCGTCACTCTTCAGCTCCGCAGCCAGTTCATGCGCACGGCCATTGAGCTTGATCTGAAGGTCCTTCATCGCCTTCGCGTCTCGCTTCGGCTTGCGAGTGAGAGCGCGCAAATCATCCTCCAATCGACTAAACCCCTCGTCCTCGTTCAGAGGAAGCAGGTCGAGCGGAACACCCTCCGGCTCGGGGTCCAGGTAGACGCGCTCTCTCTTATGCATTTCTTTCGCCATCTCGGTGGCGCGATCATGCATCCTGTCCTCCATGTCGTTTATCTTGCGCGCGTTCGCAGCGGGGTCGCCCAGCAAGCCAGCGCGCGCTTTCGCCATTTCCTCGAAGGCGTTGTCGTTCAGTAGCTCAATGTCGTCACGTGGAATACCCTCGTATTCGAGGTCCATGAAGCCCAGTTCGATGCCCACTGTGGAGTCGGCCAGGGCAGTAGCGCGGTCCCGCAATTCCTCCTCGACCTCGCGCACCCTGCTGGCGTTTCGCGGGTCCTTCTTGAGGTTATGGCGCTCGCGCTCAGCGTTCATGTAGTCTGGGTCACTGTCCAAGAGTGGGGCCAGCTTCTCAATGTCTTGTCCAGCCAAGTACTTCCACCGCTCCTTGCCCAGCAAGGCCCTCGCTAGCTCGTGCGCACGGGCATTCATCTTGCGCTCCAGCGCCAGAATATCATCCTCATTCCTGTGCGGCTTGTGATACAGACGCTTCAGCGCATCCAGCTGCTCCTGAAACTTTAGGTCTTCGTCAAGCGGGAGGTCCACCAGTGGTACTCCTTCCGGCTCGGGGTTGAGGAAAGAAAGGTCCAGCTCGCCGAGCTCGCGTGCGTTCTCAGGAGGCTCGGTGATGCGCACGTGCGCGCGCTCGTGCGCGACAACCTTCACCGTGCATGGTACATCTCCGATGCCAGAGGTGCAGTTCACACCAATGGTGTAGCGGCCCGGCTTGCTTACGTGCTGCACAAGGCCGATTTCGCGATTGTTCGTCGCCTGCGTACTGGGGCTGATGCGCTTGTCGTTGGAATCGTACAGATACATTGAGAGAAAGTCCTGCGCAATCGCATCACCGCCGTTCGCGTGCCTGAACGGCTTTTCTTGCTTCAGCAGAATGTGGAGGTCGGTCGGCACATCGACAAGGATGTCCACGCGTGCATGGCTCTTGTTGATCAGGTTTACGTGCGCGATAGCCGGTAGTTGGCGCGCCACGTCCGTGTTAAGACGCCTGATGTCCAACTTATCCTTGTCGCCCTTTCGCAGAAACCAGTAGGAGAAGATGAACTTACCCTTGTCGCGTTGCATGCCAGTGGGAACGATGTAGCACAGCGAGTCTCCAGGGATCGTGATTACATCAGCCACCTCACGGTTATGCAGATACAGGCCAGAGCGCAGGCGGCGGTGGTTGTTGCCAGTAACTAGGTACGTGGGTATGCGCTCGGCACTAAGGTTCTTCGCAACGACAAGAGCGCATTGAACATAGTTCAGCTCGTGATTTGTCTGGCGATGCAGCAGGTGTCGCTGATCTGGCTGCCGAACAATGCCGATGATTTGCACCGGGTCCTCGGAATTATTACGCACCACATACAGTGGGTTCTCCCGCCACGTCACCAGCGAAACGTTTCCGCCGTTGGTGGAGTCTCCCCACTCGCTGTTGAAGTTCTGGCACGGCTCCAGCGGGCCCTTAATGTACACCTGCTGCATATTCGCAAACACATCAAGAAAGACGTTGGCGGGAATATAGAAGATGCGCTGCTGCGCCGGGTTGCAGATGGAACGCATCTCCGACATCCAGTTCGGGTCGTCCTTGTGCATAGGACCCGTGTAGGGCGAGTCCTCATACGGGTTGTACATCTTCACAAGCACATCCGCAGGAGTAAGGTCGATGGCATTGCGTGTTTCGATGAAGCCCAGCACCGCGTAGCTGCCTTCGTGGTGTAGACCGTACTCCTCAGCCTGCTCGCCTAACGCCAACGCAGCCAGCGCAGTCTGATCGAGCTCATTGTTCAAGTCACGCCAGAACTGAACACTCTTGATGTCGTAGTTGACCACCTTCGCTTTCTCGGCCTCCATCGGTATGAAAACGACAGGACGGCCAGAGAAGTCGTGGAAGACCTCAGCGAGCGAGCAGCCCGCCAAGTTCTCATACAGCGTGTAGAACTTCGCGTACGCCTTCTCCAGCAGCAGCGGCCACCAGTGGTGGGTCGGCGAGCGGCAAAACACCGTGTCGTCCCTCACCATCGGAATGCGGTCGTCGATCTCCACCTTCACCCACTGCCCGTAGCGGTGGAACTGAAACGTGTAGCGGCCGTCCTTGCGCGGGTTCTTCGAGACGAAGCAGTTGCGGATCACGTCGGGGTGGCGTTCCAGCAGTGCCGCGAACGCCGTCAGCGTACTGCAGTCGTAGTGGTCGCCCTGCCCGAACTGGTCCCGCCTCAGCTCGTTCGGCAACAGCGGCACGGTCTTGCCTTCAGGGTACAGGTCGCCGATGTGCACCCACGGATCGCTGGTCGCGCCGCGGTTGTCCATGTAGAAGCGCTTGTCCTCAAAAGGCGAGTCGCTTTCCACCTGCTCGCCGTGGCGCGGGGCATCGAACACGACGGGGGTGTAGTCGACCGGGTTGTGCTCCAGCGCGGCGTCTTCGCCTTCGTCGATGATGTCCTCGTCGTCAAACATCGTGGCGTCCTCTGGCGGGTCGACAATGCGCACGTTCGACGCGTGCGACCCAATAATGGTAATGTAGGCCGGCACGTCGCCCTTCGCACGCGGGCACGTGATCGAGATGGCATACCGACCACTCCGAGGAAGGCGGTGGATGACGCTGATCTCGCGGAAGTTCGTCGCGGCGTGCACGCCTGCCACCTTGCGGTCCGTGTCTCGTAGAGGTACATACCCATGTAATCCTCGGTCATGGCGTCGCCGCCCGACTTGCTGACGTAGGGCTTTGTTTGGTGGAGAAGGATGTGTACATCGGTGGCTTCATCAACGTAGAAGTCGACCCGGTCCTTCTCCTTCTGGCGCAGCTCCACATTCTTGGTAGCGGGGCTGGACCAGTTCATGCTGGGTATGGCTAGCTTCGTGATGGTCAAGTCGCTGTAGTCGACATCCTTCATGCGGTATAGGGCGAGGGAGAAGGGGCCATCAACACCCTTGTGCATGCAGGAGGGGACAAGATAACACAACGAGTTGGGGGGAATCGTCATGGTATTTGCCACCTCACGCGAGTTCAGGAAGAGGCTCTTGTGGATGGGCTTGTGGTTGTTGCCCGAGACCCAGAAGGTGGGGATCGGGTTGGCGTACGAGTAATGGATGAGCACCATGCCACACTGGAGATACTTTGTCATCTCCGTTAGGGACATGAACCGACGCTGGTCCTCCTGTTTAATGATCACCACCACTTCCAGTGCTGTACTGCCGCTGTTGCAGACAAAGTAAAGGGGATTCTTGCGCCACGACACGCTGGTTGGATTGCCGCCGGCCGACTCACCCTTCCACTCGTCCTCAAAATACGTCGCATCCGAGGCAACGGTGCTGATGTAGCAGAGCTGCACGGAGTTCATGATCTTGAGAAAGGTGTTCAGAGGCAGAAAAATAGACCGCTCGTCGTCGACATCATGCTTGGCGCGTTGCTTCGCATCCCAGGTCGTATCCTTTGAGTTCAGTGGACCCTTGTAGAGGTACTCCTCGTCTTCGAAGGGGTTGTGCAGGCGAATAACAATGTCATTGATAGAGGAGGTGCCGGTCAGCGAGAATATCTCGAGGATGCCGTACTGCTGTTCTCGCTGCAGACCCATCGTCTCGAGCTCGATATCTTTGGTAAGTACTGATGCCACAAACTGTCCAGACTGTATGCGCTGCGCCAAGTCAAGCCAGTAAAAGCCCTCCGTAACCTCGGCTCCTGCCGCCTTAGCCAGCTTGGCGTCCATGGGGATGTTCAGCACCGGGTTGCCAGTCAGGTCGTGGAAGGTCTCCTGCAGTGTGCAGCCCTCGAGGTGGTCGTAGGCGGTGTAGAACTTCGCGTACGCCTTCTCCAGCAGCAGCGGCCACCAGTGCTCCGTCGGGGAACGAAGGTAGAGCACCTCGCCGTCCTCCATGGGAATTGTGTCGTCGATCTCGACCCTCACCCACTCCCGCCCGCGGAAGAACTGGAACGTGTAGCGGCCATCCTGGCGCACTTTCTGGGTCACAAAGCAGTTGCGGATCACATCAGGGAAGCGCACAAGCGTTGCGAGGGCAGAGATCATGAAGCATTCGTAGTGGTTGCCTTGGCCAAACTGCTCACGCGAGAAAACCTCGGGCAGCAGCGGCTGGTTCAGGCCAGCTGGGTAGACCTCTGTAATGCGCTGCCATTCGCTGGCAATGTGCGCGTTTTCACGTTGAAACACAACATCGGAGAACAACTTGTTGCTGTCGGGGACTTCCTTGATAGACATGGTTCACCTAGGCTACAGAGACAGGCGGAGGCCCACAGACGAGAAGGGGAGAATTCGAAAAAAAAAGAAACGGACGACCCGCTGGTGTGGTGCAGTGGCTGAGCAGAATGGGAAGAGAGGCCAGTGAGGGTGGAGAGAGTGAGAAGAATAGAAAAAAACAGAGGCGAAATGAACGCCAGAGAAGAGAAAAAACGCGGAGCAGAACACGACAAATAAAAAAAAGAGGGGGGAAACAATGAGAAAAACGAGTGTATGTGTGCGGGTGGTGGGAGGGGTGGGGGGGGGGGACAGAGGGCTGAAGGGTTGCACGCGGCGGTGTCGATGATTGCGTTTGTGGGAACACAGGAAAAGGAAAGGTGCAGCTCTGCTACAGCACCGCTGACGACGTGTAGAGGTCCTTTCGTAGATAAGGACGACAGTAGCAGCGACTTCTCAGTGTAACAGACACCAGCGAGCCACCAACGGGGAAGAACGCAACGGGTGGAAGAGGGGTGGCGGTGAGGCGAGAAAGGCGGGAGAAAACGGACAAAAAAAGGGGAGAAAGAAAAGCGGCACAGCGAAAGAGACGGCACAGTTCAGGGGAAAAACTGTGGCCTCTGTGATCACTCGTAAATGTGGCCAACTCACGCAGAGTCAAGCACGTATAGGAACACGGAGAGAGTCCTCAGCCACAGAAACACGAAGAGAGACTATGAATGGAGGCAAAGACGCACTGTGATGTGAACGAGACGTGGGACGAGGAAGGGAGTCTCGCCTGCGGAAATGGCGCAGGTGAGTGGCGGAACGTGTAGCCCAAAACACACACACACACACACACACACACACAAGAGCGATCTTTTCTTGGCAGATGTCGAAAACACGAAGAGACAAGTCGGGGGGGGGGGGGGGGGGCAGAGAGAGGTGGGCTGTGGATGGGAAAAGTGGAATATGTTGGCAGCACAGACGCTGGGGGAAAAAGCGTGAGAGCCAAGAAACCACACACACACACACGCCTTCCAACGGGCCTCCTTACTTGTCCTCTGTCGTCGTCTTCGTTGTGTTTTCTGTTGTTGGTGCTCCTTCCTGGGCAGCGCTCCTGCACTCTTTGGCGGCACGAGCGTTGTATCCGTCTGGTGTAGCACGTGAGGGCTGGTGAGGAGCTGCAAAGCGGTGCACTACAGCGCAAATAAAAACAAAATTCACCGACGAACAAAACACAGAGTGAGAGGGCGAAGTGAAGCGATGAGATGTTGACGACGTTCAGCGAGTCCGACCGATTCAATCAACTAATCCACCGTGTACACAGGTGCAAAGGTAAACGAGAAAACGACAACAGGGAAGGGGGAGATTCCACTGCGGGAGGGGGGGCGCGTGTCAGTCGAGCAGTAGCGCGGAAGACGGAGGGACCGAGAGCGAAGTGATGTGGACCAGGCAGAAGAAAGCGAGACAAAGAGAAAGGAGGAAGAAAGAGCAAAGAGAGTGCACGTATACGTCTGCAGAGAGGACATTCATGCTGAGGGAGAGTGCAATGGCCGCCATGGGTATTCTGATCACCCCCACTACTACTATTGCACGTGACCAGAGCGGGAGAGAGAGAGAGCAGAAATAGAAGACTGTTTCGCTTTCTTCAAGTAACACCGACAACAGCAGAGCACTTCGGTCCCCCTTTCTCTCCACCGCGTCTGTGTTCTCTGCAAAAAATAGGAAAGGGTGGGTTGGTTGCCTTACTCAAGGGACCGAGAGAAGATCATGATGAGGCAAACGAGATTTACGCCATCAACCCACGTGCAGCGCTGCTTTCATCCATTCAGTCTTTCCTCCCCAACGCGCAGCGACAACCGGAGCTGAACTGTTGGGACTCTTCTACGTTCATCTCGGTCCACAGTTGATGTTGACTGGAGTGCAGCAGATCACTCTAGAAGTCACGCGTGTATGTTTGTTTGGTTTTTGTATTTTCTTGTTGAATAAGTGAGTACATCATGTGGTGAGTCCTCGTGTTGCCATGAAGCGCTTTAACGAGCGCGACAGCATCAAGGGCGTAGTGGGGGAGAAAAATAAGCGACGACTCAAACGAAGCGAAACGTAAAGTGGGAGAAAGTCAACACACGCACAGGCCTAAGCAAAAAAAGAAATTTTAAAAAGGCACGTCAACAACACTCCTCCGCTTTGTGGGGCCCGCCGGTTTCCGTGTCTACTTCCGTGCCGTGTGCCGGCCGCCCACCCGCCCCATACACGGCAGCCATGGAAGCAGTAGTGCCTCAGGAAGAAAAAAAAAGGGGGGGGCAGCGAGACCCTGCCAGAAGACGCACGCATAGAGGCTTGCGCATCGGCGACTCAAGAACTCAGAGAGCCGGACAGCGACGAATGAGCAAAGGCGCACTACAAGAAATGGATTAGCTCTGCTTAGTGGCGTGTTCTCCCTCAAGAACACGCCACAGAACTCGCTCATTTGGTGTGAGCGCTTCGTAGCAATCTCCCCTTTTCGTAGGGCTTGAGCTGTGGACTGGCAGAGATGATGGCCTCCGTCAGGCTCTTGGCTACACTCGTTCGTTTGTGTCTCTTTCTCATTGTCCCTTGAGAGATCATGGCGAGCACCTCCGCATGTTCGACTGTCACGCGCAGCATACGCGCGCACACGCATCGAGAGTCAGAGTTCCCCTCAGAACTCGATACCGAAACGCATGCGCGTTCCTGGCAGGAGTCATCCTCAACGCCGGTGAGGAAGCCAACCGCACTGCAGAGAGAGAGTGTGTGAGTGTATATGTGAAAAACGAGACGATGAGGGGGGAGGAGTACGCACGCGATACCAAAACTGCGGAGGGAGTGGTCTGAGGAGGTACCGACTAAAGGGGAAGAAGGGGAATGCCACATGACAAAGGAGGCGTAGACGGAGAAATGGCGAACATGTTAGCACCGAAGAGGCATACACAGTCTGACACACAGGCGCATACATATTGATGCGTGTGAATAGGTGGCAGAGAGAGAAGGAGACCAGCACGCACCCTCCAAGAGAAACTATCCAACGGAATCCAAACGAAAAAGCGAATGAGAAGGACGGGAAAGGAAAGGAAGAGGGGTCCGTTCATCGGCTAAAGCACCTCAGACACCTTGCGAGAAGTATCCTCGAAGAATATCGCCCATGACGCAGAAGCAAACAAAAGTGCTGGACAAGACAACAACAAAGAAACAAACGCACATTAGGCGACACCAAGGCACGCGCGTTTTACTGTGGCACCTGACAACGACGGCGTACGCACCATACGCTCATAGGCCTCTGAGGTGGAGGGAGAGTATGAGAGAGAGAGAGAGAGAGCTAGAGAAAACAAAAAGCGGTGAGGAATGATGAAGGAAACAAACGTGAATCCGTGAAACGACGGTCGTAAAACAACGGCCAGGAAATAACGAACTTTGGGGGTACGAAGAGGCGAACAGCGAGAGGGACCGGTAGAGGATAAAAGAGCTGGGGAAAGCAAACCTGGCACAACACGTAGACATCGTACATAGACCCTTCTGGGGTCCATGTATGGACGCGCAAAGAAGCAAACTTTCCGTGGTGTTCGTTGGGGTGGATGGTGTGAAGCAACACCACCTAGCATACACAGGCACACACACACACACACAGAAGATGCTGGCGTCCTGCAATGACCCAGTTGCTCATGCGATTTGGCGACACAGGAAGGGAGGAGCAGCGCGGAAAGGGACCGTCAAGAAACAGAGTGAGCGCTGTATCACCAAAGGAGAGAAAAAAAGTGGCAGGGAACGTCACGCCTCATTCCTTCTCTCCGCGGGACTTAGCCTACTTGGACCGGCGAAGATCCACTCGTGTTACGCTACACCCTGTCATACACCTACGAACACATATTCACGCAGAGAGCGGCGTCGATAGACCCTTCGCCACATCTCAGATAACAGGCGCAGTACCAATTTGCAGTACTCCGCTCAGGGCTGCAGCGTGGAGCGACCTCCCCGTACCACGCTGAGCGAAAGGAGAGGAGAGAGAAGGCAGTGCCGCAACACAAGAGAACAAAGAAAACGACAAAGCAGATCTGGAGAGGCAGCGGATGTGTGTGTGTGTGTGTGTGTGTGTGTGTGTGCACGCGCGCACTTATTTTTCCTCTACTCAACACTACCCCCTCTCCCCTCCCATCCACTACCCTCCTGTGCGCTAAACTGAACATTACGAGTACCTACGATTGCGCGGGTTGCCACGCGGCGTTTGCGCTGCAACCCTAGAGGTAGATGCAGAGCGCTGCGGCACCGGAGGCTGCCACGCACCCAGGCGAGCACTTGCAGAGGACGTGGTGGCTTTGGAAGACTGCACGCGCGGCGGGACATTGGGACGTATAGGCTCATTCAATGAAGCGAAGCGTGCTTGTGCATATTTCGGAGTGTAGATGATCAACGTGCATGGTGCATCTCCCGAGACAGGCTTGGAAGGGCAACCAACCAAGAACGTGTATCGCCCAGTCTTTGTCGCCTGGAACGCGATAGCGTGCTCGCGCGCGTTTGACGCATCCCCGGTAGAGCAGACGAGAACGGTGTTGTTTTCGTAGGCAGCCATGAATATCTCATCCTCAGCTAAGTGATCGCCGCGCTTTATCGACTTCGGATCACTCACCTTATTCTGATGTAGTAAGGCGTGAACATCGCATGGACTACTCACCACGAGGTCCACACGCACACTTGTCCCGGCGCCAGGCTGCACCAGCACATCTTTCGCTAAGCAACTGTGCGTTTCGTCGATCGGACGAAGTGTGGTGAGGTTGACTGGGTTGTCTTGCGGGTAGACGGAAAGCTGATACTTTCCAAAGCAGCCCTTCTTCTTGGTGTACGGGATTAAGTAGCACGTACTGTTCGCCGGCAGCTCCATCTCCACGCAAACCTCACGAGCATCGGTGAGGAGGCCCTTCTGCAGAAATTTGTGTGTGTTGTACGCCAGGAGTGGCGCCACAAGCTGCGCGTTGCTGTCAGGCCGCAAGAGTGCCAACGCCGTCAAGTGGTACACCCCAAGGTGATGAGCGTCGTAGTAGACTGGGGCGCTGTGACGCAGCTCAGCCAACACCGTCACATTTCGGTTGGAGTTGTTCTGCACGAGGTACATCGGATTTTGCCGAAAAGTAGTGTACGTTGGATTGCCACCGCTGCACGCATCCGTCCACTCTCCAGAGACTGTGAGGCGATCCCCGCAATTGATGTGGCAACGCTGCATGCTGGAGAAGTTGCGCAGAAACACCGGCTGTGGCAAGTACAGAAACTCTGGCTCGCTCTCCGGGTCAGCCTTGCATGCAGACCGCAACGTGGGTGTCCAATCAGAATCGCCCTTCGCCAGTGGCCCATGGTACTCGGGTGCATCGCGGTAGCAATTGTGGATCTTCACTACCACATCGGATGGGTCGTTCGACCCCGGCACGGTCTCGATCACGTCAAAAACGGCGTAGTGACAGTGGCGGTGAATCCCATCCGGCGTCATCTCACTGGACACCGCCATGAACACGTCACCCCGCTCGAGCTGCTCATGAATGCGCCGCCAGAAGGTCACATCTCGGTAGTTGCACCCTGACACCTCCGCCGACAGCTTCGCGTCTAGAGGAAGATGTGTCACTGGTCGGCCGGTTAAATCTCGCAGCGTCTCGTGTGACGTACACTCGTCAAATCGATCGTAACCGCCTACATACTTGGCGTAGGCCCTCTCCACCAGCAGCGGCCACCATGCACCATTGGGCGAAACAGTGAACCGTGGCACCCCGTTCGCGTCGCACGGTATTCTGTCATCGATCCCCACCGTGACAGGAGTGCCGTTGGGGTCAAAGAAAACAAAGGTGTACGGTGCGCGGACAGGGTGCGTCTTGACCTGGAAGAGGCGGTGCAGTAGCGGTGGTTGCCGGCTCAACGCTGCCAGGAACGGTGCGAGATACGTTAAGTCTCCTGCGGGGGAAGCCATGTCCGACGTTTTGGGATAGTTGGGCAAGAGCGGCTGCATGAGACCTTCAGGGTACACATCAGCAATGCGCGGCCAGGCGTCCTCTGCCTGGCTGTTTGCGTCGTGGAAGGGAGGGTCCGTAAATGCGGGCGCCAATTCCACCGTTTCCCGTCGGTGCTCCTCAGTTCGCTCCTCCACCTCCCTCAGCTTTTTCTTTCCTTGCGGACGACGCGGAGGACCGCAGGGCTCCCCCGGCGCGCCATTTGGTTTTCTGGGCTTCTTTGGTTGGCCATCGCTGGCGGTCGTGTGCTTCATGTGGTCCCTTCTGTATTCATCTGCAAGCTCCTCCACGCGACGGCGCAACGCATCCTCGACCTCCTCCTGATACCCAGCCGAGTAATCCTCCGGGTGGTTCATCACACGCCGCCTCTCTTCAGACAACCCCCTAAACACCTCGTCGTCACGGTATGGAATCTTGTCTAAAGGAATACCGTACACTTCCTCGCCTAAAAACAAATATGATTCGCCTGCCTCTATCTCATCAGCGACGTTCCACGTACTGGGGCCCATGACGGTACTGACGTATCTACCAGTCTTCTGTGGAGTAGGGTTTTGTCGAGGACCACCAGGATTATCAAACAGCACTTTCTGCGAGACCTCACTCACCGTCTCCGCAGAGATTCCACGACATACGCCGTGCAGCTGGATTTCTGCCAACTCACACGCACGTTGCCGCAACGAGTCCACCAAAGCCGCCCGTCGACAACCGCCATCACGATCGTTGGATGCCTCTAAATTAAAAAGCTCCTGCTCCAACGCCACAAATGCCTCATCCCGGTCGAGCTCCGCGCCACCCTCAGCCAGCAACGCCATCTTCTCCCCTACCACAACAGCTCGAAAATTGTCCTTAAACCGCCGAGCAAGTACGTGCGCACGATCGAGCATCTCTCCCTCAACTTGCTGAATCTTCTTCAGCTCCGCATCGGCCTTGAGCACGTAGAGAAACTCGTATTTCTGCTTACAGAACACATCATCTTCGCTCAACTTCAAGAGCACCGTGGGGACACCATCAACCACCGATCCCAAGACCTCGTCGAAGCATCGTTCACTTGTGCATCTACCTCCCCAAACACCCAACGCAGCAGCACTGTCAACTTCTTCACCAGAGTCGACATGATTCCGCATCCCCATACCACCACCTCCGCACACACATTCGCCCTTCTTCTCCAGGCAATCCAGACAATACACAACACCACGTGCCAAAGAATGAACACGAAGCATCATCACCTCTTCAATAGCAGCCATTTCTTTTGCGTTGCGCCGCGGGTCCTGCGCCAGGCCGCGCCACTCATCCTCCAGCGCAACGAACTCCGCGTCCTCGTCCAGCGGGACGTGGGACAGCAGCACGCCCTCCGGCTTCGGGTCCAGCACCTTGCCGCGGTCCGCCCACTTCACCTCGCTCGCGAGCACGTGTGCACGGTCGTTCATCGCCTTCTCCAGGTCTGCGAGCGCCCTCTCGTTGCGCCGCGGGTCCTGCGCCAGGCCGCGCCACTCGTCCTCCAGCGCAACGAACTCCGCGTCCTCGTCCAGCGGGACGTGGGACAGCAGCACGCCCTCCGGCTTCGGGTCCAGCACCTTCCGCGGTCCGCCCACTTCACCTCGCTCGCGAGCACGTGCGCACGGTCGTTCATCGCCTTCTCCAGGTCTGCGAGCGCCCTCTCGTTGCGCCGCGGGTCCTGCGCCAGGCCGCGCCACTCGTCCTCCAGCGCAACAACTCCGCGTCCTCGTCCAGCGGGACGTGGGACAGCGGCACGCCCTCCGGCTTCGGGTCCAGCACCTTGCCGCGGTCCGCCCACTTCACCTCGCTCGCGAGCACGTGCGCACGGTCGTTCATCGCCTTCTCCAGGTCTGCGAGCGCCCTCTCGTTGCGCCGCGGGTCCTGCGCCAGGCCGCGCCACTCGTCCTCCAGCGCAACAAACTCCGCGTCCTCGTCCAGCGGGACGTGGGACAGCGGCACGCCCTCCGGCTTCGGGTCCAGCACCTTGCCGCGGTCCGCCCACTTCACCTCGCTCGCGAGCACGTGCGCACGGTCGTTCATCGCCTTCTCCAGGTCTGCGAGCGCCCTCTCGTTGCGCCGCGGGTCCTGCGCCAGGCCGCGCCACTCGTCCTCCAGCGCAACAAACTCCGCGTCCTCGTCCAGCGGGACGTGGGACAGCGGCACGCCCTCCGGCTTCGGGTCCAGCACCTTACCGCGGTCCGCCCACTTCACCTCGCTCGCGAGCACGTGCGCACGGTCGTTCATCGCCTTCTCCAGGTCTGCGAGCGCCCTCTCGTTGCGCCGCGGGTCCTGCGCCAGGCCGCGCCACTCGTCCTCCAGCGCAACGAACTCCGCGTCCTCGTCCAGCGGGACGTGGGACAGCGGCACGCCCTCCGGCTTCGGGTCCAGCACCTTCCGCGGTCCGCCCACTTCACCTCGCTCGCGAGCACGTGCGCACGGTCGTTCATCGCCTTCTCCAGGTCTGCGAGCGCCCTCTCGTTGCGCCGCGGGTCCTGCGCCAGGCCGCGCCACTCGTCCTCCAGCGCAACAAACTCCGCGTCCTCGTCCAGCGGGACGTGGGACAGCGCACGCCCTCCGGCTTCGGGTCCAGCACCTTGCCGCGGTCCGCCCACTTCACCTCGCTCGCGAGCACGTGCGCACGGTCGTTCATCGCCTTCTCCAGGTCTGCGAGCGCCCTCTCGTTGCGCCGCGGGTCCTGCGCCAGGCCGCGCCACTCGTCCTCCAGCGCAACAACTCCGCGTCCTCGTCCAGCGGGACGTGGGACAGCGCACGCCCTCCGGCTTCGGGTCCAGCACCTTGCCGCGGTCCGCCCACTTCACCTCGCTCGCGAGCACGTGCGCACGGTCGTTCATCGCCTTCTCCAGGTCTGCGAGCGCCCTCTCGTTGCGCCGCGGGTCCTGCGCCAGGCCGCGCCACTCGTCCTCCAGCGCAACAAACTCCGCGTCCTCGTCCAGCGGGACGTGGGACAGCAGCACGCCCTCCGGCTTCGGGTCCAGCACCTTGCCGCGGTCCGCCCACTTCACCTCGCTCGCGAGCACGTGCGCACGGTCGTTCATCGCCTTCTCCAGGTCTGCGAGCGCCCTCTCGTTGCGCCGCGGGTCCTGCGCCAGGCCGCGCCACTCGTCCTCCAGCGCAACAAACTCCGCGTCCTCGTCCAGCGGGACGTGGGACAGCAGCACGCCCTCCGGCTTCGGGTCCAGCACCTTGCCGCGGTCCGCCCACTTCACCTCGCTCGCGAGCACGTGCGCACGGTCGT